>OX465296.1:61459818-62659818 GCA_949987735.1 Leucophora obtusa
TTAACAGAAAAAATCCAGCACTCGTTTTTTTGACGGAATAAATTTTTTTCGCGGAAAAAGTTTTAATAAAATTTTAATGATAATCTTAATTCAGTTTCTAGTAGCTGTGAGGATAAAAATGCAACCTAACAGAAAAAAACCCAACACGCGCTTTTTTTTGGCGGAATATTTTTTTTTCTCCAAAAAAGTTATTATAAAATTGTATTGAGTAGGGTCAGCCTATACTTAGATTTTTCTTAAAAAAATGACGGACACGCGTATTTCAATAAAATATTTTATTTAATAATAAACCTTCAAAAAATTTCATAAATTTTTTTATTGAATTGGGGTAATTCCAAATTTTATAAAAATTTGGCCCAGACTACCATGAAAAATGTATTAAATTTACAAAATTCTAAACTATATCCACTGAGCGATCACATTGAATTTCTGAAAAAACGCGAACAATCACGAATTTCACATAGATCTACTATAGATTATGATATGTAAATTTGACATTTCAATCACAAACATATGCATACAATAAGTAAAAAATTAGTTTTTTATAGAATATCCTTGAAAATAGGACATGTCTGGATATGCTTGAACATGTTATATATACAACTGGACGCGCCTTTAAAGAACCTTTCATATGATACCCATATTGAGTATGTTTTCTTAAGCTAAAATGCAAAATTCTTACAAAAACTAAAAAAAAGACCTTTTTTAAAAATGGTCCATCTAGTGAGATCTCATTGCTAGACCTGAAATATTTTGGGAATCATCATAAAACAAACCAAGTTTTATTTTGAGGGGGCACCTTTTTTACTTTTTTTCTGTCCATATAATGTGAGTCGCTCTAATAAAGAAATTTCCATTTTTAGGAATAAAAAAATAAGCTTTTTTTAAAAAAAATTATTAAAAGGCATGTTTGTCCCATAAAAATCAGCATTTGTGTATTTATTTTATTTTGTGTAAACTGTATTTTTTTTTTTTGAAAATCGTAGGGGGAGAAAGTTTTGAAAAATGCATTTGAAAACTGTGTGTGCATTACGTATGCACTCTTTTAACAAACATTTTGTTTAAAAACATCCAGTTATAGAGTAGACTAGAGTTTGCTAAAAACCGAAAAATTTGAAAACCGCGGTTTCGGTTTTTCAAAATTATAAAAACCGCGGTTTCGGTTATTTTTCGGTTATCTTGTGATATTAATAGAATTGTTTTAAAATAATTAAATATAACAATATTCTACCTAAATATATGATAATTAAATATGCAGAAAAATTAAACAGTTTAATACATCCAAGATATCTTTTAGAATTCGATTGAATTTTTCACTCGAATATTTAAAGGCAATAACGCCATTTCAAAACCTTTCCGGGAGAAGAAATAAACGCGGAAACCCGTTATAAAAGATTTTTTTTTCTTTATTCAACAATTAATTATAGTTTAAATTTTAGCAATTTGTTTAAAACAATAAAAAGTTAAAATTTTTATAAATTTCGCGGAATACGAAATAAGGCTTTTTGAAAAATCGGCGATAATCGTAACTGAATATGTGAAACTCAATGGTCCTTACTATAAAAGAGTATTTTAAATTTAAAGTCGACTTTATTTTTAATCATACGGTATTGTCCATTTTGTGTATGAAAACCCTACAAAAATATTCATATTTCCAAACATTTTGATTGGTGGAAAATAAATTAACCAATCAGAATTCTCTAAAAATAAATCAAGTCAAGGCATACTGCCACCCAATATTTTAACTTAAGTCGACTTTAACTGAAATATACATTTGTAAATTTTAGATAGAAAGGGCGAATATCTCTTTAACCACTTGACTTTTTGGTGCAATTTTTTACTTAAATTATAAGCTTCAGTTTATGTTATCCGTAATAACAAAAACAAAAAATTCTTAAAGCAGTTTTTAATGTAGAAAATGTTCATTACAATTAAATATAATATTTTGTAAAATAGAAGCTGTCTTTTCGAAATTCAAGATTCAATAATATGCAATTTAATTAATTATTTTAATTGGTTAAAGTATTTGTTAAAAACCGACTTATTTTTGTCGGTTTTCGGTTTCGGTTTTGAGGCTTGAAAAACCGCGGTTTCGGTTTCGATTAAAACCGAACAGCAAACTCTAGAGTAGACGAGTGCATCTTCCAAATATAGTTTAAATTAAGAACATGGGATATATAATTAAAAAGTTATGGCGCTTCAAAGTGAAGCACTTTTAGCATTTTTATAAAATTTATGAAAATTCGAGAGTTTTTACAAATTTTTAGATCTGAAAAAGAAATGTACAAATGGGACCATAGAGTATTCATGTACAAAAAATAAACAAAATCAGAAGACCCATGTTCAGATTTTTTGGATTTTCTCATGGAATGAATGATATATATGTATATGTTCCCGTCGATCCTATAAGGAGCATGGGGTCTCAATAAATTGGTTAAACATATTCCTGTTCCTGTGCTAACGATTTCACTTCGCTCCAGCTTTTATTCATTCCGGATATTTCAGCATCGATTTGCATTCTCCACATATGAGCTGGGCGTCCCCTTTTGCTGCCTTGCGGATTCTTTTCAATTGCATTTCCTGTGAAGTTATTCCATGACCTTCTCAATGCATGGCCAATCCATCGCCATTGAAGTCTTTTTATTTCTGAGGCTATGGGCTGTTGATTGGATTGTTCTAAGAGCCTAATATTGTATATCACCCTCGGCCAGAATATTCGCAAGATCCTGCGAAGACTTTGGTTCACAAATACTTGGATCTTTTACATGTCTTGAGGGGCAGCATTCCACGTCTCACAACCATAGAGAAGAGTAGATTTTACATTCGTGTTACAAATGGTTAACTTATTGCGCTGGGAAAGAGAAGACGAATTCCAAATGGGTCTTAAACGGCCGAAAGTTTGTCGCGCTTTCTGTATACGGTATAAATAGTATGCAACTAGCAAAAAAAAATATATAGCAACTTTGCGATAAACAGCATTTTTTTTCTTTCTGCATTTTTTACCTAAAATCAGCGAACTGAATATAAAAATCTTTATTTTTTGCTAAATAGTATACACTTAGCGAAAAATTAAGATTTTAATACTAGTATTCAGTTCGCTGATTTTGAGTAAAAAATGAAAAAAAAACCTGTTTATCGCAAAGTTGCTAATTTCCAAATTGTCATGTTCGGGTTTAGCAAACTCATATAGTACATCGTTAGGTAAAATGCAATACAATAACTAACAAAATTTTCAAAACCGGTTTTGTGGGTTTTGGCTAAACTACATGCCCAAACACAATTTTGGACATTTACGATAAAATAGCAGTTTTATTAACTAAATTAGACCATAAAATATTTTTAAATTTCCGTTTTTTTTTGGTTGCCTGACAAGAAATAAAATTGTATTAATTGATTATAAAATACTGCATTGATCAATATTTCGGTACAAAATTGTATGGTTCTATAATCAATACTGTCAATTTCATAAACAAATTTGTGAAAATGTCTACCAACATTGTTGGCTCTTCCTTAAAAAAATTTAATTTACACTGTTTTGCATTTCATTTGTTAATATAAATAATGATCGGCTATTTAATATCAGTAGTATTAAGACAAATATCAATATTTGTTGTATAGTTAACAATGTATTTTGTTATTGCATTTTGTCGACTTCCTTCCAGCAAATAAAAATTATATTCGAAAATTATAGATCAACGATTTAAATTAGTGTTAATAATTTAGTATAAAGTACAAACTGCTTCTTATTTTACTACTTTCACTAGATTTTCTTATTTAATAAAAAAAAATCATGCATTAAAATTAAATTTTATTCCTAAAGACACATATTCACGAGAAAGAAAAAATGCTATTGATAGAGAACAAAACGCTCTGAATAGCTCGAATAATTCACAACAAAGCTATTTAGAGGTATTTTACTCTATCACTAGCTGTTCTTCTACCATCCTGATGTACCTTAATTTTCAGTCACTTCCGATAAATACTTTTATTTTTAACATGACAAATGATATCTATTAAACTTATGTTAGATCAACATCCATTCATTAATAAAGAGTGGAAATGAACAGAAAACTTAATAACGTTAAAAAATAAACAATATAAAAAAAATGTATGTCAAAGATCACGAACAATACTACAAAATTTTTAGATATTTTTAATAATGCTGTAGAATAAGTCGTATTGTCGCTCTTTAATTTTAGAACGCATGGTTAAACCACGAAGTAAAATTTTACAGAGATAATGGCATTTGAGGTTTCCAAAATGGGCTATTTTAGAAACTGGTTTTACAATTTGGACAGTGATGTCAGATATGGGGATAGCTCGCATATCGTGGCAATTTTCAAATACGTTTGTCGAATTTACTTTTGAGATGGTGACGGGCGATGGCGACCAATTTTCAGCAATAGTACAGTCATTGGCCCAATATAAGTCGCTTGCTTTATTAAATTTGATCTAAATATATTCATATATACATATATTCGAAAAGAGAAAAAAATCCGAAAATATTTCCGACCTCTAGCTTCCGCACAAGAATATGGACAGACAAATATACGAACGGACGGACAGACTGACGCACATCGTTAAATCGAATCAAAAGAGTTTAGAGTTGTTGCTACTTTCAGTACAAATAGTACCGTATATGGTCCCAATTAAATACAAGCTCTGGATATACTCTAAATTTCGTTAAACAGCAACACAAAAATTGCGAATGGATTTTGTATACGCAAGTTTCGTATATTTAACGGAACAAATATTTTTTTTTGTAGAACGTCATCTAAAGTTATTGTTTAAAAACCATTGTTGACAACCAGGCGCGAATCCATGATTCACTCAAGGGGGTTTTATGTCTTATATGGTAGTCCTACCTATAGATATTTTATGAAATAGTACAAGTTTTAATACATGTTTTAGCATAGGTTTTCTTAGTTGTTGATCCAAAAAGTACCAAAAAAGGGTTTTCGAGAATTTGTTTAACCTAATTTCGACATTTTTTGAATGTTTAGTTAGTTATTTTTCGGTAAAAATCTACTTCATTAGTGCGGTCCCCTACCTTCGTTAACGATTTTATCAGTATAAGGAGTGAGATCATAAAAATGTTAACACACATTTTTGCCTATAACTTTGGTTTAAAGCTTCTCATATTTTTTTCGGCAATTTACATTTTAGAAATATGTCAGTTAATAAATTAATTTACATCATGAGTTTTAATTTGCAATTTTTTACACAATGGACGATGAAAGAAAAGTGCGTTCAAAAATTTTGATCTTTAAAAATAAAGGCAATAACAATAAAATTAGAAAAAACTTGAATTGTTTTAAATTATTGGCCACCACTGTATATGGATAAAATCGTTAACGAAGATAGAGGACCACACTAATGAATCAGATTTTTATTTAAAAAAAAACTGACTGAACATTCAAAAAACGTCGAAATGGCGTTAACAGATTTTCCCGAACCATTGTTTGGTACTTTTGTAAGATATAAAAAATGTTAACCCCCCCCCCCTCCCCCACCCCGTTGGGCGAATCCTGGATCCTGGAATGTTTTAGTCGTTATCCATTATTTCTAGAAACCACAAATGCCAAAAATTTGATCGGACCTTTGCAAAAAGTACGATTAAGTCACCACATATTTTATTTAAATCGCTTCAGTATATTTTTCTATCTATAACTACTTTTTCAACTTGCCCATTTATCACTTTTGTATCTTGAAAAAATCTAAGAAATTAAACAGATGTACCTTTTTCAACTGTTACTTACAAAATATCAATAGAAATCCGGAATACCCACTTAAAATTTAGAAAATATGAATTGTAATTCAGAATTTCTATTTGAAATTAAACAAATTTAAATTAAAATTCAGAATTTTTCTTTCAAATTCAGAAAATATGAATTGATAATCAGAATTTTCGTCTGAAATTAAGAAAAAATCGTTTCAAATTCAGAAAAAATCAATTGCAATTCAGAAAATATCATTTACAATTCCGAAAATATCAATTTCAAATCAGAAAATATTATTTAAAATTCAGAAAATATTTACTGAAGTTCAGAAAAACATTAATTGTAATTCTGAGAATATCAATTGGAATTCAAATCTAAATATAAAAATCAAATGTAATTCAGAAAATGTAAATTGATATTCAAAAATCATTACTTGAATTTCAGGAAATACCAATTAAAATTCATGGATTTCAATTCCAGATTTCGCAATTTCAATTGGTATTTTCTTAATTTGAATTGACGATTTCTGAATTGCAGTTGATCTTTTCTGAATACCAATTGATATTTTCTGATTGATGTTTTACTCAATACTAGTTGATACTTTCTGCATTTGAAATGAATAATTTGAATTTCAATTAATATTTTCTTAATTGCAAATAGATATTCTGAATTTAATTTAAATAACCATTTGGGATACATCTAATAAAAAATATGTTGTGATTATACATGTTTTTGAATTACAAATGATATTTTCTGAAGTCATTCACGTCATTCACGTGAAAGAAATAACTGTTTGTATTAAAACTGCGTACTCGGATTTTCATGATCACGTCAGATGTCATACCCATATAAAGACAAAATTATATCGTAAATATCTATTGAATTTGGTTAATCTAAAGATTCAAGATTAAAAAAACTATTTTTTTTCGATAATATGACAAAATTTACATTATTATTGAACTGTGGATATTATCCCCTCTTATTTGATAACCATTTGGGATACACTTATAAAAAAGTTAGTACAACAGTCTGCTAAACGGGTGCTGGCTCAAATGAACTGATTTTTTCTGTTATTTTGTCTTAAAATTTAGGATTGAACTAATATTTTTGTAAATCCCATTTAGCATAACAATTACTTTCATCCGTAGTTGAACTAACTTTGATATCCTAATTTCTAGTAATTTATCAGTGTGTTCGTTTACTTGAAATTCTTACTACTTTTACTACAATTGGAAAGTTTTGTTCACTTTTTGTATTGATTTTTTCCAGCTGTAGTAGAAGTAGTAACTTGTAGTAAGTAAACGAACACGCTTTATGTTTCTTAATTTAAAAAATTTTTCAGTTGATTTAAACCGCAATTATTTCCCAATATTTATATTTTTGTGTCTCTGCTAACAATATCACATAGAGATGGCGCTATATTCAATTTTTTTTGTTATAAAATCGTAAAATACACCTCGGAAACTAAGCGAGATAGAGCGAAATGGACAAAAATTCGATAGTCTGAACTTATTAATCTTTATAAGCCACCTATACTCCCAAAAATAAATATGGGCCTGTCTCGGGACAGATCCGTAGAGCCCAAAAGCCAAGACTTAAAGCGAGATTTTAAAAGAAATTTTAAGTTAAATAAGGTAATGTTTCTGTTGAATTTAGCTTAAATTTCTTAGCTACACTGAAAGAATTTGGTGCATAGGATTAATGAATTTGTTCGTTAATCCAATGGTTTTTTCATTGAAAAGTCCCCAAAGAACGCGTTCATTAAATCAATGAAACGTATTCATTAAATGAAAACTAATTGAAAAAAAAATATTTTTTTGCGTTACTTTTTTATTTATTATCTGTTTTTTTATTTTATTAATTTTTTTTATTATTTTTACATATATTTCTTTTTTGTTTTTATAACGTTTTTGACATCTCCCTGAACTCGACTTGATCCCGCAATCACCAGAATCAATTTTAGTAATTAGCAATTTCAAAAGCCTTATCAAAATTATAGCATATCTTACGGGTTATTATATATATATTCCTCTAACTCCCATTGGAGCATTGGCGCTAAAGCGATTCGTTAGCAGGGTAAGTTCAGAAAAGTGGGTTGCTAGCCCTCCTTTCTTAGATTGGTGATAGAGCTGCTATCCTTGTGTCCAATCCCACGTTGCAGTCATGCTTCAGCAAAAGTTCATTCATCGTTTACCTACTTTCCTGAGACGCCAAGTTGTCCGTGGCTATTCAGGTTACATGACTGTGTGCCTTCTCACTCTAGCTAGCTTTCAGCGGGTGCTGGAAAGCCATTGCCCGGGAAATACTTGGTCTAGGACCGGAAGTAGTTAGCTGCTTGAACAGGGTTATTTGAAAATATATAATGAAAAAAAAAATCAATGAATTCAGATTAATGAAATCGAATAGTATGAACGAAAATTCTATCAGTGTATGTTAACTAGAATTGTCTCTGTATTTAGCAGTGTGTAAAATTTAGCTTACCTAAATTTAGCAGACCATAATTCTCAACTTCATTGAAAATTCTGCTTGCGCAAATACAGGTACTTTTTCACGCTGAAAAAAATCGCCCTGCAGGAAACATATTTGCTGGTGATATATATATGTTTGGAAGAACTGTCAAAATATATTTACCGTGTTTTTAATATAATATGTTTGCCAGCAAATATAATATTTTTGCCTGGAAACATATGTATGTTTGAATCATATGAAATACATCTACTCGCAAATTTATAAATGTTTGCAGGCAAACATATATAGATTTATCATTATTATATTTGCACTCCACAAGCATAATAATGATAAAATAAAAATGCAAATATATTTTTGTTTAAGTGGGAAAATATGACTAACATTCAAACATTACAGTGTTTGCCTGGAGACATACGTATTATAACGATAAAAATAAAATAATTGGAAACACACCTCAAACATAAGTATAGTAGTTTATAAACATATATATAATTGCCTGTAAATATATGCAACAATCTCTTTTTTCTGCGTGTTCCTGTTATTTTAGCAGAATTTTGAACTATTTCTACGGGCTTTTTTTTATGAGTGTACATCTAATAAAAAATATGTTGTGATTATACACTTGAAATATTTTGTATCTAAAGACCACTGCAAATGTATTTAAAAATAATTTAAATTTCACTTGGAAACAAGACCACTAACATTTCATAAAATTCAGCTTAAATTTCCTTTTGTTTTTGACTACTAATAAAATTAGTCAAAAAAACTAACAAAAATACTGGTATAAATTGTTTTCAATTTATTTTTTTAGAAACCAAAGTTTTATTAAAGAATTTATTGACTTACGAATATAGTCTACAAATCAATGTTATTTTCACTTAAAATAACAAAACTGTTGACTACACTCATAAAAAAAGCCCTGTAAAAATAGTTCAAAATTCTGCTAAAATAACAGGAAGTAGTATCTGTACCTTCTGCGCCAGCAGAATTTTCAATGAAGTTGAGAATTATGGTCTGCTAAATTTAGGTAAGCTAAATTTTACACACTGCTAAATACATAGACTATTCTAGTTAACATAGTAAAGAAATTTGAGCTAAATTCAATAGAAACATTACCTTATTTAACTGAAATTTCTCCTAAAATGTCGCATACAGTCTTGGCTTTTGGGCTCTACGTGTCTGTCCCGAGTATAGGTGGCTTATAAAGATTAATAAGTTCAGAGTAATGAATTTTTGTCCATTTTGCTCTATCTCGCTTAGTTTCCGAGATATAAGCCATTTTGTGATTTTCAATAAAAAAATTATGAAATTATAGCGCCATCTCTATGTGATATTGATAGCAGAGACACAAAAATATAAACATTAGGAAATAATTGTGGTTTAAATTAACCGAAAATTTGTAAAATTAAGAAACATAAATTACTAAAAATTAGGATGCAAAGTTAGTTCAAATACGTATGAAAGTAATTGTTATGCTAAATGGGATTTACAATAATATTAGTTCAATCCTAAATTTTAAGGCAAAATAACAGAAAAAATCAGTTCATTTGAGCCAGAACGCGTTTAACAGACTTTTGTACTAACTTTTTTGTATAAGTGTACTTAAACAACTAACAAATTCTGGCTGCAGATGTTCCCTGAGAGTAGTAAACTTTTATATTTTAAGATACGTTATAAAAAAAACGGGGTACGCAATTTTGCTATACATGGTTTTTACTATCATATGTATATTGAGTTTCCATAAGTGAGAGCAAAAGTTGAAAATTTTACCGCGGTGTATTTGCCTCTGGGAAAAATTGTTTTTCTTTAGGGTAAAAACGCAAAAAGCTCAATTGTTACTTAAAATAAAAAAAGTGTAGAATAATAATACTTAAAATTTATATTAAGTGTTAGGTTGTGCTAAAAATTTGAACTTATTTAATTAATGTTATTTACTACAAAAAGTTATCGTAGGAAAGGAACCAATCCCATTTTAAACACATTTTATTAGAGATTAATAAGTGTTGATTTAAAACACGTCATTTGAAAAAATTTAGCCATACTAAATGTGATTATGCGCAAAATTATGAATCAAAAATATAAAACTTCAATAAAAAGCCAATTACAGCATAAACAATAATTTGAAAATAAAAAAAACTATAAAAATATAAATGTATCAAATGTAAACAAAACACAAATAATAACGAATCTCTCTTTACAGGACATTAAATAAAACATCAACAGTATATTTTTCCAATTAGAATAGCTATAGAGAATATTCACACAGTTACGAATTATCTGTCAGTAACTTTTCACTTGCATGTTTTACATAAATCCCTTTAATATAATAAATTGTTTAAATATATGTATGTAGCTTCTGTTAAATATTCAAAAATTATATATGTAATTACAAATGTATTTATAAATCTCTATGGTAAGTAAGCATTCTAAATAAAATTAATTAAATTACTATTGTTTTTTCCAATATATTTACAAAATACAATTAACACTACCACAGAATATATACGAACGAATACACACGTAACATTTTTCCCAATTATAAGTGACCTTAAAGTGTGTTTTTTAATTTTTTTTGTTGATTTTTTTATATTTGAATGAACGGATTTGATGGTCAATATGTTTCAGAAATAAATCAAAAAAATGTTCCTTTATTTTGAGAAAAAAAGAAACAAAGAAATTAAATAACTATAAATGGCATAAATAATTTTTTATTTCGAAAGAAAAAGAAACTTAAAACAAAATATTTTCAAAGCGTGCGTCTACAAAAAACGTTATATGTATAATCAAACGGAAACTCACTAAAATAAATGGAAAACTGAAAATTCTTAATAAAATTATCTTGCAATTCAAGCGAAATTCACATGCCATTTTAAGTTTTTGTTTTGGTTTTTTATTTAGAAAATCAAGTTTCAATTTAAGTTGCGTTTACACCTTCTTCGAAAACCAACTTGATATGTAGATACAAAATCTGTAGGTATAAAGTTATAGCATATACAACACTGTGTTCATTTTAGCGAATTTTAAGCCATTTAGTGTAGATCTGTTCATTTATTTGCCGTGGTATCAAGCTAACTATTTTTTTTGAAATTAATATCAAACGGCCAGAGTTGTAATATAAATCGTACAGATTTTCAAGTACATTTCAAATACAAATCTGGTATTTTTGCGAGACTGTGTAAACGCAGTATTTAATTTTTTTGTACTAAGCTTTTGCCTCAAACGATTCGAATTCTAGAGTTTTAGCAGCATATTAATTATAATTTTTTTTGTAAGAGTGGTTTAGAGTGATGGTTGTGATGGTGTTTGGGTGAGTTTGGCATTGTTTGGGTGTTCAAAGGAGTTTTTGTTTTATTTAATAAACAAGTATCTCTTGTTTATTAACTTTTTTGTTTAATATTTTTTTTTTATAAAAAAACATGGGTTGATGTTTATGTTTTTTTTTAGTATTTTTGAGTAGAGAAAGGATGTGCATGATTTGATAGCTTACCAAAGGACTTGCAAGAATGACTCCAATCCTGCTTAGAACCGCTGGAAGACGCTGGAAAATTTACATAAAATATTGTTGATACTAAAACACACTTTAAGATTTGGTGTTAAAAAAATATATTTTGGGAATTTTTTTTTATTATTATTTTAGAAAATTTAACTAATCTTTACAAGAGAAAATTAAAATGATTGAACGAAACTTATAATTTTCTAATTCATAAAATAATTGAAATAAAATAATAATTGCTTGTTGTTTTGGATTTATTTATATGAAAATGATTTTTTTCTTTGTTAGTTGGTTAAATTTTTTATGGCATTTTGATAAATCACTGAAATTGGGAACAATGTTAATAAATAGTTTTTGTTTTTCATTTTATTTTTAATTTATACGAGTACGAGTAAATCGAAAACTTCATTTAAACAACAACTAAATTAGTATTCTATATGTATATTAAATATGTTAAACAAATTTGAAAAATTTCACTTAGAGAGGGATATATAAATGTATTTGTTGTCTGCTCATAATTTTATAAGAAAATGTATGTTAACAATTTGTTTATAAATATAATTTTATTAAATAAAAATCTACAAATAGGCTGCATATTTTCGCAGTTTACCGAACTTATTGCTAAATTACATTAGACTTCTAAGGTATTTTTTTTTAATTGTATAGCCTAATAAGTGAAACCAACGAGAATATAATTTGAGGAGTATGCACGTATCTCACTTTAAGGTTAATCGATTTTTTCATTAAAAAAAAAATCGGACGATTTCGGATTTTTGTCTAAATTCGAATAAATCGAAAACGTTTTTTTTTGTATCGGTTAACTGGATTTTATTACAATATGTATTTAATTTAAAATTGACACACGTTTTTAACTATTTTAAGTAGATTGCACAACGGGAAAATATATTTGCGTAGTTAAAGTAAAAATCTAACATAGGCGTCAGTAATCATAACCATGGATGATAACCGAAAAGATGCGGTTATCGGTAAGTGTAACGCAATTTAAGATTGTGTTGGTAACGGGATTTTAAGAGCTATTTTATTTATTTTGGTATATATATTTTAAGTTTAACCATATTTCAGTTACTTCGGTAATAGTATTTTAAGGTTACCGGCACTTTGGTTATTTCGGTAACGGTATTGTAAGGTTAATAGTATATCAGTTATTTCGGTAGTATTATTTGAAGTTTAACGGTGGTTAGTGATTTCGATGCATACTGCAATATTAAAAAAAGTATTAATTATATAAGTTTCCATCAATTTATTTAAAGTTTGATAATATCGGACACAAATGTAACCGACTAATGGCACGACATAATTTGTTCAGATTTTATATAAGTAGTGGTATAAAATTATAGTAGCTGAACTAGTGAAAACGGTTTAACTTTTATAGATATTGTATTATCTGAAAGATAACACAGCTCTTCAAAATATGACAATATTTATAAGTTGCACAACTTTGCAGTGGTTTTAGGATAATTAGGGGGTGCTGATTTCGAATCTGCAACCAGTTTGTTAAAATTAGCGTTAGGTTTTGCACAATTCACGATTTAAATTTTTTTTAATTTTCAGCCGATTTTTTCAATAAAATTTTTTAATTTAGTAACTATAACTTCGGAAAGAAAACGCTTTACATAGTTTAAGCTTAATTCCGTGCCCTATTTTTTAAACTTAAGTGTGTATCAATGTCTCAATAACTATTCAAAATATAGTCGCTCAAAGTCAAAATTCCAAAATTTTTTAAGGTTGAAAAAAAAAAAGGATTAAATATAAGACGAAGTCCGATTTTAAATATCCAAACCAATTTGGAAAGAAAAATATCCAAAATTTATATATATGTCATATTGTACTTTTAGACCCTTTTGTAATTAAATTTAGACTTAAAATGAACAAAAAAATATTTTACTGTACTAAAAATCTACTGTATTATTATAAATTTTTATTCTAAATCATTAGATTTCATTCACTATTGATTTTTTCGAGAAATTTTGTGATTTTCAATGAAATAATTGTAAAGGCAAAAAAAAATGCATTTTTTATGTACAAAGCTTTGTTTTATTTAAGATACATAACAACTAGAATTAAAATTATTATGTATCAAACTTTAATCAGGCCTATTATAACATATGCATGCCCAATCTGGTTTAATATTTCACCATCCTACAACTCTTCTTAAAGGGTTTTTGAAAGGAAATGTTTGAGAGCATGTACTAAAATTTATAGAACGTCACAAAGCGACTATAAAAAATATGTGTCAAATTAAGTACTCTATAATTCCTCAAATATAATCAGAATAGACAATTTCATAATACATTTAATAAAAAATAATTTTATAAGATGTACATTATATAGTGACAATAATTTAATATTAGCTCCGTACTATTCAACTGAAGATTATATAATTAATTCCTTGCAAAAAGGTTTTGTTCCACCAGAGGCCTTTTTTTTACATCGATAAAATAAAGATGATCCAAAATGAAAATGGCATACCAGCTTTCTAACACATATTTAGACGTGCTAATATAAAAGCAGTTAATTGCAATATAGCAACAAACTACAGAGCAGAATATAGATATAGCAATAGTATATCCAGTAGAGATCTTTGTGCTTTGCAAAGATCGAAAACCAAAAAATATTGGTGGATAAATTAATATATTTTTATATAACTCCCTTTTACTTCTTAGACATTATTTTTTTCTCTTTATCACTACACAGGTAATGTTTTTCCAGAATTTTTCATTACGAACACTACAAAAATTAATCTTCATTTGACCCAATACACATCGATTCAAACCTTTGAGAAATTTTGAAATTTCTCTTTGATATCAAACGTTTATTTCAAATCATTTTTAAGTGAAAAAAATTAGCCCCTAAATTCAAGTAGAGAAACATTCGAAAAAAAATATGAAAAATACATCAGATATTTTTAGACAAATTTAAAATTTTTGAATTTATTTCAAATGTAGTTCTCAAGTGTTTGGCAAATAAAAATCAAGGTTTGATAATGATTCTACATAATTTAAATTCTACAGCTTTTTTTTAAATAACAATAAACAAATATAATAAAAATTTGCTGCAAAAAACATAAAAATTAACAAATTTCCTAGTATAAACAGTGAAAAATGTATCATTGCGCCAAAACCTAAATATGCCTTCAATATTGTTCAATATAAGGAGGACACCAATTGCTTATTACAGAAAATGAGAATTTTTTTTGCTAAATTAAGTAACATGAGATGTTCACTAAAGGTACAAATTCAAATATTAGATATTCCTTTCATCGCAGATTATTTATTAACGAAATCGTGAAAAAAGAGAAATTTCAATTTCAAATGCATATATAGGGAATATTATCGCAGCTGTCAAAACGTGCAATATATCAAATTAAAGGGCATATTTCATCATTTTAAAATGTTGCAAAAAATAGCGCTATTACTTTAAAATTTATATTTTTTTGCTAAAAGTTTCTTAAAAAATTAAATTTTCCTACAAAAACGTTTTTGCAAATATTTCTTAAACTATAGCTAACTTTAAAATTCTAGGGCCATATTCGTGATCTGCGTCCCAAAGTCTATTAGAAATGATGTGTCGCAATCCCGATGCATCAAATTTTCTTATTTTGTTGTACTGTGTAATATATTCAACTGTCTCTACAGACAATACAACAACCATCTCAAAAACAAACTCAGTAAAGGTGACCATATGTCATCTGCATGCTGTACAATTTGTTGGATGAAAATGCGATTTTGATCGTGTATGGGCTTGTTTGATGACCATTACAAAAACAAAATGCAAATTTCCATCCAACAAGTTGGACGACATGCAGTATCGTGTATGGGCTCCTGTAAGGTTTACGAGTACAGGGTTAATTTTTTAAGTTTCGTTATTTTTTTTAACTAACTATATATTTGGGAATATCTACGAAACAGTTCGATTTCAGATTTTAAAAATAAAAAATTTCAAATTAGTGGCACACATTTTTTTTTAGATTAACTTATTTAAAATCAGTGTTTAATAACAAGTTTAAAAAAAATTTGCCTCAACTGGTGACTGTGCTTAAAATAGTTCACACTTTCATATTCAACCATTAACTTGCTTATTTCAGTCTAACTGTGTAAGTAAATTTCAAAACACACACAGTCATCATTTACATTTTTTAAGTTTTCAAACTAAGCGCAGCGTAACTGTGTGAGTTCAGCAACAAAACAAGTTGTGTTTCTTCTGCTTGCTGCGTTTTGAGTTACTGGTTAATGTGTTTTTACTTGACTGAGTAACGAAAAAAAAACTGCATAGTAGACTTCGAATAGCAGACTGGATAGTAGACTGGGGTCAGCAAACTATGTAGTTGGAACTTAAAGAGTTTTGTATATGCAAACAAAAGAAAAAAGAAACACTAGCAGCTTTAAAAAGAAAATACAATTAAACTTATCATATTTCCTATTTTATTTATTATTTTGTTAATTATATAATTTATATATTAATTAATTTCACACTTTATCGTAAATATGTATGTACGTATAATACTTTATTCTGATCAATTGTGGTACATAGTACATATGATTTGATTTTTTTAAATTGTCATTAATATGACGAGCATGGGATCGGTCTCATTCGATGCTCAGATGTTGTCCACAAAAAAAAATTGATTTTTATACCCTTAGGTCCCTTTCTCTATGCGCTGTCACATATGTTAAAAATATGTCGTTTAGATAACACTACCTTACAACATTTAATTTTTTGGAGAAATTACTACACCTAAAAAAATACATAGTTGTTGATCACTATTCAATTATGTCATATGTACTACATATCTTTTTTTGTTTGGCATAATACTAACCCGTAGAGTATATACATATATAATTTGAATTAATGCATTTTCTCGATAAAATTTTATGAAATTTAGTACCAGAGATGGGCCAAAATAAATTTTCATTTGCATTGCGACAAGAAGTGATCATATGTACGTGGGCTTTTTTAATTTGCATTTTATTTTAATTTGTATTCCCCATTTATTCCAATTAAGTATTAGAAATGCAAAATTTTTAATTAATAAATAGATTGGCAACATAATTAATTTTTTTTAAATGGTTGTTGAATTTCTGGCAATTGCAATAAATTCAATTTCGATTTTGTGTTTAAAATTTAGGGTGTAATTTTGTAAAACGCAAAGCCTTGAGTTGTTTTCCATACAAATTGTTTTTGTAACAATAACAATTTATACACAAATCAACGCAACACAAGGCGTTGCGTTTTACAAAATAACCCACTTAATTTGTAACTTTTTATATTTTGTTTGATTTTGGCAATTTTTTATTTTACATTGACATTTCATTTGATATCCAGTGTGTTCGTTTACTCGAAATTCTTACTAATTTTACTACAATTGGAAAGTTTTGTTTATTTTTTTAATTGAACTTTTCCTGTTGTAGTAAAAGTAGCAATTTGTAGTAAGTAAACGAACACGCTTATCGATATATTGGTTGAATAACCTATACAATATATACACCGAATATTCTATAAATATCACCTACAGGCAATTTAAAAAAAAAAAAAAACACATTAAATATATGGGTACTTCTAAAATTTCGAAATAGCTGTATTTGACCTTAGATTTTTGTAAAGATTAACAAAAAAATAATTAAAATTTTGGATTCAATTTTCCGGCGTTTGTGGAGGGTGGTAGAATGATGACACATAAAGCATATGACAATAAGTGCGTTCCCGTACGTTCCCAATGTTATCGAAATTTACCCAAAAGCGTTCCCGTACTCGAAAATTGGGTAAATGAGAGCGCTAATGAGAGTGTATTAGTGTGTCTCTTTTTACCAAAATTTAACCAGACTTTTTCTTCGGGTAAACTTTGGTAAAACAGCTGATGTAAATATAAACAAAAAAACTATTGTGAAAATAGATTTAAAAAATTGCCAAAATCAAACAAAATAGGGGTTTTCATATAAACTCGTATTCTACTTGTAAACATTTTAAAACTGGTATGTTTATGAGTTTAATGTCAAACTCCATACATAAAAAATATGGTTTTTATTTATACAAGGTTTACAATGAATTTACGAGTTTATATAAAAACCCTTAATATAAAAAGTTACAAATTATATTTTAAACTCAGAATCAAAATTGAATTTATTGCAATTGCCACAAATTCAACAACCATTTAAAAAAATTAATTATGTTGCCAATTTATTTATTAATTCAAAATTTTGTATTTCTAATAATTGTAATAAATGGAGAATGCAAATTAAAATACAATGCAAATTAAAAAAGCCCACGTATGATCATTTCTTGTCGCAATGCAAATGAAAATTTATTTTGGCCCATCTCTGGTATTAAATTCCATAAAATTTTATCGGGAAAATGCATGAGTTAGCATGATGACAAACAAAAAAGCAAGTTTGCTTACCGAATCGAATAACGTTAAGTGTAACGGTATCAAATTTTGTTTGTTTCGGCAACGGTAAAGGTAATGGCATTTAAGACTGTTTCGGTAACGTACCGGTATTAAAATAATTTATTCTTTGTAATTTACTTGTGAAAATTGTATCATCTTTCTTAAATTTGAAAAATAATTTAAACAGAAAGTGCTATTAATTTATGATCTAGAGTCAAACTAAAAAAAAAAAACATTCATTTAAGCACCGTAAGTTGTTTTTCACGTGGAAAAATTTCACTCGAAATTTAAATGCCTCAAATTGCAATTTAATTTAAACAAATGAACAATTTTTTAATTTTATAACAAAGACACAATCAAAATAAACATAAAATGTCACATTTTCCCAAGATAAATAATAATCTTGTACATTAAATTTGCGTGAAAACAAACTCTACACAATTTTCACGTAAACTAATTGTCGTGAAAAATCATTTTTTTTTATATGGAGTATAACAGTTTTTTCACGTGAAACTCAAACAACTTACGGTGCTTTACCAAATAAAAGATCAACAATACATACCCCTTATTCAATATAGCATATTTTTAATTTTAGTTGTTAAAAATACAGATTATGAGCTATGAATTCAATGCTGGTACTTTTAATAAGTAAAATTGTTATCTATAAATTTTTTTATAAAAAACTCAAGATTATAAAATAAAAAATTTCAAAAACTGGCATTTTTTACATAAATTAATAAATACCGGGAACTACCTATAAAAATAAAGACATCGGTAACGATAACGGTATTGCCAATTTTTTTTAGAGGTATTGATAACGGTATTCAATTTAAAACGGTATTTTATCGATAAAGGTGTTATAACGATAACGGTAACCGACCTTGAAAAAAAAATATGTAGTACATATGACATAACTGGATAGTGATCAACAACGATGTATTTTTTTAGGTGTAGTAATTTCTCCAAAAAATTAATTGTTGTAAGGTAGTGTTACCTAAACGACATATTTTTTACATATACCTACATACATATATCAGAGTGGATTAATTAAAAAAAACCTGTAAATTATATGTACCAATTGAATCAATGCAGAAATGTATATATTTACGATAAAGTGTTAAATTAATTAATATATGAATTAATTAACAAAAACAAAAGAATATTAATAAAAAAATAAAGTTTACTTAAATTTAGATTTTTTAAATTTAACAAAAAATGTTTTAAAATTAACAGATTTTATTTTAAGCTGAAAAACAGGAATAAATTTTGTTAAAATAACAAATTTTTCTGTTCAGCCAACATATGACACAATTGAAAAAATAATGATCAACTACCATGTCTTTTTTGGGTGTAGTAATTTGTCCAAAAAATCAATTGTTGTAAGTTAGTGTCATATTAATGACAATTTAAAAAATCAAATCATATGTACTATGTACCACAATTTATCAGAATAAAGTATTATACGTACATACATATTTACGATAAAGTGTGAAATTAATTAATATATAAATTATATAATTAACAAAATAATAAATAAAATAGGAAATATGATAAGTTTAATTGTATTTTCTTTTTAAAGCTGCTAGTGTTTCTTTTTTCTTTTGTTTGCATATACAAAACTCTTTAAGTTCCAACTACATAGTTTGCTGACCCCAGTCTACTATCCAGTCTGCTATTCGAAGTCTACTATGCAGTTTTTTTTTCGTTTATCAGTCAAGTAAAAACACATTAACCAGTAACTCAAAACGCAGCAAGCAGAAGAAACACAACTTGTTTTGTTGCTGAACTCACACAGTTACGCTGCGCTTAGTTTGAAAACTTAAAAAATGTAAATGATGACTGTGTGTGTTTTGAAATTTACTTACACAGTTAGACTGAAATAAGCAAGTTCATAATATAAAATGAAAGCGAGTGCTTTTTTTTAAGCACGTTGCTTACAAAATATGAAAATTTAACTAAATTACGACTGCTATTAGCAGTCGTTCGAAACTCTGTTTAAAATACATTAAAAATAAATAATCTGTTCGCGTGAATAAATTTTTTTGAGTGCTGAAAAAGTTATAAACAAAAAAGCGCACACATTTTCGCTAATAAATATTTTTACATTTTTGAATTTTTCGGGCATGCGACCATACATTTTCAAGTAACTTTTCCGTGCTGAGTTCGAATTTGGTTTCCAAATTTTTTCAGCACATCTGATTTTTGAACAAATTGTGGTCAAAGTTACCAAACACCTTTTTTTTTTTGGCTATTTTTGACTTGTTTTTACACACTTTTACCTCGATTTAATGAAAAAAGATGACACAAATTTTTCAATCATCATCATTTTATTCGAAAATGCACAGTCGTGCTATATTTCCATTATTGATTATAAGTTATGTTGTTTTTTTAATTTTTCCGTCCGTCCGTCTGTCTCTCCATGTATTCTTGTGCGCACGCTACAGGTCACAAATATTAAGATTTTTTGATAAAATTTGATAGACCGATTTATATCAGCCCAAGGACGATGTCTATTGATTTTGGTTTAAGTCGGTCTATGTTTGGACTTGTGCCCATATTAATTTCCCTCAAAATTGAATGGCACATCCACGGTTTAAAGAATTATGGGATCAAATATGTCTTGAATGGTACATATTTTCATTACTATTATTATCTGAAAGTACTAAACGGATCGGACGAATTTCGTATTGTCTACAACATACCTTTCTCCAAAATTCGCTAAAAGATTAAATTTAAATTGAAGGCACATCCACAGTTTTGAGAATTATGGAGTACAATCTATCTGAAAGTGCTAAACACATCGGATTTTATTTTTAGGCTTTACATCAATTTTCGCTGTACAATACGCTAAAAACCCAACTTTAAATTGACTAGCACATCCACAGATAAAAGAATTAATGGCTGAAATCTGGCTTATAAACGATCGGATTATCCGTTTAGTTTCTCAATCACTTTTAGCTCCAAAAATCTATGAAAAACTACAAAATTTAACCTAAAATGGGTCTGGACACCAAACTAATAGTACGATGAATTTAGCACTTACACACAATAATAGTATCACCGATATATACCGATCACGCAGGACTGCAACTAATTATTTCTTAAACTGCGGATGTGCCCTTCAAAAGATATCAAATTTCAAGTTGTTCACGCATAGAGGTGAAGAGATTATTATTGTCAAATTTTCTTTATTTTTGAAGACACACTTATTAATTTGATCTCAATTTTTTTGTTTACTTGTCAGTTATATGTCAGTATCAAAAAAATTTCAATTGCGTTGAGGCTGAAAGCGCAAAAATTAAAAATGTCTGAAATTACTCTTTATTCAAAAAACAGAGTTACAAATTTTAAAGAACTACCATTTGTTGCTAATAGAGGGCACCTATTTTTTTCAACAAGTGGGAGATTTTCTAACATCATAATTATTATCCACCAAAGGTTTTGGGCGATTTCCTTTTATGCTGAGTGTTGAAAAACTCTTGAAAGTTACAAGCAAAATTAGGGTAAATTATGGTCGTTTTTAATTGAGTAGAGCACATTAGCAGTATAAATATTAAAATTCTTGCCTTGAAAATGCTGATACCATCAAAAATATTATATATTGTTATTAAAATGGTTTAAATCCTGAGTAACATGGAATCGCCCGGTTCCGTAGATTTGCCCATTTATAAGTAAATGTAAATTTTTTTTGTTTTTTTAAATTAATTTTACATATTTACATATGTGAATGTAGATTTTTCTGTAAAAAATGTTGAATTCAAATAAATTTTTTACTTTTTTTCTTAATGTCATCTTTTTTCTTTTTCAAAATCTGGTCGCCTTAAATGAAGCCTCTACAGGAGGAGACACCTGAATCTATTGAACAGCTTCAAGTTCAACAACATGTACCATCTTTACAACAGCAATATATACCACAACAATCTACGCAACCGCAGCACCTACAACATCAGCAACAACAACCTGTACAACTTCCCCAACAGCAGCAACAAGTGTCAGAACATCCTACACAGCAAACAATATATTTCTCAATAATAGCAAATTAAACAACAACAGCCTTTACAACATAATAAACAACTACAGTAAAACTCGCTTAAGACGATGTCCGGGGGACTAGATTAATTTGTTCGTTGTAAGCGAGGTTCGTATTAACCGGGGTAAAATTTATTTAAAATGTTCTAATTATCCACAAAATATTTAAATTTCCTTGAAACAACTTTAAAAATTTTACAATTTTTTCATTTGGTTTCCTAAATATATTGTTTGCAATATATTTAAGAAAAAATGTCTGTGCGTTCGGTTTAAAATTTGTCAGAAAACAAAAAGAAATTTAGAAAAATTTGTCGAATTTTGTAAAGTTCGTATTAAAAGTGGAAAATTATATAGAAATTTGTTTGAGGGACCATCACAAACAGTTCGTTTTAACCGAGTGTTCGTCTTTAGCAGTTCGTATTAACCGATGTTTTTTATATTGAAATTGTTGCCAAAACTTCAAGACTTCTAAATTAGTTCGTATTAGTCGAGAATTCGTCTTACCCAAGTTCGTATTAAGCGAGTTATACTGTATTACATAAACAATATATTCAAAAACAACTTTCACAACAACCCTTACTAAATCAACAACCATTACAAAAACAATATCAAATACATCAAACTCAACTACAAAGTCTACAACAATAGCCTCCACCACAACGACGCCTAAAACAACCCCTCCAACCAGTGTTGCCACCACTAAAACAAAAAATTACACAGCTGTAGATCAAAAATTATCCAAAACCGTATGAAATTACACAAAATATATATTTTTCATATTATTTCAAAATAAACTCTCCAGGGCACAGTGGAGAAGAATACAAATATTTTGGGAAGAATTTCGCCATTTCTTACCGACTGATATGAAATTTCACAATGTTGGTTTTGGATGGCCGAAATTGCGGGAGCTTCGACTTCAAAGTTTTGCAATTTTTCTATTTACAAAATGATTTTTAAAGACGTAACATTTCTATCATCTACAAAGTGCAAATGTTAATTGCATTTTAAAACTAGCAAAAATTGCATTTTAAAACTAAATTTTTGCTATAACCTGTTCCGTGTTTTTGCCTTCTGCAAAAGCAAATCCAGGCCAATTTCTCAGAAAATATTATAACAAATAATTCTATTAACTAAAGGGAATTTCACTGCAATATCTTTTTCAGGATTAAAATGACGTGCTTTTAAATTTGAATATTAAAAAAATGGTATTTTATCCATATTAAAAGTTTCTTTCAGAACAAAGTATTTTTGTTTTTCAAAAAAGCTACTTCATTCAGATGCATGGCATGCAAAAATATTAGTTACTTGCTAATTATTCTCTCCCATACTCCTCAAAATTTAACCATTTATATTTAAATTAAACCAATTTTTCTCTGAGTACAAAGCTGGAATTTATAAAAAAAAAGCTGAAGTAGATACTCCAAAGCGTCCGTAATGTGATGGCATAAGGCCTGTTCAACCCTAGCTTTAAATGCTTAGTTTTTTTTAATCTTTTAAAAAATAAAAATATAAGTTTTTTTTTCAAAAATTTCATACGATTCTGTTGAAATCTGAAACATGTTGGATTTACAGAATTCTAAAATATTCTGATTCTGCTGCACTTTGCTGCGTCAAAGTGTTTGTCTGGTCAAAGCCCAGTATCATGATAACTACACCAAAAAAAATTTCAGACATTAGAAAGTCACAATCATAACAAACTCAAACTTTCCCACTCTTTCGCTGAATTTTTAAATGTTCTTGCAAACCAAGAGAATTTTTTAAAGAATCTTGATAATTATTTTCGTAAAAAATAAACAAAAGGTGGTACTTTAAACAAAACAAAAAAAATCAAGGTTGGTTACCGAAACGAATAACGGTAAGGATAACGTTAACGGTATCGAATTTCGTTTGTTTCGGTAACGGTAAAGGTAACGGTATATAAGACTGATTCGGTAACGGTATACCGTTATCGAAACAGCAATACCGGTACGTACCGGTATTAAAAATTACGTTATAAACAAGTAAAAACATAGCATATTCTCATTTTGAAGTTTTAAAAATACAGATTATTACCTATAAATTCAATGCTGGTAGTTTTTATAATTAAAATTATTATCTATAAATGTTTTTGTAACAATAACTCAAGATTTTAAATAAAAAAGTAAAAAAATGGCATTTTTTATATAAACTAAATAATACCGGTAACTACCCATGAAAATAACGGTATCGGTAACGATAACGGTATTGGGAAATTTTTTTAGAGGTATTGGTAACTACACAAAAATGTCATTATTCAAAAATTATCCAACGAATGTGTAAACAGTCCCGTTTTTGAATAATTATTCAAAAAGTGGCAACACTGCCTCCAACAACAGTATCTACAACAACGTGTAGGAAAATTAACACCAAAGCATACATAAAAATAATTTGTTGGCAGTTATCTTATAAAAATTAGAAAAACTTGAGTCCGTAAATAATTTACGGACTCACGTTTTCTAAATTGTACGAGGGGTACTATTTATATTTCGGGAATAGCAAATAATAACAAATATTATTAAATTAAAATGGCTTTATTGCTTTTCAAAATATTTCCCTTGATGTTCAATACACTTTTGGAACTTTTTAATCATTCCCTTACACCAATCGCCGCGAGCCTTTTTTTGAGCGATTGATAATTTATGGGGTATCCAATGAGAGCAAATTTGTTTTACAACTAAGTGTTCATGCAAAATCAAATGTATTGAAGTGAAACTAATATGCAAGGATGCCTCTATCTCACGATATGTCACATGAGGATATTGCATTATCAGTTCACGCACTGCATCGATGTTTTGTGGCACAACATCCGATTTAGGACGACCTTCACGGAATTCGTCGGCGACCGAACTACGACCACGATTGAATTCACTATACCAGCGATATACAGAGGTTTTTGATGCCATATAAAGAACTGAGTTCATCGACACATTCTTGTTGAGATAATCCACGTCGAAAGTTGTGAAATATAATCCAACGAAAAGCTTCTCTTGAAATTTACATTTTTTGGCCAAACTGATTTTCTTAACTAACTGTAAACAAAACAAATAGCACTTGCACATCAAAACCTTGCACATCACAAACGGATGAGATCTACTATACACTCGTGTGTTACGGACAAAAGCACGGGTCTTGGGATAAGTTCACTTACCTCAGCAGAACACCTCACACAGTAGTAACGACTCCAACGAGTCAATAGAGCTGGATACCCAACAGTCATTAATGAGCGCCGACGACCTCTTTAACATATTTAAGCAATTGATGTATTATTAAAATCTGCCAGTATATACCTAATAATTTTAGTTTTTTTTCCCTATGTTTTACACTTAACGACACTCAAATATGTTCACTGCGACGTTTTTTGATATACTTCCCCAGCTTTAGAAAAAGTTAAAAACTAACATTGGGCTGCAAAGCTTTAAGTGATAGGTTTTTATTTTACGTATACCTTTATAAAGAACAATAAAATAGTTCTGTAATAACGTCTTAAGTAACACAGTGCAACACATAAAATGCAAACTCCTTCTCGTGTGCGGTTTTTCGAAGTATTTATCGAAAATAACAAAACCAATTGAAATTTTGTTTTCATATTTTCGACACAATTGTAGCTATAGACTAGGAGAAATAAAGTATAAAACAAACTAATCGGAAAAAACTGCATCTAGTGCTTTAAAATTGCTAAAATGTCGAAAGATTTTAATTTTTTCTATCTTTTTTCAAAATTTTTGGCCCATAGCTGCCAAACTGTGGGAAATTCAGTAAAGTAAACTTTAGAAAAAATATTCCTGGAAATGGAAATAATACTGGAAAATGGTTTTTTCACATTTTCCAGCTGTATTTTACATCGAAAATTCGAGCTTTTAGTTTATCAACTATGTACATTTTTTTGGCATAGATGCCCATTGTAGAAAATCATTGCCAGATATTTGGTAATGTAACTCTATATCTGGTAATGGTAACTAGTTACTTTTCTTATTACATTTCTTATTAACTTTGTATGGCGATGTCGCGAAAATTAATGAGTTATACTTACATACCAGCATAAGAAATATGCTGGTATGTATGTCATTACCTATATGCTTACCGGTATTGACGAAAAGAATGAGTCTAAAAATATATTTTCCAAAAAATAAGTTTTATAAAAAAAAATATTTTTTTATTGTAAAATTTTTTTTAAATAAAATTTTCAAGTGCGGGAATCGACCTTGAGACTCCCGGTTGCCAGTCAATAGCTCTACCATCTGAGCTATATCGACATGTAATGTTTGATAGATAATAACATAATTGACCTGCGGCATACAAGTCAGCTCACTCGCCAACACACAAAAAATCAAAAACTATGTGGTGACATAAATTCCTACCAGTGTTGAAAAAATATTGAATCTAAAAATAGATTTAAAAAAATTCAAAAAAAAAATCTAGAAAATTACTTTCTATTTGAAATAATGATAAAAATAAGTCATTATCGTTAACTCATTATTATATGTTTTAAGATAATGAAAAAGTTGAGTGGGTGTCATTACTGGTAGTCCAAAAAATAATGATATGTCATTATCGTTTCTACACTGGGTGGCATTGTTGCAAGTGCATATAAAGCTTGACTAGCCCCAGCAATCAATACAAATACCATGTAGCCAGCCGCATGCATGGATTTCAATAAAATAAATATTTTTTGTAAACAAAAAAAAAGGTCCCACTTTTTTTAAAAATTACCCGCGATGAAAAGTCCGACAGCTTTGTTTTTTGCCGGCTCATATATATTTTTGAAGCGCAGAAAACTCACACATCAGGACGTTAGCGCCACGGCATACCGGAAACGCCAAGCCGAATTTCAGCATTTATATACCGTTGACGATAAAAATACGTTCACTTACTACAATAACATTAAGGGTTTACTGAATAAATTGGGAATGGAATACAACGCTGCCGACTGGCGATTATTCATTGAGTTTCAAGTTTGAAGGTTATGCTGTTGCACAAATCAAAAAAAAAAACTGTCAATTCCATTAGCATTGTCCACAAATATGAAGGAATCTTATGAAACATTGGACAATATATTGAGGAAAATCAAATATAATGAATATAATTGGAAGATTTGCTGTAACCAGAAAGTTGTGAACATATTGCAAGGCGTTATTTCAAACGGTGGTTTTCCGAAATTCTTTTGCTTCCGTTGTGATTGGGATTCGCGAAGCAAAATCGATCACTATCAGTGTAACGACTGGAGAAAAAGAGCTCTCGAAAACGAAAAACGGTTAAAATTAGTTAATGAACATTTAATAAAGAACATCGATCACATATTGCTACCGCCACTGCATATAAAATTGGAAATTGCTAAGAAATTCATCGAAATTGACATCAAAGATAATGAGTAAGTTTTTAACTGTTTGAAAAACATCTTTCCAAAACTCAGCAATGATAAAAATTAAAAACTATATTGTTGCCTATTTAATTATTTTCATATCTATGTTTTTTCATTTTTTTACTTTCAACAGGTGTTCTCAATGGGCCGGATATAAAAAGTAATAATGAAAAGCGAAACATTCAAGAATGTGGTGACAAACAACCACCGGAGAGCCTGGCACGCACTAAAAGCTGTAATCGAGGGCGTTTTAGGAAAGAATCTGGTACAGCCGGACGAAGCAAAGAAATTGGTGAAAACAATGTTCAATTACTTTCATAAAATCAGTGCATCTATTACATTGAAATTACATTTTCTGCATCACCACACACAGAGAATTTTGTTGGACGAGTTTTAATGAAATTTTTCAGTAAACTAAAGAAGTTTTCTTCACAAAGTAAATGAAAATTTTCATAAATATAATGAAAGGGCTTCATATATTTTATGAAACTAGTTCTAATGAAACTTCTTCATTGAATGTATGAAAGTTTTAATAAATGAAATGACATTTTTTACAACATTTTATGAAAAATTCCATTAATTCAATGAAAAGTTTCAATTGACGAGTTCCAGTGCAACTTCGTTATTTTTATGCAAAAATTCATTAATATCATGCAGCTAATTCTCTCAGTGCCTTTGGTGAGTTCTTACACCATTTACCCACCGAAACGGACGAACAAGGAGAGCGAATTCATCAGGTCACCATGCCAATGGAAAAACGATACGAAGGAAAAAACCTGGATGCATTGCTTGCAGAAGTTTTTTGGTGGAGTCATAAGGTATCCCAATATGAAGATGCAGGCACCGAAGTTGCGGAGGACGATAGATTTGAAGGACACACCGAAAGAGATATGCCATTGAATGTGCTATCAAGCTCAGATGATGATGTTTCAGATGATGGACCTGAACCACCAAAGAAAAAACTAAGAGCATTAACCTTACAGGCTTCACCGAGAGCATCAACTTAAAAGGATATTGATTAATAAATGTTTTTTTGCCTTTTGCTACACTTTTTATACATTTCTTGAATTTTCGAAGTAAAATACAGCTGGAAAATGTAAAAAAAGCATATAGCTACAAAATTCCAATTGGTTTCCAAGATATAGCCGTGAGAAGAATTGCATGTCCTCCGGAAAAATCAAGTTTCAGCCAAAATATTCATGAGTCCATAAAAGACTTACAGCAGCTAAACTAGCAAAACCCAAATGGAGTTTTGTTAGTTTCGATAAGTACTTGGAAAAATTCCACACAAGAAGGAGTTTGCACTCGATGACTTTAAAAATGTTGCACTGTGTATACATATATAAGATTTTAATATTTTAATATTAAAAATATTTGCAAAATGTGTAACTGTGATACAAATAAAAAAATTATTATAAATTAACCCCTAAATTCATAAACGCTTTGGAAAATTATAGGAGGTTTATTGAATAAATTTTGTATGAAAATGACGTTTTGTAAACCTGTTATAACTTTACAAAGCATTGAGGGGTAAACATTTATTATTTCTACTAAAAATTATATTGAATTTTGACAGAAGAACTTGAAGTCCCCTGTAGGCCTGCACATTGTGTGAGCATTAGGGGCTCCAAGCTTTTATGGAAAATAAATTTTGAGTTTTTGACCGGACTACCTCCTGAAAATATTTATTTGGATGTTTGGATATCGAGAAGACGTGCCTTGGTATCGGCCTTGGAGTTTGGAACATGAATTACAAGGGGAAAATATGACTTTTTGTGCATTTTCTCGAAAACATTGATATTTTGAAACTAATTCGAAATAAAAACATAATAGAAACGTAATTTGGAGTGAATTTTGTTTGTAATAAAGCAACAAAAACTTAAAGCGGTTAAAAAACAGCCTAGTTATTACGATTTCCCCATGCAACTGATGTGTCGCAGACCACTTAATCAAGAAATTCGGGTTCAAATTTAAAAATTCATTGGAATAATCTACTATAGAAGGTATGTTTTTTTATTTAAAGTCAAAAACCAAATTAGAACTGATTATATATGGTTCGCCAGATCCGCCTAGATCTGTTCAGATCTAACTAGATTTCAAATTTTTCCCCAATTGTGAGATCTAATAAGATCTGGTACAATTAGATCTACTGAGTTCTGGTCAGATCTGATCTTCTTTACACGGGTACGCACACTTGCATAGTACCCACACTTTTTATTTCGGAAGTGACCATGTATTTTTTTTTTTTTTTCTTAAGCCCTCATAAGTGCAGTTTAGCCAAAAGTGCTACCAAAAATTTGTTAAAATTGACCTTGCAGAAAAACTACAGAAATTACCTGATGTTTTGCTAAATACTTGTAAGGTAAGAACAGCCAAAATAAAACTGTTAAATATGCAAAATTTTAGTTATATTTGAGTTTAATTTGAGTTAATTTAAAATGACAAATTAAGCTTTTTAGAAAATTAGTGACCATTAGACTGGTCCAAAAAATAAAAAGTTGGAATTTTCACGCTTCACAGCCCTAAAAATATGCCACTTTGAAAAAAAATGTGGTCTGATCAAAAAATCACCAAAAAAGTTTGGTTTAGAGGTAGCACATCGCAACTGAAGTTTCGAGGTTGTACTTGTTCTTTTATTTTTAATTAATTAAAAATAATGAAAAAAATTAGAAAAATTAAATATAATTTTTACGATCGCGGCATATCAAATCTAAAATATTTTTAGGTGTACATTACGTATATGAAACCAAAATTGATATCGGAGTCGCGGATTTCGCAAAATTTGAAAATTTCATACAAAAAATGTTCAACTTTGATCAGGATGTTTTCTTATATTTACGACTATGAAAATTTCTTATTTGCATTAATATGTATCTATGGAATATCCTATTATGTGAGATAGGGTTTTTGGTAGCAATAAAATTATAGCAAGCTAAATAATAGCGAAATATTAAAAAAAATCAAATTTTAAGTTAATTTGCAAGGATATCTGTTATCGTTTTTAAAATTAAAATCAGTGTTATATATAATGAAACCCCGTGGTAAGTAAATTGTAAAAGTATAACAAATTGGATTTTACGATAACACCGTTTACAGGTAATTAGGAAAATACCTCCAAAAACTTGAGTTTTTTTAAATTTTCAAAAATCGCGAATAATTCATAAACCACAAATCTTTTTTAAATTTTGATTGCTGATTCATAATCTTCGTTAAAATAAAGGTCAGATTTGAGAAATTTGCGCATACAAGGCAAAAACAAGTTGAATTTTTAATTACCTCTTTTCGGAAAATTTGGAAATTTTGACTAAAATATTTATTATTTTTTTGTATAATTTTTAAAAAAACCGCGAATTACTTAAAAGTTACTTCATTTTTTTAAGTTTTGGTTTCAAATTCCTTTTGTTCACATTAATTAAGACTAGATTTAAAAAAATTGTTAAATAATAGCGTACAGGTTAATTAAATTTAAAGTCAACCCTACTTTTTATATAAATTACTCTAGAGTTAGATTACTAATTCTTAAAAGACAACTTCTTGTGCTACCTCTAAATAAAAGCGGATTTAGCTGATACTTGGCACAGAAAGTTTTTAGACATTAAGGAATAGGGGCAACATTGTGGAGATCACGAATTCAAACTTTCATGTTTTTTTTGACACTCTAGTGACCATACATGATCTTATATTTTTTCATATATCTTCGGATCCCAAATTTGAGGGTGTATAACCGTACATGTTCATATATGACCACATATGCTCATATATGATCATATATTGCCATATGTATGCATAGCGCATACTACGGGGACATTTTTTCGATCCACAGTTTAGTATGAAGACATTTGGTTAGTATATGACATTTTTGACTCATATACGGCATAGTTTGGGCAAATTTTTGGCTATGTCTCCGAACTATGCGCATCACATACATATGGTGCGTATACCATCAAATTTCGGACCCAAAGATATACTGAAATATATGAGATCATGCATGGTCGTACATTAAACAATGCATGGAAGTATATGACAATGTATGCCCATGCATGATCACATACTAGTCAATGTATGATCATATATGTTTCGATTTTCGAATGGGTATTTAAATTAACGTGCCTATTCCTACACTGATAGAAATAAATCTGTAAAAATAGCAGAAAATGTTACTAAAAACTACCCAGTGTAGAAAATCATTACCAGATATGTGGTTATGTAACTACATACTTGGTAATGGTAACTAGTTACTTTTGTTATTACATTTCTTATTACCTTTATATGGCGATGTCGCGAAAAATAATGAGTTGTCGTTACACACCAGCATACGAAAAATCAAAAAATATATAGTTACCTATGTGCTTACCAGTACTGACAAAAATAATGAGTCTAAAAATAGATTTTCTAAAAAATAAATTATATAAATAAAATATTTTTTATTGTATTTTTTTTTTTAAATAAAATTTGCTGGTGCGGGAATCGAACCTGGGTCTACAGATTGCCAGTCAACAGCTCTACCATCTGAGCTATATCGACATGTAATATTTAATAGATAAAAACACAATTGACCTGCTGCACACAAGTAAGCTTACTCGCCAACATACAAAAAATCAAAAAATATGTGGTTACATATATCCTTACCAGTGTTTAAAAAATATTGAGTCTAAAAATAGATTTCAAAAAATTTTCAAAAAAATCTAAAAAATTATTTTCTATTTGAAATAATGATAAAAATAAGTCATTATCAGTAACTCATTATTATATGTTTTAAAATAATACAGAAGGTAAGTGGGTGTCATTACTGGTAGTCCAAAAAATAATAATATGTCATTACCGTTTCTACACTGGGTAGTTAAAAATGTTGCTGCAGAAAAAACTGCTAAAATTAGCAGATTTTTTATTAAATACTAGTAAAGTAAGAAAAACAAAATTAAAATTGTTAAATTTACAGAATTTTAGTTATATTTACGTTATCTTTTAGTTAATTGAAAATAGCACATTGTACTATATAAACTATTATATCAACAAAATTGTTGCTTTTTATACCCTACACCACTATGTGGTCAGGGTATTATAAGTTTGTGCTGATGTTTGTAACACCAAAAAATATTGGTCGTAGACCCACCTTATAGTATACCGATCGGTTCAGAATTTTTTTTTATTTCGATTTAATGATGTCCGTCTGTCCGTCCGTCCGTCCGTCTGTCTGTCTGTCCATGCAATCTTGTGCGCACTCTACAGGTCGCAAATATTAAGATATTTTGATGAAATTTGGTACGCAGACCTACGTTGGCCCAAGGACGAACAAGTTTGATTTTGGTGAACATCGGTCCATGTTTAGACCTAGTGCCCATATAAGGGTCCTACCAAAATTATATTGTTTATACGCTGCAGGTCGTAAATATTACGATATTTTAACGAAATTTGGTACACAGACCTACGTTAGCCCAATAACGCAGCCTATTAATTTTGGTGAACATCGGTCCATGTTTAGACCTAGTGCCCATATAAGGGTCCTACCAAAATTATACTGTTTATACGCTGCAGGTCGTAAATATTAAGATATTTTGATGAAATTTGGTACACAGAGCTATATTGGCCCAATAACGCAGCCTATTGATTTTGGTGAACATCTGTCCATGTTTAGACCTAGTGCCCATATAAGGGTCCTACCAAAATTATACTGTTTATACGCTGCAGGTCGTAAATATTAAGATATTTTGATGAAATTTGGTACACAGACCTACATTGGCCCAATAACGCAGCCTATTGATTTTGGTGAACATCGGTCCATGTTTAGACCTAGTGCCCATATAAGGGTCCTACCAAAATTATAATGTTTATACGCTGCAGGTCGCAAATATTAAGATATTTTGATGAAATTTGTTACACAGACCTATGTTGGCCCAATAACGCAGCCTATTAATTTTGGTGAACATCGGTCCATGTTTAGACCTAGTGCCCATATAAGGGTCCCACCAAAATTATATTGTTTATACGCTGCAGGTCGCAAATATTAAGATATTTTGATGAAATTTGGTACATAGACCTATGTTGGCCTAAGGACGAAGCCTATTGATTTTGGTGAACATCGGTCCATGTTTAGAACTAGTGCCCATATAAGGGTCCCCCCAAAATTGGCTTGGTTACAAACTGCAGGTCGCAAATATTAAGATATTTTAATGAAATTTGGTGCGCTGACTCACATAATATAAAATTTTGACACAAGCCCCATTTTAAACCATTCGAATTTCGGATCCAAACAATACACCAGACTGGTGTAGGGTATTGTATAGTCGGCATGCCCGACTTTAAACTTTTTACTCGTTTTAAGCTAAATTTAGTTTAATGAAATATTTCTGCTGCTAAAATCAGCATAAATATTTGCTAAAAAATTGTAAACTGCTGTTTTCAAAAGGTTATATTTTTATTTGCATTTAAAAAAAATGGAAAAGAAAACTTAGAAAATTTTAAATTTTTTGGTGATTTTTAGTCTACTAATTACACTATGGAACATTTTTGGGATTATTGTCTGGGGGGTGAGAAATTCCAAGTCAGGGTGATGGTACTAGGTCAGTATAGTAAATCCCTCAAAGGGTTTGGCGTTCGTATGTGTCATTTTTTTTTATGACCTTTTAAATTTTTTCCTTATCTTGATGTTTTTTCGCTTAGTTGTAACTCGAGAACCACTTGTCCGATTTTGATGAAACAAATTTAGAAAAATTTAGAATTACAATTTCTTTAATCCGTTCATATAACATTTTTCTTTATAATCAACAGTTTTGCCGGTAAAAATAAATTTGTGGAGAAAAAAAAATATTTTTTTGCCTAAAAATTAAAAATTTTTTTTTTTTAAATTCATAAAAAAATTTAATTTTTAGGCAAAAAAATATTTTTTTTTCTCCACAAATTTATTTTTACCGGCAAAACTGTTGATTATAAAGAAAAATGTTATATGAACGGATTAAAGAAATTGTAATTCTAAATTTTTCTAAATTTGTTTCATCAAAATCGGACAAGTGGTTCTCGAGTTACAACTAAGCGAAAAAACATCAAGATAAGGAAAAAATTTAAAAGGTCATAAAAAAAATGACACATACGAACGCCAAACCCTTTGAGGGTTTTACTATACTGACCTAGTACCATCACCGTGACTTGGAATTTCTCACCCCCCAGATTGGCTGTTGTACTGTGTTATTTAGCAAAATTTTTTGCTTATTTTAGCAGGTTAATTTGCTATTTTCCTTTAACAAAAATTTAGTTCAAACATATTTAAAATTTAAAATTGTATATTTAACAGTTTTATTTTTGCTGTTCCTATATTACTAATATATAGCAAAAATAATCTGCTAATTTAGGAGTTTTTTTTGCAGCATAATTTTTAACTAATTTTTAGTAGTTTTAACTAAATTTTTTAAACATTTTTTTCTATTAGTGTACGAAAAGTCTATGACTCTTAGTTGTGACTCTATTCCCCATGTATTTGTTGTTGCAAAGTCAAAATAAATTAAATTTATTAAAATTTTTTTCGAAAACTTCAAAAAATTAAGACTTGGTATCTAGAGAATCATAATATTGACAAATAAAATTTGAATTTTTTAAATTTGGTTGTTGTTTTGTATGAAATTTATGACAATGAGTCACAGGTAGGAATAGGCACCTAAATTTAGTTAGATGCAAATAACACTAATAATACTGCTAAAATCCAAAGAACTATTTGCTAAAAAAATTGTAGAATACTGATTTCATAAGTCGGCATTGGCGTACCTAGACCATTTTTCTGGGGTGGGCAAGCGACCCATTAATTTTCTTCTGTTTATTTGCCCATTCTCACACTCTTAATCCCAACAAACACTTTCGGCATTATGCTTACACTTTTTTCACACAAAAAAAAAAAACTTAAAAATGATTCCTTGCCTTCTAATAAAATGTTCATACATTTTCCTATCAAAATCGCCATATTTTTATACAAAACTCTGAAAAGTGCATCTATTTTTCTGAATAAAACCTCGTACAATGAATGTGTTCCAAGCTATATTTTCAGATTATTATGATAGAGAAAAGAAATCTAAGATCAACCTGTCTAATTCTACCTCTGACGAATCCTTTCTAACCCCATAATCTGATCACTTAAATTACCGAGGTGGTCAAAAACAGTGAGATGTTCATCTTACAATTCTTTTTCTACAAAATATTGAAATTTCATTAAAATAACATAGTAATGTTTAGTTTAAAGAAACTTCCTAGTTAGATATCAACTAATTATTCATTTAGAAAACTATGAAATCTAAGATATTTAACTCACCAAAAAAGATTATGCGTTATATTTCTATTATTGAATAACTTTGCGATTCTAGCGGTGGGTCTCATACTGCAGGTTTAACTTTAACTTAACTATAAACAAAAGAAAATGTCAAAAAAATGTACACATAACAACAACAATTTTTTTGGGTTAACTATTAACTAAAGTTTAAACCGGAAGTATGAGACACCCGTAATAATTTTTCTTAATGAAAAACTCTTATGGTCAATTTTATAATCAGAACTAAGATCGATTTGTTTCTTAAACATTTCTTAGGTAAGAATTTTTCAAACAACTTTCTTATTTAAGAATAATTTAAAACAAAAATCGATCTTAGTTCTGACTATAGAACTGACCCTTAGATTTCAACAACTTAGCTGCCTAGGAATCTAGTAGAGATTTTCCCAAACCAAAAACACAGGTTTATTTGATATAAAAAAAGTAATATTCTGATACTTTTTGCCATCAAAATTATAGGTAAAAGAATTGTAGGTAGATTTTTTTAAAATTCTGGGGTGGGCAAAAATCAGTCTAGGGTGGGCTTAGCCCACCCCAGACCGGCCTAAGTCCGCCAATGTCAGTCGGGATTTTTACTCGCATTAAAAAAATAAAAAAAATTTAGATATTTTTTTATAATTTTTTCCCCTACTTATAACATACAGCTCTACAAATTTTTCAAACTTAATTGTGTATGAATATCTCAATAACCTTTGTAAATATAGTCGCTCAAATTCAAAATTTAAAATTTTTTTAATAGGGCACGGAATTAAGCTTAAACTATATAAAGGGGTTTCTTTCTGGAGCTATGGTTACTAAATTATAAATTTTTTATTGAAATAATCCAATTGGAATAAACTGGTTGCGGACCTGAAATCAACACTCCCAATTATCCTAAATACACTGCAATATCATTCGCCTTTTTTTTCTGTAGAGCAGTGTAATCTAGTAAAATTGCTGGTTTTAGCAAGGTAAATTTTTATTTTTAGTTCTGCCGTTTCTTATCTTACTTATCTTACTTATATTTAGCAAAAATAATATGCTAATTTCGGCAATTTAGCAAAAAATTTTGCTACCCTTAGCAAAACTTTTTTACAGAATTTTTTCTATTAGAGTATGAAATGTTGTACTATGAAATATTTAAATCTTAGTTTAAATTGGAAATACTTAGATCGATTTTTGACTTAAATATTTTCAAACAAAATTTCTTATTAATTCTAATTATAAAACTGGCCCTGAGTCTTTTGAATCTGGGGAATAAATTTTAATAAATACATACTTATACATATATTTTTTATTTAATATTAAATATATTTTAAAATTTTCTAATTTTTGATTTTGAAACTTATTATACATATACAAATTTGTTAACATACATTTCAATATTATTTGTGTTGGCAGTTTAATTGGTTTACCTACACTGGTAAAATTTTGTGCATAGTATTAATGAATTTGTTCATTAATTCAATGATTTTTTTCATTGAAAAGTCCCCAAAGAACGCGTTCATTAGATCAATGAAACGTATTCATTAAATGAAAACTAATTGAAAAAAATATATTTTTTTTGCGTTACTTTTTTTATTTATTTTTATTTTATCAATTTTTATTTGTACATATATTTCTTTTTCGTTTTTACAACGTTTATGACATCTCCCTGAAGTCGACTTGAACCCGCAATCACCAGAATGTAAACATTATCGCGTTACCGATTGATCTAAATAGCCAAAACAAAATGATGTCATTATTTGGACTTTTATATTTAAATAATTTCAGTTTGCAACCCTAGCGTTCATTACTGGAACATATATCTATTTTAGTAATTAGCAAATTGAAAACCTTTATAAAAATTATAGCATATCTTAAGGGTTAGTTGAAAATATATAATGAAAAATTCATTAAATTAATGAATTTTTCATTAACTCAATGAAATTTTTTCATTAAATCAGTGAATTCAGATTAATGAAATCGATTCATTAATAGTATGAACGAAAATTCTATCAGTGTAGGTATTATCACATTCTATATACAATGGTAATACGTACCTAAGTCTTCTAAACTACTTAAAAAATGAACCTAATAATTTTGACAATTTTGAAGTCAACTTGCACATCATCATTATCATAACAAAAATGTTTCAAAGATTGAAAATTAAAAAAAAATATATATATATATATAAATAAATAAAGTCACATTAGACAGGAAACTAAAATATTAATTTTAAATAACACACATGAACACATTAATAACAATTTTGATTAGTTATTGTTGTTTTTAGTTATTTAATTTTGGTTAATTGATGCAAAACAATTAAAATAATTAATTGAATATTATTGTATTTATAGTTGCAGGACATAAAACTAAAGATCACACATACCAAACGAAAAAGTTCGAACATTAAAAAAATTAAAGTGATTATAATAAACTTAAAAGAACGATAAATAAACGAAAATATTAAACATTTTATTTTTGAAACCAAAAAGAATAAACCAAGAAAACGTAGTGTTGTACATTTAAATTTGAATATTTGAATATGAAATAGATGTATTTCTTTTTAATACAAAATGCTACTAATAATTAATTTATCGCAAAGTGAACAGAAAATTATTAGGAATATATAAGAAATCTTAAAAAAATAATAATAGAAGGTATATATGTTTATATAGTATACGGAGAAAGTTTTAAAGAGAATACATATGAAGAAAATATTATAATATTATAAGAGATAGTAAAAAGAGAGTAATACAGAGAGCGTACGATACAATATATATTGTGAATAGATTGTATGTGATCTCTAAAGGAAGGATTATAAAATAGTAAATGAAACTCAAATTAAATGAAAAAAAGAAAAATAAAATGGAAAACAAAAAATTTTTGAACGATCGATTTTAAGACACCAATACATGAGAGAGCGTGGTAAATTTAAGCTTAAATTTACATTTATCGACTTTTTCCCACTTTTACTTTGAATAACTTATAAATTAAATTTCCGAAACGCTTTTAAATTTTATTTCAAAAGGATTTACGTGCAAGACAGTCACAATTTGGCAAAAGTTAGTCGGATCATAGTCAAATATTAGGTAATAATTTTTTTAGTTAAACCCACCCAGGTAGAAAAATATAAACGGCACAATCTCGGCCCTATATTTGAGACTGTAGTACATGTACTGTGAATGCGTCCAATTTTCAGCTTTTACTTTACTGGCGGGTTGTAGTAGGCCGTAGTTATTTGTCAACTTTAGCACAGCCTTGGGATTTTATTTTTTTGGTATATCCCAGTACATTCAATAAAAAATTTAGTAGTTTGATAGTACTTTACTGTAGTTTTAGTGCACATGACAGATTTTACATAATTGTGTGATATATGTAAAATTAATAAAATTGTTAATTTTTGTAAATTATGAAGTTATGCGGTGAAAAACAATCTGAGAGTTTCTACTCGATCTAGTGAATTTAAAATTCTCAACGATGTAATCAGGACAATTCCACTTTATTACTTTGGAGACATGTTCCCTAATTCTCAATTTTTAAATGTATTTTAAAATAAGGTTAAATGCACGATGAAGACGTCTGTAAAATACTGTTTGTACCCGTAAATACTTCGAAAGTATAAAGTAACTGTGACATAAGAAGGACACTAGCAACATGTTTTCTTACATGTAGAGGCAGACATAGTAAGTCAAGAGACCATAATCGTCTCAAAGTAGAATTCACACGAGCGCAGACCTAATCAATGTGCTTAGACAAACGCACATTGATTAGAAACAAAATTAATTCCAACAATGGTAGGTCTAAACCACTGGATTCAAAACCAAAACACATTGCCTTTGTTTTGCCAGGATTAATGTCGAATCCACTGTACAATTCAATTAAGGTAAAAGCCCATCTTCACCTCCAAAACATTGAAACATTGCCTCTCCCCAGAAAATTAAATCTGTACATCATCTGCATAAATAGATGTTGCAAAAGAACCGCTGTAGCACACCTCTTGTAACCCCAATGCACGTGAGTTCCTGTCTCCTAATGAGACGAATTGTGACCTTTCACTAAGATATGAGCTTAGAAGTTTACAGGCAGATTTGGAAAAATGAAAAAGCTACATAATTTAGTTGTCAATTTTAAACGGAAAGCAATACACTACACTTTTTCTCATTAAGTTTTCTTCTTATTGAATCGGTTAGCCCAACAAAAAGGGTTGTAGTACTATAATTCCGTCTAAAACCAGATTGATTAGGATGAAGCAATTTATTACCATTAATATATGTTAACACATCCTCTGATCCTTTATAATGTATTCAACAATTTTCGAAAGAAAAGGAATCACAGAAATTAGACGCAAATTTTCCAACAAATTTTAATTTCTATCATTTTTAATCGGTACAATACGTGATATTTTCTAATCATGAGGAAATTTTAAAGTCATAAAAATTGTATTCATAATATGAGTGAAAGGGATACAAATGTACGGGTATATTATTTTATCTCAATAAATTTCCGTATACAATCATAACCAGCAGCATTCGAACGTATTGTACTAAGTGCATAATACACATCATCTGCTACTATAGTTTAAAAATAAAATGAATTTTCCACCAGATAATTAAGCTCATCAAAAAATGATGTTGATGGGTTCGTCGAATGATAGGAGATAAAAAAATCATTAACAATGTCAGGGTCGACCTCCCCAACTTCATCGTACGGATAAATACTACCATTCGTCAGCAAAATATTCCACATCTACTTAGTATTAAGCCCTCCAAATACGCGTTCATCAGCCCTTCTCTTCGCATTTCCTATTATGGTCTTTGTCCTATTCCTAACTGGGCAGTAAATTTTCCAATTATCCGATGTACTCTTCCTATACGCCAGATCCCTAGGAGTGATACTATAAGTAATCTCGCGTGACTTGAACCACAAATTACCATTGAAATCCCTTACCTTGCGTCTAGGGATCGGAACTAATTCATGTAAAATATGTAGATTGTACATAAAATTAGTGAGATGAACATTAACATCATTAGTCCGATATACCGCACCAAAATCACATGCCGATGCTACTTGATCAATCTTAGTCATATCAATGGCATTATAATTACGAAATTCCACATACCGATCACTTTCTAAAAGAGACAACTCAAATGCAGCAAAAATAAAAGTATGTCTAGTTGTTAATGTCAAAGAAATATCTTTGGCCTTAAATCTGATTAAGATACCCTGAATTCCTAAAACGTTTTATTACTCGCTACTGCATTATATAAAAGATACAAAGTAACCGATACTTTTTATCTCTTTCTAATATTAGTCCGAAAATAAATGTCAAAAAGTCCTAAAAATGTCGTGGATACTATTTCCGTCAAAGTCGTAGAAATAACCTGCGCTTCTTAAATCATTTGTTATACTGGTAAGATCGTACTCCAAAAGTTTGTCAATAAATATTCCAAAAAAATCCTAATTGGTTTTTGTTTTGATTTCTTTTATTTCATTGGGATATACTGCTATTTCTGAGACAATAAAATTACAAGCAACAATTTTATTTATAATCAGAGTGTTATCCATCTACTCCAGAATTTCCAAATTCATCTTCCACCACCACGGTACATTGTGAAGGAAACATTGGTCCAATCGAACCGTTTTTTGTAAATGTATACTCTCTGAGATTCTGTCTTTTATTGGAGTACCTGCATACCAGCTTGCAACATCATCAAATTGCACATATCACAACAACAATACTGAAATAGGTTCGTTTTATTTTGCTTTTCCATATATTGCGTTTGATAGTGCGGTTAGTTAAATCATTTGCGGTAATTGTCCTTCCGTTTTTGTTTGCTAAAGAGTTACACCACGTGTAGCCATCATAAATATTTTTTTGCACAATACAATATTTAAATCTATTATAAAAAAAATACATACAATGAAGTTGATTTGTCGGAAAATATATTGAAAATTATTTGGGAAACTGAGTAATAAGTGCAACGGGAAAATTTGAATCTCAGGAAAATAAGAACTAAAAGTGAATAATCTGCCAAAGATAAGCCAAGAAAAGAGGAGGGTTTTGACTTCAGAGGAAATTTTTGTCATCAAGAAGTCCAGGTCAATATAAGTGGAAGTGCTAACTTTATTTAAAATTAAAGCCGGTGAGTCTGATGAAATTTTTTATAAATAAATATTTGCATTGGATATTTCAATTTGTATTCCGCAAAATTACAAATATAATTGTGACCATAAAGTTCATGGTACTTTTGTGTCAAAGGTTTATCCAACCTTTGAGTCCAATTTAACACATCGAACATGTTTGATTGAATTCGTGCCATATCCAGATCATGGATAATAGAGTAAATGAGTGCTAAATTATTTCCCCTTCTTTTTCGGTAAAATTTGATTTTTTAAACGTAGCACACTCAGTAATACGCTTTAAATGGAACTTCCCCTTCAAACCAATACTTTCATCGAATTCAACTCTCTTGGAGCTTTACTCTTATCGTGTGACTTCTAAATGGTGGTTAAATTCTAAGGGCCGATGTTGAATGTGAACCACACCTAAACGTCGAGTTTTTTCTGCATTTCATTTGACATTTCTCAATTTCAGACTAACTCAATTTGAACCATGGAAAGATACACAATCGAGCAACGCGTTAAAGTTATTCAGGCTTATTATGAAAATGGGCGTTCAAATCAAAATGCATTTCGTGCACTTCGTGATTTTTTTTGGTCAGCATAATCGACCAAATGTGTCCACAATCGGGAGAATTGTGCACAAATTTCAGCAAATCGGGTCTGTAGGAAATGTGAAAACACCTGTTTTTTGTGTTTGGTGCGGTTTATGGGCTGGCGGCGTCATCGGGCCGTACTTCTTCGAAAATGAGGTTGGCCAAGCAGTTACCGTGAATGGTGTTCGCTATAACGGACTTCTTGTGGCCAGAAATTGAGAATGTGAACCTGGACGATATGTGGTTTCAACAGGATGGTGCCACTTGCCACACAGCCAACGAAACAACGGCTCTTTTGCGCGAGAAATTCAATGGCCGTGTTATCTCACGTGGTGGCGATGTCAATTGGCCGCCAAGATCATGTGATTTAACACCGTTGGACTTCTTTCTTTGGGGTTATTTGAAAGAAAAGGTGTTCGTCGATAAGCCAGCAACAATTCAAGTGCAAAAGGATGAGATAATTCGGCACATTAACGGCATAGAACCTCAATTATGCCTCAGCGTCATCGAAAATTTGGACCATCGGATGGAGGTGTGCCGCCGAGGTCGCTGCGGCCATTTGGACGATATTTTGTTCCATACATAATTGAACCATACCAGTATTATCATATAAAAAGAAATGACAATAATTTGCTAAATAATTTGTGTTTTAAGCCCTTGATCATTTTTTTGATACTCCTTTGATAAAATACTTAGAGGTTCAATAGATTTCCGTGGATACAATGGTCTTTTGAAGTTTCCTAAATATTAATATTTTGTTTAATATTAATTGATTTGTTGTATTTTTGGGCCGTTCAATGATCATTTGAAAATTCAAAATTTCCATCACTGATTTACTATACTTGTTTTCCAATTTTTAATTTATTTATTTCAATCATTGGTACAAATAAGACTTAGAGTCTCTTAAAGCACCTCAAACATTTTAAGTCACAGTGATTAAATGCTTAAATAAGATACATAAAATCTTAACAATAGACCGTAATAATAACAAGAAAACTAAAAAACAGAACAACATAAACGATTAATCTTTGATCAAATTCATAATTGCCATTTAAAAAAACAATACACGGGGTTCGGATTTAATTTGATTAGGTAAAGAGTTCCACAATTTCACAGCACTAACAAAGAACAATCTTGAGGATGATAAGTAATTATAAGCAGGCGTAATAATATTGCTTGTTCGACTTGATCTGGACATATTAATTTTCAGGTACAAATAATCAGGTTCCTTCGTATATATAATTTTGTGTAAAAATATTTCACTATGTTTAAATTTTTTTTCCATTTAATATATTTTTACTCTCACTGGTATTTTTCACGAATATTTTAACAGAAAAGAGAAGAAACCAAACCAAAGTGAAACAATTTTCAAGGTATAAATTTGGTTGTAGATACATTTTGAAATTGAAAGTACATATGGTTCGCTGAAATGCAAAGGCGCTTAAGGTAATTTTTTTCAACCTTAATAGAAACATCCAAATCTATTCAAAATAGACTGGAACAGTTTATAATAGTTTATTTCAATTTTAAATATACATCCCTTCATTGTTTAACATTTATTGTGGATAAATTATTGAAAGGCTAAGTTGTGAATAATAACTTATTTTAAAGATTTCTAAGTTTGAAAATTTATTCTCCCTTGTTCGATTGTTAAAGGTTTGGGTCTGTGGGACAAAGTTTTGAGGAAAATGAAAAACAATTTTATTTTATACTTTCTATGCAATCATAGATACTAAAAGGGATATATATTTGCTTTAGGTAAAATTTCCAACAATCTAGTTTATCAGATTGTATATCTCCAAATTTATATTGTAATTTGTTGGACAATTTAAAATTTTCTGAATTCAAGTCCTGATATTTTCTAATAATTTCGATTTCTATATAACCACAATGTTGTCCAGTAGTTTAGAGGAATAATACATTTTTTACCGAATTTATTTTTGGAATTATCTAGTATTAACTTTACGGTATATACGTTTCCTAACCAATTGTCTAGTTTGTACTCTGCAGGCTTTGATCTTAAAAAGTTTTTAATTATTAGATTTGTGCTCCTTTTATCTAATTTTTCTTTTCTTCGATTTTTGACTTGGAATTGAGTTAAAGTTTTTTATGCTTCTGGGTGTACCTTTTGGTAAAGCTATAGAATGGTATTTACGGTTGTTTATTAATAGTTGTAAAGATTTGAAAGCACTTTCTTACCGTTAGTTTTATCCCTGTCTGTCCAAAATGTCACTTGATAATTTTATTAGGTTAGCCGATCGTTTGGTGTAATTCGAGGCAGACCTCAACGACAAACAGATGCCCATTACGTCTTGCCATTCCATTGATATGCATAGAGAGGAGCTGAAAAATTGTTGGGTTAATGTCAAGTCTGCTTATGACCAACATCTCCTTAACCAGGATAACGAAGAAGATGATGGTAAGGGGAAAGGTGCCAATTTAGAGTCCCTGAAAGCGAAATATAAGAATACTTATATTACGTATTGTCAGTGCCTTACCAAATTGTCGGAAGCATACGAGGATATCCAGGAGAAAAACAATCCAAGGCACACACAATTACCAGACTTTCGGGACCTCGAAAACAAAATTTCTAAGGCAAAGGATTCTAGTTGTGGTTTTCAGCTCCCACCCTTTAAAATTGAGCCATTTTATGGCGAGTATGCTGCATGGCCAAATTCTGCGATTTGTTCACTGCTCTTTGTATAAATAACTTTAGGGCTAGTGGCGTTGAAAAATTATTCATTCTAATTGCAAGTACGAAAGGAGAGGCAAAGCTAATTGCTGAGAAAACGGAAATGTCGAACGAGGGTTTTGAAAACGCGTGGAGGAGCCTTTGCAGGCGATATGAAAACAAGCTTGCTTTAATTAACGGCCAGCTTAAAATCCTTTTCAATCTTAAACCTATTCGTTCTGAATCACGCATAGCAATTAGGAATCCTGGTGATATAAATTCATGTATTAGTACGCTTAAGTTCTATGGTATTGACATAGCAAGTTGGAACCCCCTTTTTGTATTTGTGTGTACCAACTGCCTCCCCGATAAAACTTTAATGCATTTTGAGCAAACTGTCTCAGATAAGACCACAATTCCTGAATGGTTTGCATTAGATTCTTTAGGATCTGTTTCGAACATTCGTAAGCCATCGGCTGTACAATTAGATGGTTTAAATTCACAAAGCTCTTCAAAAGCTCCTACCAATTCGAAAAGGATAAATACTTTTCAGACTAAAATTGGTGATCCAAAGTGTCCTCTATGCTCCAAAGAATATCACATGATTCGCAAATGTCCTCGGTTTCTTAAAATGGACATGGAACAGAGGCTTTCTGAAATTAAAAAGCAACGTCTTTGCTTAAATTGTTTTTCTAAAGCGCATGCAGTTAAAAGTTGCACGAGCAAACATAGCTGTTTCAGATGTCAAAAACAACATAACACTTTACTCCATAGGAACTCCGCGAATCCAACACCCAACCCATCCGCTCAGCTGCCTAGTACTAGCACCTTGAATCCAAACTCAGCTTCATATCCTTCTAATTCAGATTCGTTTTCTATACAGTCCACTGACAATCCGGGGGCTAGGGTTCAAAAATTTTCACTACGAACACTAGGGGTGTGTTACTAGGGACGGCAATAGTTGACATTTGTCATCAGGGTATAAGGGTGAGAGCACGCGCTCTTATAGATCCCTGCTCCTAGGGATCTTTCATTTCTGAAGGTATTTTAAAGCTTTTGAATCTGCCGAGTAAGCGGACTAGGCCACGGGATGTTTCCGGCATGGGTGACTTTGTTTCAGCTTCACCTTAATGGATGTGTTCATTTATTCTTAGTTCCCCATTAGACGACAGTGTTGAAATCCCATTTAATGCGTTGGTAGTTCCACAGGCCGATAGATTCTAAATGCTTTTCGAATCTTCAACAGATTCAGCTTGCTGATCCCCAATTCTATAAAAGTTTAAAAGTGGATGTATTAATCGGTGGTGAAGTGTACCCTCTATAATGCATTCGGCAAACAATCATGATGTCTGTAATTCCTTAATGGCGCAAGAAACTATCTTTGGATGGATTCTTACTGTCCCTGTTTCCTTTAATTCATTTAGCTTAAATTCAACTGTTGCTTCGTTTATGTGTAAAGTTTCACTAGATCGACAGATTTTACGTTTTTGGGAGGTGGAGAATCTTCCAAGGAAAAACTTCCTATCGCAATCCGACAAATTTTGCGAGGATTTGTTTGTCAGAACTACCAAAAGAGATGAAGTTGGAAGATACGTTGTTTCGCTTGCATGCAAGGAAGGATATCCTCATAGATTAACTATCGGTCAATCGAGCAACAGTTCTTTGGCACAATTTTTTAGAAATGAGGACAGATTGCTTCGTACACCTACTTTTAAAGGCGAGTACGATAAAGGTATTAGAGAATATACTGATTTAGGAAATATGTTCAAGGTTGCTTCTCCAGATTCTTCTAAAATTCCATTCCATTATTATTTACCGCACTATGCGGTTATAAAACCGGAAAGTACAACCACAAAAGTCTGTGTGGTATTCAGTGCTTCGTCTTCATCTTCAAATGACATTTTACATATAGGTCCAGTTCTTCAGAGTGATTTGACCCTTCTACTTCACAAGTGGCGTTATTACAAATATGGTTTTAATGCGGATATTCAAAAGACATATAGACAAATATTAGTCAATCCAGATCATACGTCATTTCAGAGAATCCTTTTTAGAGACAATCCAAAGGATAAAGTTCAAGATTATGAACTTAGAACTGTAACATTTGGTGTTAATTGTGCCCCATATTTGGCTATGCGCACTATGTTACAATTTGCGGATGATATCGAACCCACTTATCCGATTGCTAGCGACATCCTTCGCAATTCAATGTATGTTGATGACGCCCTTGTGGGTGCTCATACCTTTTCAATGGCAATCAAATCCAGAAACGAACTTATCGGGGCTTTGAAGTCAGCTGGTTTCTCCTTATGAAAGTGGACCTCTAATTCCAAGGAAATCCTCTCCGATCTGCCGCCTGATCATTTGTTGTATGAAGATTTTTTGGACTTCGAGGATAGTAGCACAGCGAAGATGTTAGGCATTCGCTGGAACACCCATTCCGATTCGTTTTATTTTTCCACAAAACCATTTCCGGAGACCGGCAAATAAGTAAAAGGGAAGTCCTTTCTCAAATTTACAAATTGTTTGATCCAGCCGGCTGGCTAGCTCCTTGTATTGTACTGGCGAAAATTATTATGCAAAGAATATGTATAGAAGGTACGGATTGGGATGAGGTCCTTTATCCTGATACGTTTTCTCTATGGAGAAATTTTCAATTAAGCTATAAATTTTTGAATGAAATCCGAATCCCTAGATGGATTGAATATGCTCCTAATGCCAGCGTCCAATACCATTGCTTCTGCGATGCCTCAGGGAAGGCATACGCTGCCGCAATTTATATCCGCTCCGCAATTCCATTTCTTCTCATCTAGTTTCTTCAAAGACAAAGGTCACACCAATTAAAACTTTGTCCATTCCGAGACTTGAGTTATGCGGTGCTGTTTTGTTACCTGAAATGCTTGATAGTATAGTTCCTAGATTGGAAATTTCTAATTATTCCGTTTTCTGTTGGATAGATTCCACTATTGTGCTCTCATGGTTAGCAAAACCACCTTGTCTCTGGATGACCTTTGTCGCTAACAGAATCTCCAAGATTATTGAAATAGTTGATCCAATACATTGGCATCATGTCGATTCTGAATATAATTCTGCCGACTTAGCGAGCGGGGGGGGGGGTGCTTCCTCAGGACCTTCTTGGAAATGACCTATGGTGGCATGGCCCATCATTACTCACACTGGACTTGACTTTGCAGGTCCATTCGATATTAAGAGTTACTCCGGCAGAGCTTGTCGAATTACAAAAGGATACGTTTGTGTCTTTGTCTGTTTCTCCACAAAGGCTATACATTTGGAGGCTACATCCGATTTGTCTACTGCTGCATTCATAGCTGCCTTTAACCGATTCGTGTCCCGCCGTGGCTGTCCACTCCATTTGCATTCCGACAATGGTACGACTATTGTAGAAGCTTCCAAAATTCTGGCAAAGGAATTTATCTAAATTTCACACGAGGCAATTACCGCCAACTTTGCGCATCAGAATATAACCTTGCATTTTGTTCCTCCAGGTGCTCCACATATGGGCGGATTATGAGAGGGCGGAGTAAAAAGTTTTAAAGCGCATTTTCGAAAAATATCAGGATGTTTTAAATACACTTTTGAGGAATTCTCAACCTTGCTGTCAAAGATTGAAGCTTGTCTGAACTCTAAGCCTTTGTCTCCACTTTCTCAGGATCCGTCTTATTTGTCGGCTTTAACTTCAGGGCATTTCCTTATAGTACCCCAATATTAGCCCCTATAGACCCAAGTATCGACGAACCAGCGAGATCTATAATCAAACGTTGGCATTGGCTAAAATTTGTCCACCAGAATTTTAGTACTCGTTGGAATAAGTACCTAAAGTATTGCAGAAGAGAGTTAAGTGGCAAAAACCAGAGGATAATCTAACCGAAAACGCTCTGGTCGTTGTAAAAGATGAAAACCTTCCTCCCAATTCCTGGCGCCTTGGCAGAGTTGAAAAAACTTAATACGGTTCCGATAAACGCGTTCGTGTTGCTGACGTTTTCACTCAAAGAGGGCGGATAACACAGCCAATTACTAAATTAGTAGCGCTTTCGTCAGATTAACTAACTTTTTCCTTGTGTGTATTTTGTTGATTACTTTCCTACCATTATTTCTTTTAGCTTATAATGCCTGAAAACTCCACTCGTAAAAGTGGAGACAATAATAAACAACGTCGCCGACATACCCCTCATTCAAATCTCCCACTGAAATACAACTCGTTTCTATGCAAAATCTGCAATCGTACTCAACCTGTAGAAAATTTTTGGCCATGAAGGTTAACGAACGTATACGTGCTGTTCAGGCTAATAAATATTGCTCTAATTGCTTAGCTCTACAGCTTCGTCAACACATTCTCGTTCTCCATCTCCACAGCCCTCGACATCAAGAAGTGTTCGACCAGGAAATCGTTCTCCTTCAGCAGCATCGTCATCCAGACTATCATCACTCACAGCTATTTTGCGTCAAAATAGCGTGATTTTGCTTCCTACTGTACTCGTCAAGTTGGATACAACAACTTCTCATGCCCGTTGTCTTTTGGATTCTGGCTCTCCGATTAGTCGAATATCAAAGCGATTTGTCGAAAAGCTTCGTTTAACAACGTTGACTTTACAGGATGAGACCATATGTCCATTGACTTTGAAATCAAGGTTCGATTCCAATTCGAAGATAGAAGGAACCTTTCGTGTTGACAATCGTCTCACCCTTCTTTCTCCGACTCAATCACTGCCAGAGTCTTCTAATAAAAAATTTCGCGTATGGTGTTTGGTGTATGGTATCATATAGTCGGCATGCCCAACTTTCATTTTGTATTTGAGTTAAATCTACCTAGCTTTTGTAAAAAATTAGTATTTGCTTTGTTTTTGTATATGCGTTTTGACAATTAAAAATTAGCAGCCAAAAACTAAGTATTTTTTCTCAGTCTAAATGGAATATAAAGAAAATTTCAATAGTTACGAAAATTCCTAAATAGTAATCTCAAAGTATGTATATCGTCATATGAAATCAAAAAAGCCGTAAGTTACAAAAATTTTAAAATCGACATTTTGATTGATTATGATTCACAGTATCAAAATATACATTCGTGCATAATTTTACGCTTATTCGACTAAAAATTACGATTTTATTATCAAAATTCTAAAAGCCCTAAGTGCAAGCGCAAAAGTTCATACCCCAAAAAGGTTACTTAAGCCTTTCGAAAAAAACCTAACTATTAATGTCGAAAATAAGAAAATATTTCCTAAAAATTACCAAAACTCCTATATTTAGTTAGAATATTCTTCTACCTCAAGTCCAAATTCGAATATGATATTGTCATATTAGATTTTATTTGTTGTTTCAAAAAAGGTTGATCATTTTCCTGATAGACAATACAATTGTTTCGTAGCCATCACGCTAACTCATCAGTTGTCCGCAATAAGAAAATGATAGCTAGCTGTTTTTTAATTTGACTTGGGTATGCCCTTTTCGGTTTCAGATAATACCAATCCTCAAAGGCGTAAGTTTCGTAGCTCTGTAAACAAGGTAAAAATTCAAATACTAATTCGGTAACCAAAAATAACCTTAACCTGAAAAATTTTTGATAAGATCTGGTTTCTTTTTCATTTTATTAAGTATTTTGTTTCTCCTGTCAAATTTATTAAATGTAACTTACGGCTTTTTTGATTTTATATAATGATATTCAAAATTATTTTCCCATAATCAAATGACCAATAACCATTATTTGGACGCTAAAATTTAAAATATTATTACAACGGGATACCCTAATGCCCATTTCGTCTGTTTGACTTTATCCGACGAACAGTTGCCAGTCGTATGGTAAAAAATTTCAACAAAAATATGCCCTACAATGGTGAGATAAATATTCTGTACCGTTAGACATATTTTTTTTTTTATTTAAAAGAAATTGCTTCTAATTTTCGGGTTAAAATAAAACTATTTGGAATAAAAGCTATTTTTATCTAACATAATAACTACTTAAATTTTCTTTGTTATAACGATCGCCTTAAAAAATACAACATAGAGTTGTTGCATAGATAATCGAGCCCACAGAAAAAAGAACAAAAATAACTGGTGGATCGATGAATGGTGTTTTCTTTTCTGGAAAAAAATGTTGCCCTCATCCCACTTAAATTTTATATTTTTCCGATCAGAATAGAATACACTCTAAATATTAAATAACAGAGCAAAATATTAAAAAACTAAATAAAATTTTATAAAAAAAAATAAAATGAAAAACAATTTTGTGCTCCAGGCGGGGGTTGAACCTGCCACCTTCTGCACGAGAAGCCAGGATAGTACCCTCTAGTCCACCAATGCCACGATGACATCTCAGAATATTACCTTTAATTTAGAAAAGAACACAAAAAAGGCATTTTTGTCAGAAAAGAAAACGCCATAAGAGAATATTAACCCTTTCATGCATTTGTTGTATGTATACAAAACAACACTTTTTGAGAGCATACTTCTTATTTCTAACTGTAAATTTTGCAGAACTAATTAAGTTTTGTACTCTATATAGAATTTTTCATTCGATCAAGTCGATATATTTTTTTGTAGTACATTTTGTGAATATACATATAAGGGCTAAATTAATTAGTCCCAAAAATTGTGTGATGAATAAAATTCAAAAATTCTAAGGGTCATATGCGTAATCGCTTTTAAAATTTATAAGTGACTTACAAAACAAATTTTCCATACAAAATTCATTTTATAAATGAGTTATAAGGTTTTAAAATTATTATGCATAGTCACTTAAATATTTTATGCACACAGAAAAAACTATAGGCCCCAACAATGGAATTTGTTAAAACAATCCCATCTTCTTTTAAATTGAAATTATATTCCCAACAATTTTTTTGTTTGAAATATTTGCAAGTCGTTTGTAAATTATTATTTATCATATAAAATTTGTTTGAAAATAAAAATTCAAAGTTACAAAAAAATTAAAATTTTTTTTGGATTTACAAATTCCAATTGCCTTTTAAAAAATCTTTTTTTGTATTTACAAAATCGGTATGAGAAAGGTGTTTAAAAATTTAATTAGAATTTGGTAAATTCGTTCTGTGTAGGGTTCAGTAATAGAAAATATATATGTATAAAATTTAAATTAAAAAAAATTTAACCTGCTCAGTAACGACAGCACGGTAATATTTAAAATTGAATTCCCAATATCTCCGCTAGGGTGTGCTGCAAAGCCATAAAAATAACAAAAAATATTTCTTTGGCATATATTTACATTTCCACGAAGTTTGGTTGGAAAATTCCCAGCAATTAAAATTCATGCGTGAAAGGATTAAAGAAAAAGATTACATCATAAATTCTGAGATCTGAATTTGGAAAATTTAAAATCGCGGATCCAAAATGGTTATATTTTCAATCTTAAAAATATTACTGATCAACAGGGCAGCGATTTTTATGCACTTAAAAATCAAAAATATGCGCTTAAAATATGCAGTAAAAAATGCAAAATATGCACTCAAATATGCACTTAAATGGAAATAATAAATCGCTTCAAACTAAAAAATGGACTTTAAATTTATCGAGTTTTAAAAATCATACTTATTACTCGGGAGTGTTTGGCTAAAAATGAAATCCAATATAAATGTCTAAGTAGATGCCAACTTGATGTTTTCCTTCTAGTTAAGTGCTGCGTTAAGGTTTGCCAATTCTTCTTTTTCTTTATTTTTCAATAAATCTTAATTTTAATTTTTTTAAAAATATGCAATTTAATGAAAAATATGCTAAAATATGCTCTAAAAATTATAAAATATGCAAAAAATACGCACTTAAACCCAAAGTATGCAAAAATATACATTTATAATAAAATATGCCACATCAAATCGATGCCATTTCGTTGCAAATTCTTTGGTTCGGAAAAGTATTTGGTCGAAATCATTTTTAGATTAATGACTAAAACATGCATTTGCATGAAAGTCGCTGATCACGAATCTGAAATCAAACATTTAGAATACAAAATGGCAGATCCAAATTGCAGAGACTAATTTGCATGAAACAGATATGTTCACCGCCATACTGGATCTGCCATTTTGAATTTAGAATTTTTGGTTTCCGATTTTTGATCAACGATTCAAATTAATTTGTAAATGTGTCTTTTATGTCCAAAATATAAACCCTATAAAAGCAACGGGCACTGTTTGGGATCCGTCATTTTGAATTTTTAAATTCTGATCTCAGAATCGTGATTAGCGGGCTCCAAAATTTCCTATATGATGTTTTTTTATATTTCATATGACCCTCAATCGATGCGCCAGTAATTTTTGTTCCTTCTTCTATGGACTCCTTTTTCTCTGTGTTTGTTTTCAAAATATTCTATAAATTTGACAATCGTTTTGGGGATTTTCCAGCACCCAAACATTGTCAAATATCAAATATTCGTAATCTGTACTCTACCAACTTAGAGGCGATTACCGAATGCCCAGTTCAAATCTTGCGAAAGGTCGAACACAAATTTTTATATAGAAATCAAAAACAATTGTGCCAGTTTTCTAACTCTACTTATCTCTTAATAGATAAGGAATAGAAGTAGCCTTGACTAAAAGTTTCTTTAATTTTTATTTTATAAATAAAAATTGTTGTTACTGTCTTCCACCAACTGGGGCTGGTATAAAGAGGGTTCATGGCGCGCAACCCTTCTAAAAGGTCTTTAAAATGTTGTATGCCAACTGGAATTGGAAAATCTGTTAATAGTGATTTTTTGTCATTTATTTTTCAATATAAGTAATTAAAATATTATGTTAATTATGCATAATAGATGCAGATAATATAGGAAACAAACACAAATAAAATGTACAATTTAAGTAAAAAAGTTTAAAAGCATGAAAAATAATTAATTAAAAATACCACCAATAACACAATTTCAACATTTTATAACAAAACTCGCAGTCATAGTTCAGTTTTCAGAATAGAATGGTGGCTAGTGGTTGCTTTAATTGTGCAGCTATTATTATTCTTGTTCCAGTACATTTCTTTTATTTACACTAAAAGTTTTCTGTTAAAAATCAGTAAAAGAGAAAAAAATAAATGTAACCCAAAAATTAAAAACATTTCTTAGTAAATGAATCACTTGCCAAATCGATTAACTCCACTCTCAGAATTTTATAAAACTTTAATTTCAAACCACTTTTTTGACCCCTAACTCTAAAATATTCAAAACGAGTTTATGCTCCATTAGTCTTTGCGTTCCGTGACGTTTCTGTAACGTGCCGTGCCGGATGGCTCTTTTGTGTAGTTAGTCTTTTTGCAGCGGCGGCTTAAAGCTGGCTGTGAGCCAAAAGCTGAACGGCTAACCAACTTTAAGTTGACACATACAAAACATCGGCTTAACGGTAAAAAAAGAAAATTAAAAAAAAATATATACTATTGTTAAAAATATATACTATTAATCGTGTAAAAAATGTTCGACGGCGGCGGTGAAAAAAATTAGACGGCGGCTCTGCTTAGCCGGTTTAAGCCATTCGTCGCAGATCTCAAAATATCAGCTGTCAACTCCCTGTCACTTAACGGATAACAAAAATTCTGTTTTCAACAGGTTCATCCGGCACGGCACGTTAAATTACAGACAAACTAAAGGCTCCATTAGTCTTTGCGTTCCGTGACGTTTCTGTAATGTGCCGTGCCGGATGGCTCTTTTGTGTAGTTAGTCTTTTCCGTAACAACGTATCAGCTGTTTAATGTTGTCTTTTTTAATCGGTTGCGGTGGCTAAATAAAAAAATTGCAGCGGCGGCTTAAAGCTGGCTGTGAGCCAAAAGCTGATCGGCTAGCCAACTTTAAGTTGACACATACAAAACATCGGCTTAACGGTAAAAAAAGAAAATTAAAAAAAATATATACTATTTTTAGGTTTTTATCGTGTAAAAAAAATTTTCGACGCCGGCGGTGACTAAAATTAGACGGCGGCTAAGCTTAGCCGGTTTATGGCATTCATCGCAGATCTCAAAATACCAGCTGTTATCTCGTTGTCACTTAACGGATAACAAAAATTCTGTTTTCAACAGGTTCATCCGGCACGGCACGTTACATTACAGACAAACTAACGACTCAAATGCTTTTTCATAGAACAAAAACAAATCAGCTGATTCGTCACGGCACGTTACGTACAAACTAATTATACTTTTTTTCTCTGATAATAAATATAATAATAAACGACAAAATTTATAATTTAACAAGAATTTAAAAAAACAATATTTACTATTTTCCCATTTTTCTCATTGATACTCATTCATTTTTCTTTATGGAGTAAATCGATTTGGCAAGTGAAGCATTCAAATTATAGACATATTACGTCTGTTCGGCGTTGTAACCGCGGATACCCGAGGAACCCAATTTAAACGAAACAACAACAATTTACACACAATTTTAACAAAAAAAAAAAAATGCTTTCTGGTAAGATAGGGTACCGCGGTAACGTACATGGAACAGAGCTATTAATTACAGTGTAGCTTAGAAAAAAAGGTATATAATATTTCTTCAAAGATATTCCGAATGCCTCTCTCGTGTATCAGTGCCCTTAGACAGAGGGGATAGAAAGATAGATTGGCTGATTGATTTTGTTGTTTTATGAATTGTTCGATTTCGATCCGTTTTTATTTTTTAGTTGTTGCTCTGATAGGAAAAATTGTGATTGAATTTTATTCTGACATTTATAGACTTATTTTGTGGCGTTTTATTTTTTTTTCTTTCTACTATATGTATGTGTTGTACACATAGAGTTGAATTCAAATACATACATATGTGGAAATAACTAATTAACTGTACTTTTTTTTATTGATTTGACTGCATATATTTATACATTACCTGTGTAACAGGATTCTCTCCAGGTCGATAAACTACATTGTGTTGCGGTCGCTTACGTCCCATATAATTGACGCATACAAATTCCAGTAGTGATGCGTAAATAAAACACATACAAACACCATCCCATACATTCATCGCCGTCAGATTTGAGACTACGGGTAGTGTGCTGCGGAAACCGTTGGATGTTGTGAAAAAATTCAACATTGTTGTTACACCTATTTATTGCATATTTGCCCGCAATGGTGGAAATTTGTTATTGATTGTTGGGTTTTGTTTTTTAAGTAAAAAAAGTAATAAGAAATTAAAAATCGATTAATATGGTTTTTTTTTCTTGTCCTATATTTTTTACAAATAAATAATAAATGTTTGTATGTACAAATACATATTGAATAGTTTTTTTTTGTTTTTGATTACACAGAGAAAAAAATTGGTATTTTCAAACAAAACAATCTGTTGCTGATATTGATAGTTGTTACAAAAGAATTACATTTTTCACAACCCAATTTGGAAGAAGCAAATGAATTTTTTTAACAACAACACAATACTATGGGCAGAAATTCCAGAACGTTTTACACCAAAAAGTTAATGTTGTCGGATTTCGATAAAATGTCGGTAAAATATCAACGATAGTCTGAAAATAAAATTTAAACTAATTCGATAACAAATTTTTTAAACAATTTTGTTTTTTATTAAATATCACTTAAGTAAAACAATTTTAAACAAAATTTCTTACTTAAGTAGTATTTAAAACAAAAATCGTTCTTAGTGCCGATTACAAAACTATTGTTTTTCTGCTCTTATAATTCTGATATTTTACTAAAACTTTGCTAAAATTAGACAGTATTAATTTTTTTTCTGTGGACCGCTATTGAATTTACACCCATATTCATATGGTTCTCCAATTTAAATTTTATTGTTACAACCGATTTCCTTGTTATGACAACCGACTCAGTTATATTTTTTCTGTGCTTCTTTTCAATGATTAATAATAGTTGAACATGTGTTTGAGTGAGTGATTGTAAATGTATGTGAGTTGGATATAAATGTGTGATGGGTTGATTTTGGATGTGTGGATTTTCTATTAAATACGTACGCAATTGGATTTTGGCAAAAGCGGAAATGGGGTAAATATATATCTATTTTTTTCTGTGGTAATAACAGTGGCTGATGCAAAAAGTGATTTAAATATTTATGTACAAAAAAGTATACAGGTTAAATGCCAAATACACTTTTAAATAAAATGAGATATTCCAATAATAATCCTGTAAATGATAAAATAAAATTTGCGATCTGAGCTAAATAGCTGGCTCCGCAGTCACCTCATTCACTCTGCATTAGGTATTAAATGTGAAAATAAATCAAATTTTAAATTAATTTCTGTTTGAAATTATAAGGGTGGTTAAAATCGATGGTTTTTAATGAGTCAAATTTTACTTTGAAAATTTTTTAGAGCAGATAATATTTTCTATCCACCCCTACGGAGGTGGATAACTTGGCCTCCATTGACTCTAAAGCTCAATTTATAATAACAATAAGAACGGTGAATATTCCTATATCAAAACAATACGGGATATCAAACAATCAGATCTAAGAGGAAGCTTTAGGCGAACCCACCTGACATGACAAGTTCGGACTCTGAAGTTTTGAAATCCTCAAATAAAGCAAACATTATGGCCGATCAATGTCCTTTCTAATCCAGATTAAACTTCACCGGAATAAATTGACAAAAAAGAAATCTAATGGAACAAATCCAAAAGGGTAAGATTCATATCATTTTGAAGCAGGATCCTTAGTATCTGCAGTCAACGGTATGAATTACAGACTTTTCTATGCACAAATGTATTCTACTTATGTCACAAAAATTTAAAATTTCTTTTTGCCCCGGGAGTGACGATGGAATATGCTACGACACTCACTCACGGGAGACTAAAGTTATTTTTTGCATCTATTTATTTACCGTCTGACTGCCAAACAAAACAAACACATATGCAGTACTCCAAATATATAAACATGACATACACACACTTTTTTACACTTTCATATTATTTTGTTTTTTATTTTCAATTAATGTTTTAATTGATATTATTACTGCTTTAATAGAAATTTGTTTCAATTAATCGTACACCCAAAATATTCCAACAAAATCCATAGTTGAAACCAAATAAATTTAAAATAACTTTTTGTAATTATAAACAACTATGTTTTCAGTAATATTAACAATATTATAATTACCCTGTAAATAACAATTTAAAATAAGAATGTCAAGTCAAATAAAAAACTAAATTTTATTTACATCGAAAACTTTAACACATAAAAATTTTTTGATCTTATTAAGAACAAGAAACAAAAATAATTTCCTGCAATTTTCAGTCCGGTAAATCGAATTAAGCAGGTAATCGTGGATTTTGTAATATTGTTTTAATTTTTAATTAAGTAAAAACATTTTTCTTATAGAATGTAAAGATGTTTAAAATTCTGGACAGCTTCTGACAAATATTTTAAAGTGAATGTGGTTCGGAATGAATAAAATACCATTACCATTTGAATTTTATTGAACATCTCTTTTTACAACGTGCATTATGGTATTTTTAATAGAATTATTGTGTGACAAATTTCTTTTTTTCTAATGTTTTAAAAAATAGATATTGCATATTGTTTAATTTAAAATAAAGGTCAAAATACAAGTTCCGTGGTTTGTATTAACCATTTTTCAATTTAGTATAGTTGATACGTTTAATTTTTATTGAATTTTCACTAGCTGATCGTAACCGAAAACTACTCCGTAGTTGATTTTTAGATTTCGAATAGACATAGTCATCTTCCACTACTTCATATTAACTATGTCATAGTGAGGGTTATTTCACCTATGACGTAGTTAAAAAAATAGTGTTCATGAACTACGTATATTTTAGGGTGTATACAATTTTTAGTAGTTAATATTTAGTATCATTTGAGTGATAGGTGCAAAATCAATTAAAATTTGAATTGATATAATCAATTTCGTTGTTAAAATTTGTTTTTAGTTTTTTCTGTGTAGGAAAGAGATTATATATATTTCTATTTGCTCAATACATGATATAGTGGACGCGATGCAAGACTGGCAAGACTCCAACGCACATTCTTAGTTGGATTATCGGAACATATTTTTTTAACTCCAGCACTTATCAACGGAACTAATATGGCTCCAAAAGAGGGCTAGGACAAACTGACATAATTTCAGGATTAATCAAGCCTATTTTCTGGAGAGGAATGATACCGACAAGGAAGTAGACATATTTCCGAATAAACTTATTAAATCATTGGGGAATGTAATCCACTCCGGCAAAGGAAATGTCCTCGTAAAAAGACCCGGCTAACCGGGAAACTAAGCAATCCTGAAAAAGCTGCCCTTTTTAATAGTGCACGTTATAAAGGATACCCATAGCCTCGGGAGCAAGGGCGTTATCTTGTAACATTATCATATACGATTTAATTCATTTATGTTAAGTATGACACTGTAGTAGCCTAGCTTTACATTTTTAAGACAATACGTTATAATCTTAAAATTTAGCTCTATATTTTTTTTATTATATTATACACTTAATGTTTGAAAAAAAGGCTCAATAAATTTAATTAAAAAAAAAAAAAAAAAAAAGGATACCCATTAATAGAACTAGACGAAGCTTATGGAATACAATGGCAAGATTACAATGGCAAAGCTCAACTCCTCAAAACTTTTCTGTGAACAAGTAGACAGCATAAACGACATCGCGAAGATTATGAGATTCTTATCGAAGACCCATATGCAGGTCAAAATTTCTATTGACGGAAATACAATTAAGGCGAACTCATTTGAAAGCTTTAAGGATGGAAATGCACTTTCTTGTCGCAATCGCTGAAATAGTGTTTCCAAAAACCGACTTTTTTAAAAATCGGTTTGTCGATTAACCGAAAATGGACCTTTTCTAAAAACCGGGTTTCGGTTAACAGTTTGTGAAAAACCCGGTTAACCGACCAAAAATAAAAAACAGTGAAAAAACACCAAAAATGAAAATTAAAAAAAAGTGAAAAATATAGTTTAAAAAACGGTAACAATGACAAATATATTCTCAGAGTTTTTCAAGAAAACAAATTTATCGAAACCTGACTATTCTTATTGAGAAATATCAGAATATCCCTTTCAGACCTGGCTATACCGATTGTGAGATCTGGTTTAAATAGCTTAAAATACAGATACATTTTTTTTTTTAGCTTTTTTACAAGTATGGAGTAATTGTGAGTTCTCCTGTGTTTTCTATGCTCAAAAGAGAATTAAAAAAAAATATGTTATAAAATTAATTAATTTAATATCGTCTTCTGATCAGGGTTGACATGCGGCCACGTGGTCAGTGATATTGTTTTTATCATACATGGGAATTTTTCATTACCATTGAAATTTCACTACCATTAGTTCATACTAATGACAATGAAAAAAATTTCATTACCATTTAATGGTAATGAAATATTTTTCATTAGAAAAATCATTACTAATGGTAATGAAATTACACTAATGTATAAAAAAACTAATTACAATTGATTAAAAACCATTTGTTTACAAAAAAATTCAGGCAAATGAAAACGAACTACGGGTTTGGCCGGGGAAGTTATAAAACATAATTTTTTAAGGAGGATCCATTCTATTCCGTTAAACTTTACCTGGATACAAATAACAATGGAATGGAAAGTAGTATTTAATTTCAAATGATCATGAGCCTGAATGAGCATATTCCATCTTCGATTTCAGCGAGTTTTACTCCACTTTTACGTTTTTCTGTCAATGGCAATTATTTTTTTTTAATTTATTCATTATCAATGGTAATGAAATTTAAAATCATTTTCATTAATCAATGAAATTAAATTTTAGAATCATTACTATTAATTAAAATAATGGTAATGAAAATAATTTCATTACAATTGATATCAATACAATGGTAATGAAATCAACAATTAATTAGTCCACCTAATTAATTAGTCCCATGTATGGTTTTTATTAAGCAATAAATTTAACTTTAATTAGTGATTTCTGGTGATTCCGAAAATGTACGTTCCCCTTACAAAATAAAACTTACAAAATTTTACATTTTTAGAGAATCTTATTAAATTAAAAAACAGATATCACAATTGTGCTGTTTAGGCACAACTTGACGTTTTTTTCTATTCTCACGATTTTGTGATCTCATTATTTTCTTTAGGAAAACACTTTAATTTGTCAGAAAACTATGACATTGAAGCTGCATTGGCGATTCTAGACCAGTCTGATATCAGATATGACCGCTATGACCATTGGCCTGAGTTCTCTGGCAAAGTGCCAAGAGAAGACGATGCCAAAAATGTTGAGCAGCCTTTATCTCGCAAAAAATGAAGATTGTTTCAAAGGTTATCATTTAAAGTAATGAAGGTGAAACATAAATTTAGTTTTAGTTTGAAAACAGTGATGAATTCATGTTATTAGCTCACGTATCAAACAATAATTTTATTATTTTCTTAGTATTAAAAGGCAACGAAGTACCTAAATATGAATAGGGATATATTGTTTTTGTTTTTGTTTTCTTATTACTTATTTGTTATTTAATTACTAAAAAGTGAAATAAACGCTATGAAGCAATAAAATTTGTTTTTCATTCATCAAAATTATATTTCAGCTTATAACCCAGCCCACACAATCGTGTGCATTGTAAAGGCAATGTTCTTTTTCAAAAAAGGACCTTACAAAAATTTAGAACACGCTTATCTTGGTAGACTTTGCTAAAAAGAAATTTTATATTGATGATTTTGCAATGACTACAACCGTTTTACTACACAGGTCTGAAAGGGATATATAACTTTTCAACAGGGTAAATATTTTATATTTTTAGAGATTCACTATTAGATAAACATCTAACAAGGTTTAGGAGTTTCGTTAGATTTCGAATATCAACCTAGGATCTTGTCGTCCTAGGTTGATATTCAGTTTGAATGAATAAGTTTGAATGCTGTTAAAAATTTTTTTATTTGAAAACTTTTTATATTTGTAGCTCTTCTCTGTACCTTTCATTTAATACCCAACATGCATATATTTCTTTGGAAAAAACATAAAAAAAGCCAAAAACGAAAAAAGATGTAATTTTAACCATATAACGTGAAAATGGACCGATAAAAACATACGCATGCTTATGTTCTCTTATTTTCGTATCAAAATTGCATTTAAATGGAGTAAATCACACTCAGACTTTCCTTGTAAGAAAAGACCAAGTAATCTGAAAATTTTCTTCTTCTGAATTTCTGAAAAAGAATATTTGGATATTAAAGACAACATTTTTTAAATTAATTTTTGGCATCCGCAAGTTTTTGGGTTTAAAATTGTGTGAATCAACATTTTTGGGCAATTCGCCACTTATGTTTAGTAATTTCTGAAGGAATTTTAAGCTAAAAATAACAAAATAAAAAACCGGTTAACCGTTGAAAATTAACCGGTTTTCGGTTAACCGAGATTTAGGATTTTCGGGTAAAAAACCGGTTTTTCGGTTAACCGGCTTGGGAACACTACGCTGGAACCAATGCGGAATAATAAGTTAGAACCAACGTAGAAAAACAAGTTGAACACAATGTAGACCAACATGTTGGACCCAATGTGGAACAAGAAGTTGGGCCAAATGCAGAACAACAGGTTACACCAAATGAGCGACAATATCGATCAGGAAGTGAGTTTGGTCAGAATATTAGTATAACCAGCGATATTGTTAAGCGAGCTGTAAAAAGCTTTGCGCCTTTTACGGCAACAGAATCAAATGGGGTCTTTCCTGCTTTTTTGAACAGAGTGTTGAGCTGATTGGGGAATATTTTCTCACCAAAGCCTAAAAATAGCTATGCAAAGTACCGACCGGTTAATCTGACATAATTTATAGCTAGCTGCTTAGATTGAAGCAACACTCGTAATTAAAAGAAGTGGAAAATGCCCTTTATGAGGTGGTTTACCACGTTGAAAGATCATTTGATCTACATTTTCTCACTCTGGCTGTATTAATTGGGAGCATTTAAAATTTCTCGACCGAAATGCTTATCCGGTCCCTAGATCAGCTTGACACTGACCGGGCCCTTTTAAAATAGGTTATTCCTAAACACAATCGCAACTTTTTTGAAAATGGTGTGCTGTTGCAACTACACCAATGTTTTCTTAGGAAAAATTATTTCCAATCTAAGTGTTTTGATAGTTTAAAATTATAACTAAGAGAGTGGATCAAAAAATTCTTGAATGTTTGCACATTTCATAAGAAAAAAGTAATTTTTCATTAAAAGTAGGGAATGCATCCCAGGATTTCCCGTCCCGGGATTCCCGGGAAATTAGGCATTTTTCAGTTTCCGCATTGCCGGGAATTTCAAATTTACTTATGCAAAATTTTCCAACGTTTTGAAAATAGTAAAATTCTTGCTCATTTACTCACAAAATTGTAGTAAAAGTAGTGAGATTTTCGAGTAAGCGAACACACTGATTAATTTGTGTACTTGATCGAACTTTTTAAGTTCCTGTTTTTTTAACAGGCACTAAAATGAATTTAAACAATATATTTTTTCAGAAAACCACTCAACTAAATAGTGTTTGTATAAAAAATTTTGAATCGCACTTATTCTGTACAGAATTAAAGAGAAATTTGTCCATTGTTTTTTAAAAATTTTCAAGTAAGAATTTTTATAGAGTGTCCAAAACCGTAACCGGAAACCGGTTAACCGGTTTTTTTAATTTCAAAAAACCGACCGGTTTCGAATAATTTCTAAATTCGAATAAACCGAAAACCGGTTATATTTGTCGGTTAACCGGTTTTTTTAAAAGATGTTTTTATAAAAACTATTTTAAGCTAATCATTCTGCATTTTATTTTTTAAAACTTAATTTTAATAAACGAAACTGCAGTTTTGTTCTCCTTTATATAAAAATAATATCTTTTCACATGTATTCAAACAAATATAATACGAAAGTCCTTTCGGTGACTAATGAATGTTTATACAAAAAACATAATTACTTTTTTTCTGCGTAATTAATTGGTTCCATTTAAGAAAAATATACGATTGAATGATGAAACAAAAAGGGTTAAATCTACTAAAATTTGAGTTATATTTAAATAAATTTTAGTTGAATACAAATAACATTCTATCTTGCTAAAACCGGTAGACGTTTTTACTAAATATTAGTAGAGTTAAAATAGAGAAAATAAATAGTAAGTACTGCTGTTTTAGAAGAGTCTTCCCATTAAAAAAAAAATATAAATTAAATTTTGGAAATGTAATTGTTTTTCTGTGATGTTATTAATTTTCTAATTTACTAATATGACTGAAAACTCGCATTATTTTCGGTTATGGCTTTTTATAGAAAGGTGCTAGTTTGACGTTTTTCTATTTTTTATTTAGCGCTTCATGATGAAACCTTTACTTTGATACAGTTTTATCTAATTTAAATGTTTTTTTTTATTATTTTCATAATAATGTGATATTGAATTATATTTTAACATAATAATGATTTTTAGTGCTTTTTAAATGTTTGGTCGCATAAATTAGTTGAAAACTACCTATTTTGATCACATTTATAATTTAGCGCTTTTTTGGGCCTGCTTGCAAGTTTTGTTCTTATAAGGTTAGCAGCACTTCATCTGTTGATGTAAACGTAAATAGATTTGCGAAAAGATTTGTTTGGCAATCACACCATCTCATAGGATTTTTTGTTTGATTTATCAGACGTAAAATCAGATAATTTAAATCCCGCTTTCGAAAACAGATTCAGCTGATTTTAGTAGTTGTTTCTGCAGGGCGCTTTTAACTAATTTTTTTTAGCATTTTCTGCTATTTGTAGAAATTTATTTTCATAACAAAAAAAAAAAAGAAACCGGTTTTAACCGGCTTTTTTAAGAAAACAGTAACCGAAACCGGTTTTTTAAAATAGTAATTTTCGCACAAACCAAAAACCGGTTTTCCGAAATGGATGGTTTTTTGGACACTCTCTGAAATTATTTTCTATATCATTTTTTTAATTATTTTTTTTTAGTGTTTTAGTCTAAAAATTAGTTTTAGTTTATTCAATTTTTAAAAATACATATATAATTAGTAGGGTATTCAATTAATCGGCTTTTTATTTTAATCGATTAATAGTGCAAATAATTATCTGGGTTTTTTTCTTAACCGGTTAATCGAACAAAATTTTAAAATTAATCGATTAATCGAAAAAATCTTCTGTTAAATAATATACATATGCTTGTTGTGTTTTTAATAATTTTATTTACAAAAAGGAACAAAAATAAATTCAGTAATTCTTCTGAATAAAAATAAAAAAATGTAATTATTTTGTCATTCTTTTTATTTTTTCTGTCCCCTCTTTCACATATTAAAATTTTATCCAAATCTTATCCAAGAGTTAAAGACCCCGTACATTAATTAATGTGTATCTCTTTCGTATGCATTGAATACATAAAAACATAAATGTAGAGAGGAATTCTGTTGAGAATTTATTTTCTCTCTACGTTTCCGTACCTCCATTACTTTATTTTATTTTATTAATTCAGAGTGCTCACTAAACAAGCTTTATTACATTGGGCATTAATTCTAATGATCATTAATTACAATAATTATTAAGGCTTTCATTTAATATCAATGTTTAAAAAGTCGTAAAAAATAATTAAAAATTTATTATACGTAAATAGATACTACTACTTTACTAGATAAGTCACAACAACAGAGTAGTAATTTGGAAGATGTCAAAGCAAACTGTGATAATATTATGTTGTTTTTGTTTTTTTCTTTGGGATTTAAGATATTTGTTAACGCTTGTACTTGAAAACAAGAAATTCTCATTGAGTTGAAGCTCACAAATATTTCCAGAAATTCTGAAAGGTCGTCCTTTAATTATTTTTTTAGGCCAAAATGAAATCCGGATAGGTACAAGCTACAGCAAATTATTTATAACAATTTTTTAAAAAAGTTTTGAGATTTTAGCACATTTACTTTAATAAAAAATTTATATTTGTTAAACATTTTTGTAATTTTCTACCAATTTCAATTAATCGTATGAAATTATTCGAATTATTCATTATTCGAAATTTGAACATTTTAAATTATTCGAACAATTTTTCTCAATTTTTTTAATCGAATAACGATTAATTGATTGAATACCCTAATAATTAGACATATAATTTTTAATATAAAATTAATTCTTTCCCACTACGAAAATTCAAAAAAAAACACCGGAGCTTTTTCACGTTCATGAAAATTTGAGGTCTTTAAGACATTTTATTAATAAAAATTTTTAAATTACTATAAAATATTTTCTAATTTATGTCCTTTGCAGGATCCCGGGAATTCAAGATAAAGTTCCCGCTTTCCCGGGAAATCAAAAAGTGTGGGATTTTGCATTCCCTAATTAAAAGGTATCATTTTTTAAAAAAGTAAAAGTAACAAAGTTTATATTTGTAAAAATTTTAATTTTTAAAGAGTACCTACATAAATACAATAAAATTAGATATATTTTTGAAAAAAAAAAAATACTACAATATTTTTCAAAAAACAAGTGCAAAAAATAGTACTATTTTTCAAAAAAAGCACTATTTTTCAAAATTTTTGGAAAAAACGACCATTTTTTAAAAAATACATACAGATGCAAATTTTTTTTTTAATAAAGTACCGTTTTTCAAAAAAAAAAAATACTTTTTTAAAAAACAGTAATATTTTAAAATAAAATAATATTTTTCAAAAAATAAAATTTTTCAAAATTTGCCTTGCAAACAAAAAAAGGTTTATATTCCAAAAACGTACCATTTTGAAAAAAGTACGATTTTTCAGAAAACATATTTTTCAAAGAAAGTAGGTACCAATTTTCAAAAACGAACAAAAACAGCAAAAATTTTCCAGGAAAGCTAAAATTTTTCAAACGTTTATTGTGAATCGGCATAGGAATCCATGTGAAACTTCCATTCTAGGTATAGGATCTGTTCAACGAACTTATCTAAAACACCACGAGAAATATTTTTGTGGAACGTGTTAACCCTCTAACTCTGCAATTACAGGGATTTTTTGGCCTCTTTTTAAAAAAGGATAAAAAGACACGTTCCATGTATTAGGAATTACTGACAATAAGTTATAGAAGTACTTATATATTCTTGTAAAGTAATCACTGGTAATAGGGTTATATAGTTGCAACAAAAAGTCGACTTTTCGACTTTTTGACTTTTTTCAAATTTTGAAAAGTCGACTTTTCGACTTTCCGACTTTTTATAGGTAAAAGTCGATTAATCGACTTTTTGACTTTTTTCAAATTTTGAAAAGTCGACTTTTCGACTTTCCGACTTTTTATAGGTAAAAGTCGATTAATTTCTAAATAGCAAAAATTCATATTTTTTCCTTGTTTTTTATCATCGCACAGTGCTTTTAAACATAAAATGTAGCACAAAACTTATATACATTAAGCCTTATTTAACTACCTAATTTCGTAAAACACTTGGGTGAAGTGAAGGGAACTTTCAATGTAAATTGTTTTTGTAACAAAAACAATTTCTATAGAAATAACGCAACATTTCACCGAAGTGTTTTAGAAAATTACCCCCTTATTCTTATACATTTAAATGCATGGTGTAGCCATATGGCAACATACCAGTTTTTTTAAATAAAAACCCCCACTTGATGCATAAAACTGCATTTTTGGGCTTTGGAGCCCCTTCTATAGACAGTGTTCTTTTAGTTTTTTGAGCAACACCTTGGTATTTTAAGCTGGCAGAGTTAAACTTTTAACTGTCCAGTTAATTTTTTAACTGACAAAAAAAGCATGTTTAAACGATGTAGGTTACAAGGTTGGATTAATTGTAATCAAGTATTTACAATAATTTCTCTGTCTAAAAAAATTGGGGAGCTATATTTAACGCACCGGTGAAAACTTAAAATTAAGTTCAAAAATTTTCTCGCTTTCCACAAATGATGAGCGTAGATTGCATACACCGTCGTAGGTAGACCATTTTTCTAGGGGGGCTATAGCCTTTTAAATTTTTGGTTCCTCTGTTTTCATTATGTTCATCAGTGCTATCGGCAGATACCTATTCTGACAAGTTCTACTTTAAGCTTTACCCAATAAGCGCTACAAAAATTTAAGTGAAATCAAAGTCAAGGCTTACATTTTGTTTAAATTTCACTTTGATTTTATGACTTACTCCAGTAATACTAATCCACTGATAGAAATAAATCTGTGCAAATAGCAGATAATATGGATAAAAATGGCACTGCAGAAAATAACTGCCGAATCTGTATAGTAAATTTTAGTTAGATAAAACTACCCTTCCCATATTAGCAAAACAATTATCTCAATAGTAGACAAAACACAATGAAAAAACTGTTATTTCTATAAATTTTTTGTTAAAAGTTATACTTAGTTAAATGCCAATAATATTCTATCCTGCTGAAATTAACGAAAAGTTTTGTTGAAAAATTGTTATTAAGACCTGCTAACTTATCCCAAAATAAACTGAGTTTAGTGCTTAACCATAGTTTTGAATATCAAATTTATATGAAAATATCTGGGGTTAACGTTTAACCATGGTTACATTGGAAAAACGTTACTTGCCCTAAGTATAATTCAAAAAGTCTTAATTCATTGAAATCGACCGACAATTTAAGAAGCCAAGGGTTCTGAAAGCTTGTTATCACTCGAGGTGGTCTACTTTGCACGCTGGTGCTAAATAAATGCCCTATTAATAAAACAGGTTGACCAAAAGCCTTATTCCTACTCTACTATATTCTATAAACTTTGTACAAATCGGACGATTAGTTTAGAAGTTGTGTATGTATTACCACTTCTCTCAGTTTAAAACCACTGTGTGTCGTAGACATTTTAGAGTTTTTTATGTCATATTTCACTGTTTTGTTTTCCAATAGATTAGCAACACTTGCTTAATTTTTTCTATTGTGTTATATCAGCGAAAACAAAATTTACTTCTTAGCCATATGGTAATAAGTAAAAAAGTCGAAAAGTCGAAAGCAAAAGTCGACTTTTCGACTTTTGCATCACAACAAAGTCGACTTTCAAAAAGTCGAAAATTTTCGCAAAAAGTCGATTAATCGATTAGTCGAAAGTCGACTTATAGAACCCTAACTGGTAATTGATTATATAAGGATGGGTGGGTATGGGCTGAACTAATTCTAAACTAAATTCAGGTTGAAAAATTTTGTTTAAAATTAGAAAATTTTATAAAACAATTTTCAAAGAAATTTTAAACCCTTTTGTCATTTTGTATTTAGTTTAGCCGCCTTCCACAAGGCCTAAGTACGGATTTAGTCTTTTTTATATTATTATTTGACTTATTAATTTGTTTTGAACTAAATAGGAAATTTTACGAAGTAAAAAGTTATTTTGTCAATATGACTAACTATTTCATGATGTAGGATAATCACTTATATCCTAACTTGTAAGTAACCACCCAGTATAGAAACGGTAATGACATATCATTATTTTTTGGACTACTGGTAATGACACCCACTTATATTCCGCATTATTTTAAAACATATAATAATGAGTTACTGATAATGTCTTATTTTTATCATTATTTCAAATTAAAAGTAATTTTATAGATTTTTTGAAAATTTTATGAAATCTATTTTTAGACTCAATATTTTTTTAATACTGGTAAGGATATATGTAACCACATATTTTTTGATTTTTTGTATGTTGACGAGTAAGCTGACTTGTGTGCAGCAGGTCAATTATGTTTTTATCTATCGAACATTACATATTGATATAGCTCAGATGGTAGAGCTATTGACTGGCAACCTGGAGTCCCATGTTCGATTCCCACACTAGAAAATTTTATTAAAAAAATTTAACAATAAAAAATATTTTTTTTATAAAATTAATTTTTTTGAAAATATATTTTTGACTCATTGTTTTTGTCAGTACTGGTAAGCATATAGGTAATTACATATTTTTAGATTTCTCGTATGCTACATCGCCATACAAAGGTAATAATAAATGTAATAAGAAAAGTAAGTAGTTACCATTACCAGGTATATAGTTACATAACCACATATCTGGTAATGATTTTCTACACTGGGCACTTATTATACTTATTCGTTCACTATGGTTAACAGGAGAAGTAAATAACTTCCTAATATGAAAAAATAAATCAAATTTTATGCTAAGCTTATTTTTTGTATCGAATTAAAATTTTTTTTTATTTACAGATCTATGAATCTTACGCCTTTAAGGATTAGTTTAGTTAGTTTTTCCGCGCTTGCACTTAGGGCTTTTAGAATTTTGTAAATAAAATCATCGTTTTTAGTCGTAGGAGTGTAAAATTTTGCAGGAGGGTGTATTTTGATATAGTGCATCATAATCAATCCAAAAGTCGAATCGGATTTTTTTTGTAACTTACGGCTTTTTGATTTCATATGACGAAATATATGTGAATATATTTTAGGTTAGTAATTTGTTCTGTGTAAAGAATATCGCATTAAAATTTTATAAACATTTAAGTATGGGAAACAACAAATGTGTCGGTTAAAATTCCAGTTACCAGCTAATGGGACATTATGAAAATAAGGCTTAACAGTTATGATTAAAATTAAATTTCTTTTGGAAAATTTATTTTTTATGTCTCTGCTATAATCTTCTAGACGGCGCCACTTAACACATAAATCATAAATCCACGGCAAAAAAAATATGGTTTAGCTAATTTCTTAATTGTATCTAACAAATGATTGCATACTAAAATTTAACAGCCATTTCAGTTGCGGTATTTAATAGGGGAACACATATAAGCAGAAACTACTTTACTACCGTTACGCATTTAATCTACAAGTTTAAAATTAAGAATGAAAATATTTAATAATTCTATTTATTTAGTAGGGACTAAAAAATTAGGTGTTAACTAAATACGACTATGCATTTGTGAGGATGCTTAAGTGTACGTGTTGAATATAAACTCAAAAGAAAAGCTTAATAATATTTTTAAAAAGTTTCATAATTTTTCGTTTAATTAAAAGTTTGTATTTCAAATATTTTATAAACATTCTAAAATATTTCATTATATTTGTGAAGGTTGGGTTATTGTGGATAACATTTTTATTGCAGAGATCGACGTACAGAGACAACTTAATATGGTTGTTATGTTTTCAGTTATTTAGGAAACGTTGCATACATATTATTGAAGCTTTTCTTTGAGTGTAAGACATGCATGTGTTGATAAAAAAGCAAGTGATTGAAAAAATACAGGAAAATAATTGTGGTTACAAGACGAACAAAACAAAATAACAAAGTTTCTATGGAGTTTCCAACAAATTTGAAAATCTGCTGTTAAATAAATTACACAAAAAACAAAGTTTTACTAAATACTTAAGAAAAACCTCAAAAACACTGACAAATTTTCTTTTCAATTGCAGTTATTTCACTAATTGTTGATAGAGTATACATATTGGACAATTGAAACATTCAACTTTTTAAACATGTTAAACTCGTAACCTTAAATTGACATGGTGTCCAAAAACCAAAATATAAATCAATTTAGTTAAATTTTTTTTAAAGTTTTTTTTGTTGCTGATTGTCTTACATTTTTGTATGTACATTTTTAAGATAGAAAGAAAGATGTTAAGAACTATAACACACTATAAACTATTTAAATATTTATGTATGAAGATCTTTGTATTATATACTATATTTATTTTTACACAGATACTTTTGTTAAACATATTTGTAGCTACAGTTATAAAAAAAAATGTAGGAAGGAAGAAAGTTGAATTCTACATACCGATCATAACTCTGGCTGGTACTGCATTCCATTCCAGCCAAAATGTAATAAATGATGAAGTCACCAATATAATGCCAGGTATAAAAACGGTTGTGAAATAATATGCACGATCACGGGTAAATGTCAACTCGACATGTAGACAACTGTAATTACCTTTAAAAGAATACAAGTACAGAATACAGAAGAAGACACCATATGTTGGCATATACATATTTATCATCAAAAGAAGTAGTACATTATTTTTGGTTTTTAGATTAATAATCCTTTTAATAGCAACACTAAAGACAACACACGAAATAACATACACATGTTGTGACAGTTTGATTACACCACATGTAACTTTGCCTACGAATTAAACTTTGATAAGTGTTTTGCACGGAATTGATTTGAGTTTATTTTGGTCACGATCAATCACAAGACACCTAATATGATACAGTGATTTGAATCATATTCCATAGAGTACATTAATTTCCAGGAAGCAGCCTGATCCGTAGTATGCTTCTATGAGCAAAAGGCGATCACAAAGCGATCGAAAAGTAAGCTTGACGTTCATGACCCGAAATGTAGGTGAGTGAGTATCCCTACTTTCAGTAGTTACTTGGCCCCAGTGTAGACACTGTTATTTCATATAAATAAACTCACAATATTATTTAGTTAAAAACAACCTAAAATGCATATTAAATTAATTGAAAACACATTTTTTATTTTGGTATTTATTTCCAAACATTGTTTAAATAATAGCTGTGTTTGTGCGGCAAGCTATCAAAGTTGGCTTATGTCATTCCCATATAAATTTGACATTAGCCAACATTTAGTGTTAACTCTCTCAAAGTTTCTAATGTCAAATTTGTATGGGAGTGACAAAAGCCAACGTTGATTGCTTGCCGCACAAACACAGCTAATCTCTAAAGGCCAACATACACGTTCAATATTATTGATCAATGTTTTTAAAATCAGCCAATCAGAACAAAGTATTTAAAAATAAAATGTTCTTTGTTGGTTGATTTTTGAAAAATTTATCAATAATATTGAACGTGTATGCCCTACATAAAAGAAATAAAAACAATTGGAAAGTCTGTTAAAAAAAACCATGAATATTTAACCGACAAATCTTTGGATTCTTAAAACACTACAAAACACACAATACTACACCCAGAAAACAGATTCAGTTCTGATAACAGGCATTTGTAGCCAATCGCATAGTTCGGTTATTGTAGCCGAATTGTTGTGGCAACAGAAATCCAATTGAGACAGGACTAATTTGACTGTGGAAACGGAATTTCAGTTGTATCAAGAATAATTCGGTAGCCGCAACCAAATAATTTATTTGATGCACCTGAACCATTCAATTGGCAACAAATGGGGTTGTCAGCACCGAATCTTTTTTTCGGGTGTAGAGTTGTCAAGAATTCGACCTATTTGAAAAACCGGTTTTCGAATACTTCTAAAAACCGCATTTTTGAAAAACCGGTTCGTATAACCGGTTTTTGCGGTTTTTGTAAACATTCATTTTGTATTGCTATACACTCTAATTAAAATCTGTTGAAATTTACCCAACATATAGTAGGAAACTGTACTCCTACTATAAATTGGGTAAATTTACTCTATGTGCGTAATTGAAAAAAAGTACGCACATTGTGTTTAAGTTGGTGCACAAATAATTTGTAATTTACATTGAAAGTGCGTAAAAATTAAATGACATTCTGAAGTTAGTGTGCTAATTTACTAAATTTCTGCGTAAAAAAGCATGTTTCACGTGTAAATGTACGCATAAAGTGCGTAAAAATCCACAAAAAATGCGCAAAAATCCACAGAAAGTTGGTAAAAATCCCTCAAAACAGCTGTGCTTTAAGTTACACCACACAAAAACATTTTTTTTAAATAAAAAACTAATTTTAAGTATGTTTTTTATTTATAATAATATCAGTGTCATTCTGGTGTATAATTTTTGGCAAATTTGGGCATTTATTGTGAAACATTGGTACAATATAAATTTATTGAAAGAATTGGCCATCATTGGCTATAACCTTTTCCCATCTTTCTGGATGGATTCCGCGCCAAAAGAACTGCTGCTCATTTTTTGAGGCCAAGAACGAATCAAGCTAATTTCGGATACCCTGTTCTGAAGTAAATGGTATTCCAGTGAGAGCATTCTTCATCGACAGAAACATCGGACGGGGCAAAGTATTGGCTAGAAGGCGAGTAAAGAAAAACTTCTTATTCACTATTTTATAAATAGTTTTAGTTCTTGCAACATGTGGCCGAGCGTTGTTCTGATGGATATTATTAGCAACCAAATACAGAGCATTACCTTAGCGCTATGGATAGTCGGCTTTGGCGTTGATTTGGCTGGTTGCCCAGGCTTTAAATACGATTTCTTGCGCTTTGGGTTATCATAATGGATCCATTTATCATCACCAGTAATGATTCGATTTAAACATTTCTTTCTTTTTATGGCGTTCCAGCAGCATTTCCGATATGTAAAATTGTCCCAAACCAATTGCCTTGTTTTTGGAGGGATCCTGCTGCTTGCAAACCAAAAATTATTTCATACTTCTGTTGCTATTTCCAGATACAAATGTGTTAATAGAAATATGGTAATTCAAAAAAAATAATCCATTTAAAATTTTTCTTTTTATTATTCAATTTTTTCCAATTTAAAATGTCAGATTATTTATTACTATTATAAGTGAGTATATTTACCAACTTTGTGCGTAATTTTAGGCACAATGTGTTTATTTGTAAACACATAATGTCTAAAGTACTTTGTGTGTGTATTATTGTGTATGGAAGTGCGTACAAAAATAATTTACGCATTTTTTGTTTATATATACCGAATTTTCGTAAAATTAAACAAAATGTTACCCATTTTATAGTGAATTTACAAACATTTTTTAGAGTGTATAGTATATGCAAATTTTCTTATAAAACTTGCAAAAAATTGCTAAAAATCTTGAAACTTACTATTTTCTTCCTTTCTTGAAAGCAATTTGCAGCGTATATTATTCCATTAGTGCGAATCCACCGTTAAAATTAAAGTTATTATTTCTAAAGGCTCTGTTTGTGTTTTCATTTCTAAATAAAAACAATTTCGGACAGATCTAAAAGCCCAGTATTTTGTTCGTAATTTTTGCGAAAAAAGCTATTAACCTTCATAAAAAACAAAAATGATTTTTCACTTGCTGTGAAATTGTTACAAAATTACGGTGGAAGTTTTTTCACATTAATTTAACAGACAAGACGATTTGAAAATGTCACAAAAAATAACTTTGGCCTTATGAAGAATTTGTTACTTTTAAAATTTTTATTACAATTTTACGCTTTAAAATCGCAAAATATTTTATCACGGGGGGGGGGGGGGGAAGCTGAACAATAAGTAAAAACTCCTTTTATTTATTAAGGAAATGGAAAAAAGGAGCTTATATGAATTTTAGGACAAACTTTTAGATCTTTCCTACTTAACTTATCGTCAAAAAATTGTGATTTTTTTAAGATAGAGAGAAAATGTAGAATTCTGCAGGAAAAAACAGTATCTTGAAAGAATTTCAACATTTTTGTTTCGAAAAAAAATTATTTTGGTAATAGTTCACTAACGTCATAGCAAAGACAAAGTGAATAAACCCTACCTAACCCGGTGTCTTCAAATGCATTAAATTATATGATATGAAATGTCAAAACCATTGCAGCGAAACGTCAAAATGATATCAATTGCAGAGTGGTGGAGAACACTTGACCATTTCATGGATATCATAGATTTTTCTTCGAAAAACACCAAATTTTATGAAACATTAATGTTTACCGACAAATAATAAAAAACTAAACACTTTTCCATTCCTTTTTACCAAATTTTTTGTTGTTTTTCTATTACAAAATTAAAATTAAAACTGAAAGTGACATTTGATCTCTGGCATCATTGCAAGATCCGATGGCATGTCAGCGATATCATGATATTGCAATAAAATTGAAATTGAGTGTCTTCACTTGAGATGAGAGCATTTTGACAATTGCTTGCTATCATTTTATTGCATGTCAAGACACTAGCTAAAGGAGGGAATCAAACATTAAGGGTCATATGCATAATCACTTTGAAAATTTTTAAGTGACTTATAAAACAAATTTTCCATACAAAATTCATTTTATAAATGTGTTATAAGGTTTTCAAATTATTATGCATAGGCAATTAAATATTTTGCATAATTATTGAACAAATGAAGAAAATTTATTAGAAATTTTCACCTTATAAATATTCCAAAATGTCGAATTATTCGACACGAAATAACCGGGTTCTCGAATAATTCGAAAACCGCCCTTTTTCAAAAGCCGAGTTAAAAAACCTGGAAATATAGAGAAAATCGGTTTATCGAATAATTCGGAAACCGGTTTTGACATACTTAGGTTCATATTTCTATTGGCTACGCTTGTGAGTATGAGCGAAGAATTTCTTATAATTTGAATTGAAATAATTTGGATATAAACAAACTCGTTTGAACAAAAAACAAACCGAAAATTTTTTGTAATTTGGTTTTATTGAGTAATACAAAAAGTTAAACAGTATATTGCCATACACCTACCGAATTTGGTTCCAACCGAATCGTTCGGTTGCTGCAACCGAAAATTCGGTTGTTACAACCCTAGTTTTGTTGTTCCAACTGAAAAAGGGTTGTAGCAACCGAAATAGGGTTGTGACAACCGAAATAGGGTTGAAACAACCGCATTTTCGGTTGCAGCAACCGAACGATTCGGTTGGAACCAAATTCGGTTGGGACAACAAATTTTCTTTTGTAGGTGTACATTTCAATTGATTCTTCAATTGAACACAAATTTCAATGGCTTATAGAAAATGTATTGTTGGTGTATTTTTTGGAGTGCCAGTAAACACACCGATATACTTTCTACATTATTTTAAGATATATAACAATGAATTACTAAAAACTAGTTGCACCTACAAAAAAAATTTGTTGTCCCAACCGAATTTGATTCCAACCGAATCGTTCGGTTGCTGCAACTGAGAATTCGGTTGTTTCAACCCTATTTCTGTTGTCACAACCTTATTTCGGTTGCCGCAACCCTATTTCAGTTGGAGCAACAGAAATAGGGTTGTGACAACCGAATTATTGGTTGCAGCAACCTAACGATTCGGTTGGAACCAAATTCGGTTCGGACAACAAATTTTTTTTGTAGGTGTGCTTTTTCCATTATTTCAAAACCGAAAAATTATTGCGTTTCTAATGAAGACTTATTTTTATTAATATTTATTTAAAGTTTATTATTACACACAGGGAAAAAAATTGCCAACCGAATTGCTAAGCCTATTTTGGTTGCTACAACCAATAAATTCGGTTGGTGGAATCATATTGGAATGTGATTCCTAAATATTTTGGCTATTGCAACTAAAAGTCAGTTGTATAAACCGAATATTGTTGTGATAACCAATACTCAGTTGTACCAACCTATTTTAGTAGATGTAAAGGAATTTCAGTTGGAAAATGACATATTTTTTCTCTGTGTGTATTATTTTTTTTAAATTTCTATCTATTTCCCAGGAAAAAAAATTGGAAGTAATGCTTTACAAACTACTTCTTTCACTGCTTCACAAGTATCAGTTAATGTATTTTTACTGCTTTTTTAGAAGTTATTCTGAACAACTTCAAAAAATCACTTCTTTCGTTGCTTCCAAAGTATCCGCTTGTATATTTTAATAGCTTTTTTAGAATTACTTCTGAACAACATCCAAAACATCACTTAATTATTGCTTCTAAGGAGCAATTGCTCCAAAAGTGATCATAAAAATGTGATTTTGGTATCATTTGGCATTTCCAAACAGAGGGTCGCGGCTTCGATTCGCGGCGGGACCAATATTTTTTTTATTTTATTAATTTTTTTTTAATATTTATAATTAATTTGTTTAAAAATTGTATTTTTTTTAATTTTTAAAAATATGTATATATAAAAAAAATGATGAGAAATTGATCTTTATTCACCTGTAAAATTAGTACTGAAAACAATATTGAATTGGAGTGCACCTCTTGCACTTGTTTAATAAGTACTTTTATTGAAGAAAAGAAGGTACAATTTCTCGCAGTAACAAAGCGGTGCTTTTATGCCAGTCAACTTTGAAATCAAAGAATATCTCACCGGTAGAGCGCTAGACTAGCAATCGTGGGGTTGCAAGTTCGATACCCGGTGGCGGCAATAAAAAAACTTTTGTGAAATAAAAAAAATATAATTTTTTTTTGGGAGAATTTTTTTAAACTTTTAATTGGTGAAAAGGAGCTTCCTTTGCACTCGTTCAAAAAGTACTGCAAAAATGTTGAAGTGGGAGTACTCCTCTCCTATGACAATTCAATGTTAAAATCATTAGTGCTTATGTTAAAAAAGTAGTACATCTAAATCATCAATTGTATTGCTTTTTCTACTGCTTCAGCATTTCGTTTTTTGCTGGGCCACATATTTTTTTTACTTTTTGTAGTAAATTATGTTTTTATCTATCAAATTTAACATGTCGAGATAGCTTAGATAGCTTAGTTAGTACAGCCATCGACAAATAATTTGCAGTCCCAATTTCAATTCCCACCAGTTAAATTTATTAAAAAAAATTTAGTAAATTAATGTTCCTTTTAGTTTGACTCTAGATCATAAATTAATATCACTTTCTGTTTAAATTATTTTCAAATCAAAGAAAGATGATACAATTTTTACAAGTAAATTACAAAGAATAAAAATATATTTGAAAGAATTCGATAAGACCAGCAATACAGAATACGTGTTTTCGGCTTTCGCTACAAAGCCATCATCTGTGTATTTCGTCTTGTGTGGGCTAATATTCTAATGTTGTCTATTTATGTGACCGCTGAAAGAAAATCGAATTTCGTATCAACAACTCAACTTAGACTAACATCAACGAAATTTAACAATGCTATTTTTATCCTTTGTTATTATTACTCTATTTTGCTTTGAATCTTAATTCTTAAGATATCTCAGCTGATTCCATTCAACTCTGTGTGTGATAACCACAGATTTTTGAATTACAACAACGAACCGTTAAATTTAAATGTATATTATTTAAATTATATTTTTGCACCATGTCAATGTGTTTTAAGATGAATGGGGGAATATTTAGTTAATCTTTTATTTTTAAGTAAATGAATGTTCTTTTTAGTTTGACTCTAGATCATAAATTAATATCACTTTCTGTTTAAATTATTTAGAATAAAAAAATATTCCTTTTATAAAATTTATGTCTTTGAAAATCTATTTTTACGTGCCTATATACGAAAAGTCTGTGACTCTTCGTTGTCACTGTATTTCCCTTGCGTTTGCTGTTGCAAAGTCACAATAAATTACATTCGTTCAAAGTTTTGTTTGAAGACTACAAAAAAAAATGGACCTGCAACCCGTTCCAGTATCGCATTTAAAAAGTTTTCGCAATAATCTTACCTAGTGTCTTCAAATGCAATAAAATATACCATAAAATTTACGAATTACACACAAAGCAACAACAAAATTATTTTCGTTGTTGTTGCTTTGTGTGTTATTTGCAAATTTCTTTGCACATTTCATTGCATTTGTAGACACTAGGTTACAAAATAAAAACCTATTCTATTATAAATATGGTGAGTCGCAAACATTGAAATATATTTAAAAACAAATATACGAATAATGCAATGCATGCGTCGTATTTCTCGATATAACTACGTATTTTACAAAACAATGCAAGCACAGTAGAGTGGTAAAAATAAAAAGTTGGAATTCTCGCGCTCCACAACCCCACAAATATGTTATTAGGAATTTAAATATGGTCTGGTCGGGTGGCGGATTTCGTATAATTTGAAAATTTCATACAAAAAATGTTCAAGTTTGATTAGCAAGTTTTCTTGTGTTAACTGCTATGAAAATTTCCTTTTTGCATTAGTACACTCACAATATATTTTCCATAACCGATTGAGGTTTATTGGAAAAGTAATAGGTGAAGTTTTTTTCAATTGAAGAAACAATTAAAAAACATGGAAACATATGGTAGGAACTTTCGACATTCGATATAAAAACTGGATAAATAAAACGAATTCAGCAAATAAAGAAGTTGTTCCAAAAAGTACCAAAAAGGATATTTGCTAAAATTCAATTCTAAAAAACAAAACAAAAAAGACGTGTCAAACTTAAAAAGTATTAATGTATGCGATTTTGACAATTGTAACAAATTATCAAATCTATCAGAGTGTTATATTTTTTAAACTGTTATTAGGTGCAAAATTTTTGTGGTGAGATTTGCGATTTTGAAAAATATTTTTTAACAGAAATATAATGTTTGACACATTAGTTATAACTAATTTTGGCATATAAATACACACGATTATTTTGAAATATTTGAAATCGCACAAGCGGTTTGATTGCTTTATTGTATAAAAATTTCAAAAGTAATCTAAGAATTTTTATTAACCACCTAAAATGGTTAATGGATATCTCGCAAAACCTACTTCAAATATTTGCAAAAAACAATACTTTCGTGGCGTGAATTTGATAAATGGAACAATTTTTCAAAATTTATCGAAAATTTTCATATATTGATAAATTTTGTAGACATCGTTTTTAAACAGATATTATTACACCGAAATTAAAGTTCGTTTTGTGTTCTTTTTAGACGTACAAAAATCTAAGGCTGTATTTGACAAATTTCTAAAATTTGTATTTAGTAAATACCAAGTCGCAATATCTCAAAAAGTTACAATATCTCGTATTCAGCATGCCAAAATTAATAAGAATTGATGGATCCCAAGATATATTTCTGTTTTATCAATTCGTAAAAAAAATTTCAGAAATCAAAGTGTTAAGATATCCAATTTTTTTGAAGCTAGTGCTACAATAATCTGTGATTTTAAGAAAACTCCATACAAAAAAAAAAAAAAAAAAACACTCTAATGTCTATATAAAGTACACATAAATAAATACTGTTTTACAACAACATCTTAACAAACACAAAAAATTATCAAGAGAGGTCGATTTTCTTTCGTCTATTTTGCACTCTAAAATCCTGAAATTGATAAAATAATAAAACAGCTTGTTTTTAGACTTCCATTCTCTAGCACCAAAATGTCGAAAAATATATTTTTTTATTTATAAAAACAAGTATATATATTTCTCTAACGATCAAAAAATTTAAGTGTCATTGAAAATTTATCTACCTTAAATATACCCAGGAAAAAGAGTGAGGAAAAAGAAGTAGTTAAAGCACTGCAACTTTTGAATAGGGAGTTGTTCTTTTTCGAGTTTTTCACCGATGAATTTAACATTGGCTTGTCATAGGAAGGAAGTTGTTCGTTTTTAAAACAAAGTATGTATACTTGAACCGATGATAAGGAAGTTCTTTTTCACTTCTTTTTATTTTAATTTGATTAAAAAAAATCATCATTCATCGTGTGGGGTTTGAACCCACACTCGTTGGCATTTCAAGCAGACGGTCTACCTGCTATGCTATCGCCTGTTATAACTAATAGCTGACTTTTAGCAGTCTTGTTCAGTAAATTTTTTTTATCTTCATTTCTTTCATTTTTATTAACAAAAATATATAAAGCGGGGAATATATTAAGGAACATTGAGTAGGGAACATAAAATATCAAAAAATTTTGAAAACACGAATTGAACGAATGTCAACACGAACATAAACATACACAAATCAACATTCGTAAAAAATTGCCATTTTTTCACTAATGTTCCTAAGTGTATTCCCCGCTTAACATATTGGAAAATATATAAATTTGTTTTTTTTAAGTGTTTTTTTTATAAAAAATAATACACTCATATAAAGAAATAAAGCTGTAAAAATAGGAGAAAAAGCTGCTAAAAATTATGTAATTAAAAATAATCTTGCTTATATTAGCAGATTGTTTTTTGCTAAATTTACTAGTATTTAAAAAAGGAAACATAAAACTGTTAAATGTACAAAATTTTGGTTACATTTAAGTTTACTTTTAGTTAATTAAAAATAACGAATTAGCTTGATAAAATCCGCAAAAACTTTTGCAGCATATTAGTAGATAAAAAATTGTTTTTTCTGCATGGTAATTTTTAACTTATTTTTACTAGTTCTAACTAAAATGTTTACGGGATTTTTCTTTTTCTGTTACATTTAATATATTTAGTAAAAATTTGATCAAAATGGATTTTTTAAATTACAATTTTTTAAATACAAATAAAATTTTTTTCGACCTGGTGGTATTCGAACCCGCAACCCTCTGATTTCTGTGCCAGCACGTTCCTATGCAACCTCCATACAAAATATTAACTTCTTATCACCCGTGAAAAAGAACTTCTGACTAGCATATATTTATTGCAGCATTAGATGTAGTTTAAAACCCATTCCTAAGGGAGTAATTCTTTGTGATGTAATGAAGGAAGTGATTAATTTAGAAGCCATTCCATTTATTTTTGCTGGTTACTTACAACCAAGGACCGGAAACTTTTTATTTTTTGGTTTTTATCAAACATAATTATCGTAAAAGTATGAAAATAAAAATTCAAACGTACAAAAAAATAAAAAGAAAGAAATATTTAATTAAAAATACTCCTCATGATGAAAATAAAAAACTTTTTGTGATTTAATTTTCTTTCCAAAAAAAAAAAAAAAATAAATAAATAGATAGATAGAAAAAAGAAACTTTTTTTGTGTTGTTAAAAAAAAATGGTTTCAACAATTTGAAAAAAATATATATATAAATATATTTTTTTTTAATTTTCTTTTGCTATAAATTTTGTTTAATCGTAGCATTTAAAAAATAAGGCTTTGATATTTGGCCGTTTTGCAAATCTTTTTTAGCGACATTTTTTCGCGATTTGTTTTTTGCAACTAGCCACCGAACTTTGTTCTATGAATTGGGTATTATAGTCTGTAGATTACATATTTAACAAAACCGCATCTCAAAAATTACAAAATATTGGCGGAACGCGAAAAAAATTGTATTAAAAAAACCTTATCAGCGATTTTCATTTTGCAACCAAATATATTGATGTAAGAATTTTCCTTTTTGCAAATTTTTCCCGCGACTTTTTTTTCGCGATTTTCTTTCAATTATCCACCAAACTTTGTTCTATGAATTGGGTATTATAGTCTCTAGATTTCATATTTAACAAAACCGCACCTAAAAAGCCGCGAAATTTTGGCGGAAAGCGAAAAAACACTTTATGGTAAAAAAAATTGTATTAAAAAACCTTATCAGCGATTTTCATTCTGCAAACAAATATGTATACTGAATTAAGAATTTTCCTTTTTGCAAATTTTTTTTCTGCGACTTTTTTCTCGATTTTTTTGCACTTAGCCTCCAAACTTTTTTGTATGAAATGAGTATTATAGTCTCTAGATTACATATTTAGCAAAACCGTACCTAAAAAATTGCAAAATATTGGCGGAATGCAAAAAACACTTTATGGTAAAAAAATTGTATTTTAAAACCTCATCAGCGATTGTCATTCTGCAAACAAATATACTGATGTAAAAATTTTCCTATTTGCAAATTGTTTTTCCGCGACTTTTTTCGCGATTTTTTTGCAATTAGCCACCAAACTTTGTTCTATGAAATGGGTATTATAGTCTCTAGATTACATATTTATCAAAACCGCACCTAAAAAATTGCAAAATATTGGCGAAACGCGAAAAAAGACTTTATGGTTAAAAATTATATTGAAAAACCTCATCATATAAGAATTTTACTTTTTGCAAAATTTAGTTTTTTATTGCAAAACAAAAAAAAAACCCATGTAAGAAACACAATTTTCCAAATGTAAAATTTTTGCATCATTAATTCGTTTGCAGATTGCACTGAAGCTAAAATTTTATAAATTGAAAAATAAAAACTGTTTTTCTTAATAAAGAAACTTTTTTTTTTGTCTACGAAAAAAACTTTTCTTTTTTTTTGTACAAAAACTTTTTTTATATTTTTTCTTTTTTTTTTTTTGGAGTTGAAAATAAAAAAATATCATTTGTATAAAAATCAGGCACCAGAAAACGTTTTTTTTTTTTGTTTTTATCAAAAATAAATATCACTAAAGTTCAAAATGTTTTTATTTCTCAATCGAAAACAAAAAATTTCAAATGTACTTTAAAACAAAAATATCCCTCAAGTTGAAATTCCAAAAATATCTTTAGGTATAAATATCAAAGATAAAAAAATTGATAAAAAAATAAAACTTTTTAAAACGTTTTAAAAAACGTTTTTTTTTGTTTTTCATCTTTGTACTAAGTACAAAAATATGAATAGAATTTTAAAATTTTTGTTTTATTTTTATGGTGGAGATACTATTCTGGTTTTTGGTTTCAAATCTGTAGAAAATCATATAATACCCTGGAGAGAACTGTTGAGTGGTATATACATACAAACATATATTGCAAATATTTTTTTTTTGCTAAAATGTTTGCCAATTGACCAAAATTTTGCACTAATATTATTCATTTTCGGAATGAAATCGCTGTATAAGTTTTCTAATTAAATTTTTGCACCATTTTTCGTATTCCGCCATTAATTCGCAATTTTTTAAGTGCAGATTTTTAAAATTTATAACCTAGGGACCATAATACCCATATCTCATACCAAAGTTTGGTAATTAGTTCGCAAAAAAAAATTGCCAAAAAAAATTTGCAAAAAAAATTTTTTTTCCATTAATGTATTCTCTTGCAGAATATAAATTGCTGATTAGGTTTCTTAACTATTTTTTTGTATCATAAAGGCTTTTTTCGCATTCCGCCAATATTTTGCAATTTTTTGAGTGCGGTTTTTTAAAATTTTTAACCTTAGGACAATAATTCCCATATCTTATGCCGAAGTTTGGTGGTTAGTATGCAAAAAGTTTCGCGAAAAAAAATTTAGCAAAAAGGAAAATTTTTCCATCAACATACTCATTTGAAGAATGTAAATCGCTGACTGAGTTTTTTAATTTATTTTTTGTACCATAAAGCTTTTTTTCGCGTTCCGCCATTATATTGCAAATTTTTAAGCGCGGTTTTTTTTTAACTCACAACCTAGGGACTATAATACCTATATCCTATACCAAAATTATCTGGTTAGATTGCAAAAACAAAAAAAATTGGGAAAAAAAATTTTACAAAAAGGAATAGTTTTGCATCAATATACATATGTATATGTATGTAACATATGTATAGCAGCATGTTAATCGCTGATTAAGTTTAAAAAATTTTGGGTGCGGTTTTTTAAAATTCATTAATTTGGGACTATGATACCCATATCTTATGCCAAAGTTTGGTAGTTCTTACGCAAAAAATTTCGCGAAAAATAAATTTTGTAAAAAGGAAAATTTCTGCATCAACATATTCGTTTGCAGAATGTAAATCGCTGACTGAGTTTTTTAATTTATTTTTTGTACCACAAAGCTTTTTTTCGCGTTCCGCGATTTTTTTGCCATTTTTTAAGTGCGGATTTTTAAAATTCATAATCTTGGGACTATAAGACCAATATTCTCATATCAAAGTTTGGTGGTTAGTTTGCAAAAAAAAATTCGCGAAAAAAAATTTTCCGAAAAGAAAATTTTTTGCATCAGTGTATTTGTTTGCAGAATGTAAATTTCTGATAAGAATTTTTAAAGCATTTGTTGTACCATAAAGTTTTTTTTCGCGTTCCGACATTAGTTTGCAATTTTTTAAGTGGTGTTCTTTAAAATCCATAATCTAGGGACTATAATACATATATCCTATACCAAAATTAGCTAGTTAGATTGCAAAAACAAAAAATCACGACAAAAATTTTTGCAAAAAGGAATAGTTTTGCATCAATATATTTGCTTGCAGAATGTTAATCGCTGATTAAATATCAAAATTAAAATTTTGTACCATAAAGCCTTTTTTCGCATTCCGCCATTATTTTTAAATTTTTTAAGTGCAGTTTTTGTGGTTAGTTGCTCACAAATCCTATGGTTTTAATGACCACAGTTTGTCTTTTGCACAAAATTATTCAGCCTATCATGCTTTGTAGAAGTCTTTTCGGCTGAAATTTTTATTACTTTTTAATAACTATTGGATGCAGAAATGTGTCTGTGAATGTTGTTTTAAGAATTTTTACAAAATTTATATGTAATTGTAATCAGAAAAAACTAAAAAAAACGTTTTAAAACGTTTTATTTTGTTTTTTCCTCAATACAAAAAAAAACGTTTTTTTTTTTGTTTTTTCCTCAGTACAAAATAAAAATAATTCTCAACTTTCCTGAAAATATCAGTACGGATATTTTTTAAATTTTGTTTTCGAAAAGAAAACAAAAAATAAAAAAATTGATGAAAACAAAATATCCATCAAGAAAAATAAATTCATTTGTACACAAGTGATTTATTTTTATTGAGGAAAAAACAAAATAAAACGTTTTAAAAGTATTAATATCGGGTGCCTGATAAAAATATAATTTGTAATTTTTTTTTCTTTTTTTATAAAGATAAATATGTTTTCAATTTTGGATGAATATAAAAAAAAATAAATTAGAAATTTACTTTATTTTGAACAGAATACTTTTTTATTTCTTGATGAAAACTTAAAAATAAAGTTTTTTGTTTGTAAAATCCATTGTTGTAAATGAAGAATCAAAAAATTTTTATATTGTATAGTCAGAACCACACTGCGTATGATAAATATTAGAAATATACCGTTGAACATACGCACTGTGGATTTCATGCAAATTGAAGGAAGTATTTTCATACAGTTTTTATACACAATTTTTTTTTCATATGCTTTTTGTACACAGAAAAAATCATATGAAAAAAAATTGTAGAAGCAATCACATTTTGTTTCAAATTGAAATTTTTATTTCCAATAATTTTTTTGTTTGAAATATTTGTAACTCGTTTATAAATTGTTATCTTTCATATAAAAATTTTTTAAAAATAAAAATTCAAAAAAATGTGGATTTACAAATTTCTTTGTTGGTGCCTTTTTAAAAAGTTTTTTTGTATTTACAAATTTGGTATGAGAAAGGTGTTTAAAAATTTAATTAGAATTTTGTAAATTCTTTCTGTGTACGCTGAACTATGTGGATAAGATCTGCATAAAATACAGTGAAGGGGCACTACTAGGGTTTCCAATACCGAATCGGTATTGAGAAATCAATATTACGGTATTGAAAATTTTCCAGTACCGAATTTTCGGTATTTTCGGTATTCATATAAATGTTCTTATTTAGCGGGCCAACTTAGATATAGAACATCTCAAAATTTTAAAATTGTGTACGAAAATTATTGATTCCAAGCAGGCTTAATCTTCTCTCTTGTGTTTCATTCAAAGCTTGAAAAATGTAATTCTTTTTTTTGAATTAATACGATTAAAAATTTATTCATTTTATGAATCAGTGAATATTTTAAAATAATTTTAAATCACTGATTTTATATTGAACAAAGTGAGATAATGATTTGGTATAATTTACATCGATTCAATTTTGATTCGACTGAATAATTTGTTTTAAGAGATAATTCGCGAAGTATAAATCAGATCAGAACTTTGAAGAATTGATAATTATTTTCAAAGATGATAAATTCGCGATTAAAAAAATATAAAGATAATTCGCACGAATTATTGTTATATTTTTTTATTATCGAAGACATTATTGTCTAAAATTAATTCGCAAATCCAAAAAACATTTTTAAATCCTGAATAAAAACCAAAAATTATAATTCGCGAGAATCAAGAAAATCAACATAATCAAAAATAATTTTTTATTATTCTTTTTTAGAAAACTTAGGAAGAATTTTCCAATACTGGGAAATCGTAGATACAAAAGTGAACAAATGTTTGTTGGATTAATCTTTGAATCAAGAACATTTTTAGGAAAAACATTCTTTTTGTTTGAACTAATTAAAACTCGTGGATATTTTATTTATTTGGCTGGGTTAATTTTAGTGTTTCCGTTGTACAAAGTTCTAATTGAGTAAAAATGCAATATATTCGTATTTATTAATGCTTGCATCTTAAAAAAAATAAAATATAAAAGAATTGCAAACACAAAAACAGAATTATTGTCAAATTTGTTAAAATTTCTCTTAAAAAATACATAAAATATTAAAATAATAAACAAAAAAAATTTTTTCCAATACCGAAATCGGTATCGCTCTAAAATCGGTATTTCGAATTTGCTAAAATGGCTCCAATTTCAACATTTTCAGTATTACCGAAATCGGTACTGGAAAGCCTAGGCACTACAATATAATCGAGTAATTATTTTTCTAATTTTATTCTAGTTGCTTTATTTTTTGAGTTCAAAATAATGGTTAAATTGTCCCCCATAATCTTGAAAATGGTCGAGAAAATTATAAGAATTTTTAATGTAGCGCTTGTCGATATTTTATCAAATGACATATTTATTAAAATTTAACGAGTGGTGATCAGACCTATACAAATTTTGTATTACTGAATATCACATAAATTTTCCCTAAATCATGCATTTTTGTATCCAAAAATATTCGCCAGTTTTAACATGACAGTTTCTTAAACATGAACAGAATTTTTTTTGTTTTTAACGATTTTAAAATAAATTTAACACTGAAATTTTAAAGTGAATAGGATTATGTATATCTATTTTTTACATTTTTGTGTTAAAATTTCAGTGTTTTTAACTTTATTTTAAATCCCCAAAACAAGGAAAAATTTCTCCACGTTTAAGGCAATGTCATGGTAAATCTACCGACCATTAATCAATAAAAATAATGCGAGATTTATGAAACCTTTATAGGATCTGCAACATTACACAGTTTGTAACTATAGATCAGCTCCCTACTCGCTAAATTTTATAATGTAATTCGATGAAAGGTCGATATCGATAATTTTTCATTTAAAGCCATGCCTACTTAAAACAGGTAGCAAAATTTTTTAATAAGCGCCGCATTAAAAAAAAATTCCTAGACCATCTTTCTCTTTTTTTGGGTCTATTTAACCATTATGTAAAAACAATGACCCCAAGCTAGTTGCCATCCGTCCTCTTTTTCCCGGACACCGTCATCTTTTTTAGGGCGTCCGGGGCAGTCCTCCTTATTTTTCAGTATGTGTCCGGGGTTGTCCTACTTTTTGAACTTTTCTCCATAACTTTTTTTTAATTGTTGGCATCGCTGTTTTGTCGCTGTTATTTTAATTGACTTCGCATCACTTACTTTAATTGCCAAATTTGAAGCTTATCATCAGTGAGCCAACTGTTGAATTTAAAAAAAATTAACATTGCTTATAATGATGAGAATTTATTTAATTAAAATTATGTAAAAACTTAAATTCAATTAGCATGACTGATAACAAGTTTTGGTGCGATTTTTTTTTTATTAAAAATGAAGTTTGCTATAAAATGAAAAAAACTTTGTGGATTTTATTTTTTCTTACCAGCACATAATGCCAACTTAGAACGTATATATTCACCCAGAAAACAGATTCGTGCTTACAACCGAATTTATTGCCAATCGAATGCTTCGGTTGTGATAACAGAATTTTTCAGTTGTGACTACCGAATTATTGTTAAGGCAATAGAAATTCTGTTGCCATAATCAAATGACTACTCACTTCATTGATATTCAGTTATCTCAACTGAAAAATTCGGTTACGGCAACCGAACCATTCGATTGGCAACAAATTCGGTTGTAAGCACGAATCTGTTTTCTCTGTGTTCTTTTATCAAAGCCAACAAAAATAAATTGAATCCAGAAACTATTTTTTATATTATTACTTAGAGTCAAATATAATTTTGATATATATTGTCAAGAGTTTTATGAATATTTGAAGAAATGCGACAGTAATATATTGATCCAAACTGGAAGCGTTAAAAAATGTTCATGAAACCCTTGATATTTAATTCGTATCAAGAAATTATAAAGGAAGTTCAGTTTTTGATTCTTGCGAAAGTGAAAATGCAATATATTGTAGCTTTTGTTTGCAATCCAACAACAAAATACACAGAATTGGAATTGTCACATCATTGCTTTTGCTGATATTTGTAAACAATAATTTAGAATCGTCGAACAAAACTAAAGGTATGGAGTTGTTGGCTAACAACTCTAAATAAAAAATTAAGAAGAGAAAGTCCAACAAAAAGTGGACGCCAGATGAAATAAAAATTGTTGTGGGTTAATTGGAGGAGGCAGAAAACATAGAGGTAAGTTTCTAAGAGAAGTCTGTAAATTTTCATAAGCATTTCATAATAATTTTTCAAAATAATCAAACACCTTTTTGTTAATTTTCACGACGAATAATTCTGTATATCAGCTGTGACCTAATTTCCACTTAGCATGCAAAGTTGCTTAAAATACCGCTCACTATCAATGACAAAATTATTGCAATACGAAACAGTTGCAACCTAAAACGCACCAAACACTGAATACCGCCCAGCAAAATTTTTTTGAACTGGTTACCTTTGAATCTGTTCTAGAACAGGTGTTTTTACCACCGGTTCCGCGGAACAGGTTCTGGAACTGATTCCTAGAAGTCAAATTGGAAGGTTCCACTGTCGCAGAACCATTTCTATAACTGGTTCTAGAACCGATTCCGAAGCAACCTGTTCTAGTTTGGAGGAAAAGAACCTGTTGCTTTAAGGACAAACTCAAACAAAAATCATCGATAATAGAACATAAATTAGAACAGGTTGCATGTAAGTACCGGTTGTTCTACAACCGGTTCTTTACATCCGACAATTTCGCTGGGCGCTATAGAAGCGTACATTCCTGAAAATGTATGCAATGAATTGGTTAATCGTTGTTTTTTATTTATTTATGTAACACTAATTTTAAGTTCAGAATGATTTTTTGTATTTCTGTGAATTTTTTTTAGTTGGAATAAAAAAAAGACATGTTTAATTTATAAAATAAATTTTTATTTGTATATTTTATCGCGTTGTTGATTTTTGTAAAATCAATTTATTAAAAAATATTGTCCTCTTTTTTAAGACAAAATTCTTAAAATGGTATGGCAACCCTACCCCAAGCTTAAAATTAGATCAACCATTAATTGATCCTATTACATTGTCCGTCAGTGTATATATCAGGTATGGGCACACAAATGTCTTGAAGGGCCGTATTTAGAATTTTACACACTTACTGAGGGCCGCAACAATTAATATATTACTCGACAAAAATACATCTTTTGTACAGCCTTCTGAAAAAAATTTTTTTTGAGTATTTTGGATTCCTAAGACCGGATCTAAAATCAAAACAGTCCATTGAGTAGCCTACGAGTTGTGAGTTTTTTTCTCCTCACCCAGTTAATTACTTTTTTTTATCTATTTGATCTAAATATATCTAAAAATATAGGAACAGACTCAATAAATATTTTTAAAATATTTTGCCGTCCTTAATACGAATCTGAAATCAAAAAACTTTATCTAATTAATCTTGGAAAATATAATTTTCGTTATTTCAAAAAACTTGGTTTAAGGTTTTCACCAATTTTTCAAATATTTTTAAATTGAATTTTGATCCTTTGTTTTATTTATTAAAATGTGTAACATAAATTACTTGACGAACGGAACTTTGATACAAAACGTGGAAAAATATAATTTTTAGAGAAAATCTGAATGTAAATGAAATTTAAAACTCATAGGCCTGCAATGTTTTCATATCGAAAATTTATGACAAATATCAAACCTCTCAGGCTCTGATTAAATTAAATTAATTCTCAAATTTTAAAAATTCAATCACAAGACTGATAACCGAGCCAGAAAATTTGGAAATTTTTATGTGGGTTCTTATTCAGTAACTCAAAAATTATTCAAACAAAGCACAAATATTTTTTAAATTTTAAGGATTGCGCATTTTTAGGCAAATTTTTTAAATCCAAAGATGATTTTGAAATGACTCAGCAATGTAAATACATTTGAATATTTTGTGAACAATTCAAAAATGACTCAATAACAGATACATTTTTTAACCTAAGAAATTTTTCAAAATATTTCTTTGAGTCATTTTTGAATCAAAAAAGAAAGCTCTTTCGAATGCGCTACTTTTATAAAAGTGACAGTTTAATAATATATTTCGAGCACTTTTCTGATTAATTTTTGGGTTTGTTTTACGAAAATAGTCTAAGCGAAAGAAATTGATAATTACTTTCGTCAAAAGTACATGGGAAACAAAAACAAATTTTCGTTACTTTACTTTCGTTTAGATAATTTCCGTAATGCATAAACCAGGGCTAAATTATGAAAACTTTATTCAAAAGTTAATTATCATATTAAAAAATTGAGATAAGGCTGAATTGTTTCCTTTTAAAGTGGGATAAAAATTTAAGGCACAAGAATTTAAAAAGCGGTATAATCCCGTCAAACGCAGGTTGGTTGGTAAGATGAAGCACACTAATAGAAAAAAGCCCCTAAAAAGTTTTGCTAAAATTGCTAAAAATTAGTTCAAAATTACCTACCATAAAAAACTGCTGAAGTATGCACATTTTCTTTGCTAAATATTAGTAAGATAGCAAAAATAAAGCTGTTAAATATACAGAATTTAGTTGTATTTGAGCTAAATTTTAGTTAATTGAAACAAAAATTGAGTCTGCTAAAATCAGCAACAAATTTAGCTAAATATTAGAAGAATGAAAAAACCCAAAAAATTTTAAGTTCGTCATGTGTTCATATATATTTCGGTATTTTGAAATTATATTTTATTCAACATATTATGCATTTTGAATAATATAATTTCTCCTTTCTCAATGTATAAAACAACAACAACAATAATCTTACAGCAACAAGAATTAGACAACAGAAACTAAAAATACTGCATATTTTAAGCGTCAAAAGTAAGTATACAATTCGACAATGAAGTATCCCAGCAAAACCTTGGTAATATGTTGGTATTACAGAACACATTACCTGGTAATACCATACCCCTTACCATTGCATTAATTCATAACTAAAATGTAATGTCTTACGTATAATGTGCTGCATAACTACTGGGTAGTAATAGCAACTTATTACCAATGATATATTTAAACACCTCAAAGAAAGAGTTACTTGTAATACACAACATGAGTTCTAAATAATATCAGCGACTTATTACAGATGGGATATTTTAAAACCGTAAAATAAGGAGTTACTTTTAATGTGATACGTGATCACTTAATAGAAATATCCACTTTTAACCGATGGTGTATTCAAATACCTCAAAATAAGGAGTTATTTGTAATGCGATGCATGAGTGTTATTTTCTATTTAAAATATTCGATACAAATAATTTATATGTTTTATTCATATTGACTGAAATATCTTTTATGTTTTTTGTTAACTTTATATTAATCTGAGTAAATATTAATTAAATATGAATATGCTTCGTTTTAGCATTTATAAAAAACCAACACGATAACGTCTTATTTTAATTTTTTTTATAAAAAGTATATATTTTTATACAGTAAGTAAGCGCATAATTTTAATGTGTTATTTCAGACCTGTTTGTAACACATTTTTTTGGCCTTACTTTAAGCTGTTATGTAAGTAGTATTGTGCTCAGTATCGGTTGTATAAGTAGTTACGTAACTCCTAACATGTAACATTAAAGTAACATGTTCTTATGTTGTTACCTAGCCCTCTTTTGGAAAGTACATACCTCCAATGACATGCCTTTGTTAAAATAATAGCTGTTGGAATAGCAAAGTAAGAGGTTACATACCTTAATTTCTTCTTACAAACCTTATTACCAGGTAATAGAAAGTTTTGCTGGGATTCTGAAGCTTTTGTGCAATTAAAATTGCCGTTTTTTTTTGGTAATTTGTTTTAGTAACGCATTCTAAAGAATATTAATAAATATTTATTTTTCTTATATTGCTCTAGGTCGGTACAAATCATTCTTTTTTTGTATAAGTGATTTTATTTTCAAAATGGGTCGATAAACCTACTTGAATGTCCTTGAACTTGTGCAAACATATTATAAAGTAGGAAAAAATTGTATGAAATTTATTTAGTTACTGACAGAATCCACAATATACTGGTAAAAATTATTGAGAAGTATAAAAAGTTTACAAACTTTCAGAATCAGCATTAATCTGGTATGACCATAAGACTTAATGAGTCTGAAATACGACCCATTATCCGAAATATTAGAAAAAATACCACCGAAAATGCTTTTAAAATATCCAATAAAAATTTTAGAAAGGCTCAGATGTCACCGATACCACCGCACTATAGGTAAAATGACCCCATTTTCTGGCCAAAACTATAAGGAATCACTGAATAAGGACAAAAATCTATATACGGGGGTTTTCAAGGTTGCTGATTTCGAATCTGAGGTAAAATTTTTCAAATTCAAAATGGCGGATCCAAAATGGCGGCGTAAATTTTAAAATTTCTTCTGATTGACATGAAAAGTGGTATACGGTGATTTTCAAGGTTGCTGATTACGAATCTGAGGTAAAATTTTTTAAATTCAAAATGGCGGATCCAATATGTCGGATCCAATATGGCGCCATAAATTTTTAAATTTCTTCAGATTTACATGAAAATCGGTATACGGGGGGTTTTAAAAGTTTCTGATTTCGAATCCGAGGTAAAATTTTTCAAATTCAAAATGGCGAATCCAATATGGCGGCGTAAATTTTAAAATTTCTTCTGATTCACATGAAAATTGGTATACGCGGCTTTTTAAGGTTGCTGATTTCGAATCTGAGGTAAAATTTTTCAAATTCATAATGGCGGATCCAATATGGCGGCGTAAATTTTAAAATTTCTTCAGATTTGCTGATTTGGGTAAAAATGTTAACTGTGTAAAGTGCAAACTTTTTTTGTCCAAAATCACGAAAAAAAAAATTTTAAATCTGGGGCATATTATAGCAGAAAATTGAACAAGTGGATACTTTTGTAGAAACTATTTTTTTTTTAATAAAGCTATTTAAAATTTTGCTTTAATTTCATTATCTAAAGTAATTTCATTTCATTTTGAATTTTATTTTTATTTGTTGATAAAGCTATTGAAAATTTCTTCTTTGTTCGTTCAGATTTCTCAGGAAATTCTTTCTTTGGAAGCCCTGTTGAAGCTGCAGTTGGCTTAGTTTTAATTGCCAAAATAAATTCAGCGTTTAGCCAGAGTTCGCTTTGCACCTGTAATATGTTTATCTTCCTATGAGAACTCTCCCATCTAACTGAGATATTCTTAAAATAAATTCTCACTTTATCCTTCCCATAAGCCGATTCGTCATTCAAAACACTGCCGCATTCAGCTTTACCAACAATAAAATTGTAAACAGTAGTATTCTTCTCCTCTTTTTTTTGCTCATCCAAGTAAACTTTCGCAAGTTGGCTATTTTGCAAGCGAAGGCTGCCTACCAAAAATGATATTTCTCTAAAAACGCAAAAAATCGTAACATGAAATTGACAAATTAAACTCAAAATTCTTCCTTTAACACGTTTCTGATTGTTTAAAAACAGCCAAATTCGGCCAAGTTTTTAAAAGCTTATCCAAAGTTTCTTTTTTCAGAAAAAAACTTGAATTAAAAGTTATGTCAGAAGTATGAGTTTTTTCGCCAAAAAATTTTTTTTTTAATAAAATCTTTCTCTTAAACCATTAAGCACTTACTATCACTTTTGTTCTCCATATTTAGTTTAAATTTATGTTTTTATTTTCACTAGTTAAAGAAATTTAAAAATTCGACCAAATTGCACTGTATATGTGACGCGCAAACTAGAAAGGGACCTAAGGATTGAAAGGGACCTAAGGTCAGGAGAGCATGGGATCGGTCTCATTCGATGCTCAGATGTTGTCCACAAAAAAAAAATTGATTTTTTACCCTTAGGTCCCTTTCTCTCTGCGCTGTCACATATACTGCGTTCAACACTTTGCTCACAAACAATGATTTTGACCACTTGCTAAGCAGTCGTTATTAATTTTTTACAAAAACAAAACTTGCCGTTATTTGCTTTGATGTGTTCTTAATTGAATACCAAAGAAAAAAATTCGTTCTTGAATGTTTGAAAAATGACTTTTTGCCACAAAAATGGGTCAAATTACCTATAGTGCACCGTTACAATTAGTTTTGCACTATATGCTAATTTGTGTACTGGAAAAATCGTAAAGAACAATTATTAAATTTTTCTTTGTTTAACCACGCCTACCACGCCCATTTTTCAATAAAAATTTTTTAAATAAATTTTTTTAATAATATTTTTTAAATAAATTTTCCATATTTTTATGGAAAAATGGGCGTGATAGTCGTGGTTAAACAAAGAAAAATTTAATAATTATTCTATACGATTTTTCCAGTACACACAGAAAATAAATTGGTTGGAATTCTATCGGAACCAACGAAATTTTTTCGTTATTCAATAATTTTAATTGGGGTTAATTATAATTCATCATCAGAAAAGTTAAACTTAATTCTGAACAGAAAATATATACGATTAACCAAAACATAGTCACATTATCCAAAATATTGGTTTTTCTAATCAATATTGAAAAAATACTAACTTCTGCATTACCTTATACCAACATCCAACAATTTATCGAAGATTTAGTCATTTAAATAAAATATCGGCAGCAAAAATCTAGTATCAGTTGTGTTGCAATAAAATCAATCACTCTATCCAAAGTATTAGTTTTTCCAATGAATTTAAATTTGTTTTGTCAACTTTAGTGGCATCAACCGTTAATTTCCATTATGTTGGTAATTATAATAATATATTGATACTAGGAACAGAAATTTTATTTGGCATAGTAAAATTTTGGAATGTATCAAATCTTTTCGTTTCATACATACTTCTCCGTATTAGAATTAAAATTAGACAACAACAAAATATAAGTGTCTGTGATATAGGGGATAAGCGCACAGCCTTAATAATATGAGAAATCCGCAGCCAAGGCATTGCAGTTTTTTTTGTTTTTATTATTTTTAAATACTGTTCAAATTGAAAGACACAATTGATTGTCTGTTGTTAATATAATTTTATTCATTAACAAAATATTTAAATTTTCAACCTGAAAAAATTCAAATTTTTAATTAGACTTAAGAAATTTAAATCGAGTTTGGCTTAGAGGATAAGCAATGGGCTGCGACATAATTGGTTTGCGACATAATTGTTTTTTTTTTTTATAATTTTTTTATTGATTTAAATTAGAAGACGGTATTGATTTTCTGTTGTTGATATAAGTTTATTAATAAACAAAGTATTCAAATTTCCAATATAAAGAAATTCTAATTTGAAATTTTACTATAAAAATTTAAATAGAGATTAGCCTAGAGCAAAAGCAATGGCTAACAAGCGGAAGGTCGCCGGTTCTATCCCAGTTCGCGACATAAAAATGTTTAATTTTTAAATAAATTATGTGGAACGTATTGTTCCATTTATAGAATTTATAATCCACAAATGTTGAAGAAATCAATTAATACAACAATAATTCAAAAATTGTAAATAATTTTCAGTAATTACAACAGTAATAAAAGTTAATAAAAGTGATTGTACCTTGAATTACAAAAATTCGATTGGCAAAAAATTCGGTTGGAACTACGAATCTGTTTTCTGTGTGTACACATATTATTAGCATATGGTGCAAAACTAATTGTAACAGTGGTATCGGTGACATCTGAGCCTTCCTAAAATTTTTATTGGAATTTTTAAAGGCATTTTCGGTTGGATTTTTCCTAATATTTCGGATAAATCACCGTGTCAATGTGTTTTTTTTAAGATGAATGAAGGGAATGTTTAGTTGATCTCTTATTTTCTTAGCAAAATATAATTTAAATAACATACATTTAAATTTAAATTTAACGGTTCGTTGTTTTTAAAAAAATCTGTGGTTATCATACACAGAGTTGAATAGAATCAGCAGAGATATCTTAAAAATTAAGGTTCAAAGCAAAAAAGAGTAATAATAACAAAGGATAAAAATAGCATTGTTAGATTTCGTTGATATTAGTCTAAATTGAGTTGTTGATAACAAATTCGATTTGCTTTCAACTGTCACATAAGTAGACAATTATCAATTATTAACCCATTCAAGGCGAATGACACTGATGATGGCTTTGTAGCGAAAGCCGAAAATACGTATTCTGTCTTGCTGACCTTATCGAATTCTTTAAAAAATTTTTATTTTTTGTAATTTACTTGTAAAAATTGTATCATTTTCTTTAATTTGAAAATAATTTAAACAGAAAGTGATATTAATTTATGATCTAGAGTCAAACTAAAGGACATTCATTTACCAAAATAAGAGGTCAACTAAACATTCCCCTCATTCACCTGGAGAAGGAATTTTTCACATAATATTCGTATGTGGGAGGCTAAAATGCTTTTAAAAGTTTTAGAGGAAGTCTGTGCAAAAAAATCGATATTTCTTGATCGTTTTATTTTTTTTTGAGGCTCCATTAAATGTTTATTTTTAATCGCTGTTATCTACATTATGTAGATTTTAAAATTCTGGTATTATTTTTTTTTATTTAATTAAAATTTTTTTTAATTTTGCTTAAAATTTAAAACTTTTTTTTTGATTGTTTAAAAATTAATGAAGGGCCACACGAAACTGGTTGGCGAGCCGCATTTGCACATGTATGGTATATATTATATATTTGATTTACTAAACTTAAAATTAAACTCCCTGTGCCTCGTTTTTTCTCTTTATTTTAAAATTTTTGCGAATTTCCTAAATTAACTACCGGCTTAATGAAATGTTTATGCACTGGCAAGATGCAAAAAACTTTAGCAAAAACAATTTTTTTATCTAATTTTTTGCAAATATACTTTAAAGCTCTAATGCATAAACTTTTGTTGATTTTGCGTAAGGAATACAAAGTACAACACATGCTTTTGGGAATTGCACGTGAAAGCAGCCCCAAAAATAATAACTTCTGCATAATTCGTTTTGTCAAGTCGGCTGCATTAAAAATTTAATGGCCATGCGAATTTTTTGGCTGAAGGCGGATTTTTAGCACTTTTTCTATATTTTAATACGGTTATATCTCTATATGTATATATTCCGTACGGTATACCGAGATATAACCGTGTTAAAATATAGAAAAAGTGCTAAAAGTCCGCCTTCAGCCAAGAAATTCATATGTCCATTAAATTTTTAATGCAGCCGACTTGACAAAATGAATGATGCAGAAGTTCTTATTTTTGGGCTACTTTCACGTGCAATACTCAGAATTGAGTCCCACATTAATGAGCTGAAAAATGTTGTACTGTGTTATTAAACGTTTATTAAAAAACGTCATGCGTAATCGTTAAATAACAGTTTTTTTTTCTAATTTTATTCTGGCACTACCCTTACCCAGCAAAAAAATTGCAAGTAGTGCTTTACAAACTACTTCTTTCAATGCTTCACAAGTATCCGTTAGTGTATTTTTCTTGCTTGTTTAGAAGTTATTCTGAACAACTTCAAAAAATCACTTCTTTTATTGCTTCCCAAGTATGTGTTATTACATTTTTACAGGTTTTTTAGAATTAATTCTGAACAACTTCAAAAAATCACTTCTTTCATTGCTTCCCAAGTATCCTTTATTACATTTTTACAGCTTGTTTAGAATTACTTCTGAACCACATCCAAAAAATCACATAAGTATTGCTTCTAAAGAGTAATTACTCGTAAGAGTGATTTTGGTATTATTTGGCATTTCCAAACAGAGGGTCCCGGGTTCGATTCCCGGCGGGACCAATATTTTTTTTTTTAATTTTTTTTTATTCTATTCATTTTTTTAAAAATTTATAATTAATTTCTTTAAATTCAATATTTTTAATTTTAAAATTTTTAAAAATATGTCTATATAAAAAAAATGGTGAGAAATTTATTTTTATGTACCTGTAAAAATAGTACTGAAACCAATATTGGTTTGGAGTGCACCTTTTATAGGCCTTAGAGACGATCAAGCATGCTGTACAGCTTGGCTTGATGGTTCCGTTTTGTAATTTCTATCAAACAAGGCATTACACGATAAAATGCTGTACAACATGCTTGACCGTATATAGGCCGCTTTACACTTGTTCAATAAGTACTTTTATTGAAGAGAATAAGGAACAATATCGCGCATTAACAAAGTGGTGTTTTTATGCCAGTCAACTTTCATATCAAAGAATAGCTCAGCGGTAGAGCGCTAGACTAGCAATCGTGAGGTCACAAGTTTGATCCCCGGTGGCGGCAATAAAAAAGCTTTTGTAAATTAAAAAAAAATATAATTTTTTTTGTAAAGAATTTTTTTTAAACTTTTAATTGGTGTATAAGAGCTTCCTCTGCACTCGTTCAAATAGTACTGAAAAAATGTTGAAGTGGGAATACTCCTCTCCTATGACAACTCAATGTTAAAATCATTAGTGCTTATGTTTAAAAAGAAGTACATCTAGATCATCAATTGTAGTGCTTTTTCTACTGCTTCGGCATCTCTTTTTTTGCGGGGTTGTTAATGGGAGATATTGTTCCTTATTCTCTTCAATAAAAGTACTTATTAAACAAGTGCAAAAGGTGCACTCCAATTCAATATAGTTTACAGTACTATTTTTACAGGTGCATCAAAAGCAATTGCTCACCATTTCTTTTATATATACATATTTGTAAAAAATTCAAAAAATATTGAATTTAAACAAATTAATTATAAATATTAAAAAAAAATTAATAGAATAAAAAAATATAAAAAGATTGGTCCCGCCGGGAATAGAACCCGGGACCCTCTGTTTGCAAATCACTTTTTACGATCACTTTCAGAGCAATTACTCTTTAGAAGCAATACTTCAGTAATTTTCTGGATGTGGTTCAGAAGTAATTCAAAAAAAGATGTAAAAATGTAATAACAGATACTTTGGAAGCAATGAAAGAAGTGATTTTTTGAAGTTGTTCAGAATAACTTCTAAAAAAAGCAGTAAAAATACACTAACGGATTGAAAGAAGTAGTTTGTAAAGCATTACTTGCAATTTTTTTTGCTAGGTATCTTAGTGATGTAATAGTGTAAAATAATATTTTAAAGCCAGTTTAATACTACGAATACTGAAAGTATTCGATCGACGAAGATGTTTTGATTACATCAGCATCACTGTTTTGTTTAATCCATTTTTTATTTTATTTTATTTGTACACCAATTAGAGAAAATACAATGCCAAAAATTTTAAATGTTGCAATTGCTCCCGGTTTTTTAATATGTTGGCTACAAAATGTTAGATCAACATATTCTTGGTTAGATGACCTTTGAAAAACTGAATATTTTTGGTTTCAACAGAGATTTTTATTTTTCAAACATTATGAACCGCTTATTTTAGGCTTGGCCCTACTTTACCAGATTGTTAAATTGTTTGTTATTATTATTATTATTAGCTTTAAAACGTTTAATTAAACTGTTTAGAAAATTTATGAATTCGGCCGTAAAAAGATATTTATATATTATGTAATTTTTCAGTTTAATACACGGCGTACTTGAGTCCAAGTTAAATGCAAAGTCGATACATATGGTGTTTCTCGTCAGAAAAGCCTTCCACAAACATACTTCCCTTAAGAGAAAAAAATATCGGGCCCTTATTTAGAAAACGCGATTTAATTAGAAAAACTTGCCTAAAAGCTAAATAAATGCCAAGAATCGCCGTTTTCTCGAAATCCGTTAAAATAAAATCTCTGCCCCAGCCAAATGAAAAAAGGAATTCCTACAATTTTTGTAGTTTTTAATCTACAATATGTTCTTAATAAAACCTTAAAGTCCAATCGTTGATTTTTTAAGATTTCTTTAAAAAAAATTTTTTAAATGTAAAATTGTAGATTTGAAAACAGTGTTTAAGAATTCCGACCTTTTTGGCACTAATTTAAAACGAGCAAAGCACATGATAAAAATTACTTTTTAATTGAGTACCTTGGAATTAATAAAATAAGAAAATGTTTTTGCATTACATTATTTCTACAAATTTAAAAATTTGCGCTCGAACTTCTTGATTAAACGTTCTGTGACACATTAGTTGCCGGGGGCAATTGTAATAACTTGGTTTTTTTAAACCGATTTTAGTTTTTATTGCCTTATTAGAAAGATAATTCACTGTTTATTACGATTTTTTTATCGTTTTAATTCAAGATTAATTTAAAATATTAAAAATTTTAACAAATTTAGAAAAAAGTCATATTTTTTCCATGCATACCGTATTTCAAACTTCAAGCCCGTTGAGGCACGTGTTCCTCTAATCCGATTGTCCTAATTTTTTGGGAGACGTTGTTTTACACCCAAATACATATTTTAAGAGGGGGCCCAGTCAATAACTCACAATTTTTTTTTTTGGAGCAACCTAGGGTATAATAACAAAAATTATAGATATAACAGCTTGTTTTTGCTAATTTTAGTCTACTAATATTTATAAAAATTAGCTGTAGATTTTACAATACAATTTGTTATTTTCAATTAACTAAAAGTTAACTTAAATATAACTAAAATTCTGCAAATTTAACAGCTTACTAGTATTTAGCAAAAACAATAAAAAAATAATTCTTTCTGTATCATCATTTTTACCTAATTTTAGTTGCTTTTTCTGCTATTTTTACAAATTTATTTCTACGAGTGTAATATTAACTAATTATTCCAAGAATTAAATCCAAGAAATTTTTCTCTTATAGCCAGAACTAAGATCGAGTTGTTTCTTAAATATTTTTTAACCCTTAATTGCATGGTGTAGCCATTTAGCAACACCACTTGAGGCACAAAACTGGATTTTTTGGGCATTAGGGGCCCCTTCTCTACATAGTGTTCCTACAGTTTAGCGCAGAATTTTTAAACAGTTAGAATAAAAATCTTGGTTTTGCTCTGTATATTTGTGAAAAATCTAAAACACGCGTTTTTTTTTACAAAAAGTGTAATATTCAAAAATATTTGTTTAAATATTTAAAGTGGTATTCTCGCAATAAAATTCATTTTGGCGACAATAAATGTATAAATTATAGTTTATAGATTTTTTTTGTTTTTTTGTTTTCCAAACACGTTAAAATAATCACAATTTAGCTATTTGGCAAAAATCAATATTTTTCAATAAAAACACAGGATTAACTGATATTTAAAAAAAAATCATAGAACAAGAATTACAGACAGATATTTTTAAATTCTGGGGTGGGCAAAAAGCAGTCTAGAGTGGGCCTTGCCCACCCCAGAACGGCCTAAGTCCGCCAATGGGTATTAATTAAGAAGACTATAGCCATATATATTTATATGCTACAGGCTACATATACTTATTGTTAGGCAAAGTAAACTAACTTATTTGAGGTGTTGCTTATAGCCTTCCTTGATCTTATTTTAGAACATACCCATACACAATTTCACCAAACTATTCGTTGATTTGACCAATTTTAAGATTTCTTGGAAAATCGGAACAGATTCGATCTCACTGAAATTAGTTTTGAGCATAATGAAGTATCGGCTATTACGGCGCATTATTACTTAGATACCAGTATATTTCTAGTGTGCGGCGACAACATTTTTGCTTTAACATTGTGAAATTAATTTGCAATCCGATTAGTAAAATATGATATTATTTCGAGTATTTTTTTAAAATACTTTCAAATTAATTAAATTGAAGTATTAATTGAACCGAAGTACTTCAATATCTTTTTCTCGTTTTTATATAAAACTTATTCAAAACATTTATCAAAGCTTAATTAACGACATTAATATTATGATGGAACATGGAAATCAAACTTTTGATTTCGACATCGGCATGTTCGATAGAAATGGTCATAGCAACAATATGTTTAAAATATTAGCCCGATCGAAGATCAAAGTTAACTTCTAATATCATAGAATATATAAATATATATATATGTATATACAGCGCATAGTTCGGGGACATAACAAAAAATATGCCCAAACTATGCTGTATATTAGTCAAAAATGTCTTCATACTATTGGCAAGATCTAGAAAGAGTTTGAGGACAGTCCCCAAACTAACCAAATGTCTCCAGACTAAACTGTGGATCGAAAAAATGTCCCGGAGTCTGCGCTCTACATATATATAAAAATTTGTCTTAATTTACTGCAATTGTTCAAATAACGTTAACCTTTTAAAATTGAGGTCAAATATGAACCACATATTTCTTAGAAGTACTTAAATGTAGTAATTTCCAATACATAAATATTAGACTGGTCCAAAAAAAAAAGTTGGAATTTTCACGCTCCACAACCCTAAAAATATGCCACTTTGAAAAAAAAATGTGGTCTGATAAAAAAAATCACCAAAAAAGTTTTGTTTAGAGGTAGCACATCGCAATTGAAGTTTCGAGGTTGGACTTGTTCTATTATTTTTAATTAATTAAAAATAATGGAAAAAATCTAATATATTTTTAGGTGTACATTACGAATATGAAATCAAAATTTGAAATCGGAGTCGCGGATTTCGCGAAATTTTAAAATTTCATACAAAAAATTTTCAATATTGATTAGGATGTTTTCCTATATTTACGACGATGAAAATTTATTTTTTGCATTAATATACATATATATGTATGTATGTGGAATAACCTATTTTGTGAGATAGGGTTTTTGGTAGAAATAAAAAAGTCAAAATTTAAATTAATTTATAGGTAATTAGGAAAATACCTCAAAAAACTTGAGTTTTTTTGTATTTGCAAAAACCGCGAATAATTTTTAAACCACACATTTTTTTTTAAATTTCGTTTGCTGATTCATCATCTTCATTAAAATAAGAACAGATTTGAGACATTTGCGCATACAAGGCAAAAAAAAGTTGAATTTTTAATTACATCTTTTCGGAAAATTTGGAAATTTTGACTAAAATATGTATTTTTTTTGTATAATTTTAAAAAAAAACCGCGAATTAATTAAAAGTTACTTAATTTTTTTAAGTTTTGATTTCAAATTCCTTTCTTCACATTAATTAAGACTAGATTTAAAAAAAAAATTGTTAAATTATAATAGTTAAATAATAGCGTACAGCTTAAGAAATTATTAAATTTAAAGTCAACCCTACTTTTTGTATAAATTACTCTAGAGATAAATTACTAATTCTTAAAAGACAACTTTTTCCGCTACCTCTAAATAAAAGCGGATTTAGATAAAACTTGGCACAGGGAGTTCTTAGATATTAAGGGCAACATTGTGGAGATCGCGAATTCCAACTTTCATGTTTTTTTGGACCACTCTATGTAAAAAGAATGCTAAATGTTGAAATATCCATTTCCATTTTTTAAATACTCACCATCGAAGAATATTTATGAGACAATTTTGAAAATACAGTAATTTTGATACGACGCGACGCGTCGAAAAGTAATGAGTAAGTTGTTTGTAACGGTAATTAAAAAAAATAATATTTTTTTCTATACACTCAAAATAGTCTATAGTTTAAATTAACTGAAAATGTAATTTAAAATAAATGAAAAATCACTTAAAAACCGGTCTACTAACTTTTCATTTAAATCAAAAGAAATTTTCATTTATTTTTAAATGTTAATAAATCCTAAAAAAGTAATGATTTTTCATTTATTTCTTACTTTCCGTAAGAATAAATGATATTTAGTTTATTTCGTTTTTTTAACTGACCTGGAAATCTAAAAATCTAACAAACAGAAAATCTGTATTTATATGTAATTTATTTTTTAAATAAAATTAAAAAGTCGAAAAATATATATCTTTTCATTTTAATATACAGTTAAAAATAAATGTACGGATACCTTTTTAAATATACTATAGTAAGTTACTGTAATAATATTTGCAGTGTACTTTTACACTTACAGGTCACAAATGTAAAACTATTTAGAAAGGGTTTATCATATCAGCTTCTATGATTTAGGAAGACTATCCTTTGATTTTTATTAGAATCGGTCCATATTTAGACCTACCTGTCAGTTTATTCTAGTAATCAAGTCACGGGTCGTAAATTTGAGGTAATTTAAACTAACAGTCGTTTTTAATTTTTTTAATTTTAACTGTAAGAAGCTTATACCAGTAACATGTTTTGTGTAAACTTACCTTTCAGTGGTTAATATTTATTGAATATATAAAAAATAAACAAAATTTGGCACCACATTTAATGAGTAATGCATAAAATTAAATGCGGTTTACAAATTTTGTTGACTGTAGCACCCATAAAATAACGATCAAGTAAACGAGTAGTGTGTTATAAAGTGGACTAAATAGGTTCAAACAGCGACCTGTTTTATGATATTCGAAATTGGTTACACTTCAAAGAAACCATTCTAATTTAAAATTGATGGTAATGGGACTAATAGAAGCTAAAATATCAAAATAACGCGAAATTTGGGACAGGTTGCGAAAATAATAAGAACTAAATTATGTAAAAAAAAATTACAAAAATTATAACTTAACATGGACCAATTTTTATGAAATTTAAAATGGTTTTTAGTTGTACTAATAGAAGCGCAAATACCAAATATTAGAATAACTTAAAATTTGTGACGCGTAGTTTGAATACAAAATTTACATGGATGTACAAATGGGGCTAGACCTAAATACAGACCAATTGTAATAAAATTTAAAAAAGGATATTGTCCTTACCAATGTGACTTTAAAGTCACATCTACTTTTAAAAGCATATAACTTTGGTTGGAAGGCGATATTACAATGGCGTAGAAAGCATGTGAGACTTTGAGGCCTTGCCTATAACTGTTTCATACCCAACCAGCTGCAAAACTTTATTGGTATTAAAACTATTAAAATTTATTGATGTTAATTCATATTTGATTAAATATAATTTAGGCAGAAGTATGATTGCAATTATTTTATCTAAGTAAACCTATTCCTATTGAAATTATTTGCAACTTTAAGAGAAAACATCACATCTCACAATCGTGTATGCTGGGTCTCAAAGGGATAAATAGTATTTAAAAAATTATAAAAATTTACTTCCAGGGTTGCCACATAATGATTTGAAGAAAACTATTTTTGACTTTTTTTAAAGCACTTTTTTAAAAAATATTTAAAATTATAAGGAAGAGAGGCGTAATAAAAGTGATGTGTTGATTTCGATAAAGATATATAAAAAAATATTTAAGGGAAGAAAAATTCTGAGTTCAGTTCGCACTTTAAGATATAAATTGACTGATCTTAAGAAGGGTTATTCGTATTTTTAAAATTGTAAGTATGTAGAAAATTAATCCATTTTTATTTGTTATATTTAAAATGCGCTAATTTTCTCTCAACTGCCAAAGAAGCATACAAATCTAAGCAATTAGTGTTGCCAAATAACAATTTTTAAAAAACTTATAAAAATACTAATTTTTTTAAAAAGTTCTTAAAAATATTGCAAAGGAAATTGTTTAAATTTCCCGGTTAAAAATAAAAGCATATGCTCATGTGTTTTCAAATATGATTTGATATGTGTTTACATATGAACATGTATGAACCATATATTAATATACGTAACATGTATGCAGTCATATATGTGTCCATGCAGGCGAAAAACAAACACTATATGTAAGTTTATGGTATCATACTTGTAAATGTATGCAATATATTTTCCCATTAATGCTCATATATGATTTCATTATCTATTCTATAAATCATATATGGCCACATTTGTACCTGTCCATATGTTTGATTTTAATTTATTGACTGACAAACTGAAATTTTATGAATATTTTTCTTTCTGCTTTAATTGTAAATGGACAAACATTTTTTTTGAGAAAATTATTTAATTATTATTTAGTCCACAGATTTTGTATAACGGGGATACAAAATTTCGTGCCACTTCTTCTGTAGACAACAATAAAAACTGTTTTCATTGAAAATAGTACGAGGTTTTGTCCTCGTATTTTACAAAATCAACACCAAACTAATAGTTTAAGTGAATTTATCACAATAATATATCTAATCTTTTCTAAATTTGCAAAAAGCATATTAAATTGTAAATAAACTCTTTATTTTGACATTTTATTTTATTTTTTTTTATCAGTTTTAATAAGTTTTATAGTAATGTATTTTCCCAACAAGCACGGCAATACGAAGAAGATTCCTCGATCATATCGCCAGGAAAAAAAAAATTTATTGCCAGCAATACCAATTTCGTATTGAGGAAGTTTCGTCTGTCGGGAACAACTGTTACCTGAAAGCAATAATAATAAATATTTTAAAGTGTAACAGCGATAATTTGGCAAAAATAAATGTCTCAATAAATCGCAAACTTATCTTCTGGAAAATTGCTTGGGTATTGTCTGAAAGTGTTGCTTTCGGGTAATAGTTGTTCCCAACAGAGCAAAATTCTGCAATACGAAATTGCCGAAAATAAATATATTCCTATTCATATTGCCATGATTGCTAGGTTGTATTTTCAATTGATTAAATTCGTTGATTCTAGCTTCAAATGTACAATGTCAAAAATTTTCTTATTATTTTGTATTTTTTTTTATTCGTTTATAAAATATTTTAAGGGACATGTTTTATTATTATTGAACATAGCGGCTAGTGGATTTATACAAATTTGAAATTTCCAAGATTCGGTAAGTGTTTTCGTGGAAATATTTAAGTTCATTATTTCAATTATGTTTATTGTGATGTCTTTTATTACTCTTTTAGTTATGGAAAGCTTCATCAAAATCAATTCAAAGGAAAACAATATAAGCGAGGTAACACTCACAATAACTTTACCGTAAAAGTTCAACAGTTGTTGAAAAAGTAAATCAGTAAAGTTGTTTTAATTGAATAAGTAGTTAAATTGCAAAAAAATATATTTTTTAACTTTTTCTAGCAGTCATTCAATAAACAAAATACACAAAATACGGACTTTCGGTAGAAGTTAAAATATTCAACCAAAATTTTCTGTTAAAAACAAGCAGTTGTTATAATACGATTAATTTTAAAATAAACGATAAATCTATTATTTTTACCGACTTTGCCAGTTAATAAACTAACAATTAAAAATAAACGACAAAAAACAGTTGTTTTGAACGAAAAGTGGGTAGTCCTTTTTTTAACTTATTTTCAATTGTTTTAATGTACATATTCGGTCGATTTTAAGGAAAAAATATTGTGAGTGAAGGAATGAATAATAATTAACCAAATGGTGTTCTAAAAACGGCTATTTGGCGTCTTCTAGAACGTGAATAAATGATAGGGCCAAAGACTATGGCCATTTACATGAACTTCCTAGAAACGGTTTTGCGCATACAAAATTTGCCCAATTGGAACGCTTTCGAGCAGCCTGCAAAACAACTTCTAAAAAGTCTAAACTCTGAGGAAGACCTGTTTTACATCCGAAAAGTAGGAAAATTTACTGTGTAAAGTATATACATAAATGTAAATGTAAAATATGGTTTTTTATTTCCGCCAACGATTTTTTGTTTGAAATTTTGAACTTTTAATTTTTCAAGAAGATGAGCACAATTTTGCAAATTAAGGGGGTTATTTTGTAATACGCAACGCCTTGCGTTGCGTTGTTTTCCATACAAATTGTTTTTATAACAATTACAATTTACACACAAATCAACGCAACGCCAGACGTTGCATTTTAAAAAATAACCCACTAAATTTTATGTGCTACTCCTCATCTTAATTTCAAATAAAAAATCAGGTATTTTTATATTATATAAAAATTTGTATGTAAATAAAATTGTTTATATATAAAAGAAAATACATATAATAAAAGCCATCTTTATTATTAAAAATAAAAATTTATGTTTTTAATGACAAAAATATATAAAAACAAGTAATATATAGACATTTATGAAAGAAAGTATGTCATCATATATGTTCACATGTTATCATAAATCAACATATTACCTCAATTTTCGTTAATGTTCATTAATGGAACCATATATATTCATCCATACACATACATACATGAACATATATGATTATTTTTAACCGGGTTCTTACAATTTTTTCACAGAAAAAATATTTAAGTGCGTATAGAGGGTCAAAATTTCAATTTGAATTACTTATACCACCACTAGAGGCGAGACTTAACCATACAAATTACAAAAAATGCTTACTACAAAACCGGCCTATACTTTTACCAAGTTTTGTCAAAAAATTCCAACGGAATCCATGCTTGGTATGAAATTGGTTAACAGAAGTGACACTAAAAAAAAATTCTTTATGTTAATTAAATAAAGTGTTGCTTTGGAATAGAGATAAAGAAGAGATGAAAAGTGGTGAAATATGAATGCGTACAAATAGTGCAGTACTATAATTGCGCGAGATGTTGAATCTTACAACAGTTGTTGCGCGTCATCTGATGGAGAGTTGGCGAACTTTGTTGAAGCTTTTTAGTCCACAGCTGGTACAAACTGAAAAAATTATTTTACCACCATTGCTATAAAACTTGGTGTTGTAAAAACCTTTGCGAAATATTTTTTACAAATGGACCGGCAATCCGTTTCCTGAAAACATTGTTTCCACTTAGCGAAGCAAAGATAAAAATTAATTTAAAAAATTAAGCTTTTTCGCTTTTGTTGGCCCTGATATAGAAAAGCTCATGAAAAGCACTGAGTTTGCCCAACCGCTATCACCAATTGATCTTGATGCATTGAATAGCACCACAAGGAGCATAGGGCCAGACGTAAACTTTTCAAAATTTGATTTTGTTGTACAGTGTAATTAGAAATAATTTTTACGGTATTTTAAGGCTAATGATATTTCATTTATTTCGGTAATTTATTTTAAGGGTATCGATATTTCATTTATTTCGGTATCAGTACACTCACAATATTTTATCGTTAAAAACAACCTAAAATACATATTAAATTAATTGAAAACACAAGTAAAAAAAGGACTACTGATTTTTCATTATATTCAAACCATTTTGCTATTTATTTTCAAACATTGTTTAAACAATCCATAAAAGAAATAAAAATAATTGAAAAGTCTATTAAAACAATCATCTGACAAAACGTACAAAAACGATTTTGTGGTTTGTTTTTTCATATTTGAAAGTTTTTTTTGTTTGGATTTTAAAAACACTACACCATACACAACACACACTTTCATATTTTTATTGGCTATGTTTGTGTGTATGAGTAAAGAATTTCTTGTAATTTGAATTGAAATAATTTTGTATATACACAAACTATTTTAACAAAAAAGAAAACCGAAAAAATTTTAATTTGTTTTGTTTTAAAACGGAGAACAACGAAATTATTTAATCTATTTTTTCTAAAAATGGAAATCTAAAAATAGAATATTTGACTGAAAATAACAACTCCTACAGACGATACATATTTTTTTATGTTTGTTTTTTATTGATTGATATAAAAGTTAAACAATATGTTTCAAAGTATTTTAATTGATTTTTCAATTGAAAACAAACTTTACCTATTACTTTTTGAATAATCCTCAATCGGTTATGGAAAATATATTGTGAGTGTATATTAGTGATTTCAGTTATTTCGGTAACGGTATTTTGGGCTAACGGTATTGCGGTTATTTCGATAATGGTAAATGTGGTAATAATGGTATGTGTAACGGTAGTCAGTTGAATATTTTGAAACAATAACAGTATTTTGAATTGGCTGCCAACCCTGTTATTTTATTATTATTTTTTTCTATTAGTAGGTATATGGAAAGGAATTTCAACATTTCGACATCCTTTTACATAAAACCTTTAATTATTGGAAATTACTGCATTATTTATTTATTTTTTAATAATTGGGGCATATTTGATCTCTGTTTTAAAATGGATAACGGTGTCCTAGAAAGTTAGTATTTAAACAACTGCAAATAAATACAATGCCATTATCTAAAAGAACAAATATGAGTTAAACAAAATTTAGAATTTTGTAATTTTTTTAAATAACATTAATTTTTCTAATATGCCGAAAATTTGGGAGGAACCTAAAGATGACCAATCGAACACACATCCAGCCAATATCGAACAGAAAATTTGTTTTTCACACTCCAGCCCAATAAATATACTAATTTGTCAAGTTGTGGGCATTTATTACGAATATTTTGTAATAAACATAGACGAAAGGGGACACAATACTTTAGTAATTTAAGTAAGTAAGACTTAACAAAATAGTTGTTTTTATAAATATGGCGCTTACATACAACCCTGCCTTTCTACGACTACTACAAAACCTCCTAACTTAAAGTATATAATAAACCTGAAACTTTGGAACTGACTTGTTGTTGGTAATACTTATATAATTCTTCTCTTTGCTATTTAAATTATATGAATTGGGAAACAAGGTTCATGCATAACACTAATATGAGATATTTCAAAATTTGCAGTGAATTTGAAAGTGATTTTGAAAATTTTTATTTATTTTGAAAAAAAATTTTGTTTGCAAAAAATCAATTGGAACTACAAAATACATAATGGATAAAATATGTATAAAATACATTTCATTGGATTATGCATGTATTTAAAATAAAAAATAAAATAAAAATCTAATTTACAAAATATATATAAATATGCAGGTATTTATATAGTAAAGATAACTTTAAATTTTTAATAAAATTGGCAAAAAACAATAGGCGAATCATTAAATAAGTAATGTTATTTATGTATGGCTACCAGGCATTTTAATGTTTTAAATGTAATTTTTCTGGTTTGTTTTCTAAGATAGATTGCATTTGTATTCGAAAATAAAAGGTATTCGAATGAATAACGGTGAATTTGGTATAAAAGGTAATGCAAACAACTAATACAAAATGATAAAGAAAAGAAGAATGGAAAATTTAAGTCCAAAAATATATGATTTAAATACATTGTGGTGGGTAAGGTGAGTTTGTTTTGAATGATATTCAGCTTGAATTTGTTTCGAATTCTACTGTTTTCGTATGAATCAATATTGTTGGTAGTATTAGTTGGTATATTTTTTAAGGTAGATTGTGTTGTTTGTTTGGTGTATTGTTACCTATCATGGATCTAGCCGGTACAGCATTCCATTCTAACCAGAATGTAATAAACGATGATGTCACCAATATTATGCCAGGTATAAAAACGGTGGTGAAATAGAATGCTCGATCTCTGGTAAATATTAAATCGACTCTAAGACAGCTGTAGTTCCCTTCATAATTAAAAATTGAAATAATAGTAGAATAAAAGTTGTAAACATTTTTAGAAATACAACTCGTTATTTGTAGAAATATTTGTATAAAATAATTTTTTTTCTTCTCTAAATAAAAGGCCAAAAACGAAACTAAATAAATTACATATTTATCTAAAAAACAAATATATTAAATACCTAAAATCTAATAGTAGCATATGAAAAAATTATCAATGTAAGGAAAGAGAAAAAAAAAACACAGTATGTTATGAGATATTTCACACCAATTGTCCTGATTTTGTACGAGCAAGGATATAACCTCGGACAGAACAATAATAGCGCTATCCTACAGTAGAACGAGAAAAGACGGGAAAGTAATAGTAAATTTTCACAAACTAAAAATTATAATGTAAATAATATGAATTAAGTAATGTTAACATTGCAAAAGATTTAAATAATATAAGTAATGACAACAATGTAATTAATCTAAAATATGTTATGTAAACAAATAAAATATTGCAAACAATGTTCAGGATTTATTGTAAACAAAGCATATAATGTAGACAATGTAAATAATGTAAACAAAGGTTCCACCAAAATAATTAGAAGTTTTAAGTACACATTGTAAGATAATTATGTCGGTAAAAATGACTGCAATTGCAGTTAAAAAGTTTAAATTGCAATTGTAATGAAAACTAACTACTATTGCAATTTTTATACCCTACACCACTATGTGGTCATTATACCCTACACCACTATGTGGTCAGGGTATTATAAGTTTGTGCTGATGTTTGTAACACCAAAAAATATTGGTCGTAGACCCACCTTATAGTATACCGATCGGTTCAGAATTTTTTTTTATTTCGATTTAACGATTTCCGTCTGTCCGTCCGTCCGTCTGTCCGTCCGTCTGTCTGTCTGTCCATGCAATCTTGTGCGCACTCTACAGGTCGCAAATATTAAGGTATTTTGATGAAATTTGGTACGCCCAAGGACGAACAAGTTTGATTTTGGTGAACATCGGTCCATGTTTAGACCTAGTGCCCATATAAGGGTCCTACCAAAATTATACTCTTTATACGCTGCAGGTCGTAAATATTAAGATATTTTTATGAAATTTGGTACACAGACCTATATTGGCCCAATAACGCAGCCTATTAATTTTGGTGAACATCGGTCCATTTTTAGACCTAGTGCCCATATAAGGGTCCTACCAAAATTATACTGTTTATACGCTGCAGGTCGCAAATATTAAGATATTTTGATGAAATTTGGTACACAGACCTATATTGGCCCAATAACTCAGCCTATTGATTTTGGTGAACATCGGTCCATGTTTAGACCTAGTGCCTATATAAGGGTCCTACCAAAATTATACTGTTTATACGCTGCAGGTCGCAAATATTAAGATATTTTGATGAAATCTGGTACACAGACCTATGTTGGCCCAAGGACGAAGCCTATTGATTTTGGTGAACATCGGTCCATGTTTAGACCTAGTGCCCATATAAGGGTCCCACCAAAATTATATTGTTTATACGCTGCAGGTCGCAAATATTAAGATATTTTGATGAAATTTGGTATAAAGACGAAGCCTATTGATTTTGGTGAACATCGGTCCATGTTTAGAACTAGTGCCCATATAAGGGTCCCCCAAAATTGGCTTGGTTACAAACTGCAGGTCGCAAATATAAAGATATTTTAATGAAATTTGGTGCGCTGACTCACATTATAGAAACTTTTGACACAAGCCTCATTTTAACCCATTCGAATTTCGGATCCAAACAATACACTAGACTGGTGTAGGGTATTGTATAGTCGGCATGCTCGACTTTAACCTTTTTACTCGTTTTTTAACTACAATTTCATGTAGAAAGATTATATTGCGAACAATATTAATAATGTAAAAAAAGTAAGTTTGTGTAAGATTTTATTTTTTATTTTTAAACGAAAAGTTTATACTTATTCGTCTATGCCATCACGACTTCTTGCTGTCAATAACGCACTAATTCGATGTCCGAACGGACAAGTATTGTGTCTTCTAAATTTGTAAGTTGACTATGTTCAATAATTTGAAAACCTTATAACACGTTTATAAAATAAATTTTGTATAAAAAAATTTGTGTTATAAGTCAATTATAAATTTTAAAAAGTGATTATAAAGGGTTGTTCAACAGGAACGCTACAAAAGTAGAACACACAGGGACAGCAATCGAGGCCATATTTCTTGCCGCTCTTTTGACATTTCTCTTCAGTAAGGTTTGCCATTTCATGATGGAAAGATATACGAGCCAATAACGATTCGAAATTATTAAAATTTACTACCGAAATTCGGAGTCAGTGGCCTCAACGTTAAGAGCGCTACGTTATGGTCGTCATAATCGTCCTAGCAGATCAACAATTGAGCGTGGGGCTACGTCAAATCTATGGTCTATGCCAACAAGCCAGCGACGATTGATGAACTTCGTACGAATATCGAACGTGAAATTGCAGCAGTATCGGCCGATTTATGCTTGAAAACCGTCGAAAATTGGGTTCAGCGTCTGGACTTCGGCAAGCGTGCCCGTGGTGGCCATGCAAAAGAGATCGATTTCCATACATAATGGCATCGAACGTACTTTCACAGGAATAAAGAATTTCATTGTTATCCAAAACCGTTTTTGTTTTATTTAAACTTTTTTACTTTTGTAGCGCTCTTATTGAAAAACCCTTTATATATGACCCATAGTATGTAATCTTCCTGGTTCGACCAAAATAATTAAAAATGCTAAGTTCACATTGTAAGAGAATTATGTCGGTAAAATTGACTGCAATTGCAGTTAAAAAAGTTTAAACTGCAAATGCATTTAAAACTAACTACTATTGCAATTTTTTTAACTACAAGTTCAGTTAGAAATAACAGCAATTTTATTTAATTCAAATGCAAATGCGGTGTACACTTTTTTGAACTGCAACTGCTTACATTATATTATTCATATTGTTTACATTATTACACACAGAGAAAAAATATACCATTTTCCAACTGAAATTCGGTTACATCTACTAAAATAGGTTCGTACAACTGAATATTGGTTATCACAACAAAATTCGCTTTATAAAACTGAAATTTAGTTACAATACCCAAAATATTTAGGAATCACATTCCAATATGGTTTCACTAACCGAATTTGATGGTTGTAGCAACCAAAATAGACTTAGCAATTCGGTTGGCAATTTGTTTTCCTCTCTGTAACATTGGTTACATCAGGATCTATGTAAGTTACTCACCTACTTTTACACGCTCTTCCTGACATTTCAAGAAGTTAAATTGCAGTTAATGGGTTTGGTTTTTCTATTGTATTTTTTTCAAAAACGTGAAACAATTTTAAATTTTTATTAAAATTGAAGCAATTGTCAACATGATTTCATCTCAAGTGAAGGCACTCAAATTCAATTTTATTGCAATATCATGATATCGCTGACATGCAAGCGGCTCTTGCAATGACGCCTGCCATCAAATGACACTTTTCGTTTTAATTTTTATTTTGTAATAAAAAAATAACAGAAAATCTGATAAAAAAGAATGCGAATTAGTTTAATTATTTATTATTCGTAGATAAAAATTAATTTTTGATAAAATTTTGTGTTCTCGAAGAAAAATTCATGATATTTCTTAGCCATGAAATGCTCAAGTGTTCTCCACCACTTTGAAATTGATATCATTTTGACGTTTCTCTGCAATGGTTTTGACCTTTCATATCATATATTTTATTGCATTTGCTGACACCGGGTAACGATTTAACCTTTCATCTTCTATTAAAAATTCTTGAAATGTCGGAGAGAGGCAGCTAAAAGATGCAGAGACGCATGCATACTCTTGAGTTTCTATGCTCATTGGTTAAATTACATTATTTACATAACATATTTTAAAATGTTAACATTGCATACTTTAACTTATCTACGTATATTGTTAACATTATTTAAATTACATACTTCATATTAATTTTTGGCACTGTAATTTTTAGTTTCTGAAAATTTAATACCACCTTTTCTAGTTAGACTGCATTATTTTGTTCTGCCGGATGTCGGATGTTGAGTCCGATTTCCAACGTCTTCTTGGTACGACTTTAAATAATAATAGTACGGAATGTGTAATGTAAATGTGAATGGAGAGATTGAGTGCAGCCCGGGAATAAGAGCGGAGAGATTTTTTCATAAAACTTAACATTTAATACCGGAAAGCGGGGCCGCGTTGGAATAGTATATATTTTATTTCAATATCGGTTTTTCATATTCTCGCCTTTCTTGTTTTTTATAATCTCACCAATGTTGCCACCCTTTTTCACAGTCATAAAAATAAGTTAGTTAAAGACGTTGTGATTCAATTGAAATTATTTTTTTGTTATTTTGTCTTAAAATTTACAATTGAACTAATATTTCTTGTAAATCCAATTTAGCATAACAATTACTTTCATCCATATTTGAACTAACTTTCCTTTGCTCCTAACACTAAATATGAACCTGTCGCAGGAGAGATCCGAAGAGTCTAAAAATCCAGATTGTAATCGAGATTTAAGCAGAAATTTCAAGTTACATCAAGTGAAGTGTGTGTTGGATTTACCTTAAATTTCTAAGCTAATTTAACCAAAATTGTTTGCGTGTATTATCAGTGTGTAAAATTTAAATTACCAGAACGTGATTCTCAATTTAATTGAAAATTTTACAGGCGCAAATACAGGTACTATTTTCTATTATTTTAGCAAAATTATAACTATTAGTACGGACTTTTTTATGAGTGCTTTTACACTTATAGAAATAAATCTATAAAAATAGCAGAAAAAGTTACTAAAAATTAGTTAAAAATTATGCTGCCGAAAAAACTGCTAAATTCATAATAATTAATAGTGTCCGACCGAGTGTTCGGCTTTGGTTTCGGAGTTCGGTCAAAAAGTGATGTTCGGCCAAGTTCGGTGTTCGGCAAAATTTTGGCCGAATACCGAACTTTTATATAAATCAATATTTTGCAACATTTAGCTCTTTAATTTTGTATAGTAACTTATAAATATGCACATCTTTAACTTAATTTTTACTTAAAGAGCAAAAAATACGACTTTTTTATATTTTTCGGTTCGGCCTTAAAAAAGTGAGTTCGGTCGGACACTAATAATTAATAATATAGGAACAGCAAATATAAAACCGTTAAATATACAGAAATTTAGTTATATTTGAGTTAAATTTTTGTTAATGGAAAATAGCAAATGAACCTGATAAAATCAGCAAAAAAATTTTGCTATTCGAACCTTTTGAAAACAGCAGTTTATAATTTTTACCAAAATTTTCTGCAGATTTTACAGTATAATTTGTTATTTTCAATTAACTAAAAGTTAACTTAAATATAACTAAAATTCTATAAATTTAACAGTTTTAATATTACTGTTCTAATTTTACTAGTATTTAGCATAAAAATCTGATAATTTCAGCAGTTTTTTTTGCAGCATCATTTTTAACTAATTTGTAGTAAATTTTTCTGCTATTTTTACAGATTTATTTATATGCGTGTAGAAAAATGATAGCATGTTTTTTATAATGGGTCACGTTGCAATCGTTCTCTTAGAGAATCATAAGAATGTCAATGCAGATTTGTGCACAACTATTTTTTTGCCGGGAGTTATAGGCGAAATAAAAAAATCACCTAAATCACCGAATCATACAAACACTCATAAAAATAAACCTGCAAAAATAGCGGAAAAAGCTAATAAAAATTAGTTAAAAATTACCTTGTACGGAATACTGCTGAAATTTACATAATTTCTGACTAAATATTGGTAAGATAAGAACAGGAAAAATAAAATTTTTAAATTTGCCGAATTCTAGGTATGTATATTTGACAAATTATACACGAAGCAGCTAATGTGCATAGAAATTTTTTATCTGTTTTGAGTGTGAAATTTGTTGTGTTACAATAACGGTAAAATATGAGTATGCAGAAATCAAGAGAATCACATTGTTGGTTTTGGTATTTTTCTTTAAAATTGTACCGTTATCGGCAAATATTAGTACTAGTCTTTTGCTCGCTGAAGGAAATAATTATATGTGCATGATAATTCTTTGATTATGAAATGCAGGTCATTGTCGCCAGCAATAACATTTAAAATAAGGAAGTTTATAATATAAGCCTAACAAAGCAAAGGTAAAAAATACAACATTTTATTGTTATTGTTGTATTCAAATCCAAATACTGTAAATTGTAGTGTAAAATGCCTCGAGGAATGTCTTTTTCCGAAATGGAACAAGTCCGTATTAAATCCTATAGGGAGGCAGGCCTTGGAGTGAGCGACATAGCTGCTAAATCAAATCGGCATAGAAATTCCATCAGCAATTTTATTAAAAATCCCGACCATTATGGCAAAAAAAAAGAGACCTGGCCTAAAAGAAGCATAAAACGTCTTGCCACAGAAAAACAATTAGCACCAACAGCAAATACAGCAAATTTTAAGTGAAGATATTAACTGGCGATATGAAAAATGATCGTGTAAATCCATGCTTCTGCCACGGCACAAAAAAGACTTCGGTGAAAAATTCAAATTCTGGGAAGATGAATGGCAATTTGTGATATTTAGTGATGAAAAAAGTTTAATTTAGATGGCCCAGATGGTTACCAAAAATATTTGCGAGACTAACGGCTGCCACGGGTACATTCCTTCGCTCAAAATTTTCAAGGTGGCCTGGGCTCCTTTTAGTTATAAAGGCAAAGCAGAAATATGTTTTATTTCTCATAAAATTAATGCTGTGAAACATGTGGAGTTGCTCGATAGCGAACTAATAAATTTTGGGGAAAATTTTCATGGGAATAATTGGACTTTCCAGCAGGATAATGCACCAATTCACTCTGCAAAGCACACAAAAGGCTTTTTGCAGTCAAGAGGGTTACCAACATTGCAGTGGGCTGCTGTTATTTCAGACCTTAACCCGATGGAAAACCTTTGGAGTATATTGGCTCATATGAATAAAAAATAGATATTACTAATAGGGGGAAATACAGGGGTTTTTAAGCAATTACTTCACAAATCTAGTCTGCTTGGGACTAGACTAGAAATTTAATTTTTTAATTACCAGCTAATTGGTAAATTTGGAGTTAAAAGCCATTCCTAAGCCCAAAGTAATTACTTCGAAGTAATTGCTAAGTTTTATTCATATGACCCAATGTTTATAATAGTTGCGGTACACTCAAAAAAATAAGTTAGTAGAAAAATTAGTAAAACGTCTTGTATATCAAGTTTTCAGCAATTTTTTTGCTGAAATTCCGTTTTCAGCAAAAATTTTTGTTATATTCTTTTAGCACTAAACTAATTTTGAACTAATGTTTTACTAATTTATTTTGCTACAAAAATTGTGCTGATAACCGCAGTCATAGCGTGGACGACAACCAGATAGACAAGATGTAGATGTCGCAGCTTGTCTGGAAACGGAAATGACAAAAAAAGAAAAACAACTCTACACATATTTTACATTTAAATTTTCAGCAAATAAATTAACTAAAGTAAAATTTCGCTACAAATTCTTTGAGTTTTTTTCAGTCTACTAATATTCAGCAAAAAGTTTAGTGATTTTAGCAAGGATTTTTTTTCATTTGCAGTCGACTAAGTGTTAGCAAAACTTTTGGTGAAGATTACTATTTTTTTGCTAAACATCAGCTCGCTGATTTTCAGCAAACCTTTTGCTGAAATTACCAACTTTTTTGCAAGCACGCTCCTGACTAAAAATTTGCTGACACAGCAACATTTTTTGCTGACTTTACTGACTTTTTTTTTGAGTGTATAATCGAACGTATGCTAGCAAAAGTTTTTAGGAAGTAACGCGAAAAAGTTACGTTTGATGTGAAAATGTATAGACTTTAACGGTTTACATAGTTTAAGCTTAATTTCATGCCCTATTTTTCAAACTTAATTGTGTATCAATATCTCAATAACTTTTCTAAACATAGTCGCTCAAAGTCAAAATTTAAAAATTTTCGAAGTCCTTTTTAACCAGACTGGTGTAGGGTATTATATAGTCGCCATGCCCGACTTTTACTTTTTTACTCGTTTTTAAATTAAATTTAGTTGAATGCAAATAGCAGTCTATGTTATGCTACTAAAATCATTAGAAATATTTGTCAAAAAGGAGTAAATTGGTGTTTTCAGAAGGCTGGATTTTTATTTGTATTAAGAAATCGAAAAAAAAACTCTGAAAATTAAAAATTTTTTGTGATTCATTGTCAACTAAATACTTTGCAAAATTCTTGCTGATTATGACATATCCCAGGAAATTGTTTTTGAACTGGTTACCCCTGGATCTATTCTAGAACAGGTCTTTTTGCCACCGGTTCCATGGAACAGGTTCTAAGACTGATTCTTGGGAGTCAAAATATAAGACTTCACTGTCGCAGAACCAGTTCTCTTCCCTTATTCGAGGTAAGCGATTCCAAGCGCTTAGAAAAGCAAAATAAACATTTCATACTAAAAAAAATTGCTTAAAAAATGGGTTTAAAAATGATGAACTATGTAGACTATAATGGCATATATTAAAAAAAAAACACTAGCTTAAAAAAGCTTCAAAAAATGTTTTATTTACACGGTTTTTGAAAAATATATTCGGTATTATGCACATATAGAGGCAGTGCCTGACTTGAACTTGTACTTGTTTTTATTAAGATTTGAAATTAATCATATTTTATAGGTCATTAGTTCAACCCATATCGTCCCAATGTTCGATTATTCGAATAGTAAATTTCACGCGTTGTTATATATTTTATTTCTTTTTACTTAAAAACAAGTACAGATATTGTAAAGGGTTAGCTTTAAATGTTAATATAAAAGTTCTTATTAACTTCACTCCCCATTTTATTATTAATTATAATTATAAAAACGCGCAAAATTTACTGTTCGAATAATCGAACATTGGAACGATATGGGTTAATAACGCATTTTAAGTTTGCACATATGAGAGTTTAATCACAATTGGGTCGATTGTCGACCGACGACAGCAAAAATCGTCACGATGAATTTAAATTCAGCGACAATCGACCGTCGATATTTGTTGACGTTTAGAAAAAAAGGAAAGCAAAACAAGAATATGGTTGTATTTGTTTCACCCCAATTCTTCATCAATTCAATTGGTCTTTCACTAATTCTTGTTGTTTTATACTTCATTGTATTTAATTTTGCTTTTTTGCGATAAATTATGTATTTTAAATTTGTTATATATTTTTTCTGTCAAAAAAATAAATTTTTTGTAAACAAAGTACGAATTTTTGCAGTTCTAATACGAATTTCTAACAACTATATTCTAATGGCAATCTTTAATTAGTTCAAAATATGGCAACAATTTGACAAATATTTTGAATGTGTATTAGTGTGTCGTCACGAAAATAGAATAGAATCTATTACGACGTCAAATCGCCGGACGACATTTTGCTTCCCATACAAGATATATGAAAAAGCAATTCTCGTTGTCGTTGTCGACCCAGTTGTGATTAAACTCTGAGGCATAAAATCTCTGTGCATTTTCTCTTGGAATATTTTATGAATATTGAAACATAATGTGAAAAGCCCTGCACTTAAGTATGGTTGCGCCTAGTATTTGGAAAGCAGATTTCAAAACAAATTCATTGCGACATCCTTTCCAACTGAATCGTGTAACTACAGCAACAAAGTTATTTGGTTACCGTTATCAAATATATATTTTCCTGGAAGAATTCAAACTTATAATGCCAGCCAAATTTCGGTTTCTAAAGTCGAATTTCGCATGAATTACTCATAAACTTAATAAAGTTTACCAACTTTTCAAATATTAAATAAACTAAATATTATATCATATGAAAATTAACATCGAATTTTCTTATGAGCATTTTTAAGTAAAGCATAAATCTTGTAAAAGTAAATTTGATTCTAGTTAAAATGAAGTACGAAATAATTTTTCGTGCTTAAATTTAAATGACAATCTTTAGATTTTGTTTTCGCATTTTAAAAATAAGTGTAAACATATTTAAATTAAACAGAAAGGAAACTTAGATTGATTTCAAAGATATTTCAATTTAATTTAGTGCTGTTTATATTTGATTTACAAATTTTTTTCTGCACACTCAAAAATTATTAATAAAAATTTTCCACTACATAAAATGGACTATAACTCGAAAATTAATGGAGATAGAGCAAAACGGATAAAATGTTTGTTTCTTGGGAGTGCCCTTACATGACTTTAGATGGTATGGACTAGGACCGGGGAGGATCCCGAGACCTAAATTTGAACAAATTTTACGACTCAGTATAATTACAAATAAAACTGTATTTTACTAAATTTTACTTAAATTTAGATTTGTTATATTTAACAAAAGAATTTGTTAAAATCAACTAATCTTATTTTTTAAGCCAAAAACAGGAATAAATTTTGTTAAAGTAACAAATTTTTCTGTTCAGCCAACAGACTTATTATTTTGAGTGTACGTAAAATAACTACTTTAAACAATTTTTGCGAAGTACAGTACTCTTTGTTAATTATTTCTCTAAATAACTGTCGTAATAGTGGTTTTAGATTTTTCTATAGAAATACAACGGTAATTGCAGTTAAAATCAATAACTACTGATTACTAGGGTAAGGAATTCCATGCAAATTCATGTTTTTCTCGATAGTCCAAAACTAATATGGACTAAATATTTATCCGAATCATTAAATTTAGAACAAAATGGCATAAATTTGTAGTTGCATATTTTTGCATATTTGGTGCCTTTTTAATGCATATTTTGCGCTTTTTAATGCATGTTTGTTAGAGGGTCCCAAAAACCGGCCATTTCCAAAAACCGGTTTTCAGTTTGTTCGAAAATTGCTATTTTAAAAAAACTGGTTTCGGTTAAGGGTTTCTTAAAAAATTCGTTTAAAACCGGTTTCGGCTTTTTTGTTATGAAAATAAATCTGAGCAACTAGGAAAAAGAGCTGATAAAAAATAGTTAAAACCGCCCTACAGAAACAACTACTGAAATCAGCTGAATCTGTTTGCTAAAACGTGATTTAAATTATCTGATTTTACGTCTGATAAATCAAACAAAAAATCCAGTTGGATTTATTAGATGGTGAGATGATGATGGTGAGACAACCTACTCTTCTGAAAACAGAAGAAACACTGTTTATTTTCACTTTTTTAAGACCACTAATATTCAGCAAAAACTTCTACTTATTTTGGCAGGATTGAATGTTATTTGCACTTAACTAAAATTTATTTAAAAAGAACTAAGATTTTTGTAGATTTAACATTTCTTGTTTCATCATACCAATCGTACATTTTTTATAAATGGAACCGATTAATTACACACAAAAAAGTTATTACGTTTTATGTAGCAACATTCATCAGTCACCCTATATTTAAAAAATATTTCAAACGATTTCAAAGGATTTTCGTATCTTATTTATTTAATACCTACACTTATAAAAAAAGCCCGTACAAATATTTTAATATTCTGCTAAAGTAACAGGAAAAGTACCTGTATTTGCGCCAAAAGAATTTTCAATGAAGTTGAGAATTATGGTCTGCTAAATTTAGGTAAGCTAAATTTTACACACTGCAAAATACACAGACAATTCTAGTTAACTTTGAGCTTAAATCAACAGAAACATTACCTGATTTCACTGAAAATTTCTGCTAAAATGTCGCTTACAGTCTTGGTATTTGGGCTCTACGCATCTGTCCCGAGATAGGCCCATATTTATTTTTGGGAGTATAGGTGGCTCATAAAGATTGATAAGTTCATAGTATCGAATTTTTGTCCATTTTGCTCTATCTCGTTTAGTTTCCGAGGTACAAGCTATTTTACGATTTTATACACTCTCAGAACTATTCCGTTGTGACAGCCGAATTTTTTCCAACCGAATTGGCTCGGTTGCCGCAACCTCGTAATTCGGTTGCCTCAACCGAATTCAGTTGTTGCAACCGAATTGAAATCGAATTCGGTTATCGCAACCGAATTGAAATTTAATTCGGTTGCCACAACTGAATTCGGTTGCAGCAACCGAATCAATTCAGTTGGCAAAAAATTCCGTTGCCACAACGGAATTGTTCTGAGAGTGTAATAAAAAAAAAATTAAAATATAGCGCCATCTCTATGTGATGTTGATAGCAGAGACACAAAAATATAAACTTTAGAAAATAAATGGGGTTAAATTAGCTGAAAAATTTGTAAAATTAAGAAACATTAATTACTAAAAATTAGGATGCAAAGTTAGTTCAAATACGGATGAAAGTAATTGTTATGCTAAATGGGATTAACAAAAATATTAGTTCAATCCGTTTAGCTGACTTTTGTACTAACTTTTTTTTACAAGTGTATGAAAATATATTATTTTTTATGTAAAGGAGAACAAAACTGCAGTTTCGTTTATTAAAATAATACTTTAAAAATAAAATGCAGTCGAAATATATCATTTTCGAACGATTAGCTTAAAAATAGTTTTGATAAAAACATGTTTTAAAAAACCGGTTAACCAACAAATAATAACCGGTTTTCGGTTTATTAGAATTTGGAAATTATTCGAAACCGGTCGGTGTTTGGAAACTAAAGAAACCGGTTTCCGGCTACGGTTTTTGACACTCTAATGTTTGTGGATATATAAAAAATTTATACGTTCTCATGTTTTGATTCAATAAAAATATTAATTTTTTTCTCATTATTTTTAAAAATAAATGTTCTTAAAGACCTTATTGCCATATGGAAAAGCTTCGAATTCTGCGAAGGCGCATATTTTCTATTTTAAAGTGCATGAAATTCCTTGCCCTACTGATTAAATATTTTAGCTATATGAGTGATTGATCAAACAAATTTTTCTCAAAGATCTTAGGGATTTTATTAGGAATCCGGACCGGTTGTCTTTATAAACATGGACGAAAATACATGAAATTCATAGGGGTTTTTATTTAGACTTCAAATAACATGAAACTAGCACAGCATAGCTTCATAAAAAAAATTTGAAGGACAAACGGAGGAACCGACAAATATGTATGCCCAGACAAGGCCCAACTCTAATAAAATTCAATGGAAATTTTTCTTTGATCAGTAGAAGCTCAAATAATAATCTTTTTTTTAAATATCTTTATACCTGCGACCTGTAATTTATAAAAATATAACAATATGTATATTAGACCGACTTACCTTATATGGACAGAAAAAAAGTAAAAAAGTGCCCCTCAAAATAAACCTTGGTTTGTTTTATGATGATTCCCAAAATATTTCGGGGCTAGGAATGAGATCTCACGAGCTGGACCATTTTTAAAAAAGGATTCTTTATAGTTTTTGTAGGAAATTTGCATCTTAGTTGAAGAAAACATACTCAATATGGGTATCATATAAAAGGTTTTTTTAGAGGCGCGTCCAGAGGTATATATAACATGTTCAATCATATCCTGACATGTCCTATTTTCAAGGATACTCTATAAAAAAACAAATTTTTGACTCTTTTGTACAGAGATATTTATGATTGAAATGTCAAACTTACATATCATAATCTATAGACGATTTAAGTAAACACTTGTTTCAGAGTTTTTTGAAATTCGCGATTTTTCGCGTTTTATCAGGAATTCAATGTGGTGGAAACAATATGTTCTAAATTGGGAAATATGGATACCAAAACTTTTCTTTCGACAAGTAAATCATTGCTAAGTGGATATAGTTTTGAATTTTGCAGATTTCATACATTTTGCACGATGCTCTGGACCAAATTTTTTTAAAATTTTTGATTTACCGCAATTTGCATTTGAATTCAGTATGTAGTTGATGTAAGATAAAAATGCAACTTAACAGAAAAAATCCATCACGCATTTTTTTTGGCGGATTAACTTTTTTTCGCGAAAACTTTTTTTTTAAAATTTTTAATAATAATTTAAATTCAGTTTCTAGTAGATCTAAGGATAAAAATGCAACTTAACAGAAAAAACCCAACATGCGTTTTTTTGGCGGAATTTCTTTTTTTTTTCGCGAAAAACGTATTTTAAAATTTTATTTAGGGTTAGCCTATATTTAGACTTTTCTTAAAAAAATTACAGACACGCGTATTTCGATAAAATATTTTATTTAATAATAAACCTGCAAAAAATTTCATAAAATTTTTTATTGAATTGGGGTAGCTCTAAATTTTTATCAAAATTTGGTCCAGAGTATCGTGAAAAATGTATTAAATTTGCAAAATTCTAAATTATATCCACTCGGCGATGATTTACTTGTCAAAAGAAAAGATACCAAATCCATATTGCCCTATTTAGAACATATTGTTTCCACTACATTGAATTTCTGATAAAACGCGAATAATCGCGAATTTCAAAAAAATCTGAAATACGTGTTCACTTAAATCGTCTATAGATTACGATATGGAAGTTTGACATTTCAATCACAAATATCTCTGTACAAAAGAGTCAAAAATTGTTTTTTTTTATAGAATATCCTTGAGAATAGGACATGTCAGGATATGCTTGAACATATTATATATACCGCTGGACGCGCCTCTATAAAACCTTTCATATGAAACCCATATTGAGTATATTGTCTTCAGCTAAGATGCAAATTTCTTACAAAAACTAAAAAATACCTTTTTTAAAAATAGTCCAGCTCGTGAAATCTCATTCCTAGACCCGAAATATTTTGGGAATCATCATAAAACAAACCAAGGTTTATTTTGAGGGGGGCACTTTTTTACTTTTTTTCGTGAGTCGGTCTAATGTATATTTGTTTAAAATATTCTTAAACGAACCAACTCTTTGCTCCATAAAATTTAGATTTTTCAATATATTTTTGTGTTTATAATTAGACGGCATATTTTCAGAATATTTCCTTTTACATAAAATATTTAATTACACTGCATGAAACTCAAAAAATTAATGAAGATCTGACCATCAGTTCTATATATTTCGGACATGGTGATTCCAATGGCGTACTTTATTTTTCGATCAATGGTACAGATTTTTCGCTAAATGTCTTTAAAGTTTAGCGGTTGTCCATTCAGTTTATATAAAAAAAAATTTCAAATTCAATTAATATGAATTTTTTTGTGTTAAATTATAAACACAGGACCTGCGGCCATATTTACGATATAAATTGATAATTAAACCACTACTTAGCGTTTTATATAGGTTTTTTTTTTCTATTTCAGCGACTTTAGTCGCCGAATATACAATTGACCTCCATAAATGTAATGCCTTAGTAGGGAAGCAATTAAAAGGAAAATATTTCAATAAAAAAAAATGTATTCAGCTATAGCGGCTTATACGTTAAAATCGTGATTTTTCAAAAATTTTGTATGGCAGCAAAGCTTTCCAAGATGTCCCCAAAGTCCAACTTTTAGTATAATATGGGGTCACCATAAAAAAAAACTGTTTTTGCAAAATTTCAAGCAAAACAATTTCCATTTGCAAAAGTTATGGCAATAAATACATTTTTTACTAAGGTTAGTATCGTACTAAAGACATTTTAAAAAGTAAAAAATGTATTTATTGCGATAACTTTTACAAATGGAAACTGTTTCGCTTGAAATTTAGCAAGAACGGTTTTTAGAGGTGACCCCATATTATACTAAAAGTTGGACTTTGGGGACATCTTGGAAAGCTATGCTGCCATACAAAAATTTTTAAAAATCGCGATTTTAACGTATAGGCTGCTATAGATGAATACATTTTTTTTGTTGAAATATTTTCCTTTTAATTGCTTCTTCACTAAGCCATATCATTTATTAAGGCCGATTTTGCTTTCAGCGATTCAATTGGCTAAACCCTTAAAAAACCGTAAAAATCCATCTAAAACGCGAAAAGTGGTTTTCATATCAAGTTTTATGCATCAAATTTTAAGCCTAAATACGAATACAGGTCCTGCGCCTACATTTCACCACAAAAAATTTATTTTGATTGCATTTCAAAATTTTTGTATATAAAAAACTAAATGGACAACTGCCAAACTTTAAAGACGTTTAGCGAAAAATCTGTACCATTGATCGAAAAATAAAGTACGCCAATGTAATCAGCATGTCCAAAATATATAGAATTGATGGTCAGAGCTCTATTAATTTGTAAAAGTCAAGATTTTGTCATGCAGTGTTATTAAATATTAGTACATTTAGGTTTTTAACAAAATATGTGGGTGATAAACGACCTTAGTTTTGAAAGGGTTAAAAGGTTCCCTAGAAAGTTCATAATCCATAGTTGAGCAACTGCAAACAATTAGAATGCATAAGCTTATAAATATGAATTTTGACAAATTTAGAATTTTAAAATTTTTGGTATAGTCTTTTCTCTCGACTTCTTACAGAACAGATATCGAAAATTCGCTCTCCACCCTACATCCTAGTATGTCAACAGACTTAACTTATATAAGCATTGGACTTTTTTGTTCGTCTTCGTGAAATACTTATAATCGCAATCTGAGGTTTAAAATGTATTTTGTACGTCAGAATTTGGTGTGAAATATGTCATTTACTGATTTAGTTTCAATTTTTGAAGCCAAATTAAAATTGTATTAATTTTTTTTTACAAAGGCTAACATAAAAATTTCTATAACCCTCCACAAGCGGCATTGAATACAATATATAATTTTCTTGTAATAAAACAATTAAATTTATTTCCAAAATAAACAGATTTCTAAAATTTAAATATCACATTCTCATAAAAATTCTACTAATAATAAATTTTGTTTTTAATGCAATACGAATTTAAATATTTAGCTTAATTGCTTAATAGAACAATTTACTAATTGTGTAGTACAGAGCTTCAAAAGGATCCATTAGTTAAAATAATGTTAAATTGGTTATTGGACCAATGTGGAAATCTTACTACCCAGCAAAAGTATTAAGCACTACTTCAAAAAGCATGATTATTTTATCTACATCCAAAAATTAATATGCATAAATAAAATAATAGAAATACAACAACGCATAGAAAAATGATGCACAAGCATAGTTTTCTACAGAAATTTTTTAGATTTACAACAGTATCGGTACTTTCCTATGATATGCACGTCTTAAATGCATTGACGGAAATGCCAAATTTAAACTACTTTTATTTTTGAGTTGTATTTTTTCTGGAACTGGTAGTAGTTAAAAATTTGGTATTTCAATCAATGAATTTAACATGTGAGTGCCATAAGGAATAACCGATACCGTTGTAAATTTAACATATTTTAAGTAGAAAAGTATGCTTGTGCGTGAAACTTTTATGTGTTCTTGTATTTGTATTATTTAATTTTTGCACTTATCTTATTGTGAATGTAGAGGAAAAAGTCATGCTTTAAAAAGTGGATGCTCTTTTTCTGCAGGGTGCCTTAATATATTGAAATAAATACAGAAATAATCACTTTAAAAAAAAACATTAAACATTTTTGGAGTTTAACTTAAACTCGAATATTTACGAAGTCAGTTTTATTGAATATAAGATTTTAAAATTTATCGTTTGAAGCTCTGCTATAAATAATTCAACTGTAATTTAATTTCTATAATTTGCAAGTTAAAATAAACTAATTTGAAATACAATTTTTTTCAGTTAATATAATTCAATTTATAACATGTTTATAAATTGATTTTTGTACAAAAAAACATTGTAGACCATTTATAAATTTTTAAAGTTATTATGAATATAACCATAAATCTAAAAATTTAAAAAGATTTTTTGCTAAACAATAATTTTGTATATTTTCTAATTTATTAAGTTTTAGACCTATATAAAGATCTAACTAAATTAGCATTTTAAATTACAGACGAATTACTTTCACTGTATGTATGCAAAAAAAGACAATTAATTACATACAAAAAAAAAAAACAGACATGATAATAAAACGTAGGAAAATTTAAATACAAAACAAAAATGTTTAGCAATAATACGATATTTAAAGTTATATGCATTTTTAAATGCATACATTACTACACTACCATGAAAACGTAAATTATAAAAATAAAATTACAAAAAATGTATGAACTTATTAGAATGGACACACTCACCTCTCCAGCTATTTTGATCACAGGCTGTTGTTTGATTTTTAATCAAATATGCATTTAATGTAGTCAATGAGGGACTTTTTCGTAAAGTATCCTCATCATTTTTCCAAACATATTTTATTTGGGCTTCTTCGTATGAAACTAAAAAATTTATAAAAGTTAAATACATGAAAAATTTCAAACATTTCAAAAGTTATTCAGTATAAGTCTATCTCATTCAGACTGAACCCAAAACTGGTAGATTTTTAATTTATTTAATTTCCGATTGTCCATACAAATATTAAATAGGAAATTTTGGGTTCAATATAAATTGGATATTAGGAATTTTTTAATATGTGCTCTTTAATCCGTTAAATTTGGACAAGAATTTATAAAATAAACTTACTGCTTTCCATTGAAAATGAACATTTTGGATCATCAAAAGGAAATATATGTAGACTTCCCTGACATGATAAAATTAAATGTCGTCTGCAAAAATAAACAAAAGAAAAAATACAAAAAGCAGGTTAGATATAGAAATTTCATATAGGCGTACAAAATAAACAACATTTTAGTACTTGTCTCCGATTTAACAAATTTTTGGTTATTTTATGCATTTGAAATTTGTCGGTAGAATCTACTAAAAATTGCTATTAAAACAAAGGTGTATTCAGTATTTACCTGTTAAAAACTGGGTAATTATTTCAGTTTGCTTGAGATTTGAAGTAAAAAATCAAAAGGTTCTCCAGTTTTTATGTTTTATGTATTGTAGATACAATACAATTTTCTGATTTTTATTTGCAAACGAAGAATATATCAATAGTAGCAAATATAAACGAAAAAAGAATTTCAAAAAACTCAGCGAAATTTTGTGTTTTTTAAATAACTGACAAAAATAACTATTTAAAAATACTGTTCGGGTAGTTGTTTATTTTATTATAATTTAAAAAATAACTGTTTTAAATAACAGTTATGAAAAACAGTACTTTTCGTTAGTTATTTTTTAAATAACTGTCGTAAAGTTGTTTTGAATTTTTCATTAGGAAAGCAATTCTAATTACAGTTAACCCATATTATCGTCATATGACGACATCAAAAGGCCTCTTTTCAAATGTGCATAATTCCGTTAATTTTACCATGGAAGAAGAGTTTAGAGTTTTGTAAACAAAAATGTCAAATATTCATTCTGTGTTTATTTTATCTACTTTGGTTGTTGTTTCTCGTCACAGTGAATGATCAAAAATTACGAAAATTCCAAAACTGCAATAATTATGATTTCTTTTAATAAAAAAGGAAAAAATCGAAATTTATTACATTAATATATTTTTCTCGTTTGGTTTTTCTAAAAGCCAAATTAATTTGATCCATATTGGTAAAATTACAATTATCTCATCGCAATTTGGAAAAATTTGAATTTGGGTGTCGTCATATGACGACGCTAGGAGAATATGTGTACAAAATGTACAACATTTTTATTTGTATTTATTTTTAATATAGTCATTTTGGACTGTCTTTGACAAGGTTTGGAACTTCGTACCTCACCTCAGAATCGAATCTACCAATATCAGCAAGAAAATAGCCTAAAACTTCCCATAGCAGTAGACTTGTGTCGTTCGTGAACGAACTAGTTCAATTGAACTAGTCATTTAATTGATCAAAAGACCTAGTTCATTTCTAATCGCTCTTTTAGTTCAATCGTTCATTTTCTTACATTTGGTCGGGTAAATTTATTACTTTTTAATTAATTAAAAAACGTATTTTACACTAAACATTTTTCTCTTTTTCTTAAAACTCTTAGTTTGTCTAAATTATATATCTTTGATAAGTAAAAGACGAGCAAAATGAATAGGTAGCTGACAAAATAGCCAAACGAAGGATCGGAAGAATTGTTTTATGAACGATTGAACGAAATTTTTAAAGAGCGATTGAACTAGAAGAGCGAACTAGATCTTTGCAACAAATTGAACTAAAAAGAGCGGTCACCAAAATAAACTAGAATGCCCATCTACGTAGCAGATATCTTACGTTATGGTCAAATATAGCACTTCCTAAAAAGAACCCATAACAATAAGCAAACACAATGTCCATGCGTCGATATCAAATCGACAGCTCGGGGAGAGTGTTGCAAATAAAATACTGGGACTTTTTTTATAGTATATGCCACTTACCAAAGTTATAATTTTTATTTTTATCGCTATTCACTGAAATAATGTTAGCTTTTTTAAGAAATTCAAGTATATTTTAATTTATTTTGAAAAATTATGCTAATTTTCTACATCTTTAATGGAATAATGTTATTCCTTTTATTCTTAACAATTTTTTTGATTTTTTTTTTTGTAACAATTAAACACATATTCTCCTAGCGTCGTCATATGACGACATGCAATAACTCGGGATCTATATACGACAAAATAATTTCAACTTCAGTTTCGTGTTCCCAGGGCCCTCAATAGTAAATCATGAAATTTTCAAACCCGTGACACAAATATTTCTTAATTCAGGAGAATATGGGTTAAAAACTACAACTACTGATTACTAAACAAACAACTGTCATGTAGCAACTGTCAAATTTAATTGACTGTAATAGCTAATGTGGAAATAAAATGCCATGGTTTGGTTTTTGTTGACATTTAGTTTAAGCAAAATACAACGGTTTGGTTGAATCTTAATTAAAGGTCGTTGCATAATGAGACCCTATAGTCAATATTCTATCCCCTAAATTCATAAATGCTTTGTTAAATTATAGGAGGTTTATTTAACAAATTTTGTATGAAAATGACGTTTTGTAAACCTGCTATATCTTTACAAATCATTTATGAATAGAGGCCAAAATAAGTTTTTGATGGCAAAATAATTGTTAATATTATATCCATCTATGATATCAATTTAGAAGCAAAATATCCATTCTTTGCCACTTTTTTTAAACATTTTATATTTTCCCATATCTACAAACAAATTTATTTTCAAATACAGAAGTCTATACCTGCATATAAATTTAAACTATTTGAATTCTGTAAGGTATACATAAAGGTTTTTTGAGAATATCTTTTTTCGCAAAGTTTTTTTTCCAACTAACCACCAATCTTTATTTTAGGAGATCTGCATTATAGTCCCTAGATTATAAATTAAAAAAACCGCACTTACAAAATTGCAAAATAATAGCGGAACGCTAAAAAAGCGTTTATGGTGGAAAAAAATAATTTAAAAACTCAATCGGCGATTAACATTCCGCAAAAAAATATAATGATGCAAAAATTTTCCTTTTTGCCAAATATTTTCGCGATTTTTTTTTGCAAACTAAGAACCAAACTTTGGTGTAGAAATTGGTATTATATTCTCAAGATTATAAATTTAAAAAAACCACACTTAAAAAATTGCAAAATAATCGCGGAAAAGGGCGAAAAAGTGCTTTATGGCACAAAAAATTAATTTAAGAAATTAATCAGCGATTTACCATACATTCTGCAAACAAATATATTGGTGGAAAAGTTTTGCTTTTTGCAAATTTTGTTTTTCGCGATTTTTCCTTTTTTTAGCAACTAACCACCAAACTTTGTTTTATGAAATGTGTATTATAGTCCCAAGATTATAAATTTAAAAAAACCGCACTTAATAATTTGCAAAATAATAGCGGAACGCGAAAAAAGACTTTATGGTACAAAAATTGAATTAAAAAACTTAGTAAGCGATTTACATTCTGTAAAGAAAAATATAAATGCCAAAAATTTTCTTTTTTGAATTTTTTTTCCAATACACCACCAAACGTTATTATATGAAAAGGGTATTATAATCCCTAGATTATATATTTTAAGTAATCGCACTTAATAACCCAGTGTAGAAACGGTAATGACATATCATTATTTTTTGGACTACCAGTAATGACGCCCACTTACCTTCTGCATTAATTTAAAACATATAATAATGAGTTACTGATAATGACTTATTTTTATCATTATTTTAAATAGAAAATAATTTTATAGATTTTTTTTTAAATTTTTTTAAATCTATTTTTAGACTCAATATTTTTAAAACACTGGTAAGGATATATGTAACCACATATTTTTTGATTTTTTGTATGTTGGCGAGTTAGCTTACTTGTGTGGGCAGGTCAATTATGTTTTTATCTATTAAATATTATATGTCGATATAGCTCAGATGGTAGAGCTAGCTATTGACTGGCAATCCGAAGACCAGCAAATTTTATTTAAAAAAAAAATACAATAAAAAATATTTTTTTATATAATTTACTTTTTTGAAAATCTATTTTTAGACCCATCATTTTTGTCAGTACTGGTAAGCACATAGGTAACGATATATTTTTTGATTTTTCGTATATTGGTGCGTAACCATAACTCATTATTTTTCGCGACATCGCTTATTATCATTATTTTACGCGACAGCTATTGACATTCTGCAACCGATTATATTGGTGTAAAATTTTCCTTTTCGCAAAAATTTTTTCGCATTTTTTTTTTGCAAACTGTGATATGAATGGAATAGGCTTGGATTATGGATTAAAATACACCGCAATAAAAAATTCAAAATAATGGCATAAATAAAAGGATTTGTGCCGCAAAAAATGAATTAAGAAACTTAATCAGCGATTAACATTTGGCAAACGAATATAATGGTGCAAACTTTTTCGTTTTTGTAAAAATTTTTTATAAATTTTTTTTCCCAAACTAACCATTAATTTTTGGATAAGATATGGATATAATAGTCCTTAGATTATTAATTTCAATAAACCGAACGAGGGAGCCCTGATTAAGGCACAAAATATTGTTTTCCACAAAAAGTATAGAGAGATTTACAGGTTCATTTGTTCCTAATAATGCATGTTTTTTATATTTATCAAAACTACCTATCTGCTATTATTATCATAAAATTATATAAAAATTTTATTTCAGAAGTCTATATCTGCATTAGCGATGTAAATAACGCAAATAATTTCAAAATAAGTATATATAGGAATAACCCAGGAAAAGGAGTGAGGAAACAGAAGTAGTTAAAGCACTGCAACTGTTGAATAGGGAGTTGTTCTTTTTTGAGTTTTTCACCGATGAATTTAACATTAGCTTGTCATAGGAAGGAAGTTGTTCGTTTTTGAAACAAAGTATGTGTACTTGAACCGATGATAAGGAAGTTCTTTTTCACTTCTTTTTATTTTAATTTAATTAAAAAAAAAAACATCATGCATCGTGTGGGGTGTGAACCCACACTCGTTGGGATTTCAAGCAGATGCTCTACGCACTATGCTATCGCTTGTTATAACTGATAGCTGACTTTTAACAGTCTTGTTCAGAAAATTTTTTTTATCTTCATTTCTTTAATTTTTTATTAACAAAAATATATAAAGCGGCGACTACATTAAGGAACATTGAGTAGGGAACATAAAATATCAAAAAATTTTGTAAACACGAATTGTACGAATGTCAACACGAACATTAACATACACAAATCAACAATCGTAAAAAATTGCCATTTTTTCACTAATGTTTCTTAGTGTATTCCCCGCTTAATATATTGGAAAATATATAAAGATGTTTTTTTTAAAGTGTTTTTTTTTTTATAAAAAATAATACACTCATAGAAAGAAATAAAGCTGTAAAAATAGGAGAAAAAGCTACTAAAAATTATGTAATAAAAATGACCTTGCCAAAAAACTGCTAATATTAGCAGATTGTTTTTTGCTAAATACAAGTAAGATAAGAAGGAAAAATAAAATTGTTAAATTTACAAAATTTTGGTTACATTTAAGTTAACTTTTAGTTAATTAAAAATAACGAATTACCTTGATAAAATAAATAATTTTTTCTGCAAGGTAATTTTTACTACACTAATAGGAAAAAGTCCGTAAAAAATTTAGTTAAAACTACTAAAAATTAGTTAAAAATGATGCTGCAGAAAAAACTGCTAAATTATTTTTGCTATATATTAGTAATACAGGAACTGCAAAAATAAAACTGTTAAATATACAGAATTTTAGTTATATTTGAGCTAAATTTTTGTAAATGGAGAATAACAAATTAACCTGCTAGCCCAAAAAATCACCAAAAAATTTTAAATTTTCGAAGTTTTTTTCGATTTTTTTTTTTAATGCAAATAAAAATCGAGCCTTTTGATAACTGCAGTTTACAATTTTTTAGCAAATATTTCTGCTAATTTTAGCAGAATAGACTGCTATTTGCATTTAACTAAATTTAGCTTAAAAATAGCAAAAATTTTGTAGATTTAACAGTTTATTTTTGCAAAATTTTCTGCAGATTTTACAGTACAATTTCCTATTTTTAATTAACTAAAAGTTAGCCTAAATATAACTTAAATTCTGTAAATTTAACAGTTTTAATTTTGCTGTTCTCATTTTACTAGTATTTAGTAAAAAAATCTGCTAATTTTTGCAGTTTTTTCTGCAGCATCATTTTAAACTAATTTTTAGTAACTTTTTCTGCTATTTTTACAGATTTATTTTTATGAGTGTAGTTCTAACTAAACTTTACAGGATTTTCCTTTTTCTGTTATATTTAATAATATTTATTAAAATTTGATCAAAATGGATTTTTTAAATTACAATTTTTTAAAAACAAACAAAATTGTAATATTTCCTTTTTGGTATTTTAACAAAAAATATTTGAAGAATTACATATTTATTTAGAACTTTTATATATCCATAAAATTTAATTAAAAATTAATAGAAAATTAAAAAAATAATTTTAAATCCTTTTAAAAATTAATTTTTGAGTGTATAAAATAGAAAAAAATAAAAATTTTGTATTGAAAACTACAAAAAATTATTAATTGTGTAAAAAAAGTTACAAAAATTTTTTTTCGACCTGGTGGGATTCGAACCCGCAACCCTCTGATTACTGTGCCAGCACGTTCCTATGCAACCCTCATACAAAATATTAACTTTTTATCACCCGTGAAAAAGAACTTCTGACTAGCATATATTTATTGTAGCATTAGATGTTGTTTAAAACCCATTCCTAAGGGAGTAATTCTTTGTGATGTAATGAAAGAAGTGATTCATTTAGCAGTCATTCCATTTATTTTTGCTGGGAAGTTGCCATTTTTAAATAATATTCTAGAAGGCAGATTGATTCAAAAAAATCTTATAAGCAAGTGAATTAGTTTTATTGCTCTCCTGAACAATTGTATTTTTGCAGATATAGAGTATTGCATCTAGGGTATCGATAAGAAATTTTTTTCAAATAAGGCAGTAGGCACTCCCACGAACATTTTAATCTGGGATTCACACCTACAGTTGTGGACACGAATTTAAGTCAATTCAAATTTTTATAATTTTATTGTTGTTGCCTTTATTTTTAAAAATCAAAATAGTGGCTAACATCGCCACGAAAAGCAAGAAGATGGTTCAGAAAATTGTACAGAATTTTAACGTAATGTTTGTTTTTTCATTTTGTCACTTGTTTTACGTGGGCGTGGCTTTTAACGAAAAATTAGTGATATAACCTTTTATCAAATTACATAGTAAAATTTAGGCATTACTGATCGGTTCTGTACAAACTCTATATTTTTGGAAATCCTATCAAATTTCTTTAAGTTTTGCATTATTTTTATCTACAAATAGTAGCCAGACTTAAAAGTGCAGCACTTTAAACATGACCAAATTTTTCTTTGATTTGTTGATTAAAAAAAATTAACAGCGTAATTCATAAACTTTTACAACAGTATTATTGCAGGATTTTAAGCTAATTTGTGAAAAACAGTATTCATATTTGTTTAATAACAAAGAAAATAATAAAGGTTTATAGTTGTTACTCATAAGCTTAAAACATTTAATAAAGTTTGGAGTCAGGAGGTCACTATTTAATTGGTAATTATTTCATTTTCAGGCATTAAATGATTTATTAAAGCCATCCTTTCCCTAGAATGTGTCGATGCAAACAACCTTCATCTCTCAAACTGAAAAAAGCTACAACAATTTTGTAGCCAATGAATCGAAAAAATGTAAAAATAAAATTAAAAAGAAAAACAAAACATAGTGATGTACAGACTGTCAAAACATTATTCGACATTCAATTACTTTTGTATGCTTCGAATAATATGTTCTAAAAAATTGCTTTTTTACACACATTTCCACTGATTTGCTCTATAAGTAAAAAAAAAATGTTTTTAATCGCTTTTAAATTTATCTTAGCACATCATTAGTTCTCTAATTTAAGAAAATACATTTTCACTTCCGATTACCGAGTCAGTCGTTTACTAAATTTGTACAACACTTACGACTTAATTGGGAGAAGAGAGAAAATAAACAATAGTGGTGCCAGTATCAAATCGAAAAATTAATTTATATTTAAAATACAATTATGAATCAAGATTTCTAATAACTCTTTATTAAGCGAAATGTGTACTTTAACTATAGCAAGCTTCAAAGACAAAATACATTTTTTTTTTTATGAATTAACACATAAGTTTATAAACAATATAATTTTGAGAAAGGACTCTTAAAATAAAAACAAAAGAAATAAATACACACATTTCAAAAATTATTTATAAATATGAACTGTATAACCTTTTATGTATATAAAAAAGGGTGAAAAATAACCAATTAATTATGAAAAAACAGATCAACAAGCAGATAAAAGGTAAAGCAAAAATTAAGTTCTTTTGCTTGTTTTTGTTTTTACTTTGGCTCTAACTATTACGCCATCACCAATGAAAAGTTAATTAATAAAGAATTATTTTAATTATTGCATTAAAAAATACAAAATTTGTTTTTTCGGACTTTCTATATTTTCATATATTTAGGGTGGGTGCGACTGGCTAAATAACATCTAAACTAAATTCAGGTTTCCGAATTTCTATGAAATTTGAAAAAAATTTCAAAAAATTATCAAAGAAATTTTAAACCCTTTTCTCAATTATTATTTAGTTTAGAATTTATTTAGCCACCTCTCACAGGGCCTTAGTTAGAATATTGTTTTTTATGGCTGGTTTTACCAAATCAGACAGTTCATATACAAAAGTACAAAATTGTCGTGGTGTGGTTATGGTGGGAGCTGGATAACCTACTGTCATTGATGAGCGCAACCAACTCCTTTGCACACGTTTCAGAAGCTTGAAAATATGCTTTAAAGCTCCTGTTCATATATGGGAGTTGTATTCCATCTTCAGTCGGATAAAGCTAGCATAAATAGTGAGGAGATCAGAAGGGGTGACATCAAATTGGAATCTTATGCCCAAAACATCAGAGTTTCGCCCTGGTGTCCATATTATAACTTCCTCTATCACAAAAATAACGTTAAAATTCTTTGACTTTCATTCTAAAAACAATTATTCGAGTAAAATTATGATATGGTTTTTTAATATGTCGATCACAAATATCCTTTTTAAATTATTTTTAAATGCATAATTTGGAAATTTCAGTAGCAGATTTTGTAACATAATAGCTATAATAAAAAAAAAAACAGAGAATAGGTGATTCGTCCTTTTCAGGACATTTCATGAAAAATGATTATTTTGTCAAAAATTTTAAAAATTTGCCTATTTCCACCAAATATTCCATAATTTTCCAAAAAATGTCAACTAAATATTATGTTTTTTTATTTTAAAAATCTTTACCCATTAGTGGCCTGGGGATAAAAAAATGCCCATGAAGCTAAATTTAAATTGTGACTCCAGGTTCCTACAATTTTAAAATAGTTCGAAACAAGTGTTCCACTTGATAAATATTATTATTTCTTTTGTAAACTGATTCACATAGGGTTAATCTTACGACTTGTGGCCAAAAAATAGCCAAACAATTACTAGGGAACTTACAGGATAACTCCTTTTAGTCGAACTTTCAGTTCGAGTTATTTAAAATTTTTAGAAACCTGCAGTCACAATTTATATTAACCATCTAACCGGCCTAAGCTTTTTGCAATGAAATTTGTACCATGTGTTCCTTACGAAAAATAAACAATAAGTTCTTCTAAAATTTTTTTTCTCGTTGTCTTCTTTAGGCGATATGGGCCAAAAGAGGTTAAGAGGGAATCTCGAAAACTAGCTCATAAAAAGTACTAGGTTTAAGCATAAATTAGTTCTCTTACCAAGATTTAATTACAATAAAAAAATGACATTTTTTGTGCTGTTACTTAAGAGGATGGAGCGATTTTCGTTTTTCGAAAAATGCGAAATTGAGCGAAAACGCATCTTAACTTCAATGTATATTATTCAAACTTATAAACTTTGCTTCTTTTACCAAATATATTTTTCGTACCAAATTTCGGAAATATCCGTCTATTAGTTTTCAAGTTAAGGCGATGTCCTTTAAAGGTATCCTTATGGAATCCTGTGTGTCCTTGGACCAAAGTAAGAAATTTTTTGAATATTTTAAGCTTTAATCTTACCTTGTAGTCATCATCAATTGTTTTAGTCAATTTAAATATGTTTTTAAGATTTTTGGAAATTTCGTTTGTTTTAAAATATTTATTTTTCGAAATTTTACGAAATTTTATTTTTGACACTTTCTCGCTTCCAAACTGTGTATACAAAAATATTTTTCATAAAAAAAATTATAAATTTAGTTTTCTATTGAAAAATCTTAACTTCTTATTATTAAATATTCATTTGGCGCATTGGTGGTCAATTTAATATACCCCGTCTGGACGCGGGCTTGCCGATTAGAGGGTTAAACTTCATGGGCATTTTTTGTCCCCAGGCCACTAAGGGTATAGGGTCAAATTACGGCAAGGGGGAAAGAAAGTATGGAATTGTTTTTAAAATCTATTTCCAGATCATCCATTTATTGGTTTTGTCAGCGTTTTGGCAACATTGAAAATTTTGTTTCTACGGTGCTTTTCCGGCGCTTTTGAACAGCCGGTCCTTTTGTATAATGATGTTATAATTTTGGGAATGGGAAAAGCACTTTTTTCAAGAATTTCTACTACTTGTTAAAGAGCCTTGCTATCAGTTTTCCGTTTTTATTTTTCTGACTTGGTGGTTAGTGAAATACAACGAAAATAAAATCCCATATCTGTATAATTTTAAGTATATTTAATGAATAAATGAAATAAAGTAATTTTTTCGGGTAATGACAATTTTTAATAAAACTTCTATTTTTCTAAAAATGGGACATTTCTGGCAGCGATTCTGCAGGGGTAACGGTTTCCAAAAAAGCAAAAAAATCGAATTCTTCCATTCTGAACCAACTAGGATAAAATTGCTGGATGAAATAAATAAAAATCGACTAATCTTATTTTAAGGGACGTCCTTATATACGAGTAAATATAACAAATATAATTGTCAACACACATTGGACACTATGTATATTAGGGTGTCTTGAAATTGGAAAATATAATTCAAAATATTTTTCCCAGAATATGCTCAGCACTACCAAAGGTTTGTTCCATATTTGGTCCAAAAATTCGACAAAAATTTTGCAAAAAAATACAATACGAAGGGCGACTTCAAACGCGGGTAGTGAACACTCAAAAAACAATTTTTGTTTTTAACATTATGTTTCGAAATTCATTATGTTTCGAAATATGATGTAACTGGAAGAATAATTTACATAAATCTTCTGTTTACATTTCTATAGCGTTACAACATGTGTATTTGCTGTACAACTATGGTTATGTACACGACATCGCACTTTAATTTTTTTTTTATTTTCATAAAAACCAACTTTCGTCAAAATGTTTCTTTTTTCATTTCATTTACACAACTGAAACATATTCTTTTTCACATTACACTACGGGCCATTATTTATGCTTTTTGTAGCTAATAAATATGTGAGTTTTTCAAATGTACACTTCTTTAATTTTTATAAAAATTGCAAATTACCGCCAAAAAAATTGTGTCTTGTCATTCTTTTATTACATTCTTCCACTTCATATCAAATTGTTATTTAATATGACATATATTTTTTATACATTACATTAACACTCAGTAGAAGCCCCTACTAATTTTCCTACTCTCAACCAAAAAAGTCTGTAATGGCTACAGAAAATTTTGCTGTTATTACGAGAAATTTAAGTATTTTGAGCCCAGCGGTATTTTTGCTAATTTTAGCAACACATGTCTGCTGATCTGTAGTACAACAAAATTAGTAGAAACCATTAGTAGTAGCCGCTACTAAATTTTAGCAAAATTGTTGTAAACTGCAATTCAAAATCGATTTGCTAAAATCAGTTAAAAAACTTACTAAATATTAATAATTTTAGTACAATGAAATTAGTATAAATAATTAGTTGTACTAAAAAATAAACAAACTGTAAAATCAAAAAATTAATAAAAAAAACTTTTTTTCTTTCGATTGAAACAAGCGTATAATTACTTCATTGTACTTGAAATTTGGAGTCAAAATTGCAAACGGTCCTCCAGTTATTACCTTTTTATGCATTCGAGTGACAATAAAATTTTCTGAGTGTTATTTCCAAACTAACTACCTAATTTCGTAAAACACTTGGGTGAAGTGAAGGGAACTTTCAATGTAAATTGTTTTTGTAACAAAAACAATTTCTATAGAAATAACGCAAGACTTCACCGAAGTGTTTTAAAAAATTACCCCCTAAGAATATATCAACAGTAACAAATATAAACTAAACAAAAATTGTAAAAAATTAACGAATTCTTGTAAATAAAATTTTTTAAATTAGTATATTTTTCCCCTTAATTTAGCACTCGGTTTTAGTAAAATGGTTTGCCGAAATCAGCAGCGAAAATTAGTAAAAAAATTCGTAATTTGTAATAAGAGAATAGCAAAAGTGATTACTAAAAAAAATTTTTACTAAAAATCGGTATAAAAATAGTAAAGTGCGATTGGAAACTGTTTAAAATATTTTTACTAACTTTTTAATCTGAGTGTAATATTACTATTTATGCAGTGCATTGTGTTATTAGGGAAAAAGGTAATGGGGAGAAGGAGTGTTTGTGAATATTTGGTTTGAATTTTTCTACATTGAAAGTATCAGGAAAGACTTCTGCGTGAATTTTATTCCACATATGGCTAGTGCGTCTAATAAACGAATTCTCTGAGTAATGCACTGTGCGATCCACAGAACAATCGACTACAAACGGCACTCGGAACAAGTTCACTTATTTCAGCAGAACACTTCAAATGGTAATATCAATAGGACAGAGCCACAGAACCCACATTCCAAAAATGCTCCAATAAATCAGTATGGTTGGAGTGAAGTACTTCTTGCACTAAAGTACACTCAGATAAAAAAGTTAGTAAAAATATTTGTAAACAGTTTCCAATAGCACTTTAGTATTTTTATACTGATTTTTAGTACAATTTTTTTTTAGTAATCACTTTTGCTATTCTCTTATTACAGATTACGGATGTTTTTACTAATTTTCCCTGCAGATTTCAGCAAAACGTTTTACTAATTTTTCAAAACGGAGTGCTAAATTTAGCAGAAAAATATTCTAATTTAAAAAATTTTATTTACAAAGATTTTTTGATTTTTTACAATTCTTGTTTAGTTTATATTTGTTACTATTGATATATTCTTAGTTTGGATATAACATTTAAAAAATTGTATTTTATCTCCAAAGCATAAAAGGTAATAAGTGGAGAACCGTTTGCAATTTTAACTCCAAATTTCAAGTACGATGAAGTAATTATAGGTACACTTTTTACAATCGAAAGAAAAAACAATTTTTTTATTAATTTTTTTTTAGATTTTACAGTTTGTTTATTTTTTGGAACACTTTTGCTAATTTTTAAATTGCAGTTTACAATAATATACTGAAATTTAGTAGCTTCTACTAATTATTTATACTAATTTCATTGTACTAAAATAAATGATATTTATTCAATTTTTTAGCGGATTTTATCAAATCCATTTTGTATTGCAGTTTACAATAATTTTGCTGAAAACTAAGTATTAAGCTCTGTGAAAAAAGCTCGAGAGAATAAAATATGCAATTAGAATTTAATTTAATTTTATTTAATCTTAATTAAATTTTGTATTTAACTTAAATTTTGTATTTCATCAAACAAGGTTGTGACATATTTTAGCTATTGCAATTCAGGGTGGAAAAATCAAAATGTTAACTTTAAGAAAAGTGAATTTTTAAATAAAAAAAATAAAAAATCGAATTTGAATGAAAAATATTTAGATCGACAAGTAAAAACATAATCTTTTTCCAAGAAATTGGATGAAATAAGTGTAACTTTTAAAGAAAATAGAAAAAATAAGCAAAAACAAGCAAAATTAAGAAAAAAAAAGCTCTACCAAATGTGGCTTAAAACTCTCATTTATTTGAACAACTTGTATTCAAGCAAAACTGCTCTCTATTTCTTTCAAATACAAAACTAGTTCGGGTTTCTTTTTGGTTGGCCTACTTGGCTAGTTAGTTAGATGTTCTTTATTTTCAATTCAATCTTTGTTTTACAATTTTTATATATTATTATATAAAATGGTTTTAGAATATTTTAGGATGAAAATTAAAACATGTGACTATGACATATTGCCGTCAGTCGGGTGGGCCTACTTATTTGTAAAACCTAATTGAATACGTCAGTGTGGCAACATTTGCGAAAAACGAGACAAGGAGGAGATTAGAAGATAAACAAAAAATTTAAAGTAGAATGTTTGCATGTGTCTCTTGGATCACTTCTGAAAGTAAAAAACAATAACAAATAACGGGTTCGATTCCTACAGCCGACGGGTTGTTGAAAAATTATCATATAAAGACAATCTAACAATAAAATATAAACAATAATACAATTTAATGGAAAATCACTGATGAAGCCTGTCCATAGAAAAAGGCAGAAACCAGATCTAGGCCCATTAACTTATCTCAAGATGTTAACTTCAATTTAACCATGGGTAACTAACCAAAACTAAATATTTATCCTTGGATAATTTAACCATAGTATCATGCCATATTAAATGGATACAAAAATAGAAGATTTTGGACATGACCCCTTTCGATTTTTACAAAACTTGGTACATACATTCTGCTAAGTGTCACGATATTAAACGTTTTATCCAAATTTATTAAATTTGTGAAAAATACATGATGTTCAAATGATTACAACTATTGAACGCGTTATCCGATTGTTATAAAATTTTTATCTAGTAATGTTTATGTAATCTACTTTCAAAAATAATTACACAGTCCAACTTTTAGTATAATATGGGGTGACCTATAAAAACTGTTTTTGCAAAATTTCAAGCAAAACAGTTTCCATTTGCAAAAGTTATCGCAATAAATACATTTTTTACTAAGTGTCTTTAGTACGATACTAACCTTAGTAAAAAATGTATTATTGCGATAACTTTTGCAAATGGAAACTGTTTTGCTTGAAATTTTGCAAAAACAGTTTTTAGAGGTCACCCCATATTATACTGAAAGTTGGACTTTTGGGACAACTTGGAAAGCTATGCTGCCATATAAAATTTAAAATTTCGCGATTTTAACGTTTAGGCCGCTATAGATGAATACATTTTTTTGTTGAATTATATCCTATTAATTGCTTCTTTACTAAGCCATATCATTTATTAAGGCCGATTTTGCTTTCAGCGATTCAATTGGCTTAAACCTTAAAAAACCGTAAAAATCCATATAAAACACGAACAGTGGTTTTAATATCAAGTTTTATGCATCAGATTTTAAGCCTAAATATGAATACAGGTCCTGTGCCTACATTTCACCACAAACAATTTATACACAATCGTATTTGACAATTTTTGTATATAAAAAACTAAATGGAGAACCGCTAAACTTTAAAGGCATTTCGCGGAAAATATGTACCTTAGTTCGAAAAATAAAGTACGCCATTGTAATCAGCATGTCCAAAATATATAGAATAGATGGTCAGAGCTGTATTAATTTTTAAAATTTCAAGATTTTGTCATGCAATGTTATGTTTATTTGTGAAAATTCAAAAAACTTTGTTAAAAAATAACGTTTTTTTGGAACCCATTGGCGTTCCAATTTGAAATTTTCACAGTCTGTAGCTGAAATATTAAGTTATCTGCTTCAATAATTTAAAGAAAATTAAAGATGGGTTTTTTGTGATATTTGAAAATTAAGGACATTTTTCAAATTGTATTATCCTTTTTGCATTCAACAATTTATTTTTGCAATTTATTTTGAAAGTAGATTATATAAGCATTCCTAGGTAAAAATTTTATAAGAATCGGATAACGCGTTCAATAGTCATTTGAACATCATGTATTTTTTACAAATTTACTGAAAAAAATAAACTAAAAATAGCGAAAAAAAAGCGAAATGAGACCAATTATACAAAAATTTAAAAACAGTAAATTTCGTGATAGTCATGAGAATCTACAAACCGAATTTTGTCCAAACCCAGAGACCTTCTTCCGATGACTGCACCGGTTCCCTTTGGAATGATTCCATAATAACTTATCAATATTTTAACTCTGGGTAGTTAACCCATTTCAATGCGGGAAAATTAAAAGTTTTTCGCGGTTTTTTGTGTGTTTTTGGTCATAAAAAAATAATACACTTCACCACGTCGTTTTTTTTTAAATTCGCGGTCGCTAAATACTATAAAATGGTTGTGTCTTTTTCCATACTACGCGAGGTGATTTAATTAAATCCATTTGGTAAGTCTATAAAATAAAAGTGGATTATTTGAAATATTAATAGTATTTAGTGCTGATCGAGACAAAATTAAAAAAAAAAATTTGTGATAGATTATTAAAAGTTTATGTGATCAGCACATCAAAGTGAGTAGAAAAAAAAATCTCAATTTTTGTAATTGCGAGTCAAAACTGTGAGTTGTCCATGGGTTCCTCACATACTTTTATAATATTTGAAACATGATTGGTTCACATTTCGTTAATTCGCGAGAGATTTCTATGTGCTTTTTATATTTAAGATTTAAATTCAGTAAGTAGTCTTGTACTTCACGTTGTACCAAAATTCTGCAAATCCTTGATAACACACCTCAACAAACTTTCAGCGGTTTGAGCTTTGATACATGATTCATTTTGAAATTGATTCTAAATCCTTAAATGCAAGTTATCCAAAATTTATGGAATAATTGTTTTTCTGAGAGTTGTTTTCAAAAGAATTTTCTCCTATAACGGCACACAAATTTAAAAAAATGTTGTCATGCGTTTTGTATAGTATTTTAAAATAGGTAAAAAAGCTATTTTCCGCATTTGTAATCACGATTTTTTCAAATTTGAGAGTTGAGAGACTCTACGGAATCAACAAGTAAAATACAAAAAGTATGTATCAAGCTTCTAAGAGCAGCGACTTTTTATTTTGTAGAGGTGTGTAATTCGTGTCAAATTGTCATAATATTGGTCATCATTTTTGGTTTTAATTACTAAAGGCAGAATTTGGCTCCTTGAACCCATAAAAAGATAAATTTTTCCTATTTTCTTACATGAGGCCAATTTCCGTAAGCTATCGCAGAAACCTAAATAGCAAATTTGCGCACGATTTTAAGTACTGATGTAGGGTGAATTGTTCTAAAATAGCCTGGGTTAAATTTCTTAACCATAGAAATTTCTATCGTTAAATTTTAGCATTGCTTAAAAGATATACTTGGTTAAAATATAGATAAGTTATTCAAAAAATATGTTTACCAGTGGTTAAGGCTAGTAGAGGTCTTAACCAGGGCATAAATTGAGATAAGTTAACGGGCCCTAGTCTAATTTGCAAATAAATCTGTTTACAGTAATTTTGACTTAGCTGCACAAACAACTTTTGCAAGAATTTTTGTGCAAGTAAGCCAAAAACGCAGCTAAGTCAAATTGTTTACCTGCCTTAATGTGCAATATTTGAAACATGACTGAAAACAACAACAATACAGACTGAAAACAACAAAACAAATGAAGCTAATGATGACAACTTTGTGCTTTGCACCAGATCTTGCGATTTTTATGGCTAACAAACGACTGAAGTAGGATATTTTTGTCACAAATAAAGTTGACAACACATTTATTTTAAGTGTGTTTTTTTTTCCTAGAATTAAAAAACTAAGCAAAACACAAGAGGCAGCTAACGGTGATCTTTTTTATGAAAATAATGTAAAACTGCCAAAAATATGAGGCAGTTATCTTAAATGCGCAGGTACAAAAAGTGCACTTAAAGAAGACAATTGCGTACAAAATTTTGTAAAATAGAAAGGAAACGAAAATTTTGTGCAGTTATAGAAAATGTGCACTTAAGAAAAAGGCAGTTAAATCAAAACTACTGTATAACTTTTAGAGAAAAACGGTTTATTTTTCTTCTTAACCACAAATCTACTAATTGAATAAAGTTTGTATTTTTTTTTTATATTAACTTTGTTTTGTTGCTCACACTTAACATGGATATTAGAAAAACGAGAGCAGCTTTTGCATGCAATCTGACAGTTCCCCGTACATGATCGACGTAGAAAATAAAAAAACAATTAACATGACAAATGTCAAAATTTATGTAGGATTTCGTAATCTTTTGCCAGTAGTAATTCGCAATTTTTGGGAAGCAAGTACTGGCAAAGTCTTCTTAGTAAACGTCGTTGTTTTTCATCAATACAATGCATGGCAATGGCAGAATTGCATGAATTTGGCTACGAACTGGTACCTTATCCGTCATATTCTCCGGATTTCGACCACAGTTACTATTTTCTATTTCCAAACCTAAAGAAATGGCTCGGTGGAAAGAGATTCAGCTCCAACGATAAATTATTATTGCTCAAACAAATGCCTATTTTGAGGACCTTGAGAAATCCTTTTTTTGGGAAAGAATAAAAAAATTGGAGAAACGTTGAGCTAAGTGTATTGAGCTAAAAGGAGACTATGTTGAAAAATAATAGCTTATTTTCCTAAAAATAACTGTGTTTCATTAAAAAATGTCACCGACTTATTGATCCGCCCTCATAAACAGTATTTTTCACGGGAAATCAAAACAACTTACTGTCTTTAGATGAAGTAGTTAGTTACCCGAGTAAAAAAAATTATATATAATCATATGTGGCATATATTACAATATATAATTAGACATGTCGTTATGTGTATCCATATACAATTATATATGATGAATATTTCCAAAATTGTTCCTTATATTATGCCATATATAATTTCATCTAATTAGATACCGGCCTTTATAATATTGGATATGGTATATATGATTATATATTACATAGCATGGCTGATCTTATTGCATATATAGTTGTATATAGAGCTATATCTTAATATATATGGTGGCATCTTAGCAATATATAATTATATATGGTATTATTTAAACAATACATAACTATATATGGTGCCAGTTAAACTAGATATTAGCATATATGGTGGAATTTAAACAATATATGCTCATATATGGGACCTCATGAACAACATTTTTAATACAGTTCCAGATATGATAATATATGCTATTATATATAGTGCTATACATATTGATATATGATATCATTTAAACAATATACTACCATATATGGTGTCATTTAAACCATATATTATGAACATTTGAACAACATATGGTCATATATGGTACCTCATGTACAACATTTTTATACAGTTCCAGATATAATAATATATACTACTATATATTGTATAGTACTATATACTTTGATATATCGTATCATTTAAACAACATACCATGTATGGTACCATTTAAACAATATATTTTCATATATGGTACCATTTAAACAATGTATTGTCATATATGATAACTCATCAGCAACTACAATATTAACTGTATTTCAGAAGCTATTAATTGTATTTCAGAAATTATAATTGTATTTTAGAAATTATTAATTGCATTTCAGAAATAATCAAATCTATTTCAGAATTTGTTGATTGTATTTCATAGTTAATAGAGAAAAATTTCTGAAATACATTTCATAATTTCTGAAATACAATTGATAATTTCTGAAATACAGTTTGATAATTTCTGAAATACAGTTGTGAATTTCGGAAATACAATTAATAATTTCTGAAATACAATTGATAAAACTGAAATTCAATAGACTAGTTCTGAAAAACAATTCATAAATCTGAAAAATAATTGATAAGTTCTGAAATACAATTGATTATTTCTGAAACACAATTGATAAATCTTAAAAACAATTGATACAATTGGAAATGGAGTAGAGCGTCAAAAAGATGTAAATAAAGTTATTTTATTAAAAAAAATTCAATTTTATATAATTTTTTTTCAATATAATTTTATAAAAAAATGTATAGAAAAGAAATTATAATTTTATAAAAAGAAATTCATATTGCAAAAAAAAATAAAATTTTATCCGAAAAATGGTGGATCGTACTGCAGTAGTTTAGATCCACCTTGGATCTAATATGATGAAATACGATCCGAAAAATGAGTTTATCTAATTATATAAAATTGGATGTGACATAATGATAATCAAGAAGTAATTTCAATAGAATGGACAATTTAATGCAATCGGAGCGATTTTTGAATGAATTATTTTTGTCTATCAAATAAAAAAACTTTGTATCAAATAAAATGTTACTTTTTGTATTAAATATAATTTTATATGATTAGATTAACCCATTTTTTCGGTCTGCCATTTTTCGGATCAAATTAGATCTAAGTTTATCCCCAAATATATTGCTGGATCTAATTCGATTTGCCATTTTTCGGATCAAATTAGATCTAAGTTTATCCACAAACATATTGCTGGATCTAATTCGATGTGTCATTTTTCGGATCAAATTAGATCTAAGTTTATCCCCAAATATATTGCTGGATCTAATTCTATCTGCCACTTTTTCGGATCAAATTAGATCTAAGTTTATCCACAAATATATTGCTGGATCTAATTCGATCTGCCAAAATTGAGATCAAATTAGATTTAAGTTTATCCACAAATATATAGCTGGATCTAATTGGATCCGCCATTTTTCGGATCAAATTAGATCTAAGTTTATCCGCAAATATATAGCTGGATCCGCCATTTTTCGGATCAAATTAGATCTAGGTTTATCCCCAAAGATATCATTGGACCTCCCAATTTTGAGATATAACTTGATCTTAGTTTATCCCCATATATACAGTGGGATCTAATACGATATGATTGGATACACCCAATTTTGAGATCTAATTGGATCAGCTAGATATTACAGCAGATCTTAAACAATATCAAATTGGATATAATTAGATACTGCGCGAGATCAATTTTTTTTACAAATTCAGTTTGTAACTTATAAATACTACAAATAATTAAATTAGAACATACGACTATGACTTAATGTCGTCAGTCGGAAAAAGAGATTATTGGCTTTTATAATAGTGTTTCATGTAACATAATTAATAATTGAATTCAAAAATAAGTTCTTTCCTATAACCTATCGCATCCATAACATAACGAGATATTTCATTGAAGTATTGTGTAGAGTCATTTAGAATACTGATTATTTCATTTTCTGCCAGGGTAGTCTGTCTGAAGTATTGAAATCTTATGTGTCGGAGTATTGGGCATTTACCAATAAAGTGAAGAATATTTTCAACTTCGTTTAAATTACATAGAGAGCAGATACGGGATCTTTGCTGCTCCAACCTTGTTCCATTAAGTTCAATTAAATCTGCTCGTGCTTTAAAAATAAACACCTTTACTATAAAAAAGAAAAAGTCGATTTTAAATCACAAAAGTCGACTATTATTTTAAATTTCGTACCATACAAAATATTTAAAATCTACCTTAAAATTCTGGTTTAAATTTGAAGTTTTTATTTGTTTTATTTTATATTTTTTATTTTGTTTTGGCTGTTTTCAAATTTTGTTTACATTTATTTACAAATTCCCTTTTTATTTTTGAATATTTTGTTTTAATTTTCAATAAAAATAAACAAAATTTTTGAATGTATATGTTTGGCATTATTTTAAAAGTTCTATTTTAAATATTTTGTATGGTACGGTAAAAACAAAACCTTTGCTTTAAAATAAATTCGACTTTAACAAAAATATACCTTTGAAAAATATTGATAGTAAGGCTGAAAGCTTATAATATTATTGTTACGAGGTATTTCAAAGTATGTCTGTTTTTCATTAAAATTAAGTTTTGAGTACAACCGATTTGTTGCAGCTGCCGTCATTAAATTGAGCTCCATTTCATTGTTCTTTAAGCCAGCTAAAATATCTATCCTTAAACGTTCCCAATGTTCTCTCGTTGTGCATTCTGAGATTCTTAGAGTATTCACATTTCTGGCAATTGTTTCCATATTCTCATACCAATAAGACCTCGTTTCAATAATAAATTCAGTAAGCTGATTTGGCAGACGGCTGACATTATATTCAAATGAGGTTTTTATAATATACCGGATGTGTAAGTCCAGTGTATAAAAATGATTATTTTCAATTCCAGTTTCAAGCATAAGTATATAAGTCGGTGTAAAAGAAGGCAGTTTTAATATCTTTTTTAAAAAATATCATTGGAGTTTATCAACTTCATGAAATAAATATCCCCATATTTGTGCACCATTCGATTGAATAGCAAGGCATACTGATTTGAAAAGAATCCACTTAGCATTTAAACCAACCTGTCTATTATTTAAAAAATCTTTCCATGTTAGGTTAATACTGTTTTTCATTGGTAACTTTAATGGGTTCTTTATTAAAAAACCATTTTTCACTTTTAGAAATTCTTCCTCCTTTCCTAAATATCATAATTTCTGATTTGCTTAAATTTACCTCGAGGTTCCACATTTCTCAATATGTTTCAAGTCTCTGTATCATAGCTTTCATTTTAAGTATATCATTAGCCAAAATAACTATGTCATCAACATACATTAATAAGCGCACATTTATAGATCCTACATTTACTCCTCCACCTATATAATCATGTAAATCATTAATATCCCAGTGTAGAAACGGTAATGACATATCATTATTTTTTGGACTACCAGTAATGACACCCACTTACCTTCTGTATTATTTTAAAACATATAATAATGAGTTACTGATAATTACTTATTTTTATCATTATTTCAAATGGAAAATAATTTTTTAGATTTTTTTTGAAAATTTTTTGAAAACTATTTTTAGACTCAATATTATTTAAACACTGGTAAGGATATATGTAACCACATATTTTTTGATTTTTTGTATGTTGGCGAGTAAGCTTACTTGTGTGCAGCAGGTCAATTGTGTTTTTATGTATTAAATATTACATGCCGATATAGCTCAGATGGTAGAGCTGTTGACTGGCAATCTGTAGACCCAGGTTCGATTCCCGCACCAGCAAATTTTATTAAAAAAAAATACAATAAAAAATATTTTTTTTTATATAATTTATTTTTTAGAAAATCTACTTTTAGACTCATTATTTTTGTCAGTACTGGTAAGCACATAGGTAACGATATATTTTTTGATTTTTCGTATGCTGGTGTGTAACGACAACTCATTATTTATCGCGACATCGGCATATAAAGGTAATAAGAAATGTAATAACAAAAGTAACTAGTTACCATTACCAAGTATGTAGTTACATAACCACATATCTGGTAATGATTTTCTACACTGGGATATATTGAAAACAACGTTGGCGACAACAAACATGCTTGTTTAACACAAGAGCCGGTTTCAAACTCTTCCGACATATTTTCGCCATTCCAAACTTTAAATTTAGTTATACTTTATATGCTTTCGATCATTTTGCTTATCTTTGTTGATATGCTAATACTATTGAGTTTATATAATAATGATTTTCCGGAGACTTTGTCAAAGGCTGCCTTGAAATCGACAAAAAAGGCGTATACTTTTTTATTTTCCTTACGTTTTAGGCTCATAATTACTGCTAGATTGTACAGGTTATTAACTGTTGAGTATCCTTCGCGAAATCCTGCTTGGTATTCTGTTATTATGCTATGTTTGCTTAGCCACAAATTTATTCTATTATTTAAAATACCCATAAAGATTTTAGATATGGTGTTCATAAATGATATCCCACGATAATTTCTTGGGATGTCTCTATCACCTTTTTTATATATAGGGAAAATCATACTTGTGGTGAATTTTTCGTCTAGTTTTGCAGTTTCGAAAATAATATTAAATGAATTTGCCAAATCTTCAACACAGTTTTGAGTTTCATTTTTAAAAAATTCATAGCTAATTCGGCCGGGGGGGGGCCCCAGTAGCCTTATTACATTTAGCCTTAGCTAGTACATTTTTCATTTCTGCTGTATTTATTGGTTGATCTAATACATCATTCCTATGCAGCATTGCTGCATATATAAAATCATTTGAAATAAGCGGAGGATTAATTTTATATACTGTATTTTTTGTTGCTTTAACAATATTCCACCAATCTTTATTGTTTTTAACTAAATTAATTTGATTTTCCAATCTTTTGTAATATTCGGCCTTATATTTTTCGCATGCCTGTTTATATTTTTTATTTATAAAAATGATTTTTCTTTATTAATTCTTGTGGGGTTTTGGCGATATAGATTTAACGCGCTGAAAGACTTTTCTCTTAAGTTATAGCAATTAAAATTCTTTTCTAATTAGGTTTTCATTATGATAGCATACTGGATTTGCAGATTGTATATCTTCTGTAATTTCCTTTATATTTAATGTACCTTTTTGTTATTTATATATATTTAAATTTTTATTTAGTTTACCTTGGTATTCATTAATTTTTTTCTCGTTCCATTTTAATTTTGGCATCAGCTTCATTGAATTTTCGTTTTTTTTACAAGTAACATTTATAGTAAGGACTATTGGCATGTGATCAGAAAACACTTTGTTTTCTACCTTGAAACTTTGTACTAACTCTAAATTATCATATGCTAGTACACATATATCATTAACCGATTCGCCAACACCACTAACAAACGTGAAATTTCCGAATTCATCAACGTTTGTACAACCATTCATTATGTGTAAGCCAAAATCCTGGCAAAACTCAAGGAATTTATTTCCCTTTTGATTTACAATAGAGTCCCTTGCTGCAGGTTTCCTATTCGAACATTGAGATCTCCTATTATAACAAGGTTTTCTAAATCTGTATTTATTAATAAGTTTCTCACCAATTCAAAATATTAATTCCAAGTCGGAGTTTTAAGATATACTGGCATTATGTTCATTGTTTTATCTGCAGTTTTCATCACAATTAGGTCAATGCTGTCTATTTCTTTAAACTCATAGACAACCCTGCTATTCCTCATAAAGTCTTTTTTCGCGTTCCGCGGTTATTTTGCAATTTTTTAAGTGTGGTTTTTTAAAATTTATAATCTAGGGACTATAATACCCAATTCATAGAACAAAGTTCGGTGATTAATTAAAAAAAGAAATCGCGAAAAAAGTCGCGGAAAACAAATTTGCAAAAAGGAAAATTCTTACATCAGTATAATTGTTTGCAGAATAAAAATCGCTGATTTAGTTTTTTAATTCAACTTTTGTACCATAAAGCCTTTTTTCTCATTTCGCGGTTATTTTGCAATTTTTTAAGTGTGGTTTTTTAAAATTTATAATCTCGGGACTATAATACCCAATTCATAGAACAAAGTTCTGTGATTAATTGAAAAAAGAAATCGCGAAAAAAGTCGCGGAAAAAATATTTACAAAAAGGAAAATTCTTATATTGACTATAATTCTTCTTTGGACTATAACACCCATTTTATAGAACAAAGTTCGGTGGCTAGTTGAAAAAAAAATCGCGGAAAAAAAATTTGCAAATAGCAAAATTCTTACATCAGTATATTTGTTTGCAGAATGAAAATCGTTGATTAAGTTTCTTAATTCAACTTTTGTACCATAAAGTCTTTTTTCGCGTTCCGCGGTTATTTTGCAATTTTTTAAAATTTGTAATCTAGGAACTATAATACCCAATTCATAGAAAAAAAGTTCTGTGCTTAATTGAAAAAAGAAATCGCGAAAAAAGTCGCGGAAAAAAAATTTCCAAAAAGGAAAATTCTTACATGAGTATGTTTGTTTGCAGAATAAAAATCGCTGATTTAGTTTTTTAATTCAACTTTTGTACTATAAAGTCCTTTTACGCGTTCCGCGATTATTTTGCAATTTTTTAAGTGCGGCTTTTTTAAATTTATAATCTAGGGACTATAACACCCATTTCATAGAACAAAGTTCGGTGGCTAGTTGAAAAAAAAATCGCGAAAAAATGTCGCGGAAAAAAAATTTGCAAAAAGGAAAATTCTTAGATCAGTATATTTATTTGCAGAATGAAAGTCGCTGATAAAGTTTTTGTACCATAAAGCTTTTTTCGCGTTCCGTCATTATTTTGCAATTTTTTAAATGTGGTTTTTGTAAAATTAGAATCTGGTTACTATAATACCCATAACTCATACCAAAGACTGGTGGTTAGTTTGAAAAAAAACTTTGCGAAAATAATTTTGCAAATAGTAAAATTCTTGCATCAATATATTCCTTTGCACAATGTAAATCGCTGATTAAGTATTTTAATTAATTTTTTATACCACAAAACCCTTTTCACATTCCGCATTTGCAAGCTCAGAAATGAATTTGAAATCTATAGAATGACGTTTACAAATGCCAATTTTTTTTTTTATAATTGAGGCATTAGTATACAATTGGCATTAGTAATGAAATCGATGTATTTCAAAGCATTAGAATTAGTCCAAGTAACAATAATGCCAAAAATTTCATTAGCATTAGTTTCAATTTAATGGTAATGAAATCACCAATTAATTTGTCCAAATAATTAATTAGTCTCATGTATGGTATATATCGCAAGATTTTACGTATTGGAAAAAATCATTAAATAAAACTTTATTTTCTAAACCGTGACAATTATATGATAAAATATTTAAAGTTAAGCAATTATTATTTTCATTTATTTTATGGATGTGATTAGGTTTTACAATAACACTGTGGAACAAATTCAGGTTAACAAAAGTTAGGTCGATTCTGAGAGTGAGGGGTGAAAATAGAGGCTAAATTAGAAGATCCGTATCGCGGCGTTTGTTTATGTTAGTTCGAATTTTTTTTAATCGACCTTCGAACTTTGCAGTCAAATGCCGATTTTCAGCATATTGTTTATATGGTTTTTTGGCTATTACTCGTCGACTGATTGATATGTTTAAATCTGTAAAAGCCAAATTATTGCTAGACCCTGTGCAACAATTAAAATTTTTTAAAAAATTGATTTAGAAAATTTTTGTGGTGCTTATGAAGCAAAATGTTGGAAAAATTATTTTTTTTTCATGCTTTTTGAAAATATTTTTTTCACAAAACTAAGTCTTTTTTGCTTTCTGTTTGATCTATAATATGCTTCTCAGTTTCTTCTTTGTGGACCATTTTTGTAATGTTTGTGGATGTTTCATAGCAAGCGATGAAAAATGTGGCAATGCAAGTGATTTTTTTTTGGAAGCCTATAAACAATATTTCTCGCAAGAGTTTATCATGGATGTATCAACTACCATAAAACTTTGAATAGAAGGAAAGCAAAGAATAAAACTTATGTAGCAGTGCCAAGTGTCCAATTACCATTACCGCACTCAGAATTCGTTCCAGTACCAACATACCGAAGTATTGATCTCCAAACAGATATCAGTACTACAACCGCCGCTGCTACATTAATGGATTTCTTCTCAAAATACGACCCTGGTGAAGGTACATCCTCTGAAACATCAAAGGACCCAATCCTAGTCACACAAAACCAATTTGCAAATTACAAATTTGTGTGTTGACTCAGAAAAAATCAGAACTACTGGCTTCATTTTTGGAAGGAAATAATTTGCTGGCGAAAGGTACCAAAGTAACAGCATATCGAAAACGCCAAAAAGAGTTAGAAAAGTTCTTCAATGTGAATGATGCAAAAAATTTCGCTTATTGCAACGATATTGAAAAGTTAATGGAGACGATAGGGTTAACCTATAAAAAAAGATCATTGGCGTTTATTCATCGATAGTTCACTAATCAGCTTAAAAGTTGTGCTTTTGCGCAAGACAAATAGAATGCCTTCTGTTCCGATTGAGTATAGCACTGACACTAGTGAAAATTTCGATAATTTGAAACACATTCTGGAAGTAGTCAAATATAACGAACACCAGTTGCGCATTTGCTGCGACCTCAAAATAGTTTCATTGATTACAAGGCTTAACAGCATCTGGGCGTCCAAAATATCCGTGTTTTTTGTGCGATTGGAATTCACGATACAGAGAAGGTAATAAAGGAAGAAACCAGTACAAACAGTATAACTGGAATAGTCGCATGGACGGAAATGGCCTAAAGACAATAGGCTATATGAAAGTCTTGTTCCTGAAATGAAAATTTTGTTGCCGTTGCTCCACATTAAACTTGGCTTGCTAAAAATTTTTTGGAATGTATCGCAAAAAGACCAGCAGTATTCAACCGCTTAAAAGACATTTTCCCAAGACTAAGTAACGCCAAAATTCAGGAAGGGGTTGTTAATGGTCCCGAGATACGGAAACTAATGAGTCGTCAAGATTTTGACCAAGTTCTGACAGACCGAGAATTTAATGCATGGCTCGCATTGAAATCAGTCATTAAAGGACTTTTGGGTAAAGAACGCAAAGACAACTACAGGCAATCTGTTGTAAACAGATCATCAAAATCTTCTTTATTTGGAATGTTTTTGAGCTTATCATCTATAAGGCTTGACATTAGGTTCATCAAATCGCTTACTGGCATTATACCCACCGCGTTTTCATTTTCATCCTTATTTGGGGATAGTTCTAAAAATTTTCGCTTAACTGACGGTGTATCTATATTATGTGCCATGCTGGTAAGGGTTAATTCCGAATATAATTATTAACAAAAGATTGACTACTTTAGGGCTTTTAAGATGAACAACAAATTTCCCATGTTAGTTAACAGAACGTTCTTTGGATTCCGTTACAAATATTAAAACTTCATAATTTATGAAAGAACGTGTTGCATACCTTAAGGATTTATATATTTAAAAAAGCTTTATGTTAAATGTTCTAAGGGTGCGTACAGAGTGGCCGCTTGTTGCCGAGCCGAGCCGACTGACGCTTATTAGAGTTGTGAAATTTCGGTATTTTTTGAGTACTCAATACTACTCAATACTTTTCAATTGAGTACTCGATACTACTCAATACTTTTAACGGTTTTTTTAATTTAAAAATAAAAATGTTATGAATTCGTATTTATTAGGAAAAATTATCACAATTCACATACACGTGTTAAATAACTATTGTTATTTACATTTTAATTAATTTAAAACATTTTAAATAAATTAATTAAATAATTTTTCCCAAAAATTCGTTACAAATTTCTTTGCTTCACAAATAGAGTTGTATTTTCAGAGCTGTATTTTTAAAGTACTATTTTTAGAGTTGTATTTTTATACGAAAAATACACATTTCTACGGAAAATTGCATCTTTAAAAGTATTGAGTAGTACCGTTTTAGTATTGAGTACTCAAAAAAACAGTCGGTATTGAGTACTCAGTACCGGAATACTCAATACTTTTACAACTCTAACGCTTATTGCGAGAACCAATACGAGAAAACTGATACTATACAAATTAGTACAAATAAGCGCGAACAGGTCATAGTGGGCGCCGAGCTGGTCAGAGCCAAAGCTGATTGAATGCGAGAAAACAGTTCCAAAGCGTATTTCAGCGCCGAAAACATTGTTTATGTTATGTTAATAAAATAAAAATTAAACAAAAAAATAAAAATTAAACAAAAAAATACAAATAAATAATAAAAATTAAATAAAATTATAACAATTATAAAAAAATTTAAAAAAAAACTTACAAACAAAATTTAAAAAAAATGTAATAAAAATTTCAAGAATAATTGAAGAAATGCGTTAATAAGTAAAATTTTTTTTTCACAAACACGAATGAACAACAAACCCAAATGCATACAAACATACATAAAACACAAATAATAGATAAAATATCAGCGCTGATTCTCGCATCCACTATGCACACCCAAACTTGTTTCTCGCATGAACAAGTTCTCGCAATAAGCGTCAGTCGGCTCGGCTCGGCAACAAGCGGCCACTCTGTACGCACCCTAAGCAATGTTTTGACGATCAGCATAAGATTATTATCAGTTTCTGCACCAAGATCCGTCAAGATTGCGAATTAAAAATGAGGGGGGAAAATATACAAGTCTCCACACACAGCTGTTTCTTATTTTGTACGTATTTTTTGCCTTTTTTGCTTTTTATGGTTCTAATATAGGGTGACCATTCGTACTGATTTGATCAGTACATGTACTGATTTTTAGTCACGTGTACTGATAAAAAAGTCGTGTACTGATTTTTTAAAATTTGTACTGATTGTACTGATCTTTGGCATTTAAAAAAATATTAAATTTTTTTAGTAAAAAAAAAGCCAAAATGCAAGTACAATGTAGTTTTTTTTATAGGTTAAATCTTTGTGAATGTGAGAAGTTTTCTCTACCAGAAAGCATTCAAAATGATTTTTCTACATGTAAATTTCTTAATCTAATATGTAGTTTCATATACACCCAGCAAAATCTTTCATTACCAAATAATTGGTTATATAATAGAAATTCATAGCTCCGCACAACTTATTTTTTGGCGTGTAAACTGTGTTTTTATAAGTAGTTACGCTTACCCAATTTATTTTTATTCTGTTTGAATAAAGTAAAACTAAAAAGGGGAATCACCAAATTATATATGTTTTTCCCTATTTGTTTTTTTTTTGTCGCATTTATGTACATTTTTGGCTAGTTTATTTGTGAAATTTGATAAGCGTGTACATATTATTTGGCAGTCTCTATTAAATAGTGAAAGTGTATCATTTAAAATGTTAAATAAACGTAAAAAAACACTTTATCATTGGAAACGAAACGAAAAAAAAAGTCCAGAAATTAGAATAATTCAGAAATTAGAATTGTCTCAAAAACAAAGCGGTTCTAATTTTCGAGCGTCTACTGTACTAGTAAGTCATTCTTTTATATTTTGAAATAATGAATACAAAAGGCCGTTATTAGAAAGTCATTATTTTATATTATAAAATAATGCAAAAGGTAATGATATATCATTTTTGGTAATGCGGTGTCATTACCAATATTTTGCTGGGCAGAGAAGATTCGTGGTGACAACCGAATTTATCAAATGGTTCCATTGCGATAATAGTTATTTGACTGTTATAAAAATATTTTAATTATCGGGTTGTCAGAGTTTATTACATTAAAAACCCGAAAAAATCAATTGGCTTTATCTCGCAAACTGTCGAGCCGATATTTACAACTCGGAAACTAGAATATTAGACGTAATAGATAGCATAAGCCCGGAAATACGATCCCTTCCACCATCGGAAAAATCGATATTTGAACTTGTTAAATGCGTTTCTATAGAATTATTTGGTATGGAATATAATAACTTTGTGCTGACGTTTGATTCAGATTTTTGTTTGAATGAAGTCCCTGAAAGTCGTATTCAATTTCGTTGGAAGGTTAAAATTATGTTAAAGGGATTATATAATTCAGCTTATTTGATTTATTCAAGAATTAAATTAACATAACCTTCGATGAACGCAACTTCTTGGTTATCACAGCAATTTAAAATTACGATTATTAAGGATCTTTTTAAATCAACAATACTAAATTTTCGAAAAATTTTAATTCATCTTATTTTGAATATTTTTGTGTACATATTTTAATAATTTCTTTCATTGAATTACGTATTTTAAACTCCGATAGTTAATTTGTTCATTTCAAATACAATATTTGGTATGAAAATTAAAAAAAAAAATAAAACATGAAAATTTGTAAATAGTACTTAATGAGTCATAGGAGTACCATAGTACTTTTGAGGATCTAATGGCATCATAAAATGTACTATAATACTAACTTTATCATCCCTGGCTTGAAATACAAGTTTTGGTTTTTTCATAATAAAACAACAGCTTTTCTTCAAACGAACTTTTAAGGCACATTTGTACGAGAGATAAAACTGATAGTGATAGAGCAAAAAGTAACCCTGAATAACTTAAAATATTCAGAATAGAGCTATTTAGATGTGCTTTTTGGTCTATTGCTAACAGTTTTCTCTCGTGTGTAAATGTGCCTTTACAAAGTGTATCTACATTCTAGAATTTATTTTTTATTCCGCCGTTTTTTAAATCATAATGGGTGTTTGAAATGTAAAATTCGGTAAACTGAACAAAATTTATCAATTTTGCATAAACTCACTAAACATTTCCTAAAAATAAAATAATGGCTAAATTAAATTTTTTTCGGCTAAACGTGTTCAAAAATGGCTAAAATGGCATCACTGGTCCTTGCAAAATTTTAATATCGATTTTTAATTTTTTTGTTGCCCTACGATTTGTAATTACACAAAAATGAATCACTTCGTAATTATTACTTAATCAGCTCCAATATTAGTGAAATCGATTTCTGGCTAAAAACAATTTGCCTGGCCCTGTGTGCAATGGTGGGACTTTGTATTGTATGTAAATTTTTGTTTGTTGTTAAGGCTTTCATGGAAAGACAGACTACAAACGAAGTTTTTCTTCTCTAATGAATGGTTCTAGGGTAGGGTTGCCAGACGGGCTTGATTTGGCTTGATTGTAAAGCTTTTTCTATGCGTGTCAAGAAAAAAGAAAAAATGTCATTTGTCAAGCTAAACCGGAATTTTAGAAATTTTTCCATCAAATTGATAAGAAAAATTAACCATTACCAAAAAAAAAAAACAACTAATTGTTTTTAAATGCACCATGGCTAATTTTTAGGGATAAATGACTGTTTCCATGGTAGTAAAGCATCAAAAGTCTTTCTTTGAATGAAAAGGAAACGTCTGAGTTAGAAGCTAACCAATTTTTACAAAATGCTGTAAAATACTTAGAAAAAAGATATGATTTTGGAGAAAAATCAGTTTTTTTATAGCAAAAAAAATGTCAAGGAATAATTAAGCAGAGCTGCCATTTATTTTAAAAATATCAAATTCAATTAAGACTGATATGTTGTATGCAGATTACTGCTGCTTTCGGGGAGTTTTTGAAGAATTTCCAAAAGACATATCCATTGACAACATATGGGCCTATTTTTTAAAAAAATGTGGTACCTACAAAGAATGTAGAAAATCTGTATAAATTAATATCATTTAAATTTTCAAGTCAGTTTTGCAATTTTTTGCTAATTTAACTGAATTTTAAATTGTCAAGGAAAATCAAGCCTTTTTTTGAATGTCAAGAAAAATCAAGCTTTTTGCTCTGAATGCAAAGCTTTTTGCCAATTTTGATCTGGCAAGCCTATTCTAGGGTGTCTCGAATAGTAAGTCGCATTAACTATATTATGTAAAAGGGTACCTAAAGCATACTTGGGATTTTTTCATTGGCACTGAAATTTCATTATCATTAGTTGACTAATGCTAATGGCAAAAAAATTTCATTATCATTTAATGGTACTGAAATTTTCTGGCATTAGAATTTATAATACTAATGCTAATGAAATCGCCCTAATGCCTTAAAAACTATTAACAATTGAGTAAAAAAAAGCATTTGTTTACAAAAAATAAAGGGGATGGATAGATTGCTTTTTTCTCAACTAGCCACCGAACTGTGTTCTATGAAATGGGTGCTATAGTCCCTAGATTATAAATTTTAAAAAACCGCACTTAAAAATTGCAAAATAATCGCGGAACGAGAAAAAAGAATTTATGGTAAAAAAGTTGAATTAAAAAACTAAATCAGCGATTTTTATTCTGCAAACAAACATACTGATGTAAGAATTTTCCATTTTGTAAATTTTTTTTCCGCGACTTTTTTCGCGATTTCTTTTTTCAATTAATCACAGAACTTTGTTCTATGAATTGGGTATTATAGTTCCTAGATTCTAAATTTTAAAAAACCACACTTAAAAAATTGCAAAATAATCGCGGAACGCGAAAAAAGACTTTATGGTACAAAAGTTGAATAAGAAAACTAAATCAGCGATTTTAATTCTGCAAACAAACATACTGATGTAAGAATTTTCCATTTTGTAAATTTTTTTTCCGCGACTTTTTTCGCGATTTCTTTTTTCAATTAATCACAGAACTTTGTTCTATGAATTGGGTATTATAGTCCCTAGATTATAATTTTTAAAAAACCACACATAAAAAATTGCAAAATAACCGCGGAACGCGAAAAAATACTTTATGGTACAAAAGTTGAATTAGAAAACTAAATCAGCGATTTTAATTCTGCAAACAAACATGCTGATGTAAGAATTTTACTTTTTTGAAATTTTTTTTCCGCGACTTTTTTCGCGATTTCTTTTTTCAATTAATCACAGAACTTTGTTCTATGAATTGGGTATTATAGTCCCTAAATTATAATTTTTAAAAAACCACACATAAAAAATTGCAAAATAACCGCGGAACGCGAAAAAATACTTTATGGTACAAAAGTTGAATTAGAAAACTAAATCAGCGATTTTAATTCTGCAAACAAACATACTGATGTAAGAATTTTACTTTTTTGAAATTTTTTTTCCGCGACTTTTTTCGCGATTTCTTTTTTCAATTAATCACAGAACTTTGTTCTATGAAATGGGTGTTAGATTATATATTTTAAAAAACCGCACTTAAAAAATTGTAAAATAATCGTGAAACGCGAAAAAAATTTTATGCTACAAAAATTTAATTAAAACACTTAATCAGCGATTTTCATTCTGCGAACAAATATATTGATGTAAGAATTTTCCTTTTTTCAAAATTTCTTTTGCGCGACATTTTTTCGCGGTATTTTTTGCAACTAGCCACCGAGCTTTATTCTATGAATTGGGCTTAGACCCTAGGTTATGATTCTAAATAACCACAAGTAATAAATTACGAAATAATCGCGGGACGTGAAAAAAGGCTTTATGGTACAAAAATGAATAAAAAAACTTAATCTGCAAACAAAAATGCAACTTTTGTACCACAAAGTCTTTTTTCGCGTTCCGCGATTATTTTGCAATTTTTTAAGTGTGGTTTTTTAAAATTTATAATCTAGGGACTATAATACCCAATTCATAGAACAAAGTTCTGTGATTAATTGAAAAAAGATATCGCGAAAAAAGTCGCGGAAAAAAATTTCCAAAATGGAAAATTCTTACATCAGTATGTTTGTTTGCAGAATTAAAATCGCTGATTTAGTTTTCTAATTCAACTTTTGTACCATAAAGTCTTTTTTCGCGTTCCGCGGTTATTTTGCAATTTTTTAAGTGTAGTTTTTTAAAATTTATAATTTAGGGACTATAATACCCAATTCATAGAACAAAGTTCTGTGATTAATTGAAAAAAGAAATCGCGAAGAAAGTCGCGGAAAAAAAATTTACATAAAGGAAAATTCGTACATCAGTATGTTTGTTTGCAGAATAAAAATCGCTGATTTAGTTTTTTAATTCAACGTTTGTACCATAAAGTCTTTTCGCGTTCCGCGATTATTTTGCAATATTTTAAGTGTGTTTTTTTTTTAATTTATAATCTAGGAAATATAATACCCAATTCATAGAACAAAGTTCTGTGATTAATTGAAAAAATAAATCGCGAAAAAAGTCGCGTAAAAAAATTTACAAAAAGGAAAATTCTTACATTAGTATGTTTGTTTGCAGAATAAAAATCGCTGATTTAGTTTTTTAATTCAACGTTTGTACCATAAAGCCTTTTTTCGCGTTCCGCAATTATTTTGCAATATATTAAGTGTGGTTTTTTAAAATTTATAATCTAGGGAATATAATACCCAATTCATAGAACAAAGTTCTGTGATTAATTGAAAAAAGAAATCGCGAAAAAAGTCGCGGAAAAAAATTTCCAAAAAGGAAAATGTTTGTTTGTATGTTTGTTTGCAGAATAAAAATCGCTGATTTAGTTTTTTAATTCAACTTTTGTACCATAAAGTATTTTTTCGCGTTCCGAAATTATTTTGCCATTTTTTAAGTGTGGTTTTTGTAAAATTAGAATCTGGTTACTATAATTTCCATAACTCGTACCAAAGACTGGTGGTTAGTTTGCAAGAAAAAAGTTTGCGAAAATAATTTTGCAAAAAGTAAAATTCTTGCATCAATATATTCCTTTCCACAATGTAAATCGCTGGTTAAGTATTTTAATTAATTTTTTATACCACAAAACGCTTTTCGCACTCCGCATTTGCAAGCTCAGAAATGATTACGAAATCTATAAAATGTTGTTTACAAATGCCAATTCTTTCTTATTATTGAGGCATTAGTAATCGTAATGAATTTACTATACAATTGGCATTAGTAATGAAATCGATGTATTTCAAAGCATTAGCATTAGTCCAAGTAATAATAATGCCAAAAATTTCATTAGCATTAGTTTCAATTTAATAGTAATGAAATCACCAATTAATTTGTCCAAATAATTAATTAGTCTCATGTATGAACTAAAGTCATCTACAAGCGGTAAAAGCTTCACATTTAGCGAGAAAAATCATTTCGATTAGCTGTGTTTGTGCTGCATTTTGACAGTAGAATGTCGGATTATGTTACAAAACTGTCACAATTGATAACACTAGTAGACAGTCACAAAAGCACAGCTAAAATACAGCATATGTAATAAGGGAAAACTTTTGTCCAAAAAAAATAGCTTTTATTTAAAAAAAATTCTAGACTAAAATCAAGGCATTAAAATTTTTTTGTAATGTTTACTTGAATAAACGCTATTGTAGAAAACGATTAAGAACAATTTTGCAAAAAATTAACAAGAACCTTCGAACATTTTTTTGATTAATTTTCTCATAACCGACAAAAAACCTCGCATTTTTTTGTAATTGTTAATGCGAGTGGAAAATTTGTTAAATGCCGGGACAGCCTAATATGTATGCGAGTAATATTAACATATTGCTATCACTTGGATAAAATAACAAATAAAATTATTATTAAACAAGGAGACAAGCAACAATTCAGAACAAATTTTAACGAAAACAGTGATAGTCTGTACTATACATACAAAATCCACCATGTTAACATATTCATAAATTAAAATACAAATCACTGAATATACATACCTCATTGCGTACGTAATGGTCCCGTTCCGGTAGATTCTTAAAGCAAAATGCATGGGTATAATGGGATCCTTAAAGTCGCCGTGCATAATAAAATAAGTGTCCGGCGTCCAAATGCTATCATGATGATGCAATGCATTTAGAAAATCATAATGTGACTTGTTGCCATATTGTAAACGGGGATCATTCCACTGTTGATTCAACAGGAATTCCACTTCGTATTTCTATATTTCACAAAAGCAAAAGAAATGTCAAAATAAATAGAGAAAAACATACATTAGAGAAAATATAGCATTAAAAATGTATTTTTTATATGTACAACTGAATAAATTATAATAGTTACCAGACTACTTTCATCAGGAGATGCTAGACTAAGTAGCAAAACGTTCACATTTACCGTAAGTGTACCTAGGGTTGAAAAAGAAAAATGTGTAGGAAAATTAAAACTTTAATTTTATTTTAAAGGATATCTAGCGGAAAGAATAAAACATATAATTTAAATACATAAATAAATAAAAATAATTTGGCCATCTACTAAACTAAGTGTGGAGTAAAACATAAATTTAATTATTTTTGTAACATAGAATGTGGATGCTGTGGATTGCCACAAAACTAAAATCAAAAAGTAACAAACACATCGAAATTAAAAATTAGTTTTCAATTGACTATAATTATTATAAAAAATAGGTTTGATCTCATAATATTTAAATCTTATTTATTTTGTTCTTTTTGTTAATGCAGCCAGCTTTTCAGAGCGCTTAATAAGAATTTTAAATGACTCATAAAAATGATTATTATTTTTTAAACATAATATAATTTTTCAGACTCAAAAAGTATTCCAAAATTATTATGTTTTTGGAGCTCATTTCTGAGTCTTTGCATGCTGGGAAATTATTTACTCATATCGACAAAATTTTGAAGTAATTGGTATAACTGAAAGTGTTGTAATATCAAACCCTTTTAAAATAAATAATTGACTAGAGATGGGCGCTTGAGTGATTTTTAACACACAAAAAAATTAACCACGCACAATCATTGTTTTTTACATGCAAATCTCTGTTGAAAAAAAATTAAACTCACGCACGAGCATATTATTATTACTCACACTCATTTGGAAATCAAGTGACTGTATTAATTATTTTTCATGAATACGAATGAATCACGGGACTCACGAACATTTAATGTCATGCGCCCATCTCTATAATAGATTAATAAATTGCAATATAATTAATGTTAATCAAGTGGACAAACCGCGATTATGAGGTCGCCTTGGATTTTGTTCTGAAGCCATATCAGGTGATGACAATCCACAGCAAAAGTCTTCATCTGTAAAATTTCAATTGTTTAAAATATGGGAGCATAATAAAATACTTAGTAGCATGGACGAAGTAAGAACTTATTTTTATGACGTAAACCAGAACAATAACAATACTGACGTTTTCAAAATCAAAGGTTGTCGGCAAAAATGACTTAAATTGCACTGCATGACACAGAAAAAATTAATAGAGATCTGACCATCAGTTCTATATATCTCAGACATGCTGATTACAATGGGGATCTAAGGTACAGATTTTCTGCGAAATGTGTTTAAAGTTTAGTGGTTCTCCATTTAGTTTTTTATATAAAAAATTTTCAAATGTAACCAATATCAATTTTTTGTGTTGAAATATAGGCAAAGGACCCGTAGTCATAGTTAAGGTTAAGATTTGATGCACAAAAGTTGATACTGAAACCACTGTTCGCGTTTTATATGGAATTTTACAGTCATTTATGGTTTTACCCAATTGGTATTAAACCAACTTTGATAAATGTTATGCCTTAGCAAAGAAGTAATTGAAATGAAAATATTTCAACAAAAAAAATTTATTCATGTATAGCGACATACAGTAGTGGACTAAAGTGGACTAAAGTTTGTTATAATTTTTATTTTATTATAGAAACTTAAATGATTTTTTTTAAAGCATAAAATTAAAACATTCTTCTTCAATAAAAACCTAAATACAGTAGACAATATCATTAAGAAGTTAATAAAAAAATAATTGCAAATTGTGACGGCTTTTATCCAGTATTGTTCATATTTGAAATTTTCGGCAAGTTCGTTCTTTAATATTTTGTCCAAAGTCCTTTGTGCTTTAAAAAAGATTTTATGCGAGAAGGCATGCTTTCCGCGAGATTTTTAATAGTTTGAGGTGGAATATTAGTCCATTCCGCTAAAACTCCTGACCAAAGATCATCTCAGTTGGTCGGTGCTCGTTCGCATTGGGAGAGTCTTCTTTTGACAATTGTCCACCAATTCTCGATGGGATTCAAATCGGGGCTCTGACCTGGCCACTTCAAAAACTGGAAAAACTACACTTGGATATCACAAATTGAACAAAAGTTATTAATACAGATTTAAAAATATTCAAATATGTATACACTTTAGTCCACTACTGTATATCTTAAAATCGCGATTTTTCGAAAATTTTATATGGCAGAATATCTTTCCAAGTTGTCCCCAAAGTCTAACTTTTAATATAATATGGGGTTACCTCCACAAACTCCTTTGCAAAATTTCAAACGAAAAAGTTTGCATTTGCCAAAGTTATCGCAATATACTAATTCAATAAGGTTAATATCGTACTAAAGAAATTATAATACCAATTTAAGTAAAAACGAAACAAAATTTTTAGTACACTCACAATATTTTATCCTTAAAAACAACCTAAATACATATTAAATTAATTGAAAACACTATTACAAAAAGGACTACTGATTTTTCATTATATTCAAACCATTTTGCTATTTATTTTCAAACCTTGTTTAAACAATCCAGAAAAGAAATAAAAATAATTGAAAAGTCTATTAAAACAATCATCAATTTTTTAACTGACAAAACGTAAAAAAAAACGATTTTGTGGTTTGTTTTTTCATATTTGAAAGTTTTTTTTTTGTTTCGATTTTCAAAACACTACACCATACACAACAGACACGTTCATATTTTTATTGGCTATGTTTGTGTGTATGAGTAAAGAATTTCTTGTAATTTTAATTGAAATAATTTTGTATATAAACAAATTATTTTGACAAAAAAGAAAACCGAAAATATTTGAATTTTTTGTTTTAAAACAGAAAACAACGAAATTATTTAAATAATTTTTTATAAAAATAGAAATCTTAAAATAGAATATTTGACTGAAAATAACAACTCCTACAGACGATACATATTTTTTTCTGGTTTGTTTTTTAATGGTTGACAAAAAATATTAAACAATATGTTTCAATGTATTTTAATTGATTCTTCAATTGAAAACAAACTTTACGTATTAGTTTTTAAACAAACCTCAATCGGTTATGGAAAATATATTGTGAGTGTATATTTTGGTATGAAATAATAAATATAAATGTTAACAATTTACATACAGTTTTAATTTAAAATTAAATCCTTAAAGTATACTATAAATTTTGTTTAGTTTTTAATAAAATTAGTATTATACATAATTTCTTTAGTACGACACTATCCTTAGTAAAGAAGTGCATTTTTATTATTTAACTTTGGCAAATGGAAACTTTTTTATTTGAAATTTTGCAAGAACATTTTTTTAGAGATAACCCTATATTATACTAAAAGTTGATCTTTGGGGACAACTTGAAGAGCTATGCTGCCATATAGAATTTTTTAAAAACCGCGATTTTAACATATAGGTGCTATACATGCATATATTTTTTTGTTGAAATATTTTTCTTTTAATATCTTCTTTACTATGGCATACACTCTAAAAAATGCTTGTAAATTCACTACTATAAAATGAGTAAATTTTTGTTTATTATAACGCATAGTGAGTAAATATAAACGAAAAATGCTCAAAATTATTTTGTACGCACTTTTATATACAATAATACACACATAAGGTAATTATAGGCATTATATGTTTATAATTAAACATTTGTGCGTACATTTTTTTTATTTTGTTGATAATTCAAATTTTACGCACAAATTTTGTAAATTTACTAACTTGTAATAGTAATGAAAATACATAAAGATTGACATTTATAAAAATTCAAGAAATATTAAAATATAAATTAAAATGTTCCAAAATAAATTGTTTTGTTATAAATTTTTATTTAAACATTTGCTAATTTTATCTGCGGTGGCTTCAGTTGGATTAGTAATTGTTGTATATCTGTGCAACATCTACAATTGAGAGTTAATGATAAATTTTGTCTGTCTTTCAAAGATTTCGATTAATATTATTATTTCTTTCCAGGCTTGTGGAATTTGACTCCGGTGAATTAAGAAGGTTCATTGGTAGTGCTTTTGTAAAAACAAAGCCTTATATTGTGATTAAGTTTTCTTCTAAAACCGTCAGATTCTGCGGACTTTTTCTTATAGAAAAATTCCTAGATTCTAATGAGTTTTTCCCACAGAAAAACCCTCACAACTTTTTCAAAAAACCCTCAGATGACTCTGAAAGAAAACCACTACAACTCTGAGCACTTTTACCGGATTCTAAGGACCCTGTCTATAAAACAAACTCCAGATTTCGAGAAATTTTTCTTCCACATACACTCTAATTCTGAGGAGGGCTTACAGAATATCCCTCACTTTCTTAAGAATTTTTCCTATGGCAAAACGTTTGCTGAATCAGAGATATTTCCATAGAAGAAAGTCCTCAAAATCTGTGGTTTTTAGAAGAAAATCTTATGAATCTAATTATTTTCCTGTAGGAAAAAGAACACAGCATCTGAGGCTTTTCCTATAGGAAAAGTAGTCAGAGGCTTTTTCAATGAAAGAAATGCTCAGAATCTAATGTGTGTCGAGAGAGAAATCTACTTAGAATCTGAGGCTTGTATTAGGCTTAAATAATATTATAACATTTATAGTTAATAAAACATTTTAAAGATAATTTTATTCTTTTATTTTTGGGCGGTATTACGTATTTTATTTGGTAAATTTACGCACAAAGTGGTAAAATTACTTATCTTTTTCTAAATTTTTTTTACGCATTTTCAATGTAAATTTACCAAATTTGTGTGTAATTAACTTACGCATCGTGTGTGTAATTTATTTCATTTACGCAATGAGAGTAAATTTACTATATCTATAGTAGGAGTCCAGTTTCCTCCTATAATTTGGGTAAATTTAAACAAAAACTATTTAGAGTGTAACATTTATCAAGGTCGATTTGACATCAATTGGTTAAAACCCAAAAAAAACTGTAAAAATCCATATTAAGCGCGAACAGTGGTTTAATATCTTATCATATCTTAACCCTAAATATGACTACAAGTCCTGTGCATACATATCACCACAAAACATTGATATTGATTGCATTTGAAAATTTTTGTATATAAAAAACTAAATGGAGAACCACTAAACTTTAAACATATTTCGCGGAAAATCTGTACCTTAGATCGATAAATAAAGCCATCAGCATGTGCGAAATATATAGAATTAATGGCCAGAACTCTACTAATTTTTAAAAGTTAAGATTTTGTCATCGTGTGTTATCTGCATATGAATGTTTTGTGCCGTTCGAAGACGATTAAACAGGGACGTTTATAACTTTTAATAAAAAAATTCACTGTTTTTCAATTATTTCTTGTTTGAATATTTTTAAATTTTTATTTTGAATTCAAACAAAAACAATACCCAGGAAAATTTTTGGAACCCGTTCTAAAATTCCTAGTTCTAGAACTACTTCTCAGGGAGTTACTACACATTCTCGAATAGCACCCTTGGAATTAGTGATGGTGCAACTAGTTCTAGAACCCATGCAAAGGAGTCATATTTACCATTTTAACCATAGCTGTTAAGTAATCATTACTAATCATAATAATTAGTAATTAGATTAGTTTCTTTTTAAAGGTGAAGTAATGATTAAATTACGATTATATTCAGTTTCGGACGATTACTAATTGATTATGATTCCAAATAATCTAAAAGTAATCAGGATTGTTTTTAATTATGACAAAATATAATAAAAAAGAATCATAAATAATAAATAAAAAAAACCAAAGTAATTTCTATATTTTTACCATGAAAACTTATCCAAAATGTTTTTTCAAATTTCAAATGACATTTCAGAACATTTCAATCACGCAAAAATTCTACTAAGGCACTGTAACTCATGCCGAATATTTTTGAAAATAATCAAAAGTAATCTTTCAAAGTAGTCGAATTATTTTTTGATTACTTTTGATTCTTTTTGATTATTTTCTGGTAATCTCAAGTAATCTTGATTACTTTTAGATTATTTGTAATCATAATCAATTAGTAATCAGAAATTGTTTAATAGAGAATTATATAATCAATACAATTCTTTCCAAAATGTAATCTAATTGATTAGTAATCGTAATTGAAATTTAACAGCTATGATTTTAACTACATTCTTAGAATGTTTTGGGAACTGGTGATTTAGAACTACTTATACATTACTTCTACATTGGTTCCCAGAATCTAATACTAGTTCCAAAACAGCTTCGTAAAGCTATTTGAAAAACTTAGAAAATTTCAAATCTTTTTTCTTTCTTAAATTAACAAAAAATGCCCTGAAACTGTTTCCTATCAAAATGGAAAACATTCCAAGAACTTGGCATGAAAATAACCGTTAAGGAAAAGAATTCATGTTTTTAAAATGCTGACAGTGGAAACGCTTTGTGTCTTATATTAAACGGGCAAGCTAAATATAAATAAAATGTGTAAAGTCTCCAAATCTGTTTCGTTCCATTTTTCGAGATTAAGATATCTTTGTCTACTTTGGTATATTTTTCTTGGAAATACTATTAACTAACATATGAAATTACCTATATGAATCTGTATAAAAAATTTATTTTATTGTAGATTTTTAGTTGATCTGAAGATGTTTTACAATGAGTGTTATTTTTATTCGGTTTAAGTTTTTCTCTATTGGTTGTAAAATAAAAATTGTAAATTCTATTTAGAATTTGTAATATTTGATCTTAAACCGAACAAAAATAACACTCATTGTAAAACATCTTCAGATCAACTAAAAATCTACAATAAAATACCCACAGACCAGGTACAGTCCAAATTGTTAAGTAATATTCCTTAATTGCAACATGTTAGTATTTATACGGCATGTTGTGTTAGGATGTTATACACAAAAATAAAACAACCGTGTAAAAGTTTCTTTGCTTTAGTTCTAATTTCTATAAATAGAATTAAAAGCTTGAATGTTAAAAAGCACGAATCATTGCTTTACATATTGAAGGAACTTCAATGAAAAAGCACAACTACAACATAGGGAAAAATAATAGCTTTGTTAAAGACATGTGGTTTTCGTTAGTTATAATAATGAAAAATGGATAAGTAAAAATGTTTGAATTTACTTCTCAAAATGCATTTCTTTGAAATTGAACATATATATACAAAAAACTAAAATCTACATTATGATCTACATACATACAATTTTGAAAATCTAATTTGAAATTTAGATCTTTTAACTACATTTCTCCACAAACTTTAGGACCTGTTTATCTATTACGAAAATACTCTAAACGATAGCAATTGACAATTACTTTCGTCAAAAATATATGGGAAACAAAAACAAATTTTCGGTACTTTGCTTTCGTTTAGACCATTTTCGTAATACATAAACCAGGGCTCAATTTTTTTATAATCAAAATTATCAGTTTTTTAATAAATTTGTTAAAATAAGGAAAAAATTTTATATTTCATATTATTATTCATAACAAATTTGTATTTCTTTCACTTTATCCTTTTTTCTCTCCTTTTTCCCTCTTTTTCCTTTTTTCTTTTCTTTTTCTCTCCTTTTTCTCTCCTTTTTCCCTCTTTTTCCTTTTTTTTCTTTTTCGATTTCGCTGAGGGGAATTACGATTTACAAGGGGAAAAAAATACTTTTTTGAATTTTGGAAAATATTAGCTCTTAAATAGCTGTATTTCTGGAAAATGCCAATATAATCGTATCTCGACTGCATTGCCTTTCTAAAAGGGAATAAAAATCCAAAATCGGTTGAAAAATATTTAAGATATTGCAATTCGACCAGATAAATGTTAAATTGGATAAATTCTAAAAATCGTAAAAAAATTAAAAAAAAAATTATGTTTGAATATTTGTAGATCTTGGAAATTAAACTAGAGTCCCAGGAAAATTTTTGGAACTCGTTCTAAAATTACTAGTTCTAGAACTAATTCTCAGGGAGCAACTACCCAGGAAAATTTTCTGTTCCAATGAATCGGTTGTAGAATATCTACTTTTCATTTCCAACCCCTTCTACTGTCGATTCTAACACCGATTATTTTTGTTTGAAATTGTCCCAAAAGCAACCACTTCCATAGCTCCAAAGTGAAACCGGTTGCGCTAGAATCAATTCTGGAACTAGTTCTAGAATTGATTCTACTTCAGTCATACCTTCCATATCGGATCCCAGGAACTGGTTCCGGAACCAGTTCCATGGAATCGGTTGCAGTGGAACCAGTTGTAGAATATGTGTGGTTGGCTACCAATTGTAAAAAATTTTCCTGGGTACATATTCTAGAATAGTACCCTTGGAACTAGTGATGGTGCAACAGTTCTGGAACCCTTGCAAAGGAGTCATATTTACCATTTTAACTACATCCATAGAATGTTTTGGGAACTAGCGTTTTAGAACTAGTTATAAATTATTTCTACATCGGTTCCCAAGATCTGATACTAGTTCCAAAACAGCTCCGCAGAGCTATTTGAAAAACTTATAAAACTTTAAACATTTTTTCTTCCTTAAATTAACAAAAAATGTTCTAAAAATGGAAGAAATATTCAAAATTTTCTAAGTTTTTCAAATTGCTCTACGCCGCTGTTTTGGAACAAGTATCAGATCGTGGGAACCGATACACAGTGGTGTAAAATAAAAAAAAGTGGTAAATAAGTATGCAACTTCTAAAGTACTGACCGTATTTGTCTGAAAATTGAAATGGTTGTAGGGCAGGAGTCAAATTTTCAGAATCCCATCTTATTACGTGTGAAGCAGAACCAGGGACGGAGCTACATTTTGTTTTGCTTGTAACTTTCTTAAATACTAACCGATTTTAATGATTTGCACCTTTTTGGATTCTGCTAAACAAGACGAAAAGAAATGTTCGCTTAAGTGTTTTTGTATCTCTTACAGTTTAAGGGATATTTCACTTCGAAAATAAAATTTTTAATTTTTTGACTCGACTCGTTTTGGTTTTTTGTTTATAACTTTTTAATACTGGCTCGATTTTAATTTAGAGTACACCATTCAATTTCTGATAAAATTCTAAGTAAATAAAAAGGAAAACCTTTAAAACCTTTTAATTAATTTTTAAAAATTTTCTCCATTAAATATTACTGTAAAGAATTTTTTATTTTTGTAATTACGGATAACATAAATTGAGACTTATAATTTTATAAAAAAAATTTCACCAAAAAGTCAAGTGGTTTAAGAGATACTGAGTTTCACATATTCAGATTTAGATTTTAACCGTGTATTTTTCAAAAAGTCCTTTTTCGTAGTCCGCGAAATTTGTGAAATTTTATCCTTATATTGTTTTAAATAAATTGCTAAAACTTAAATTATACTCTTGAAAATACAGATTTAGTTGCGGAAAAAAGAATGAAAAAAATTTTATTCATAATAGTTTTCCGGTTTTTTTTTCTCCCGCAAAGCCCTCTAAACGGCGCTATTGCATATATTTCAGTGAGAAATTCAATTGAATTTTAAGTAATAACTATATTGTGCGTTTTAAACTATTTAGTTTTTATGCTTATTTAATTTTAATTTTATGCTTATTTAATTTTTTAAAACAATTCTATTATTAGCATTAAATACAAAATTTTGTAAAATAGGAGCTGAGCCCTTTGTGAAATTCAAGATTCAGTAATATCCCAGCCGACATTTTTCTGAGCGCTCAGAAATTTTGAGTCGTAAAAGACTCAAATTTTGGAGTTATAAATGAAGCATATTAGACTCGTATTTATAAGTTCATTAAAAATTTTATCAGAGTGCGCAAATTTTGGATTTATAAATGAAACATATTCGGCTCGTATTTATGAGTGCATTAAAATTTTTTCATTATTGAAAAATTAATAATTTTACATTAATTCTCATTATTCGGAGGCTGCATCAGAAGGTGTTAGGGCTCTTTTATGAATCTTTTCTGATTTTAATTGTACACTCCGATGTAATTTATTAAATTATTTTAATTGGTTAAAGTGTTTAAGAAATACCGACTTATTTTTCTCGGTTTCAGTTTTGTTCCTTGAAAAACCGCGGTTTCGATTTCGAATAAAACCGAACAGCAAACTCTACTTGTGTCGTTAATTGAAATACCTACTTCACTTCTAATCGCTCTTTTAGTTCAATCGTTCATTTTACTACTTTTGGTCAGGGATAATTTAATTTCTTTTAATTAAAAACAAAATTTTACGCAATACATTGTCTATGCTGTTAAGATTCTTAATTTCTCTGATATATTATATCTTTGTTAACTAAAGGACGAGCAGTCTGAATGATAGGTAGCTAAGAACATAGCCAAGCGAACGATCGGAACAATTGTTGAATGAACAATTGATCGAAATTGTCAGAGGAATTGAATTGAAGAGCGAACTAGTTCTGCACGACAAATTGAAGTAGGGAAAGCGGTCACCAAAACGAACTATAATGCCCAAGTATAGTGCAAATACGCTTTGATCTATATACCCACTTTATAGCAGTAAATTTTCAAACTTTTTCAAGAGTGTAGTTAAAGTTAACCCTTTAGTATGAAACTCAACATTAACCCTCTAATTCTCTTTCTTCTGATTACAATAATATTTAAACCATATACTTGGCGTTGAAAATCTACTATGGAACAAATATTAAAATTTTAATTTATCGCTTTATTTAGGCGATATAGCACAACAAAGATTGAAGACGTATCTTGAAACTCAGTGGTCAAATAATTTCGGATTTTGCTGTAAATAATACTATCAATAAAATAAAATTACGTACCGAAAATTGTTGATCAATTATTGTTATTTCAAAAGTTATGGCGATTTTCGCTTTTTGAAAATTACGAAATTTGGCGAATTTGGCACTAAACATCAATAAATTTTGACGAAATTAGTTCTCTAAGTATATAATCTGTATTTAATTAAAAAAAAATCTGTTGGCTAGTTTTTGAGTTAGAGAGATATTTGCAAAACGTATCCTGGCGTTATCCTGTGAGCCCTGTAGAAAAATTTTTAACTGATTTTACAATTAGAGACTTTAAGCTAGCTTTGTTATTATCGGTAATGTACGCCAGATCGTAAATGTATTTTTGGCAATTTTTCAAATATTTTTTTTTCTTGTTTTAAAAAGCTAATTTTTTCAAATTTTCTAAATTTTCATTTAACATGCTTCTCGCGTGAAAACCGTTCCTTATACAAAAAAAGTTTGAAGGCAAAAAAGTAGATAGTTAAGTTTTCTATGGAATAATACAACTTGTTTAATAAAATATTGTTATTGAGCCAAAAACGATTTAAAATCTGAAGACCGCCTTAAAGCGGTCTTGTGCATTAGAGGGTTAATACACTGTTAAAGCATGAGTAATTTTTATAGACATAATAATAATAACTAATTTGTTTAATGTTTTTTTTTTATTTTATGCAAACCGGCTATAACAGTATATCCGGTCAATTTATTTTATTGTAACCATTATGGACACCATTGTGTTATTGGTTTAATATTTAACTATAAAAAAGTGGGAGTACACCAATCTATATATGTAAAAGAGTAATGTAACTCGGTGACTGACTGACTGACTGACCATCAACCAGCCCGACCCTACACAGAAAAAACAGTAGGCACCAACAACGGGAATTTGTAAAAGCAATCACATTTTCTTTTAAATTGAAATTTTATTTACAACCATTTTTTTGTTTGAAATATTTGTAACTCATTTGTAAATTGTTATCTTTCATATAGAAATTGTTTAAAAATAAAAATTCAGTTACAAAAAAAAAAATTAAATTTTTTTTGGATTTACAAATTTTTTTGTTGGTGCCTTTTTAAAAAGTTTGTTTTTTATATTTACAAATTTGGTACGAGAAAGGTGTTTAAAAATTTAATTTGAATTTTGTAAATTCTTTCTGTGTATGAACATAAAATGTAGACATCTGATAAGGCGGTCAAAATGAATTTTATTGCAAGAATACCACTTTAAATATTTAAACAAATATTTTTGAATATTACACTTTTTGTAAAAAAAAAACGCGTGTTTTAGATTTTTCACAAATATACAGAGCAAAACCAAGATTTTTACTCTAACTTTTTAAAAATTTTGCGCTATACTATAGGAACACTAATGCTAAAAAATGCAGTTTTGTGCATCAAGTGGGCTTTTTTTTTAAAAACCCAGTATGTTGCCAAATGGCTACACCAAGCATTTAAGGGTTAATGTAAAATTTTCGGTATGTATAGTATAGGTCTGTGTAGCAGAAAAAAGAATCTGTACTTGTTTTATTACTTTTCTACAAAGTGGGTTGGGTAGGCGTGGTCCAATGCTGAAAATATTTAAAAGTATTTTTAGTAAACCATTTGTTAACCCTTTAATGTCAAATGTTGCTCATAGGCAACATTGTATATTTTCGGTCATATTTGCTATAGTTTTTGTTATTTTTGCTAACGGTTTTTTTTCAACTGAAACCAATATGTGTGAGCATTCGTTTACGAAGTTACATTTTTAAAAGCTTTACAAGTGTTTATATGCGAGCTGTTTTTCCTAGTGCCCACACACATTTTTTCTCACATCAAAGTTTAAAGAAAAATAAAATTTTTGCTTAAATTGCTCTCAAATATTATGTCATTAATGAAATTCAAAAACTCAAAAAATTTTATGTAAAGTTTAGTTACGGAAAAACTATAAAATTAAAATTTGAAAAAATCTTAATCCGTTCGGGACCAGGTTAACGTATGAACTTTAATTCCAAATATCTCCGTTAGGGGGCGCTGAAAAACTATAAAAATTATAAAAAATATTTCTTTGGTATAGATCTATACTTCACCGAAGTTTGGTCTGAAAATCCCAGGGATTAAAATTGCGACATGAAAGGCTTAAAATTTTTTGAAATATGCCAAGAGCCTCAAATGAAACACAATCTATAGTTTTTCACCGGTAATTTTCTGAATGAAAAGCATAGGCGTAAATAGACCATTTTTATGGGGTGGGCAAGGGCCCCATTTATGTTTGGCTGTTTATTTGCCCATTCTCAGATCCTTAATCTTAAAAAACACTTTCGACATTATGCTTGCGATTTTTTCATACAAAAAGACTTTTAAAAATAACTCCCTCACTTTTGATAAAATTTTCAAAACTTTCAAATGGTTTTTATAGAAAACTCTGAAAAATGCATCCTTTTTTCTAAAGAAAACCTCGTGCAGGGAATGCTGTACGCTCAGAATAGCCAGAACTAAGATCGATTTATTTTTTAAATATTTTTTAAGTATGTATTTTTAAACAACATTTCTTATTTAAGAAATATTCAAGACAAAAAACTATATTAGATGTGGCTGTAAAAACAAATTATCCCAGCAAAACCACACATTACCAAATAATGTGTAAAGTAATGTGTTGCCATAGCGGCCGATGCATTACTTTATATCTTACTACACTGATGAATTTTACAGGCGATGAGCCCCGAAGTAATGTATGAGGAGGAAGTGATAAAGTAATTGGTTACTTATGTGGTTACGAGGATGCGAAAAGTAATGGGTCTAAAAATAGATTTTCGTAAAAAAAAATTTTATTTAAAAAAAAATTATTACAAATATTTTTTTTAATAAATATATAAACCTGGTCACGCTGGGATTTGCACCTGGGATCCCTGCATGTTAGCTGAGAACTCTACCACCTGAGCTATCGACACATATAACATTTGATTGCTTAAAAAGTAAATGAATTGTTGTGCTTCGTATTTTCATTTGTAATGTCGAAAAATATATACCTTACACCCATGCTTACAAAAAAACACAAAGTAATGTGTCTAAAAATAGATTTTCAAAAATATTCTAAGCATTACTTTCCATTTATATATCATGCATTACGTAATCAGTGATTGGTAAGTCATTACTTTTTGGTCCGAAATAATGCAGAAAGTAACGAGGTATCATTACAAGGTAATGCGTGAGTATATCGCACCCATTACCAAAGTTTTGCTGGGATCTTCCTAGGAAACTAGAAGACATTTTCCCACTCAAAAACACAGGATTAACTGATATTAAAAAAAAATAATCTTAGAACAAGAATTATAGACAGATGTTTTTTAAATTCTGGGGTGGGCAAAAAGCAGTCTAGGGTGGGCTTTTGCCCACCCCATACCGGCCTAAGTCTGCCAATGATGAAAAGGCAATTAAAATTTTCAGAACGACTTCCTAATTTGGATTTTTTGTGTTCTTATGAAAAACTCAATTTATCAAAAACACCCTACTTTTTAATTTTTTTAAATATTTAAAAAAAAAATCCACAAATAATTTTCTATTGGAATGAACAAAATTGGAGATGTGTTCGGCTTAGTTCTCGAAGAAATTTACATTACATATGGTACAAATGTAGTTGTACCGAATTTTGAGAAATTTGTGCATGGGTGCTTACACTCAAAAAAATAAGTTAGTAAAAAAATTAGTAAAACATCTTGTATATCAAGTGTACTAGTTTTCAGCAATTTTTTGCTGAAATTCCGTTTTCAGCAAAAATTTTAGTTATATTTTTTTAGCACTAAACTAATTTTGAACTAATGATTTACTAATTTATTTTGCTACAAAAATTGTGCTGATAACTGCATTCATAGCGTGGACGACAACCAGATAGACAAGATGTAGATGTCGCAGCTTGTCTGGAAACGGAAATGACAAAAAAAGACAAACAACTCTACACATATTCTATATTTAAATTTTCAGCAAATAAATTCACTAAAGAAAAATTTCGCTACAAGTTTTTTGAGTTTTTTTTGTCTACTAATATTCAGCAAACAGTTTAGTGATTTTAGCAAAGATTTTTTTCATTTGCAGTCGACTAAGTGTTAGCAAAACTTTTGCTGAAGATTACTACTTTTTTTGGTAAAAATCAGCTCGCTGATTTTCAGCAAACCTTTTGCTGAAATTACCAACTTTTTTGCAAGCACGCTCCTGACTAAAAATTTGCTGACACAGCAACATTTTTTGCTGACTTTACTGACTTTTTTTTTGAGTGTACGAGAAATATATATGTGGTATGGAGTTAGCAATAATAAATGTAATTTTTGAAAATTAAGTCGAATATCACTCTAAAAATGTTTAAACCTATAAAAGATCATGCCGATGGTCATACGTAGCCAACTCTTTGGTGACGATATATTCAGAATTTGATACAGAAAATTAAGAAAACAAGTACCACCGATTCTTTAAGCAATATTTGTTTGATGGAATCATACATAGAGTTCCACCGTGTGACGTACGGATTTTTGAGAGAAAATCCAAGAATCTCTTTTATAATCTCGGAATGTAAACAAAACAAATAATTCGAAATATTTCAAAAACCTACCAGTTAAAGAGAAGATGTATTTATTTCGGCCCTTTAATTGCTAACTATAAGTGTGTACATTATTACAGTGTTGTTTTTCAAACGCGTCATATAGACTAGCTGCAATTAATATGTGCGTTCCCGTACGTTACCGCGGGTACCCGCGGGAACCCAAAACAGCCCAAACAACAACAATTTACACGCAATTTTGAGTACGGGTACGCCTTTGGGCTAGTTTGTGTAACTTCGGTAAAGTACGGGAACAGACATAATATAGTAATAAATATGCCTTTTTATCACGGTTGGCAAGCACTACCTTTTCAATATAACGGTAGTTGCCTACCACGTCCACTTCAATACGATATTAAAATTTTAGGACTACGAGTACAATAGTGGCATGTGGCTCCTATTATCATTTATTTCATAATATTACCTGTTACCTTTTGCTGTATCTGCAAAATACCGTTATAAATCTGTGTTTCGGTATTTTAGCGGTATTTTAACGGTAGTTCAAGTTATTACAGAATAAAAAAAAAAAAAAACGAAATGAAACCGGTGACACAAAAAGACATATGAAGTAGCTGCTGTAGCCAACTACTGTTATTATGAAAAGGTATTCAATGCAAATAGTGATTTTTATTAATATTAATTTAGAAGGTTTGAGGTTAAGAAAAATAAAGCTTTTTTCTAAAAGTTATAAACACATTAATTTGCAACTCAGACTAGATCCAGTTTCTGCCTTTTTATACGGACAGGCTTCATTGTCAGATTGTCTCTACACGCTGAAAAAAAACGGCCTGTCCCAAACATATTTTTGCTGGTAATATATATATATTTGGAGAAATTGTTAAACATATTCGCCGTGTTTTTACTAGAAATAATATATATTTGCATGCAAATATATTATGTTTTCAAGCAAATATATTATGTTTGCCTGTAAATATATAATGTTTGGATGAAATGAAATGACGCTATCGACAAATATTATATGTTTGGCAGCAAACATATAATATATGTGTCATAAACAAATTATGTTTCCACGCAAATACTATATGTAAATAATATATTTAGTTATAAAGCAATTATTAATATATGCCAAACAATAGGCGTATTTATTCTACTCTCCAAATTTCTCTATATTTTAATGGAAAAACATAAAAAGTAAAATTAATACATCTACTGTTTGGCGATTATTTAATAACTAAATATATTAGAAATCACATTGAATTTTACATCTAATACAAATCTTTCATTGAAAAACAATAACTACAATCTCTTCATTTATTTTTTATTTATTTTTATTAACAAATATTAATTAAAAGCTCTTATAATAAGTTAATACTTTAATATACACAATTAAATAATTTTTGTTTTTCTTTTTAACACAATTTTATGTATTTTTTATACTAATTTATTTTATTTTTTCACATCTTTCACAATAAAATTAATAAATAAAGGAAAAGCATCACTAAATTTTCTGACTAGATGCAGTCTAGCTAAACTAAACGATTATTACCAACTACAAAAGTTATAATGGCTACATACAACTTTATATGTATCAAGAATGGAAATTCGCCGTTTTTCCAAATATATGTTAATTGTATCCACAAATATAATTATTACCGGGAAATATATGTATAGTAACTATAAAAACAATATACTTGGAAGCACACTGAAAATACATATATGGTAGTTTGTAAACATACATTGATTACCTCCAAACATATACAAAAACGTATTTTTCCTCCGTGTATATCATGAAAAAAAAAACTTATATTTCAAGAAAAAATATGACCGCACGGATTGAGGTAAAACTGTGAATAAAACATTTTTCAAAAATTATTTACATGACATTTAAAACAAGGTTTACTAATTATTATATGTTAACAAGGTTTACTTTACCTCAAAATGTCACAAAAGCAATATTTTATCTTTTTAAAATTGTTCCAAGGTACACGCAAAAATCGATCCAAGGTACACGCACTTGAATATTTCATAAAATCAAAAATTTTATTATTTATTAACAAATATATTACTTTCCCAGTGTAGAAACGGTAATGACATATCATTATTTTTTGGACTACCAGTAATGACACCCAATTACCTTCTTCATTATTTCAAAACATATAATAATGATTTACTGATAATGACTTACTTTTATCATTATTTCAAATAGAAAATAATTTTCTATATTTTTTTTAAATTTTTTTAAATCTATTTTTAGACTCAATATTTTTTAAACACTGGTACATATAACCATATATTTTTTGATTTTTCGTATGTTGGCGAGTAAGCTTACTTGTGTGCAGCAGGTTAATTAAGTTTTTATCCAATAAATATTACATGTCGATATATCTCAGATGGTAGAGCTGCTGGCTGGCAATCTGTAGACCCAGGTTCGATTCCCGCACCAGCAAATTAAAAAATAATACAATAAAAAATATTATATTTAATATAATTTATTTTTTTGAAAATGTATTTTTAGACTCATTATTTTTGTCAGTGCTGGTAAGCACATAGACAACGATATATTTTTTGATTTTTCGTATGCTGGTGTGTAACCATAACTCATTATTTTTCGCGACATCGCCATATAAAAGTAATAAGAAATGTAATAACAAAAGTAGCTAGTTACCATTACCAAGTATGTAGTTACATAACCACATATCTGGTAATGATTTTCTACACTGGGTTATTAACTAATATATGTATAACTATGAGTCTATATATCGATGTTTATTTGCCGCTTTGTTAAAAAAGAAATCTAAACTTGCAAAAAATGACTTCAAAGTTTAATAAATAATTTACTTTTTGCGATCCAAGGTACACGCTCCATATTGTTGTAATATCCAAATATTTTTTGATGGTAATATTAGCTAAAGATGAAGATAAAGCTAATTAAAACACTTTGTGGAAGACCACATTTTTAAAAACCAAAAGGAAATAGGTTAAAAATGGAAAGTTCCAAGGTACACGCGATCCAAGGTACAAAACTTTCCCCTACCTATTGTTTTTAGATCAAACTCCATATAAAAAGAAATGGTTGTAGCACATCAATACTAATACTAAACACTAATAGAAAAAAGTCTATAAAAAATTTAGTTAAAACTAAAAAATTAGTTCAAAATGATGTTGCGGAAAAAACCGCTAAAATTAGCAGATTATTTTTGCTATATATTAGTAATATAGGAACAGCAAAAATAAAACTCTTAAATATACAGAATTTTAATTATATTTGACCTAAGTTTTTGTTAATAGAAAATAACAAATTAACCCGCTAAAATCAGAAAAAAATTTTGCTAAGTAATTACCCAGTCAGAAAAATACAAACGGGAAAGCGGTGGCAAAGCACTTTAACAGGTGGTACAAGTATTGGCAAAAAGTGCTTTCCCATTCCCAAAATGATAACATCATTAGACAAAAGGACCGGCTGTTCAAAAAGCGCCGGAAAAGCACTGGAGGAACAAAATTTTTAAACGTTGGCAAAACGCTGGCAAAACCAATAACTAGGTGGTCTGGAAATATATTTTCCAAAATAAAATTAAAAAAAAGTTCATATGTATTTTTTTGACCCTGCCGTGATTTGAACCCAGGCCGTCAGATTGGCAGACGATTGCTCTACCCACTGAGCTAACGAGACATATAATATTTAGTGGCTAAACACATAAATGAGTGATAATAGCTGGACAACTACTGGCTGTGCCAAAATGTGAGTACTGGCAAACAATTTTTTGTAACTAGTATGCCAGTGTTGGGAGGGCAAAAAGAAAGTTGGTCTTGAAGGAGCTTTCCCACAAACAAAAAAATTAATTTTATGAAACAAAAAAAATTTTAAATTAAAAAAAATCCAAAAAAATTTTTTTCCTTGCAACCGGATTTGAACTCGGAACCTTCCGACTACAAACATTTTTTAACGAAGCGTCAGCATTTTTATAAAATTATTGGTTTTCCAGTGAATTGATTTTTGTACGCCTGGTAGCATTGGCTAGGTAGCACTGGATAACCACTGGTTGCAAACCTTGGCATATCACTCTAAGCCAATTCTTTGCCAGTGGTTTTTTTTATAAACCACCGAAATTTTTGTAAAACAAATACTGGTAAAACGCTTTTTGCAAACGCTGGCAAAGCGTCCCAAATGAGTGTTCTGCCAGTCATTTATTTTTAATACCGTGGTTACCCAGTGGTATGCCAGTGCTTGATTTTTTGTACCACTGGGGATTTCTGACTGGGTAGTTAACTAAAAAATCACAAAAAAAAATTTATAATTTTGTAAGATTTTTTCGATTTTTTTTTAATGCAGCAGTTTGCAATTTTTTTACAAATATTTCAGCTGATTTCATTACAATAGACTGCTATTTGCATTCATCTAAATTTAGCTTAAAAATAAATATAAATTTATAAATTTTGCAGGTACAACAGTTTGTTTCCCAGCAAAAACAGACATTACCGAGTAATTAAGCGAGTTAGTAGCACACAAAGGGTTTGACTATTTACCAGGCTATTTACTCGCAGCAGTACTTTTGTTCGCGATGTTCAAAAATTCATGGGTGGTCATTACCCTCTTGCTTACAAAAAAAGTGCGAATAACGAGTTACCCATAGTGAAAGAATAATTAGTTACTCACAAAGGTAGAATAAGTGGTTACTCAGAAGTTAGGAAATAAGTGGTTACCCTACATTGTAAAATAGTTGGTCATACACGCTGAAAAAAGTGGCCTGTCCCAAAAATATTTTTGCTGGTAATATATATATATTTGGAGAAATTGTTAAACATATTCGCCGTGTTTTTACTAGAAACAATATATATTTGCATGCAAATATATTATATTTGCAAGCAAATATATTATGTTTGCCTGTAAATATATAATGCTTGGATGAAACGAAATAGACGCTATCGACAAATATTATATGTTTGGCAGCAAACATATCATATGTGTGTCATAAACAAATTATGTTTCCATGCAAATACTATATGTAAATAATATATCTCTATCTCTATTCTCTATACATATATAAAAGAATAACGTGACTGATTGACTGACTGACTCAACATCGCCCAGCCCAAACCGCTGAAGCTAGGAAGTTGAAATTTGGTATGTAGGTTCCTCTTTCGGGGTAGACGTCCGCTAAGACGGGATTTTTGGAAATTCCTACCGGAACGGGCAAAAAGGGGGAAAGTGTCCCCCTTGACGGCCTGCCCAAACCGCTGGAGGTAGGAAGTTGAAATTTGGTATAAAGGTTCCTCCACTATCGTAGACATCCACCAAGACGGGAGTTTTGGAAATTTTTACAGGGACGGGCAAAAAGGGGAAAAAGTCTCCCCCTTAACGGCCTGCTCAAACTGCTGGAGCTATGAAGTTGAAATTTGGTATGTAGGTTCCTCGACCGGTGTAGACGTCCGTTGAGACGGCATTTTTGGAAATTCTTATCGGGAGGGGCAAAAAGGGGACAAAAAAAGTACCTTTTTCGAAAAAAAGTACCTTTTCACAAAAAAGTACCTTTTCCCAAAAAAAGTACCTTTTTCCCAAAAAAGTACCTTTTTCCAAAAAAAGTACCTTTTTCCAAATAAAAGTACCTTTTTCCAAAAAAAGTACCTTTTTCCAAAAAAATACCTTTTTCCGAAAAAAGTACCTTTTTCCAAAAAAAAAGTACCTTTTTCCAAAAAAAAGTACCTTTTTCCAAAAAAAGTACCTTTTTCCAAAAAAAGTACCTACCTTTTTCCAAAAAAAGTACCTTTTTCCAAAAAAAGTACCCTTTTCCAAAAAAAAGTACCTTTTTCCAAAAAAACTACCTTTTTCCAAAAAAGTACCTTTTTCCAAAACAAGTACCTTTTTCCAAAAAAAGTACCTTTTTCCAAAAAAAGTACCTTTTTTCAAAAAAAGTACATTTTCCCGAAAAAAGTTCATTTTCCCGAAAAAAGTACCTTTTTCCAAAAAAAGTACGTTTTTCCAAAAAAGTACCTTTTTCCAAAAGAAGTACCTTTTTCCAAAAAAAAGTACCTTTTTCCAAAAAAGTACCTTTTTCCAAAAAAAAGTACCTTTTTTAAAAAAAGTACCTTTTTCCAAAAAATGTACCTTTTTCTAAAAAAATGTACCTTTTCCAAAAAAAAGTACCTTTTCCAAAAAAAGTATCTTTTCCCAAAAAAACATACATTTTTCCAAAAAAATACCTTTTTCAAAAAAAGTAGCTTTTCCAAAAAAAAGTACCTTTTCCCAAAAAAAAGTACCTTTTTCTAAAAAAATGTTCCTTTTCCAAAAGAAGTACCTTTTCCAAAAAAAGTACCTTTTTCCAAAAAACATACATTTTTACAAAAAAACACCTTTTTAAAAAAAAATACCTTTTCCAAAAAAAGTACAAATAAAGTACTTTGTAAAAACAAAGTATCTTTTTCCAAAAAATTTCGTTTTTCCAAAAAGTACCATTTAAAATAATATATAATTTCAAAAAAACTACTTTTTTTCCTCCCCCACGGATATCTCCACTAAAACAAGGTTTCTTGATATTCGGCATAGACGTGCGCTAAGACGGGATTTTTGGAAATTCCTACCGGAACGGGCAAAAAGGGGAAAAGTCTCCCCATAAACAGTCTCACAAATTGGAAAAGTGCCTGCCCAAACCACTGGAGGTAAGAAGTTGAAATTTGGTATAAAGGTTCCTCCACTGTAGTAGACATCGACTAAGTTTGTATTTTTGGAATTCCCTACAGGATATCACAAAAGGAAACTCGGTATGTGAGTTCCTCCTTCTATGTAGGCGTCCGCTTTGACGGAATTTTTGAAATTCCTATCGGGAGGGGAAATAAGGTAAAAGTCTCCTCCTGACGGCTTGCCCAATCCCTTTTGGCCAACCTAAAATTTTAAATATGTATTCCTTGGAGTAGGACTAATTCACCGGCAACGTAATTTTTCTATTTTGGAACAGGAACATAGTAAAAATGGTGGTTGAAAGGGAAAAATGTCCCCACTAACGGCCTGCCCAAACCGCTTAGGCAATGCAGTTGAAATTTGGTATGAATGTTCCTCATCCATCGCAGATAGCCGCGAAGATGGAATTTTTGTAAATTCCTAAAGGGAGGGGCAAAAAGAAGAAAAGCCTCACCTTGGGGGCCGGTAAAAACCCCTTCGGCTAGAAACCTGAAGCTTAAAATGTGGGTCCCTGGAGTAAGGGCTAACTTATTAGAAAGATACTTTTTTGAATTTTGGACAGGGTCGTTATAAAATGGGGGCTCAAAAAGGGAAAGTTGCCCCTTAACGACCTGTCCAAACTGCTGGAACTAGGAAGCTGAAATTCGGTACTTAGGTTCCTCTTCCAGCCTAATTTCAACCGGGAGGGACAAAAAAAGAAAAAGTGTCCCCCTTGACAGCCTGCTCAAACTGCTGGAACTAGGAAGGTGAAATTCCCTGTCGATGGATTTTCGGAAATTCCTACCGAGAGGGGCACAAATAGTAAAAGTTGGCTAGAAACCTGAAATGTAAAACATATGTTACTTGGAGTATGGGCTCACTTACCGGGAAGGTGCGTTTTGGACAGGCACATTGCAAAAATGGGGATTAATGAAGCGAAAAGTGCCGCTTAAAGGCCTGCCCAAACCGCTGGAGGTAGGAAGTTGAAATTTGGTATTAAAGTTCCTCCTCTATTGTAGACATCCGCTAAGATGAGATTTTTGAAAATTTCTACAGGTAGGGTCAAAAACAGTAAAAGTCAACGGCCTGGCCAAACTGCTGGAACAAGGGAGCTTAAATTCGGTATTTGGGTTCCTTCTCCAACGTTGACGTCCCCTAAGATGGTATTTTTGAAAATTCATACCGGGAGGGGTAAAAAGGGAAAAAACTTCCCCCTTGACGGCCTGGCCAAACTGCTGGATATAGAGACCTAAAATTATGTATGCAGTAGGTTCCTCCTCCAACGCAGACGTCCTCTAAGACGGAATTTTTGGAAATTCCTACCGGGAGGGGTAAAAACGGAATAATTCTCCCCCTTGATGGCCTAACCGAACCCTTCGGCTAGAAACCTGTAATATATAATATGTTTTCCTTGGAGTATGGGCTAACTTATCGACAAGGCATTTCTAGGACTTTGGACAGGAACGTGGTAAAAATGGTGGTTCAAAAGGGGAAAATTGCCCCCCCCCCCCCTTAACGTCTGCGTCTTTAGCTAGAAACCTAAAACTTAAAGAACAAGTGTATATGAAACACTAAAATTAAGAAACTAAATAGGAAACGAGTGGAATTGAAACACTACACAAGTGGAATGAAATGGATATAAACGTTGAACGAGTGGAATTGAAATTATAGACAATGCAAATGGATTGGAAGAGGGAATTACCTGTTCAAACACTATCCACGGGATATGAAACTTATGTAGCATAGAAACATACTCTCCAAAAAGTTAAACAAATTTTCTAAAAGAGAAAAAACCTTAGAAAAGGAATGGAACTTATATATTCCGATATTTAAACTTCATGTAACGAAGCACCGGTACATAAACTGGACAACAACGCAGCGGGCTTTGCCCTCTATTTTTAATATTATAAAATGCTTTCCAACCCTGTTGCGCCCCCCCCCCCCCCTAAACTTTAAGGCACGCTAACAACGTAGAGGGCTGCGCCGGCTAGTTTAGTTATAAAGCAATTATTAATATATGCCAAACAATAGGCGCATTTATTCTACTCTCCAAATTTCTCTATATTTTAATGGAAAAACATAAAAAGTAAAATTCATACATCTACTGTTTGGCGATTATTTAATAACTAAATATATTATAAATCACATTGAATTTTACATGTAATACAAATCTTTCATTGAAAAACAATAACTACAATCTATTCATTTATTTTTTATTTATTTTTATTAACAAATATTAATTAAAAACTCTTATAATAAGTTAATACTTTAATATACACAATTAAATATTTTTTTTCTTTTTAACACAATTTTAGGTTTTATTTATACTAATTTATTGTATTTGTTCGCATCTTTCACAACAAAATTAATAAATAAAGAAAAAATATCACAAAACTTTCTGACTAGATGCAGTCTAGCTAAACTAAACGATTATTACCAACTACAAAATTTATAATGGCTACATACATCTTTATATGTATCAAGAATGGAAATTCGCCGTTTTTCCAAATATATGTTAATTGTATCCCACAAATATAATTATTATAAAGTTAGAAATGCAAAAATATGTATTCTTAGATGACAAAATATGACTAATTTAGAAACAAACCCATGTTTACCGGGAAATATATGTATAGTAACTATAAAAACAATATAATTGGAAGCATACTCCAAACACATATATGGTAGTTTGTAAACATACATTAATTACCTCCAAACATATACAAAAACGTCTTTTTCCTCCGTGTATTATTATCACGCAAATTTATAAAAATAAGGCACCCTGTAGCTGTTTTAAAGAAATGAATTACTCGGCATCTTTGCCTTATCCTATTCGCATTTTATACTGTCTCGCTTTATTTTCGAAATCTGAGCGAGATATTGCACTCCGATTAGATAAATGAGATAGGTCTGGGTGAGTCATTTTTTTTGTCTACTAATTTGTTTAATACAAATTAGCACACTCTGGTAATATAAGTTTCGTACCCTGTACCATTTCGTTTCATTTCCTCTGCTTAGTGTCCCAATTTCGTTCATTAACTGTTCCATTGCTTATCGTTTCGATTTGGACCAATGATCCATTCCATTATCAGAATGTGTTAATTTCTAGGATCATGTAAATTAAAAAAAAATCATTCAGTGGCTGTTTTATATAAATACATCCATTGAGATCTCACCCGGCCTAATTTCGTAGTTTGGGCCAGTTAAATTTCTAAAATTAGCATCAGCCCGAGCCAGTGTTTTCCAAACCTGATTTCGATTATATATGTACGTAGACTGGTCCAAAAAAAAATTTGGAATTCTCACGCGCCACAACCATAACAATATGCCTGCATGAAAATAAATATGGTCTGATAAAAAAACACCAAAAGAATTTTGTTTACAGGTTGCACATCGCAATTGACGTTTCGAGGTTGTAGGGTAGAGGGAGGATCCTTCGCCAGTGAGGCACATACACTAATCCCATTTTCCTCCGATATTAAGGTAGATAAAAAATTTAAAAAAATATATTTTGTGCATTTTTCAGTTACCTTTCCTTGACATCCACTTTCACGAATTTACATCACATGTGATCGCAGACCGACGTGTTTTTGTATTTTTTGGGGTGCCAAAAAAATAATTGAAATCAACTATATTTTGCAGTATCTTCCTCAAATCGTGTGATAAAAAAATAATTTTTCATTATGTTAGACCTATGATCCTAAGCTTTCAAATAATAATAATTTGATTTTAATAAATGTTTAAAAAGTGTGAAAAAATATTAACTTTATGTGCCTTTCTCTGGGGCACAATCACCAGATGGCCCCTGGAGCTACAAAGAGTTGGTGCAACCCTGCCTAAAATGCTCTATAAGACTTTTCTATGTTTAAAATATTTTTAATAGTAAATTAGAACAATCGTGCTCATTCCTGAATTTATATTAAGCGTGTTCGTTTACTTACTAAAAGTTACTAATTTTACTACAGCTGGAAAAATTTAGTACAAAAAGTAAACAAAACTTTCCAATTGTAGTAAAAGTAGTAACAAATTCGAGTAAACGAACACACTGATTATTTATTCAGTTTTTTGTAATTTTGAAGAATCATTATATTATAGTTTTAAATTATTATTTTTTTAATGTAGTGGTGATTTATTGATTAAAAAGAATCACATATCTTAAAGAACTTATTCTAAATTATTTATTTCAGTCATTAAAAGATTAACTTTGCGGTATTAATAATTTTTATACCCTACACCACTATGTGGTCAGGGTATTATAAGTTTGTGCTGATGTTTGTAACACCAGACCCACCTTATAGTATACCGATCGACTCAGAATTTTTTTTTATTTCGATTTAACGATGTCCGTCTGTCCGTCCGTCTGTCTGTCTGTCTGTCCATGCATTCTTGTGCGCACTCTACAGGTCGCAAATATTAAGATATTTTGATGAAACTTGGTACACCGACTTCTGTCGGCCCATGTTTAGACCTAGTGCCCATATAATGGTCCCCCCAAAATTATATTGTTTATATGCTGCAGGTCGCAAATATTAAGATATTTTGATGAAATTTGGTACACCGACCTATGTCAGCCGAAGGACAAAGCCTATTGATTTTGGTTAACCCCGGTCCATGTTTAGACCTAGTGCCCATCAGAGAACGGTTTGAGTGCCTTATTTTATGCTTTTGAATGCAATCACAAAAAATGTGCATACTGTTGTCAATACTGTCAATTTCAGTAAAGCAATACAGACACAATTAAAAAAAAGTAAGTATGACGAAGGCCATGTATTGCACTGCATGTCTTCTGTTAATCTTACCTAACACTCACAAAAGCAACGAATATAAAATGATTGGTATGAATACAAACCGATTGTCACGAATGGTCTCAATGTTGGTTGTATAAAAATTGAAAATTTTTTTTCTGTCAAACATCTTAGTATATTTTTGGTGTTTATTTTTTTCACTTACACATTAACAAAATGAGAAAATATATACATATTTCATATTTAAATAAAAAAAAAAAAATGGAAATTTCATCCCACTGCATTTTTCAATATACTGGAACAGGTCAACGAATACTAAATGAATGTTGTGATTGATTTTATTTTTTTAATGCGTCATCTCTTCATTTCGTTGCTTGACATGTAGTGGCATTATAAAAATAATGCGTAAAAACCACTCATCAAAAACAATGAATGTATATAATATTGTTGCATGAATACATGGCAAAAGCAATAAATGTTATGACTGCACAATAAAAACGAATGTACTCAAACCGTTCTCTGGTGCCCATATAAGGGTCCCCCCAAAATTATATTGTTTATACACTGCAGGTCGCAAATATTTAGATATTTTGATGAAATTTGGTACACCGCCCTATATCAGCCCAAGGACGAAGCCTATTGATTTTGGTTAACAGCGGTCCATGTTTAGCCCTAGTGCCCATATAAGGGTCCTACCAAAATTATATTGTTTATACGCTGCAGGTCGCAAATATTAAGATATTTTGATGAAATTTGGTACACCGACCTATGTCAGCCCAAGAACAAAGCCTATTGATTTTGGTTAACACCGGTCTATGTTTAGACCTAGTGCCCATATAAGGGTCCTCCCAAAATTATATTGTTTATACGCTGCAGGTCACAAATATTAAGATTTTTTGATGAAATTTGGTACACCGATCTACATCAGCCCAAGGACGAAGCCTATTGATTTTAGTTAACAGCGGTCCATGTTTAGACCTAGTGCCCATATAAGCGTCCCCCCAAAATTGGCTTGGTTACAAACTGCAGGTCGCAAATATTAAGATATTTTAATGAAATTTGGTTCGCTGACTCACATTATAGAAAATTTTGACACAAGTCCCATTTTAACCCATTCGAATTTCGGATCCAAACATTAGTTGGCTTTTAACCAGACTGGTTTTCTGCTGTTTATTTGCCCATTCTCACACTTTTAATCCCAACAAACACTTTCGGCCTTATGCTTTCAATTTTTTCACACAAGAAAAAACTTAAAAATGATTCCTTGCCTTCTAATAAAATGTTCATACATTTTCCTATCAAAATCGCCATATTTTTATACAAAACTCTGAAAAGTGAATCTATTTTTCTGAAGAAAACATCGTACAATGAATGTGTTCCAAGCTATATTTTCAGATTATTATGATAGAGAAAAGAAATCTAAGATCAACCTGTCTAATTCTACTTCGGACTAATCCTTTCTAACCCCATATTCTGATCACTTAAATTACCGAGTTGGTCAAAAACAGTGAGATGTTCATCTTACAATTTTTTTTTCTACAAAATATTGAAATTTCATTAAAATAACATAGTAATGTTTTGTTTTAAGAAACTTCCTAGTTAGATATCAACTAATTATTCATTTAGAAAACTATGAAATCTAAGATATTTAACTCACCAAAAAAGATTATGCGTTATATTTCTATTATTGAACAACTTTGCGATTCTAATAATTTTTCTTAAAGAAAACTCTTATGGTCAATTTTATAATCAGAACTAAGATCGATTTGTTTCTTAAATATTTCTTAGGTAAGAATTTTTCAAACAACTTTCTTATTTAAGAAATATTTAAAACAAAAATCGATCTTAGTTCTGACTATAGAACTGACCCTTAGATTTCAACAAATTAGCTGCCCAGGAATCTAGCAGAGATTTTCCCAAACCAAAAACACAGGTTTATTTGATATAAAAAAAGTAATATTGTGATACTTTTTGCCATCAAAATTATAGAGAAAAGAATTGTAGGTAGATTTTTTTAAAATTCTGGGGTGGGCAAAAATCAGTCTAGGGTGGGCTTAGCTTAGGGTGGCCTAAGTCCGCCAATGTGTAGGGTATTGTATAGTCGGCATGCCCGACTTTAACCTTTTTACTCGTTTTTTTTTTTGTTAAAATTGTATCTAGCTCTATTGGCGAATATCCCCCAAGTTTGGGGCAGTTATGCCGATTTGAGTTACTTTGAAAATCATTAAAAAGGTAATAGAAAATATGAAAATAATTAGAATAAAAATTATAGAAATTAAAGCCAAGATATGTAGATTTTCAATTTGAAAGTAATTTTTGAAAAATAATTAGGGGTTAAGAAATGACAGTGATTTGAAAAAAAGTGGCGAAGGATCCCCCCTCTACCCTACACACAGAAAACGAATTCGTTGCGTCAACCGAATTTGTTGCCAACCGAATTTTGGTAGTTGCATGAACTATCACTTAATTCGGTTACAGATACAGAATTTTTTAATGGAATATGAACGACTAAAAGTTGTTCCAACCGAATTGATTTGGTAAACCCGACCGAATTCATTCATTCAAATAAAACACTGTTTCCAAACAATTTATAGTTTTTCAATTTTTATTTTAATAAAGTAAATAATTTAGATTAAATATACAAAATACAAGTCAATGAATATTGTTTTTTGATAGTAAGTAGACTAAAAATACATTATACTTACAAAAAATCAAATTCTTCAGAGTGAAGAAAAATGCCATTTAAAAGTTACCTTAAACTTTACCTTTAACTTTAAATGCTTTCTCCCTCGGGGAATTTCGCTAACATTTTGCTATAAAAATCTTAGTTTTAGGAGATATGTATTAAGAAAGGAAGAATCCTCACAATTTTCTGAAAGCTTTTGTAAATATTTCCAAATACATTCCACTAAACAGCTGCATGGTATACATTTATAATGCATTTGTTGTACTTATATTTAATATAAATTCGCTGATACTTTTATAAATTTAAAGGGAAGGCTTTAATATCCTCATTTAGTCTATATAAAAAAAGCAATGTACTGAGAGATGATTGTTTTACTAAAATTACCTTTATTGAATCGGCAGTTTAAAAATAATATTGAATACCTTCTTCATAAGTATGCAGAAATTTCAAATGCGAGAAAAGTTTTATAGAATTTTTAAATTTAGTTTTAATTTTTTGATTTTTGTTTTGTATTTTTATTTGTTGACATTTATTTAAATTCAAACAACGCCATTCGGTTATGTTGATATTATTTTGGAGATATCAACCAAATTTATAAGAATACTTTTTTGTATTTTGGTGCCCCAACTGAAAATTTACCACAAAAATTCTACAACTAATTTTTAAATCGGTATGTGCAACCACCATTCAGTAAAAAATAATTAGTAAAGCATTAGTAAACTATGATTAATAAAGTATTGGGCATTACAACTAAAATGTAATTGTGATTGTGAATTCGTGGTGAAAAATTCACTACTTATAGATTTTAGGATAGTTGTGACTGCCGAATTAGATTATAAGTTTTATTATTGAATGAATTGGTTGGGAAAACTGATTTTAATAACATAAATAACTTTCTTTTAGTTATAGCTTCAAAATATTAATCATAAACGGGTAATTTTTACTAATACAACTAATTTTATGTAACTGAAATAAAAACTTTATTGTAATAGTAAAATAAGTGTAGGTCTGGTCGAATTCCAGCTAATTTATTTTCTGTGTGTACTTGTTCTATTATTTTTAATTGAAAATAATAATTATGATCGCGACATAACAAATCTAATATATTTTTAGGTGTACCTTACGAATATGAAAACAAAATTGAAACCGGAGTCGCGGATTTCGCGATATTTGAAAATTTCATACAAAAATGTTCAATTTTGATCAGGATGTTTTCTTATATTTACCACTATGAAAATTTCTTTTTTGCATTAATATATATCTATGGAATGTCCTATTATTTTGGTAGCAATAAAATAATAGCCATTAAAAATTATAGCCATTATATTGAAAAAAGTAAAATTTGAAGTTAATTTGCAAGGATATCTGTTATCTTTTTTTAAATTAAAATCAGTTTTATATATAATGAAGGCGCTTGATAAGTAAATTGCAAAGGTATAACAAATTGATTTTGCGATAACACCGTTTACAGGTAATTAGAAAAATACCTCAAAAAAACTTGAGTTTTTTTGAATTTTCATAAACCGCGAATAATTTATAAACCACAAAATTTTTTAAATTTCAATTGCTGATTCATAATCTTCGTTAAAATAAAGATTAGATTTGAGAAATTTGCGCATACAAGGCAAAAACAAGTTGAATTTTTAATTACATCTTTTCGGAAAATTTGGAAATTTTAACTAAAATATGTATTTTTTAACTAAAATATGTATTTTTTAACTAAAATATGTATTTTTTATGAATTACTTAAAAGTTATTTAATTTTTTTAAGTTTTGATTTGAGAATCCGTTTCTTCACATTAATTAAGACTAGATTTAAAAAAAAGTTAAATAATAGCTTACAGTTTAAGAAATAATTCAATTTAAAATAAACCCTACTTTTTGTATAAATTACTCTAGAGATAAATTACTAATTCTTAAAAGATAACTTTTTCTGTTAAATAAAAGCGGATTTAGCTGAAACTTGGCACAGGGAGTGTTTAGACATTAAGAAATAGGGGCAACATTGTGGAGATCGCGAATTCCAACTTTCTTGTTTTTTGGACCACTCTAATATACGTGTATCGGCGTTTTAAAAGTTTGCGTCTGGATATATGTTCCTTGGGGGGGTTAAAGTTGCCCCCTTTTGCAAATGTTTATTGTGGATCGGCATAGGAAACCATGTGAGTCTTCCATTTTAGTTATATTATATATTCAGAGAAGTTATGTAAGACACTACGAGGAAAATTTTTGTGGAACATTTTAATCCTCTAACTCTTCAACTAAAGGGACTTTCTTGGACTTTAAACAGAGACAAAAAAGACACGTAAATTTCCGGGTTAGAGGGTTAAAATATGCCACAAAAATATTTGCCATGAAATTCTACTATAAGTCTCTGAATACATTAGAGTTGAAAATTTAACTTCAATGCCTGTATTAACTCAAAACTGAAAATGTGTTTAAGGGTTTATTTCGTACTTATTCAGAATTGGCGCTCACAATCCTGGATTTTATGGGGTTAGTTTGTATATGTTGCATAAAGTTTCACTATAAGTTACCTTACAAAAGAAAGGTATACATTAGACCGTACCACGAAAAAAAAGTTCGCCGTACACTGTCGAATCTAAATTATTTTCGCAAGGAGGTTTCGCATTTTTTCTATTATTTTTTTGCCTAATATAGGGGTTGTCTTTTTTCTTAAAATATGATACATCGATGTTTTGCTCTAAGACCATTGACCTCAAGTATCCCGTTCTAGTATTTACCCATCAGATTTTAATTCCTACCACCCTAATGTACCATCCTAATCTCAGAAAATTGAAGCTCGCAAAAAATTAATAAACTTTTGTTAAGGAAGTTTTTCGATAATTCCAGCAGAAAAATTTTTTTATTGCCGAACGTTGGGATCATCTTATTAATTTTTTTTCATTGGATTTTTCCTTTATGGCAAAATATTAATCTTCTCGAGGCAAAAAATTGATATATCGTACTTTAAGATCCGACTGTAAATGCCGAAAATATAACGAAAAATTAGAAAAGGCAAACAAAAAAAAATCTTTTTAAAAATTGCCTTGCAAAAGTACTTCATATTGGAAGGTGTACCGCGCAATTTTTTTTTGCGTGTAAGGTGGTTCGGTCTACTATACACAGATAAAACATCTATTATAACAAAAAAACCGAAAGAAAATTTGGGTACTTTGGTAAGCATTTATTTATTACTAGGGCAAGGAATTCCATGCAAATGCATGTTTTTTCTCGATAGTCCAAAACTAATATGTACTAAATATTTATCCGAAACATCAAAATGGCATCGATTTATAGTTGCATATTTTTGATATTTTGTCAATGCATGTTTTTGCATATTTTGACTTTAAATGCATATTTGGTGCCTTTGTAATGCATATTTTGTGGTTTTTAATGCATATTTGTGGATATTTTTCATTTTTAGGAGCATTTTTTAAGCATTAAACACATAGACGACTGCAGCTACACGACTACAGCCTGTCAAAAATAAAATACACACGTTTATATGAAAACGATTATTTTGACACCAACACAGCTACACGGCTACACGACTACTTTTGCCGCTGTAGTCAATATAGGAAATTTCTATTTTTGTTGGCTACAAAACAAAAATAGTGTTGACAATATAACAAAATATGTAAAACAGGACAATTTTTCCCGCTAGAGGCGAAATAAAATCGCTAGTTCTGACTAGAGAATCACCGTTTTGGGAACACTGAAGAAACAGCTGTTTATATTTTACAATTGTTTGAAGATTTCATTAATTTATATTTGGAAATAACTTTATTGTGATGTTTTGTAAAAAAAAAATGGATCTTACAAAATTAACAAAATATTCCTCAGCCATTATTTTAGAAGCACAAACCAAAAAAGATTAACATTTATCAAAATGTCAAATATTTAGGATTATCTGTTTACATGTTGCTGTCGTTTTCAAAAAAATTAAGTAGCTGACTACACGACTACAATTGCAGCCAGCAGCATTTGTAGTCGTGTAGTCGTGTAGCTGCAGTCGTCTATGTGTTTAATGCTTTATTTTGTAAAAACATATGAAAAATGAATACGTTTTCATATTTTGATTCAATCAAAATAAATATTCTTAAAAACTAATTAGAAATTTATTAATTCAGTTCGAGGCCAATTTCCTTATTATGAATTAACATGATAAGTACTTTTTTCAAAAACTGCTATTTTTCTTCATCAGGATATTCTCCTAACAAATACTTCACAGAGTTTTTGCTTTCAAAAACCTCTAACACTTTCAGGAATGAAAAGACGATCGTTTCGGGGATTTTCCAAGTCCCCTTCTTCAGTTTTCTTTAGAAAGTGGTGGCAATAGTGCAATGCAAATTGAAACATCAAAATTTCATATTAAACGTAGTCTACTACATCAACGAAATGAGAATGGAGTAAACAATAAAATATGTTTTCGAAGTCTCTGCAAAGACATAACCAACAATAGAAACACAACACAACTACATTTTTAGTTTTGAACACCACTGTTTTAAATACTGCTTAATGAACATCAACATTTCTATAAATAGATGTTTAATATAAATTACAAAAAAAAAGAAAAAAACAAAACAATGGAAGCAGACACGAATTGATCAGCGAATCTTATGTCTGTCAGGCAAAAACGCTAATCACTAGGCTACGCCATAGTTATGGTTTTTAATGATTTATAACATATATTATTTGTTTCAGCTATTTTGAATTAGTAATGTGTGGGGTATAATTATGGGTAACTCATTACATTCAGTTTAAAAGTAATTCAAAGGGTAAGGAGATATAAGATCTAAGTAATGCATGTAGTAATGACCAGTCATTACCAAGGTTTTGCTGGGATATTTTAGCTACAAGAGAATGAATACTAGGGTTATAAGTTTTTTATTCTTTTTGCAAATATCAAATTTTACATGCCCTAGCCAAAAAGGCCCTAAAAACATATTAAGAAACGCAATCTTACTTTTTCGCTGCTGTTAAAAAGTTCCCGCACCAAAAGGATTGAAATTTGGTACATATTTCTTTTAGTTTAAATAAAATATTTCTCCGAATTTTTAAACAAATGAGACTCAAACGATGCGTATTAAAAGCAGGCACCGGATTTTACAAACAAAAAACTTTATTTTTAAGTTTTCATCAATAAATAAAAAAGTATTCTTTTTAAAATAAAGTAAATTTCTAAATTTTTTTTATATTCATCGAAAATTTAAAATATATTTATCTTTATAAAAAAAAGAAAAAAAAATTTTAAAAATGATATTTTTATACAAATGATATTTTTTTTATTTTCAACTCCAAACAAAAAAAGAAAAAATAAAAAAAAAAGTTTTTGTACAAAAAAAAAAAGAAAAGTTTTTTTTGTACGTATAGACCAAATACAATTAATATTGTAATTAATACACTCACAATATTTTATCGTTAAAAACAACCTAAAATACATTTCAAATTAATTGAAAACACAATTAAAAAAAGGACTACTGATTTTTCATTATATTCAAACCATTTTGCTATTTATTTTCAAACATTGTTTAAACAATCCATAAAAGAAATAAAAATAATTGAAAAGTCTGTTAAAACTATCATCAATTTTTAACTGGCAAAACGTAAAAAAAAACGATTTTTTGGTTTGTTTTTTCATATTCGAAAGTTTTTTTTTTGTTTCAATTTTCAAAATACTGCAACACTAACACACACGTTCTTTGTTTATTTAATTTCTGTTTAATTTAATTTTCTTTCGTTTTAAATTCAAAGCAATTTTGTTTTGTTCCAACACCACACACGATTCGAACCAACGACCTTTGGTTTAGAAGTTCATCGCCTTACCCCTTGAGCTAAACTATATTAATACAAATAGTTTCATAAACATTTTTTTATAATTCAAATTGTTTTTATTTTATTTGAATCTATCTTTTTAAATTTCAAATTACCCATCACACATAAATATAATAGTTAAAAGAAATGCCCTAAATGTAACAACGAACATACTGCTCTTTTCAAATTTTTGGTATATAAATTTAATGGTTAATGCAGAAAGGCCCTAACTGGAATTAATATTCCACTAGAGGAAATGGAAATCTGAAAAACTTAGATTATACTTTTTATTTTATTGTTTTTGTATTAATATAAAGTTTCATTCTGAGAAACAATATTTCCACCGCTTTTATATTTATATTAATTTATAGAAATTAAGAATAAAGATACACTGAGAGAATTATCTGCATGATATTAATGAATTTTTGCATAAAATCGATAAAGTTTCACGGGAACTCGTCCATTGATACTTTTCATTGAATTAATGGAATTTTTCATAAAATATTATCAAAAATTTAATTTTATTTGCTTAAAGTTTCATACGCTCCATGAAAAAGTTTCAATAAAACTATATTCATAAAATATACGAAGCTTTTTCATCGAATTTCACAAATTTTTCATTTATATTGTGAAGAAAACTTCAACATTTTACTGAAAAATTTCACTAAAACTCGTCCAGCAAAATTCTCTCTGTGTAGCGTCTTTCTTTATTAAGCCATCGATATTAAACTTTGGAGCAAAATTGCACAAAAATATTTTTATCATAAAATTATTTAAGATTTTAAAATCATTCTGTTTGACGACAATTATCTTAAAAGTGACAATACTCTCTGAATTAGATGAGAATAAGATTAGTCGACTGACTAGAAATACCAATTTACATAAATCAAAGTCCCTAGAATTTTGTGTTTAACTGCAGTTAAAAATTTAATTTTAATTAAGAAGAACTTGCGTTATATTTACTTTTTTTGATTTTATAAGTTAAATTTTCATTTGAATAAAATTTATAACCCTGTATTTATTTAATTTCTGACATGCATAAAACTTTTTGAGAATAAAAAATAATTCATAAAATATAAAATCTTTCGTTTTTACTTCCACACAAAATTAAAAATAAAAACTCTGTAAAAAAATTCCCCTCAAAGGGCATTATAAAAAAGCTTGTTTTTGAATTTTATTTTAGTATTTTATATTTTTAGTTTTTATAACGATTTGTATGGTGAACATTTAAAACGATTTGTATGGTAAATATTTTAGTCGTATATGCCGACCCTATTGCTAGCAGCTGACATCATCGAGATTTCTTCACATTTTGACAACCCGCAACCCCGTGATTATCAAATCAATTTAAATAATCAATTCGATAATTTCGTTATCGTAAACACTGATTGAATTCATATTATTTAATATTCAACTATTTTAAGTTAAAACAAACAAAAGAATTTAGATATAAAACGAAGTTCAGTTTTTCTAGTCGTGCGATAGATTCAAATTATTTTTATAAATTCAAATTGTGTGTTGGGTACATTTGTTTGTTTAAATTTCTTTTTGTTTTATTAATAAATATTTCAAAATATTTTAAATTCAAATTTAATTTATACAATTTTCAAATCGTTTGTGGTGTAGATGTCTGGAAGGTCAGGCATTGACAAAATTTCAATTTTTGAGGGTGGTGGTTCAAATCTCATCCCAAAAAAATTTTTTTTTTTTTATTTTTTCTATAACTATGTATACACTTAAAATATTTTATCGTTAAAAACCACCTAAAATACATATTAAGTTAATTGAAAACACAATTAAAAAATGAAAGGATAATTGAAAAGTCTGTTAAAACAATCGTCAATTTTTAACTGAAAACCGAAAATATTTGAATTTTTTGTTTTAAAACAGAAAACAACGAAATTATTAAAATTATTTTTTCTAAAAATAGAAATCTAAAAATAGATTATTTGACTGAAAATATCAACTCCTACAGACGATAAATATTTCTTGTAGTTTGTTTTTTTTATTGACGAATATAAAAAGTTAAACAATATGTTTCAATGTATTTTAATTGATTCTTCAATTGAAAACAAACTTTACCTATTACTTTTCAAATAAACCTCAATCGGTTATGGAAAATATATTGTGAGTGTATGTATTTTCATTAATTCTAATTTAGTAGGTTTGAGGTTAAGAAGAAGAATAAACATTTTCTTCAAAAGTTATAAACACATTAAATTTGCAAATCAGACTTGATACAGTTTCTGCCTTTTTTATGGACAGGATTCATCAGTGATTTTCCATTAAATTGTATTATCGTTTATATTTTCATTGTCAGATTGTCTCTATATGAATACTTTCAGAAGTGATCAAACAGACATACATATACAAACATTCTACTTTAGATTTCCTGTTTATCTTCTTATTTCCTCCGTCTTTTAGTTTCAGTACAATCTGCAAACGAATATAATGATGCAAAAATTTTATATGTTGCAAAATTTAGTTTTTTTCCCAGCAAAATATTGGTAATGCCACCTCATTACTATCTGCATTACCAAAAATGATATATCATTACCTTTGCATTATTTTATAATATAAAATAATGACTTCCTAATAACGGTCTATTGTATTCATTGTTTCTAAATATAAAATAATGACTTACTCGTATTAGTTTAAATAAGTACTTTTTACACAGTTAAATTTTTTTATTATATGTATGTAAATATGTTTTATGTTTAAATTTTTATGACGAGTCCTAAAATTACACACTAGAGAAAACTTAAATTTTTCTGAATGTATTTCCTTAGGCTAATAGTATTTGCCTAACTCTTTATTTTTAAGAATCAAGTAAGCAATCGGATAACCACTTATAATTAAACTTTTTGTAAGCATATGTGTAACCACTTATTATTCAAAATCTCATAACTACTTATTTCTCATTTTTTCGTAAGCGAGCGGGTAAGCGTGACTACTTATAAAAACGACCACGCCAAACAAAAATAATGAGTTTAGACGCCAAAAAATAAGTTGTGTGGAGCTATGAATTTCTATTATATAACCACTTATTTGGTAATGAAAGATTTTGCTGGGACGTGTTTTTTTTTTGTTTTTCAACAAAAATTTAATCTTTGCGACAAGTAAAATTTTTGCATCATTATATTCGTTTGCAGAACGTTAATCGCTGATTAAGTTTTTTATACATTTTTTGTGCCATAAAGCCTTTTTTCGCGTCGGCCATTATTTTGCAATTTTTGGTTCTTTTGGTGTGGTTCTTTAAAATCATAATCTAGGGACTATAATACCCAATTAATAGAGCAAAGTTTGTTTGCAGAATGAAAATCGCTGATTAAGTTTTTTCCTTAAAGTTTTGTACCATAAAACGTTTTTCGCGTTCCGCGATTATTTTGTAATTTTTTAAGTGCGGTTTTTTTTTAATTTATAATCTAGGGACTATAATACCCAATTTATAGTCTAAAGTTCGGTGGCTAGTTGCAAAAAGAAATTGCGAAAAATGTTACGGGAAACAAATTTGCAAAAAGGAAAATTCTCACATGAGTATATTTGTTTGCAAAATGAATATCGCTGATTAAGTTTTTTAATTCAATTTTTGAACCATGAAGTCTTTTTTCGCGTTCCGCTATTATTTTGCAATTTTTTAAGTTCGGGTTTTTAAAATTTATAGTCGGTGACTAATTGCAAAAAAACAAAAAAATCGCAAAAAAGTCGCGGAAAAAAATTTGCAAAAAGGAAAATTCTGACATCAGTATATTTGTTTGCAGAATGAAAATTGCTAATGAGGTTTTCTAACACAATTTTTTTACCATAAAGTCTTTTTTCGCGTTCCGCCAATATTTTGCAATTTTCTAGGTGTGGTTTTGTTAAATATGTAATCTGGAGACTAAATATAATACCCACTTCATACAACAAAGTTTGGTGGCTAATTGCAAAAAAATCGCGAAAAAGTCGCGGAAAAAAATTTGCAAAAAGGAAAATTCTTACATCAGTATATATCATTTTAGGCCAAATATCAAAGCCTTATTTTTTAAATGCTACGATTAAACAAAATTTAGAGCAAAAGAAAATTTAAAAAAATATATATAAGTATATATCGTCGTTGCGCCTAAGAAAATAGCTGTTTGTTTTTTCCCAACTTTACAGGAGAGCAAAAAAACTGTTTAATTTTGTAATTTCGCGATATTTTTTTAATGTTATACTTTTTATTTATTCCTTTACCACTTTCCCATAATTAAACCACAAAAAAATCCAGCTTTTTAAGGCGCGTAGGCGCTATTAAAGATTTTTCCCAAAAACTACACATAGCTATTTTTAAATTGCCATTTGATGTACCTTTATTTTGCTTTTTATACAAATAGCTATTTTTGTTTATAAGGATCTGAGTTCTTACAAAGTAATTATATTAAAATTCGATGATGGGGTTCTGTTAATATTACTTGTGGTGTCAACACTACACTCATAGAAATAAACCAGTAAAAATGGCAGAAAAATGTACCAAAAATTAGTTAGTTAAAAATAACCAGAAAACACTGCTGAAATAAACAGAAAAAAAACAGCAAACACTTTAAATTTTAGTTAATTGAAAATAACTCATTATTCTCTAAAATCTCCATAAAATTTTGCTAAATATTAGTAGACACAAAATAGCAAAAAAAACCGTTATATCTACAAAAGTTTTGTTATTTGTAAGTTAACTCTAGTTGAATACAAATAGTAGTCTATCCTGGTAAAATCAGCAGAAATATTTGGTGATTTCAGAAGGCTCGATTTTTATTTGCATTAAAAAAAAATGGAAAAAAATTTGAAGGTTTTTCACATGTTTGTGATTTTTTTAACCTACTAAGTATTTAGCGTTTTTTTCTTATTTTGTTATTTTCTATTAATAAAAATTTAACTCAAATATAATTAAAATTTTGTATATTTAACAGTTTAATTTTTGCTGTTCCTATCTTGCTAATATATAGCAAAAATAATCTTCTAATTTCAGCAATTTTTTCTGTAACGTAATTTTTAATTAATTTTTAGTGGTTTTAACTAAATTTTTTACTAACTTTTTTCTATTAGTGTATAATTCTTTTTTAGCGGTTTGGAATATTTTTCCCAAATTATTTATATTATTTTTGGCCTAAAAATTTGATAGTTCTATTTGCGATAATATTTAAACTATATATTTGGCATTGAAAACCTTCCATGAAACAATTATTAAAATTTTAATTTATCGCATTATTTAGGCGATATAGCACAATAAAGCTGAAGAAGATTAAAAAAATTCAATAGTCGATTGTAAAATAAAAATACATACCGGAAACTGTTGATCTATTATTGTTATTTCAGAAGGTATGGCGATTTTTGATTTTTTGACGAATTTAGCAATAAACATCAATAAATTTTGATGAAATTAGTTTTGCTTACTACTAACTCTGAGCGTATAAAAATTAAATTCAGAAAAATCTGTCAACTAGTTTTTGAGTTAGAGAGATATTGATAAGACGTATATTGAGCCGTGGAGCAAAACTCATATTCGTGATTAACGATAATATATGCCAATTCGTAAATGTATTTTTGGCAACTTTTCAAATATTTGTTTTGTTTTAAGAAGTTATTTTTTTTCAAATTTAAAAAATGTTCACTTCAACTACATCCTTCTCGCTATAAAATCATTTCTTGTACAAAAAAGTCTGAATGCAGAAAAGTAGCTAATTATGTTTTATATCGATACAATATTACTGGTTTAATAAATTTTTTTTTATTTTGCCAAAAGCTATTTAAAATCTGAAGACCGCTTTTTGGCGGCCTTAGGCATTAGAGGGTTAAAGGTATAAAAAGAAGTGGATTTTTATTTAACCCTTTAATGACCCAATATGTGTAATATGTGCACTCTCAGAACAATTTCGTTGTGACAACAAAATTTGTCGTCACAACCGAATTAGGCTGACATTTGTTTGCGACAATTTAGTTGTCACAACTAAATTCGTTTGGGGCAACCAAATTAGAGAGTTGAGGCAAGCGAATCAATTCGGTTGCCAAAAAAATTAGGTCACAACGGATTTAAAATCTAAGCGGAGATACTTTTTAATAAAACGCAATTTCCCACCGGTTTTCGTAAAATTTCCTTTGCTATTCCAATAAATTTATAAGTGTTATGATTTTATATACATATATGTATGTGCTTTATTTATTTAAATTACGTAGTAAAAAAAGAGATTACACATAATACTTAAATAAAAAGTTCACGAAGAACATAGGGCGTTATGATTTTAGTTTAGTTAAAATTCTTTACCAAGTTTCATTTTGACAGAAAACGCAAAGCAAACGCTTGAAATGAAATTAGCCATATGTAGAAGAGCACATAGGCTTTTTAATGATCATTTTTAATATGGGAAACAAATAGCTACTTTTGCTAACTTCTGAACCAATTGAGATATCGAAAAACGCTTTGGTATGAAAACGCATAACCAATATACGATCTTAATGCAATAATAAAAAAAAAATCGGAAAATGGCGCATAGCTAATTCTTTAGGCGCAGCAACGATATGTATATATTTTTTTTCAAATTGTTGAAACAATTTTTTTATTTTATAACAACACAAAAAAGTTTATATTTTTTCATATATGTATTTATTTTATTTTTTTTTGAAAGAAAATTAGGCCACTTCTTGGCCCTCATTGTTTCTTGAATTATTAGCTGCTCTTCAATCTGCTATCCCATTTGCATAAAAAAATCCATATTTAACGTATCCAGCCTGCACACCCATGAGGAAACTAACTATGTATGTATGTACTTTTAAGTCACAACAGACCCGCTCTTCTGCTCTTTATACTTTACTGCATGCAATATAAATTTCATTGAATCATAACTTTCCGTCATGTTCGTTCCATACCCAATTGGAATAGGATTCTTGAAATTGTCAAAATAAAGGAGTACAGCTTTTAGACTTCTCTCCGATGAATTTATAAAGACACGCCGGTGCTCGTGGTTATATTCTAAATTCCCTGCAGTCATTAAGCCTTCAATAAGCATAGTTGTTGGCTTCGTTAACCGAAAAATATGGAACAAAAATGTCTTGCCGTTTACGGAAACCTGGAAAATTAACGTTAGCTTGAACCAGATGAAGACTTTTTAAGTCTGCAGCTAATATTTCTGCTTTGTTTTTGGACAGACCTAGTTTTCAAACCAATGTATTTAAATTCTCTTTCGACATTAATATGGAACTCGGGACTGCTGCATTTCCTAAGTAATCACTGTCGGGGTTGTTACAGGTTGTAGCGCCATCAGAGTGTGACACTGGCAGCAGGGATGTGGGTGCTGCATACAATGTGGGTACTATACAAATTTTATTCGCCTTTACCTATTCAAATATTATACGCCTCTATTTCAGCACACGTAGCCGGTGGCGTAGATATGCTCACCTGGGTTTAGCCATCGCATGGGTAGGAACTATAAATGTTTAGCATAAGTATTATATTTAATATTCTTTTTACATATAATTTCAAATGTTAAATATTTATTAAAGGAATAACAAAAAAAAAAAAATGGGTATGCCAAACTGCATTAAACTTCCTTGACCTACACCGAAAAATTCTAAAAATATTACTATCGTGCTATAAACTCAAAACAAAAATAAAATAAACCTTTGGACTTTAGCAATACCTTGGCGTCGACAGTTAATCAAGTTACAGTTCAAAATATCTTTTGTAAATGTTAAAAAAGTAACTCTATGACGAGAAATAGTATGCTGCCGCAGACATAGCAAAACAGATAATATTTTCCCAAGCACGTAGACATTTTCGCCGAAACTGAAATTTTATTACTCTGTGAACATTAATACTAGTATTTCACAAATAACTAAATTTGCCTAATCGACGCTGGCGTAATTTTTATTAAGTAAATTTGTTTTAAAGGCTGCGATTTACCAAAAATTGTCTACACAATATTATTTGAAACCGCACAGTAACACGTTCCTGTACAATAAAAAAGAACGGAAAGATTGATTTTTATTTTTCTTTTGCACGAGATTTACGCAAAATTTTGAAAGAGTGTGAAATTAACCCCTAAACACATTTTAGGTTTTGATATATTTTCTAGCATTGAATTTTCAAACTCTGATGTCTTCAGAGACTAGTAGCATTTTGTGACAAATATTTTTGCGGAACATTTTAACCCCCTAACTCTTAACTTATGTGTTTTTTTGTCCCCAGGGGTTAAAAGTCGCTTTAATTGAAGAGCTAGGGGGTGTTAAAATGTTCCATAAAAGTGTTCCTCGTAGTGTTTTACATAAGTTCGCTTAGCACATCCTATAACTTAAATGGAAGATTCACATAGTTTCCTATGCCAATTCGAAATAAGCATTTGCAAAAGGGGGAAACTTTGACACCACAAAAACATATGGCCAGACTTAAACTTTTAAAATGCCGATAACTGTGTTTTTTTTTTTTTGGTTCCCTACTAGAATCAGTTGTCAGAACCTTGGTATTTTGGAAAAACATTGATTTTGTTGAACAGTGTTGTTAATGGCAATTAAAATTAAAACCATTTGTCATTAATCAATGAAATCAAATCCTTATATCATTATTATTAATTAAAAAAGGGTACATACTGAAAATAATTTCATTACGATTCATGTCAATGCAATGGTAAGGAAATCATCAATTAATTAATCCGTTCAATTCATAAGTCCCGTGTGTGCTATGGATGTATCGTAGTCACAACAAAAACAAATAAAACAGAAAACAAGTACTTAACTAAATGACACTTTTTTTAATCTTGCCTGTAATAAACATAATGGAACACTATTAGTGCTGAGGGTATTTCAATACAATAAGTACTACTTTATATGACAATAAGTTCCTTTCATCCTCATTTTTATTCACATAAGTTGAATAAATATTGGAGTGGGCCAAATCATAAAACTAAACGAGTCTTATAAAGCAGTATAGTTCTACAATAGAAAAACAATTTGTTAAAAATAACCAATTTTCGAAAATCTCGCAAAATTCCTTATAATGTTCTTATATTTTAGATTTCATATATTCTAGTTAACTCGTCGTAGTGCTTAACAATTGCACATCTCACGAACGTCACTGATGCGAATTTTGAATAAAGATTTGAATTTAGACGCTTACAGGGTTCAATTGACTCAAGAGTTGAATACTACTAACCATTTCAAGCGTCGTCAGTACGCCGAATGGTTGGTTGAACAGACAGAAATTAATGGTGAAATTACAAAAAAAATCATCTTCAGTGACGAGTAGGGTTATTCTTTTCCCGGACTTTTTCATTTCCCGGACAGCGGGATTTTTTCTACAATTCCCCCGGGATACTGGAAATTCCCGCCCGTTAGAAAATAAATAAATCCGACCTATATTGTACTTGAAAAACTCAATTTCTATTAAAACATCGTCGGACAAAGTCCATTTTTTGGTTGTATCCATGAGAAAATCTACTTAATATATTCTGAAAGAAGGGCTAAATATAAAATAGCCACTTTTTCTAGATCAATTCGTTTAACAGTTTAAGTCGCGAATTAATATTAGGTAATTTATTTTTATGGAAGGCCGTCTTAATTAAAAAAAAATTCTTTAAAATTTGTATGTTGACTATGAATTAATTCTCTTTTCAAACGAGAAACGAATTGATTTAGATAAGGTAAAAGACATGAGTATTTTTTCGTCCCTACTTTTAGGATATATCGGAATTGTTAATGGGTGCAACTTTGTGTCGGTCGGTGAAATAACAAATTTATTATAATGAAGTTTTAGAGAGATTTAAAATAATATTTTTAGTCGTTTCTTATATGAAATTCTGGACTACGTTCCAGTTTTATAGTTAGAACTAAGATCGATTTTTGCTTAAATATTTCTTAAAAATGAAACCAAAAAATGTAATTTTCTAGATATTTTGTTTCTATGTAGATTTTTAGAACTATTCGTCCAGAATTATTTTTATAAAAAGTTTAAAAGTATTTTTCACAAAAATTTTTAGGCAAATCCGCCTATATCTTTTAATAAAAATATACACTAAAATATTATTAAGGGAGTGTGGGAACTGGCTAAATAATATCTAAACTAAATTCAGGTTTCTAAGGCCCGATTACTGAATGTTCAGTTAGCTACTAACTTGGACTTTAACTGACAGATTTGTTATTATTTTCCATATAAAATTTAAATTTAACTGTTGGCTAAATTTTAACTGGACATTCAGTAATCGGGCCTGAAATTTTAAAAAGTTTTCAAGAGATGTTTAAAGATATTTAAAATCCTTTTTTCAATTTGTATTTAGTTTAGAATTTATTTTGCCGCCTTGCACAGGGCCTGAATAGCATTTCAATTTCAATTGTTATTTTTTGAATAGAAATTTTTTTATGCTACAGCTACTTAAAAAGAAATTATTTAATTTTCATAGCTGCATTTTAAATTAACATACAAAAAAATCCAAAATAATTTTAAAAAGCATTTGATGAATTAATTTAAAAATTAATAAAATTTAAGAAAATAAATGTCAATTTAAATGAAGTTATTTGAAGTAAAAAAATACTAATATCAATTAAAAATACTAAAATATTACTAATTTTTTAATTTTAATGCCAAATTTTTGGAGATACTTAGAACTAAAATACTGATATCGAAATGTCATATATATTGCTTTATTTGAAGAAAGATCATAATTTTAAAGAACAAGTTTTTTCCGAGGTACGAGAAATTTTGTTGGTAAACTTGATAATGGCTGATAAAATTTGTTTTCGGTTTAACTAAACTAAATTCAATTGATTAAAAAAAAAACTCGGCCTAAATAGTATTTTTTAATACACCCAGAAAACAGATTCGGTTCTGACAACCCCATTTGTTGCCAATCGAATGGTTCAGTTGCATGAAATGAATTTTTCGGTTGCGGCTACCGAATTATTCTTGATGCCACTGAGTTTCCGTTGCCACAGTCAAATTAGTCCTGTCTCAATTGGTTTTCTGTTGTCACAACTGAAAATTTCTGCTACCACAACTGAACCATGCGATTGGCTACAAATGCGGTTATCAGAACTGAATCTGTTTGCGGTTATCAGAACTGAATCTGTTTATTGAATTTTAAATCGCATTTTTTAACTTTAAATGTATATTTTACTTAAATTAATTTAAAAAAATCAATGCTTTAAATTTAAATAAAACTTCCAAAATTGTAATATACTAGCTAAAACTTCTGTAAAAGAATAAAAAAATCCCGGGATATCCCGCACAAAATTTCCGGGATTGCGGGATTTCCCGGGACATAAACCCTAGTGGCGAGGCACACTTTCACCTCAGTGGATTCGTTAACAAGCAGAATTGCCACATTTGGGAAAATGAGAATAAATTGAGCGATTGTTGATAAGCCAATGCATCCACAAAGAGTGACTGGTTGTTGTGGTATATGAGCTGGCGGCGTCATCGGGCCATACTTCTTCGAAAATGAGGTCGGCCAAGCAGTTACCGTGAATGTTATTCGCTATGATAACGGACTTATTGTGGCCAGAAATTGAGGATATGAACCTGGACGATATGTGCCTCCAACAGGATGATGCCACTTGCCACACAGCCAACGAAACAATGGCTCTTTTGCGCGAGAAATTCAATGGCCGTGTTATCTCACGTCATGGCGATGTTAATTGGCCGCCACGATTATGTCATTTGACACCGTTAGACATCTTTCTTTGGGGATATTTAACCCTTTCACGACCGAAGATAAACTGCTGGAAAATTTGCAATTTTTTTTGTGGATTCGTGATAATCCACCCAACATTTCTATACAAAAGTGTCGTCAAAAATATTTTTTTTCAACTCCTTGATCGAAAAAATCCATGGGACATATATATATCCCATTGGTCGTCAACGGTAAAAATTTGTGAACAACTAACTTACTCTGCTCGTAGCGAGTATAGTGTGTTTTTTAAATTTTTACACAAATTGTCGATTATTACTTTTCTTTGTTTTTCTTATCATGCGAAGTAATTTTCATATCGCGTTTTGTGCTTAAAGTCGAGTGTTCTAACGTTTTTTCAAAATAATTTTGCTTATTTGGAAAAATCGATTAACAAATGAAAGAGGAAACCACGTTTAGTAAAACTGCGTAGGTACTCAGTTTTTTATGATCACCTCAGTAGTCCTTATAAAAGGACTTTAAATTTTCAACGCATGATTTTCGGCAAACCCTTTTTTAAGGATATTTTGTACATTCGTTGATGCTGATATGGGGATCAAATGAAAGAGGAGAATTTCTACATTTTAATAAAAGCTTTTCTTTTTTCTTTCTACTGAAAATTTTCTAAAAATATTTTCTTCGTAATTTTTTGTCAAAATTTACATTATCACTGAACTGGGGAGATTATCCTTTCTTATTTGATGCCCATTTTGGAGAGAAGTGAAAAAATATTGCCATTTTAGTATGCATTAGTATTTCGAAGCTTTAAAAAGGACATCTGACGTGATGGGTATGCAGTTCATCTATAAATGGTGTCTACCTTCACCAATGGAGGAATCGATATGATTCCTCCATTGGTGAGAGCAAAATTTGAAAATGTTGCACGGTGTAATATGTAATTGCAAGAAGAAAAGAACTAATCAACGTCGATTTTATGCAGCAGATGATAAAGTTATGGAATTGCTTAGCGCATGTGAAAATTATGAAAGCTACCAATTTAGATCACCAATATACTCTGTGCCTCCTGTATCAAATGTTATGGTTCGGCCACGATTTGAAGAAATTCGGATTTCACAAACAATGTTCAGCAACCAAGCCGTCACGATTCATCATATGATCGAGCATATAAAGTTCAACCAATTTTGAACAATTACAATTCGTCATTTGGAAGAGCTATGAGTGAAACCAAAAAAAAGTCAATCGATATATCGTCACAATTATTTGGTATAATCTGAAAGCAACAACTGTCATCTATTAATACAAGGCAGTTTAAAAGAAGTCGGTTGGAATATGTGGAAAATATAACAAATATTAAAAATGGGACATATATCAACCATTGGTCGCGAAAGGGTTAAAAGAAAAAGTATACGTCAATAAGCCAAGAACAATTCAAGAGCTAAAGGATGAGATAATTTGGCACATTAACGACATTGAACCTCAATTATGTCTCAGGTTCATTGAAAATATGGACCACCGAAATCGTGGCGAGCATTTGGCCTTCTATCATAATAAAAAGTATTAAGATAATTCTCTGAACATTTTTTCTTTTATTTACAATTAACATCGTGCGTTTTGGTTGGAGCACCCTTAAGTTCGCTGTTCTAGTTCAAACGCTCTTGACAATGTCGTTCAATCGTTCACAAAACAATTTTCCCGGTCGTTAGTTTGGCAGTTTTAAAAAGGCTAAATCATATAGTTCGTCTTTTAGTTAACAAAGATAGAAAATATCAGACAAATTATGAATTTTAAGAAAAAAAAAGAAAACGGTTTAGCTTAGAAAACATTTTTAGTTAATAAAAAGAAATAAAATTATCCCCGGCGAAAGGTAATAAAATAAACGAGTGAACTTGCTCTTTCGATCAATTGAGTGACTATTTCAATTGAACTAGTTCGTTCACGAACGACACAAGACTACAACTCGTGTATATTAAAATTGCAATACATATTTTGAGATAGACTTTTGACTGATGCAGTAAAAGTCGCTTAATACGAACTCGGTTAAGACGAATTCTCGGTTAATACGAACCAATTTGAAAGTCACGACGTTTTGCAATCATTTTTTATATAAAAAACATCTGTTAATACGAACTCGCTTAAGGAGAAGCCTCGGTTTAACCGAACTATTTGTAACAGTCCCACACACTAAATTTCGTATTATTCTCCATGTTTAATACGAACTCTGAACAAACTGGGAATATTGTGTATAAATATTTTTTAATTTGACAAATTGTATTGTATTGTTCTGTATTGTAACTTCTGTTCCACAACCGGTTCTTTTTGGATCAAGTTTAACATAGAAGGAATACGTTGTTTTCCTCCAAACAAGAACAGGTTGTTTTAGAGCTGGTTATATAACAGGTTATGGGACAGTGGAACATTACATTTTGACTTTCAAAATCAGTTCTAGAACAAGTTCCAAAGAACCGGTGGTAAAAGGACCTGTTCTAGAATAGATTAGACGTAACTATTTCTAAAAAATTTTTCTGGGTATTGTAAAAAAGTGATTTAATTAAAAAATAAGTAAAATTTAAAAGAAATTTAAAGAAATAACAATGCAAATTATCAATATAGTCGATCGTGAACGGATATATACTTTAGGGTGCCCCAATTTTTTTTTTTTTTAGTTATTGACCGGGCTACCTCTCGAAATATTAATTTGGTACGTGCCGCATTGCCCTGAAATTTTAAAAACGGAATACAATGGGAAAATATGATTTTTTCTATATTTTCTCAAAAACATTGATATTTTAAAACCGATTCGAATCAAACATATTAAAAAATCGTAATTGGAAGTGAACTGTCTTTGTAATAATGCAATAAAAACTTAAATCGGTTAAAAAACAGCCGAGTTATTACAATTTCCTCCGACAACTGATGTGTAGTACACCCCTTTATCAAGCAACTCGCTTCCAAATTTTAATATTTATTGAAATAATCTACTACAGAAACATTTTTCATTCTATAGTACACAAGAAACTCAGATAAGAAGAATTTAAAAAATTTTTTTTGCTAACTTGTTTTAACTAGTGCCAAATAGGTCAGCATTTTTAAACACTCTTTTCAAATCTACAATTAAAAATTTTTTTAAATGTTTTTAAAGAAATTTAAAAAACCAACGGTATGACATTAAGATTTATTAAGAACATTTTATAGATTAAACACTACAAAAATCGTTGGAATTCCTTTTTTCATTTGGCTAGGGCAGAGATTTCATTTCAGCGGATTTCGAGAAAACAGCGATTTTTTGCGATTTTTTTAAACTTCTTGTCAGTGGTCAGTAAATAGTGGTCCTTTAATGTTTCATATTCGAATTAATGTTAACATACCAATGTTTTTAAAAAAACATGAAAAAAGCCATACCATTTAACACTAGTACAAGTACGGTTCTTTTTCTTTTTTATTTAAGGTTTTTAAATAAGATAAGGAGTTAAATTTTAGTTGTTAAATTCGGTATATCTCCTTTATCCACTTTTTGTACCCTACACCACTACGTGGATAGGATATAAAAGTTTTGTGCTGATGTTTTTAACACCAAAAAATCTTGGACCTAGGCTCATCTTTTAGTATACCGATCGACTCAGTATCACTTTTCGTTTCGATTTAACGATTTCCGGCTGTCCGTCCGTCTGTCTGCCCATATATTTTTGTGCGCACGCTACAGTTTGCAAATATTTCTTATTTCGGCTCAAGGATGACACCTATTGATTTTGGTTAAAACCTCTCCATGGTTAGACCTAGTGCCCATATGAATTTCCTCCCCAAAATTATATTTTTCGCACACTACAGGTCGCAAATACGAAGGTATTTTAATGAAATTCATTACACGGATTCACATGGGCTCATATATAAAGTTTATATTTGGAATCGGTCCATCTTTAGACGCAGTGCCCGTATAAAAGTACCCCAAAAAAAATCGGCATATTCATACGCTACAGGTTGCAAATATTAAGATATGTTGAAGAATTTTGGTCCACAGATCTATATCGGCCCAAGATATTTTAATAAAATTTGGTACTCTGGTTCACATGAGCCCATAGACAAAGCTTGTTGATTTTGTCTAGAATGATTCATGTTTAGACTTAGTGCCCGTGTAAAGGACACGCAAAAATGGGCATTTTCGAACGTTGCAAATATTAAGATAATCTGATGAAATTTGGTAAGCATAATTGCATTGGCTAAATTATGAACTCTATTGTTATACCCGACTTTATGGTTAAAATAGGTACATTGTTACACCTAGTGCCCGTATATTGTTTTTAGTCCACGCTGCAGGTTGCAAATATTAAGATATTTTAATGAAATTTGGTACACTGACTCACATGGGCCCAAGGACAAAGCCTATTGATTTTATATAGGATCGGTCCTTATTTGAAACTATCGCCCATATGAACTATATTTCTTAAAGATATCGTTTTAGTGTTCAAAACAAAATTTCTTACCAGTTTCTTAATGTTTTTATCATTTGACGTAATTCCATTTCAACTCATTCGAATTTTGGATCTAAACATTAGTTGGCTTTCAACCCAACTGGTGTAGGGTATCGTATATTCGGCATGCCCGACCTTAACTTTTTATTTCGCTTCTGTATGACATAATAATTATTTTTTAAAAAGTTACTTTAATTGAAATGCAGATTAATTTTTTAATTGTCATTCCCTTTCGTATTGATATTTATTTAAAAAATTGGTTTTTTGTCTAAGATATTGTAAATAAATAATTAGAATTCCCGAAAAATGCTTTCATCCCAAGTATGATATTCTACAATCGATTATTTTTATAAAGAGTTTGACCCGTTACTAATAGATTATTTTACTCCAAAATAGCATTAGTTGGTTCTATAACCAGTTCTAGAACAGTGAATTATCTAAAGAACCTATTCCATGGAACGGCTTGTAAAGTAAATTGTTTTAAATAGAATGGGTTCAGAGGTAACTGGCGTCAAAAAGTTTTGCTAGGGGACAGTATAGATTTTTGACACACCCTTTTCGTAAATAGAAGCATGTCTTTTATAATTTTCTTTTTTATTTTAAAAATTTTTATATGATATATAAGAAATTACAAACTCTTAAAATAAAAAATTGTTAGAAATCGAATTCAAATTTAAATAAATAACACAGTACAACACTAAAAATGCATCGGGCATGCGACATATCAATTCTGATAGATTTTAGGATGAATATCACGAATATGAACACCAAATTTCAAAATTAGCTCTAGTTTTTGAAATATTTGCAAATTTAGCTTTTAGCGAGAAGACAGTTTTTTTTGTTAAAATTTCTTATTTATTCATATACCTGACTAAACCACGGATAATTTTTAATATGGTTTAAAAATATAGACTTTGGGCTTTTAAAAACATATCAACTTATTTTGATTAGGTAAAGGATCTAGGACAGGGCTGGCAAAACTATGACACGCGTGTCAGTAGTGGCACGCGAGTGGATTTTAGATGGCACGCGACGTTTTGTTGTATATTTTCAAAAAATTTAAACTATTAGAAGACCAGCAAAAAATTCAGTTAAATGTTAAATTTCGCTACAAAAATGTGTGATTTAACTCCATAGTGGTGAAATTTTTCATAGAGCTTCCTCTTTTAAAATGAAGAAAATTCAGTATTGCCACCATTTTTTGTTTAAAGAAATGTGGTTAATACAGAACTCGCAAATTCGATTATCAGAAAATTCTGGGAAAATTTCTAAAATTCTAGATTGAAAGAAGTTTAAATGTTTCGATGAGAAAATGGAGAAGTAAAAAGTACCAGAAAATTGCACAAAAATGGAAAACAGCTTGTAGTAAAATTAGATCTTAAAAATTAAGTTTTTTAAGGGAAATAGGTGTTACGAAATAACCCTCAATTAAATAAAGGCTAAAAATAAGTTTCATAATGAAATAACCCCCTTTGTTGGAATTTGAAATTGGGTTTTGATCGTGTTTCGCAGAGCCATTTCATCTGAAATGGAAGTTTCTCTGTTCAAATCCATAATATTCGCTTTTAATTCATTATTATGATGATCAAAACCACGCGATTTATTTTAACAAAATCAAATGTTTGCCCGAAGCACATTTTTCAACAAGTTTCTTACGTACTTAAATAATTGATGGCGCCCAATATTTTAACTTTTTGTTAACAATATGAAATAACCACCAAATATGGAATAACCCCCCAAAAAATGAAAAGGCAATAATGTTCAATTTAATTTTTTCATAATGAAATAATCTCAATATTTAAAGAGTAAATAAACCCCCAAAAATTAAATAACCGTCAAACATTTTTACGTCATTTCTTGGATGTTATTTAATTTTTTCCTTTGCGGGTTATTTAATGGGGGTTATCCGTAGCGCTGATAAATAAGTTCCCAGGTGGAAATTATGTGTGGTAACAAAAACCAAGCACTGGCAAAGCGCAAGTAGACCGCGGTCTTACAAAAAGAAGTACTGGCAAAGCACTAAATTTGGACGCCTTCCCAACGCTTTAAAAGGGCGAATTCCCAGCGCTTGTTTTCCTATAACATTATTTTGTTTTTGAAAAAGAAACTCCAAAAGAAAGAATATTTAAATAATTTTTGACTCCACAATACAATAACTCCAAGAATCGTCTATTTTTAGAGTAATTTAAAATTCTTCAGTGATTAGGGCTCATAATTTGGTGGCAGGGAAAACACTTGATTTTTATGTTTCTTGGTGCTATCTCAGTAAAAGCACTTTATTTTTTTTATATGAGCGTTGGCAAAGCATTTGATTTTTATGTTTATGGGTGCTTTCCCAGGGCTTGGTAAAGCATTGGCACCACCGTGGAACGGTGTTATCATTTGGGCGTTTGGAAAGCGTTGTTAACAACCACACACATACCACCCATTTCGGTGCTTTGCCAGTGCTGGCCCCTTTGTAATTTTCTACCTGGGTATGTACATCTGCGATGATATTTTTATGAGAAATTTTCTAAATTTTAAAAATTTTTAAAAAAGGACTTTTAAAAGACAACTAAAATTAAGGTAGCACGCGAGAAATTTTTACAAAAAAAAATTGTCCGTTTCTGGCACGCAGCAAAAAAAGTCTTGCCACCCCTGATCTAGGATGTAATTGCAATTAAAGTGAAAACTTCACATATTTTCCTATTTTGCAAATCTAGTAAAATCCCTTAATCGGATTTGAAAAATCTTTACATATGACGTAAACTTCTGCATCAATATTTGCATAAAATTCAATCTGAAGTACACATTTTACATATTTTTTATTTCAAATAAATTTTATATGAATTTACTATGGGAAAAGGAAATAGAGTACATTTTTGTAAATGCATATTTTAAAATCGTTATTTTTCAAAATTTGCCCTTCAATTATCTAAAACTTTGTTGAAATTTATTGAAAAACATACGTTTTATATTTCTGAATGGTGTTATCAGGGTTTTATATTTTAAGATTTGTCACAGACTCCTTAATTTTTAGGTATTAAAAAAGTCAATCTTTTTCAGGTTTAGTCAATATTAACTTAAAATTAATACAGAAAATGTGATTGTTTTTTTAATATATTATGTAACATGAAATGTTTACTAAAGGCACAAATTCAAATATTAGGTATTCCTTTCATCGCAGATTATTTATTAACGAAATCGTGAAAGAAGAGAAATTTAAATTTTAAATACATATATAGGGAATATCATCGATGCTCTCAAAACGTGCAATATATCAAATTAAAGGGCATATTTCATCATTTTACAATGTTGAAAAAATAGCGTTATTACTTTCAATTTTATACTTTTTTGCAAAAAGTTTATTAAAAAATTTAATTTTCCTACAAAAACGTTTTCGAAAATATTTCCAAACTATTGAGCACCCACCGGATGAGTTAAAGTAAGTAAATATATTTAACAATAATTTATTTCGCATATAAACAACTTTCTCGCACCAGGTATTAATTTTAATAAGATTAAAAATTATTTATAATTCGGCCCACTCTATTGTAAAAGTATTTTTAATACACATTCGAATAGACACATTAACTTACCGTTAACTGGCGGTAATAATCGTTTATCATAACGCTTTTTCTCCAACAATAAATCCAAAATTTCTTTGTCTGAACTCGACTCGTCAAATCTGAAAAAGAATCATTGAATAGTAATGGAAAACATCGTTTGTTTTTTGTTAGTTATATAACATAAAATAGAAGGATTAACAGTTGAACAATTAATGTGTTAGTAAAGTAAAAATAACATAGTTTTTAAACAATAGTAGTAATAATGGATATCAACAATTAGGGTGACCAGATTTAACGAAACTATTACTCTTAATTGGTATATTTACAGATATTTGTTTCTAATTCATTCAATTGAAAAGTGTAATCGACTTTTTAATTGATTTTCAATCGCTTTAATGTTCTGTTGTTTAAAACAAAAATATATTGTCGCCTTGTTATTAGTTTTACCCATATGCCAAAAATTCGTTACCGAGAAAAACGATAAAGAAATTTTACATTTTGTCATTCTTGCATGCAAAATTTGCGAGTAGATCAAATTCAACACGGAATACCTCAGATATGATAAAAGATATCGAGAAACGGGTTTTGAAATAAGAAGGAGGATATCAACATTATTTGTAAATCGTTACTAACTATTTTTTTTTCCAAAAATGGTCAGTATTCAAACCAATAATAAGCCGACGATATAGTGAACATTACAAAAAAAATTTGTTATTCGTTTGTAAACTAGTGTTAAAACTAGGAGATTTAAAAAACTTAAACAAACAAAGAAGTTGAATTACACTGAAGATAATTCGAGGGAATTTATATTTATGGCTTTAAAGAAACTTAATTTTTCTTCACTCCTTCAAAAAAAAAAATATTTTCACTTATTTCAATTTAATCATTTGACTTTATCTAGAAAAATTTAAAACCAAATATAAACAAAAGAATTTTTCATCTGGTCTCCCTTAAAGAAGTTGCAAATATACACATAGCTACCCTAGTAAAAAAGCTTTTAATAAGTTATTGTAAACTTTGATATAATTTTGTGTGATTAATGTGATATTACATAAAATTGTATATAATTGCATCAACATAAATAAAATTATACAACTTAGATCTAAATACATTGGGTCAATTTCTCTATAAAATTGTATATAAGCATATATAAATTGTTGTACCATATATAATCATATAAAATTTCATATAATTTCAGTCGGAAAATAACCCAATGTTATTATATATGTGACCTTCTCCGAGAAAAGGGACTTGTGTGAAAATTAAGTTTTGAGAAGAACGCATTTGAAGTTTCATAACGCATTATCACTTCGCATTATAAGTTCGTTTTGTACGTTTTTATGGGGTAAATAAATTTTTATCAGAAATCATTTCATCTTATTCTACACCCTTTTAGGTACCAGAATCCATTCTTAAGTCCACACCCGTTTTTTGACGCACTAGGTCCCTTTTCTAGGAGAAGGTCACATATATGTTATACAATTTTATTTGTGTTGATGAAATTATATACAATTTTATATAATACCACATTAACTACACCTGATTAGATATAATTATATCAAATTATACAATATTATATTGAAACCATTTTTAACCGGGTACACAATAAAAAAGAATAAAGAACATTTCCTAAATAAAAGTAATAATAATGTAGTTGCAACAAACAAAAAAAAAATTAATAAGTATGTAAATTAGGGTGACAGTCAGTGTTGCCAATTTAGCATATTTAATGCTAGATTTAGCATATTTTAAATTCATTTAGCATGAAAAAAATGTATCTAGCATATGGCATTTTTTTCAGCATTTTTCCAACAAAATTTAGCATATTTTTAGCATTTTTTACAGTTTAATTTTCTGTTTTTTTTATAGAATATTCTACATTAATTTGAATTTTTGCTATAAAAATATTATTGATGTTGCTTCCGATATAAAAACACAACAAACAGTATTAAATCAACTTTTTTTCCTCGGTTCTCGTTTAACAATTGGGATTGTTATAATTTTGTAATAACAGGTTAAAAGTGGTACTATTAATTAATTATTTTTTAAACTATTTTAATAAAATTTTATGTTTTCTTTGTGTTAATTATTATATTCTCTACATTATATAGTTAAACTAACACCAAACTTTATTATTTATATTGAAATATAAGCATTAAAAAATCACTATTATCAGTTTAAAAATCGCAGTTTATTCTAACCCTCATGAATAATCTTTATTCTAAACCTCGTTTTTGAATAATTATCTCTTATTTTACAATTTAAGTTTAAATGTAAATTGAAAAAGAAACTTTTTTTTACTTTTAGAGTAAGTACTAGAAACTATTTTTATAAGTACACATTAATTACACAGTGCAGACGCAAATTTTAACGAGCTGGCAACCCTACTGGTAAAGCTAATTCGGGTACACTGAATTCAATCGTGATAGCAGTTTTTCAAAGTTAGCGCTCGTATTCGCGATATTCACAATTAAAAATTTTGACGGGTACCAAAAAAATTTTATTTTTATACTTCTGGGATCATTTTTAATTATAAATTTATCAAATTTGATTAAATATGTAAAACATTAAGAAAGCTGTAATTTTTTTTCACGAACTTTTTTTTATATTTTTTTTTTTCGCAAAAACATTTTTTTCGCAAATAAAAAGGATATGTTATGTTATTTTTTGTATATTCAATGGCGTTTAGACAAATATTTAATAGAGTTAAGAAAAAAAATTTCTTTGGAAAAGAAACAAAAATCGCGAAAAAAAAATGTTTCTGGGGAAAAAATTGCGAAAAATTGTATTAATAGAGTTGGATTGATTAAAATTCAAAAATGATCCCAAAAGTATAAAAAATATTGCTTTATGGTACTTTAACATTAAAATTTTAAATCGGCATGGCCGGCTTTAGTTTTTTTACTCGTTTTACTTTTGTTGCTGTTATGGTGAATGAGTGATTTTGGGAATAGAATAGAGTTTAAAATAGAATTAATAGAATTGCAAAATGTTGATAAGGTTCATTTTTAGTCTTTGTAATGTTTATTGGTTTTTTTTGGGTTTGGGTCATGGAGGGTAATGTGGATAGCGTTTGTGATAAATAGCGTTTTCCTATCTTTTAAGAATTTCAGTGAATTTTGATTTTTTTTTTACTGTAACACCTGCACGCTTTTTCATTTAATCATACCTAAAATCTTACAACGTCAACCAAAACCACAAAAAGTATTAACCCTGATCGCGAAAATTATTTTTTTAAAGAATTTCATGCAGGTAAGCCCAAAGATGCAGAAATTTGAAAACGGTAAACAGAGCGTGCAATAAAAACCATTAAATTAATTTGGTGTAGATAAATTAAGGCAGAATGGGAAATTCATATTACTCGCCAAAGTATTCCACATTACCCCCTATTTTAGAAATAAAACATTTTGGGGTACTTTTGTTTATCCGCCTTTAACTTTTTGAGATCACATATTTTCAGTGACACAGTTGGGAAATCAAATAATAATAAATTTATTTTAAAGGATTTTTGAACTTTTTTGCAAGAATTAACTTTTGAGTTGTTTTTAATTTTTCTTTTATATAATTTTAGTTAATAAAATGAACTGAATTCATAATTAGAGATGACTTATTTTCAGGCCAATTGTAAAAAATCACTAAAATAGTATTTTTTTAAACACATTTTTTATAAAATTTTTTTAGCATATTTTTTCTAGCATATTTTTTTAGTTTTTAGCATTTTTTAGCATTTTTATGCAAAAAATCTAGCATTTTTTTCCTAAATAAGTTTTGGCAACACTGGTGATATTATCAAACTTTGCGGTGAATTTCTTGGAGTTCCGGGCGGAATTTTCTGACACTTGATACAAAATATCTATAACCAGAAAACAGACCCGTGCTAATAAAATTATTTGCTTCCAATCGAATGGTTTAGTTGCAGCATTAAAATTTTTCAATTCTGACTACCGAATTGTTATTACGGCAACCGAAATTCTGTTATCGTATTAAAATTACTCACGGCTCAATTGATTGTCTGGTGTCTCAACCAATAAATTCGGTGACCACACCTGAACCAAATTCGGTTACTCTACCCTGGGTATGGGCGCATTGTGAGGGCCCACAAGTCAATATACGACGTAAGTACACACAAGTATAGTGGCATTTAACCTAGACAGCATTTTCGGAATATTTCATATATTTTTTTAGTTTCCTATTCAATTGTTATAAACAAGTATCCCATATCCTAAGTTCATACAATGTGAAGTACACGAAATCGATTACATTATGTCAACTTACACATTTTTCTAAAGGGATAACACTAAGGGGCAGTTTTATAAGAACGATGTTTGTCTTAAATATTTTAGGAAAATATTTAGAAAAAATTTGTTCTTAGTTCTGACCACAAAACTGGCCCTAAACACTAGTTAAAGGTTGTTTGGCAATCACAATTTTGCCCAAACTATGTAGACCGGATGACTTCTTCCACAAGCAATGTCACTACTGAAATGAATATCAACTTATTGATTTTCTAGTTTTGCTACTTTATATGTTTTTTTGTTTAATATGCATTATTTTATTACTTCTTATAACTTCTTTCACAAACTGTCAAACAAGAATGACGCTAACTGGTCGATGACGCTAATAAAAACATATTGACCATTTTAGAGTTGTCAAAACTTTACAAATGATTGTGAACATGATCTTTGAGATTATGAAATGATTTTAATTCGAATAAAGCAATATGATTATAGATGAAAGAATCATATGGTAACCGAGAAAAGAGATATTTTATCTATAAAATGATTACAGATGGACATATCATTCGTAAAGTGTGATTAATACATTAGTAATTTGATTGCAACAACCAAATATGGTAGGAGGGAAATACAGTTTTGTAGCCGTGATCATATTCATATCTTTTCTCTCTAAAAAAATTTGGATATTTTAAATCTAAAACTGTTTATATCAAGAAAAATTAAGTATTAAACTTCATCTTTTCAACGACAAATCTAGCAAAAAGTCTCTCGTTTTCTAAACAATTTTTAAAAATATTTCGGAGCGCTCATAAATAAGATTCTTAAATGGCTCATGGAAATGATGATTGTTTTTTTGAAAGCACTCTTTTTTGGTAGAAAATATGAACCCTCAGAAAACAATCCAAAAAGTTTTCTCTACAATCTAAAAAGATGTCTCAAAATAAGGGTTCATTTTTCGGACTCAAAGAAGATTCCAAAATTATTTAAATTTATGAGGAAAATTTCGATTTTATACTTTCGTTTTTCTGAGTCATTTCTGAGTACACAGGGGGATAGACCACTTTCATAAGAAAAAGTTGAAAAATGTTTATGTTATTGGAGCTCATTTTTGAGTCACTAATGATCATCTTTGTTTGCTGGGCTATTTTAATTTTGTCGAAATTTTTTGATACATTTAAACTGTTTCTGTGCGTTCCAAAACCAATAAAAAACAGCATAAATATTTTAACGACAAGTCATTACTGCACCTTTAAAATGTTCATAAATTTACTGTCATACATAAAATGAGTAAATTTTTGTTTAATATAGCACATGGTGAGTAAATATAAACACAAAATGCCTAAAATAATTTTGTACACACTTTCCTATACAATAATACACAAATAAAAGTATTTGTCGAGAAATTTTGTTTGTCCTTAAAATATTTCGATTAATTTTAGTTTTTCTTTCCAAGCCTGTAGGAAAGTGACTCCGGTGAATGAGGAATTTAAATCTGTAGTTCATTGGTGCTTAATCAAAACCCTCAGTTTAAGACGAGTCCATAATCTAAATTTTTTTTAAGTGCTTAGATTCTAAGGCTTTTCAATAACCAAAAGTCCTTTCTATCTGTCGATTTTTCTACTGGATTTAAATCTGGACTTCGGAAACTCCGGTTCTTAAAACTTTTTTCTTCAAATCGTCTGGAATGTAAAACTTTTAATAAAGGAATATGTGCTCACAATCTGAAGAAAAACTGATAAATTCTTTATGGGCGTTCGAAACAAATTATTAGAAAATACCACAGATTTTGAGTAATTTTTCTATAAGAAAACCCTGATATACTAAGAAATTTTTCTAAAGACAAAGCCTCAAATTGTAATGATTTATCATCGAAAACCATTTAAATTCTAAGAACTTTTTCTTGCAGAAATGTTCTTAAATTCTGAATACATTCCTTCAGAAAACTGCCGCAAAAAAGACTCATATGATGATTTTCCTGTAAAAGCCCCCTATTACTGAGGACGTTCTCATAGAAACACTATCAGGTTCTTCTTACGTTTTCCACAGAAAATCGCTTAATCATGAGGACTGTAGAAAAAATATAAAATTCTGAGTACTATTTCCCGAAGAAAAGCGCTCCAATTTTTGAGCACTTCTTCTTTAAAAAACCTCTAGATTTTGAGGAATCTTCCTATCAAAACCTCGCTAATTCAAGAATTTTTTCTTATAGAAAATTCCTCGAATTCTGAGGGATCTTCTCACAAAATATATTTCTTTTTCTGAGACTTTTATCCTATATAAAAAAGTTCACTAGAGCTGAAATATTCCTATAGAAGAAATTTATCAAAATCTGAGATTTTTTCTATAGAAAAAATCTTATAAATCTGATGTTTTTCTGCAGGAAAGCTTTTATTGTAGAAAGTAGTCTAAGGTATTTATACTTTCTAAGACTAAAGCCCAAACCTCATAGTGAAAGTGCCAGTGGACAGTGGTAGTGCTGTCAAACTTTGTTCTTGAATTTCGCGAAAATGGTTTAATATTTTTAAAAATTTCTTATTGCGTTTTATTTAAAGACAGCTCTCGTTTATTGAGAAACTTTTCAAATTTCTCGGCAGTGACAAAAAGGGAACATACAAAAAACTGCTTTATCGACAAAACGTCGCACTGTGGTCGACACTGCGTTTATCTGGTTTAGGCTTAGAGTCATAACTTTTCTTAGAAAATAACAATAAGATACAAGAAATTCAAATTTTTTTTGTCAATGTTTTGATTGTCTTAAGTTTTTGAAGTTTTCGGACAAAAAGTTTAATAAATATAATTTATTGTGACTTTGCAACAACAAATACGTGGGTAATACAGTCACAACTAAGAATCACAGACTTTTCGTAGGAATAGGCGCGTAAGACTGTTTCTATAGGAAAGAGTACTCAGTTTTTAAATCTTTTTCAATGCGAGAAACTGCTCGGAAAACAGATTCGTTGCTGACAACCGCATTTGTAGCCAATCGAATGCTTCGGTTGTGCCAGCCGAGTTTTCAGTTGTGATAACAGAAAACCAATTGAGACAAGACTAATTTGACTGTGACAGCGGAATTTCCCTTATATCAACAATAAGTGTGTTTGTTTACATACTATTTTCACCATTTTTACTGAAAAATCTGTTCGACTCCAAAAAACTTGCAAAAACTAGTAAAAAATTTAAGGGAAAATTTTACTAGTTTTTACTTGAAAAATTTCTTCTAACAAAAACTAGTAATATGTTTTTTTGTTCAACCAATGATAAAATCGAACACATTTTTATGTCAATCGTTATTAAATTACTTAATTCCTATGATTCGCATTAAAGTTTTCACTCCTCGGAAGTTTTTTTTGCGATTTTTCTAAATTTTTTTGTTCTTTTTTTTTACTAAAAAAGAGATGCCGAAGCAATAGAAAAAACTCTACAATTGATGATCTAGATATACTTCTTTTTTAACATAAACACTAATGACTTTAACATTGAGTTGTCATAGGAGAGGAGTACTTCCACTGCAACATTTTTTCAGTACTTTTTGAACGAGTGCAAAGGAAGCTCTTTTTCACCAATTAAAAGTTAAAAAAATTAAATTTCTCATTATTCTTTTTTATATATACATTACGTTAGGTTAGGTTGAATTGGAGCCCGCCAGAACGGCGAGTTCACTCGGAGGCCATAAGGCCCATTGCCATTCCCTTAAATCTCCCCCTCATCCACATGGAAAGAAATACCACGACCCGAAGAAATCTAAAACCATCCCGATCCCCTCAAAAAGTTCCCAAGACTAGACAGGGAAACATCGCGTAGACTGTCCAGGTCGTCGAAGAACCTGCATCCCAGATATCTGAGTCGCCGCTCCTTCAGTCCCGGACTTTCACAAAGCAGATGCTGCACTGTCTCCTCCTCCTCGTCCCCACAGCCCCTGCAGTAGTCCGCCTGGGTGTAACCCCAACGCACAGCCATTCGGCCCATCGCGCAGTGTCCCGTTAGGACTCCTACCAGCATCCTGATCGTCCGCTTGCCAAAACCAAGAAGAATCTTTGTCTCCCCGGATCAGGCAGTGTCCATAGGGTCCGAGATATCCTACAATTGGTCAAGATTGTCCACCTTGCCCTCGTCTCCCTATCCGATATATCCTCTATTACACCTAATAGCCCCACCAGAGGAACCAGGACCTCCGTCTGTATAGGGTCATCAACCGCCTCGGAGCCATTCCTCGCACACTCGTCAGCCAGCTCGTTGCCCGCGATCCCAGCGTGTCCTGGGACCCACGCCAGCCTGACCGCGTGCCGACGAATACGGTTAAGGGATTCAATACAGTGCCGCACACATCCCGATCTGACAGTATCGGATTCCAGGGCTTTCAAAGCAGCAAGACTGTCCGCAAAGATGCTAATGGATGATGGATCCAGATCCCGTTCCATTATCCTCCTTGTGGCCACGTCAATTGCATACACCTCCGCCTGGAACACGCTACAATCGCCCGGGAGTCGTATGGAGATTCGAAGGTCTAGTTCGCTGGTTCGCCTCGAACCGTCCGTGTACACTGATATATCACCACTCCGAATAACGGAGTCGGCTGCCCAGTCTTCCCTGGTCGGTACAATCACCTCAAAAGTCCTCTGGAAATTCGTGACCGGTAAGATATAGTCCGTCTTACGATCCAGTAGCGCACCCCCAATTCCATGCAGAATGGTACTGTCCCCCAATTGCGTTGCCTCAGCTCTTGCATCTCCCTGAGTCTGAGAGCTGCCTTTGCCGCCGTGCCCCTGATATAAATATCCAGTGGTGGGATGCCAAGCATCACCTCCAAACTTGCCTGGGGTGTAGAACGGGCCGCCCCCGTAATACCCAGACAAGCCAGTCGTTGCACCTTTGCGAGAGTGAAGAGATATGAACCCGTGTCCACCGCCCTCCACCACACCAGTGCCCCGTAGGTCAAGATTGGTCTGATAATCGCCGCATACATCCAGTGGATGATATACGGCTGTAGACCCCACCTCTTCCCAAAGGTCCTCGTACAGGTATAAAAAGCACATAAGGCTTTTCTCATTCTCTCCTCGGTATTCCTCTTCCAGGAAAGTTTGGAGTCCAGAATGACACCTAGGTACCTCGCTTCCCCTGAGAGTTGAAGGGTAACTCCCTCCAGTCTTGGGAGATTAAACCTCTCCGGTTTGTACCTCCTAGTAAACAAAACGAGTTCGGTTTTAGATGGACTGACCCCAGACCGTTCTCCCTTGCCCACCTGGACAGCATCGAAAGCGCCGACTCCATGAGATCACTGACCGTCTGGAGAAATTTTCCCCTGATCAGTAGCACAACGTCGTCGGCGTATGCCACCACCTTCGTCCCCATTCTCTCCAACGAGTCAAGGATTCCATTGATCACAAGATTCCACAGACGAGGAGAAATTACCCCCCCTTGTGACCACCTTCCGTGCCCCATCATCACCTATGTTCGAGTTTATAGCCCTGCTCCTGAGCATATTGCCCGTCCACAGGGTAATATGCGGGTCAGTGCCAATACTCTCCAAGGCACTAATGATCGATGATATACTCACGTTGTTGAAAGCTCCTTCCACATCCAGAAAGGTCGCCAACACATACTCACGGTCGTGAAGAGCATCCTCAATTGTGCCGACAACCTCACTCAAAGCCGTTTCCACCGACCTACCTTTAAGGTATGCGTGTTGGGCTCTGCTGAAATTGTCTGCAGAGAGGATGCTCCTCACATGAAAACCTACCAGCCTCTCCAACATCTTTAATAAAAACGACGAGAGACTAATAAGCCTGTAGTCCCTGGCGGTGCTGTGGTTTATCCTCCCCGCTTTCCGGATGAAGACCACTCTGACCTCTCTCCACCCAGAGGGTATATACCCCGATGCCAGACTACCAGTAAAAATACGAAGCAGCCATGGCATGATAATGTGCCGGGAAGATACCATCCGGCCCTGCTGATTTGTAGGGCTTAAAAGACCGTATCGCCCAAGCAATTTTGCGTTCATCTACCATTGACCTGATCTCACCTATCTGAATTGCAGTCGATGAGAGTGCGTCCAACGGGACATTGTACATCACCTCATCACTGCAACCCGGAAAGTGAGTCTCCATTAGGAGCTCAATGGTTTCCCTATTACTTTCCGTGAATGTACCATCAGGCCTCATAAGCGATCCTGGTGCACTGGGTGCCTTAGAAAGAACCTTACGAAGCCTCGCTGCCTCCGTAGTGCCCTCTACTTCCCCACAGAACTTAGACCACGATTCCCTTTTTGCCCTTCTAGTTGCCCCCTTAAAGGCATTAAAACTGAGACGGTACCTCTCCCAGTCCTCAGGTCTGTTCTACTTCTTCGCCTTATTGAAAAGTTTTCTGCTCTCCGTCCTAAGTGTCTAAGCTCCGGAGTCCACCATGGTTGGTGAATTTTCCTCGGTGGCAAGCGCTCAGGACACGAGTTCAGAAACGCTTCCCTAAGATTATCCGTCAATAGACGAACTGAACCTTCCACGTCTCGCACACTGACCGGGGTGTCCCGCTGTGGGCCCGGTATGGTCTAAACAAGACTGCGAAATTTAGCCCAGTTTGTCTTCCTAGGATTCCTATATGGAATCATTTCCCTAACAGAAAGATCAACGCTGAAGAGAATCCTATAATGATCAGAGAATGAACATTCTTGTGAAACTTTCCAGTCTTGGACTTCAACAGAGTCAGTATTCGATACCATGGTTATATCAATAACCTCTTCCCTAATCCTATTATAGAATGTTGGCCTATTGCCCCTATTACATATAATCAAATTAGTCCTGGTCCAAAAAAAAACAAAGTTGGAATTTTCATGCTGCACAACCCTACAAATATGCCACTTTGAAAAAAATGTGGTCTGATCAAAAAAATCACCAAAAAAGTTTTGTTTAGAGGTAGCACATCGCAATTGAAGTTTCGAGGTTGTATTTGTTCTATTATTTTTAATTAATTAAAAATAATGGAAAAAATGAGAAAAATTAAATATAATTATTATGATCGCGACATATCAAATCTAATATATTTTTAGGTGTACATTACGACTATGAAATCAAAATTGAAATCGGAGTCGCGGATTTTGCGACATTTTAAAATTTCATACAAAAAATGTTCAACTTGGATCAGGATGTTTTCTTATATTTACCAATATGAAAATTTCGTTTTTGCATTAATATTAGATTTTATGTCCCGGGAATTCCCGGGACGCCCTTTTTTCAATCCCGCAATCCCGGGAATTTTGTGCGGGATTTCCCGGGATTTTCTTTTATTCTTTTACAGAAGTTTTAGATATTACATATTGCAATTTTGGGAGCTAAATAAATTTAAATTTAAAGCATTGATTTGAAATTAATTTAAATAAGAAATATTTTGAAGTAAAAAATGCGATTTAAAATAATAAATAAATTAATAAACTATAAAAAAATATTATTTGGGCCAAATTGTTCCTGGATGTCAGTTGAATTTGGTTAACTTTAACCGAAAACAAATTTTATTAGACATTACCAAGTTTACCAACAAAAATACTTGAACTTCAGAAAACTTTGTTTTCTTTAAAATGGTGATCTTTGTTCAAATAATGCAATATATAGAACACTTCAACATCCGTATCTCAGTTCCAAAAACTAGACATTAAGAAATTAGTGATGTTTTCGTACTTTCAATTGAGTATTTTTAGGTTTTTTCACTTTAAATAATTTCATTTAAAATTCAACTGCTATTCCTTTTCAATTGTATTTTTTTAAATATTATGCAGATGCTTTTTCAAATTATTTTGGATTTCTTTATATGTGACCTTCTTCGATAAAAGGGACCTAGTGTGTGAGAATGAAGTTTTAAGAAGAACGCATTTAAAGTTAAATTAAGAATAAAATTTTAATGTTTTTCTCATTTTTATCGAAACCCGTTTTTTGACACACTAGGTCCCTTTTCTCGGAGAAGGTCACATATGTTAATTTAAAATGTAACCATGCAAAATAAATAATTTGTTTTTAAATAGTTGTGGCATACAAAATTTCTATTCAAAAGATACCAATTAAAGTTAAAAACTATTTATTAATGTTTCTCGTTCAATTTGAGATCAAATATCACATTTTCCTTTCTTCCATTGAACTGAAACAAATAAGCAAATTGAAACAAAACAACTCAATTAGACTAACATCAACGAAATTCTAGCAATGCTATTTTTATCTTCTGTTATTACTGTTTTTGCTTTGAACTTTAATTCTTAAAGTATCGCAGCTGCTTCCTATTGAATTCAACTCTGATCGACAACTTATAAAGCACAGATTTATGAACGACAACGAACCGTTAATTTTAAATGCATATTTTAATTATTTTTTTAACCTACAACATAAATCCATGTTGATAGTAAACAATTAGGAATACGTATTAAATTATATTTTTCACTACATCTAGTGTGTTAAGGTGAATAAAATATTATTTAATACAATATAATTCTAGTGTCGATCTTTATAAAAGATTTAAGAGAATTTGCCCAATAATTTGTGTAAAAAATACTCACTTTAAAACTTTTTTATAAAATAATTCTATACGAACACTTCTGAAAATCTCCATAGAAACAATATTTAGAAATATATATTTTTGGATTCCATATTTGAGAAAAACTTAAGCAAAAACTCTATCTAGTTCTGACTATAAAACTGGTCCGACACAAGTTTGCACCCATTAACAATTCCAATATATCTTGAAAGAAGGGAAGAAATTAAATTTAAATTTAAACCGTTCGTTTAACCGTTTAAACCGCGAATTAATATTTAGTTAATATATTTCATTTTAAAATTAAGACGGCCTTCCATATAAATATATTACCTAATTAGTAGTTCGCGATTTAAACTGTTAAACGAACTGTTCTAGAAAAAGTGGAAGTCATGGATGTTTATATTTAGCCCTTCTTTCAGAATATATTAAGTAGATTTTGCCATTTGTACAACCAAAGATGAACTTTGTCGGACGGTGTTTTAATAGAAATCGAGTTTTTTAAGTACAACATATGTCGGATTTATTTATTTTCTATTAAGCGGGAATTCCCGGGATCCCGGGAAATTCTAAAAAAAATCCCGCTGTCCCGGGAAATGAAAAAGTCTGGGAAAAGAAAAACCCTAATTAATATATATAGCAATATGCCAAACTCGACTTTTTGCGAAAAATAACTTTTTTATTGTTGAAAATGTTTCTTTAGGGCTTCAGCAGCAACTTTTGTTCTGCGACTTTTTCATAATTTCGTTATTTACAAAATTACCGTTATTTTTAAGTTATTGAAGAAAATCAAAATTTTGGCCTTTAAATTTGCAGAAAAAATTTTGAAAATCGGTTGAAAAATAACCGAATGAGAAAGAAAAGAGCTATAATAATCATTAAAAAAACATATAAAAGGTAAAAGTTGAGTATATTTCCACAGCTCCGATCGGGTCTAAATTTTTACCACAGGTGAAACTTTTTATTTATATCAAACCAATTTTTGTAAAATTCAGACATTTAATCCAAGAACCACTCTAGAATATATTCTTTAAAAAAACACAAATATTCATAGATACTTTTTACGAGCCTGATCAAAACTGTTCCCAAATCACATAAAGCTCCCCTTTATAATTGTTTATTGATAAAAGAAATTGTAATGAATTTTTCCTTTGAAATATTATATTCGTACGATTTTTATCAATAAACTCCTAATTTTTTATGACTTTAAATGAGACCTATTCTTATCGTTTGGAATTTTAAAGATTTCTAAAATTTCAGATTTGTTTTTTATCATTCAAAAAGTACTAAATCGGTCGCGGGGGTACTGCGGTACTTTTGCAATTGAAAAAGGATTAAATTAATTCAGGTTTTGAATTTTTCACCCCTGGTTAGAATTTTCTAAATAACTGAAAGAAATTGATATATTTTTTATATATTTGTCCCTCTGTTCAAATCACTTCCATTTCGACATTTAATTATTTCTGTTTTGGGTTACCATTGTGGTTGCCATATATCTTAAAACAGCCGTTTCCTATCTGGGTAATCTGTGATATATACAGTTGCGAGCATAAAAAATGCAACGCTACGCTAAATCATCTAAGTATGCTTTGATTTCTTCAAATGGTTTTTTATTTGCGCTTATCTTTTGTTAATATATTTGTTGATGTGTATTTTCATAATTTAAGTCGTTTGATTTGCATTTATTTATGTGAATTAGTTTTTACGAACTATTTTATGAAACTAGTTCCCATTTTGTACGAGCAAAAAAAATGCAACTTTTATGTATTTTACATTTAATCGATTTTATTTGTTAAAAAATTCGCCATACTAATTAGATTTTTATTATTTAGTGGAATAGCCATTATTTTTTATTACTCCTTTCATTCGTGAAGGCATAGAATCCACGAGCGCAACCAATTTTGTGAAGCTATGCCTTGCTACAACTGTTTGGCAACAATTTCGAAATCCCTTAAATTTGAACGCTTTTTCTTTCGTTTTTCGATGTCTACAAGCTTCCACAGATTCTCTATGGGGTTTAAATCGGGTGAGTGTGCTGGCCACTGTAAAACTTCCACACCGTTGTTACTTAGAAATTGCCTAGCTTAGCGAACGGTGTGCTTAAGGTCATTGTCGTATTGGAATATGCTTCCAGCAGCCATTTTTTCCTGCTTGTGAGGAAGCATGAGCTCTTGTAGTAACCCTCTGTATTTATTATGTCCTGAATTTTGACTTCTGGTCCAACACCATCATGCACCTCAAAATAAAAATTTAAACAAGTGTGTTATATTTAACACAAAGATTTCTACCCCACAGCATAAGAGATCCTCCGCCGTGTTCAACGCGTTGTTTCTAGTATCTAGGAGATTACCGTTTATTTGATGGTCTGCGGATGATCTTCGATTCATCGAATATTCCAAATAAATTTGATTTTGTTTCGTCACTAAATAAAACCTTTGCCCATTGTTCTTTTGCCCAGTGCCTATGGCTCTTTCCAAAATCGAGACTCTTATTTGTATTTACCTTACTTATGAAGGGTTTCTTTTCCGGACGTCTTGCTAAAAAGTTTGCTTCCTTTAAGTGCCTATGTGCGGTATGAACTCCGACGGTTGTGCCCAAATGTTCTGAAGCATACTGCATAACATCTGCGGCGGTCTTATTGTGGTCGCTTTAACAATAGAGATCATATTTCTGTCCTGCCTTTTAATTGTTTTTCGGGGTCTTCCACTTCCTATTTTCCTATGAATATAACCGCGAGCCTAATGCCGAGTTGAAATTCGTGAAACAGTGGACTTGTTTCCTTGAAACATAGTTCCGATTTCAAGTATAGGTTTTCCTTCCCAAAGCACTGTAATAATAGCAGCACAGCTATCACTTGATAGTTGTTTTTTGTAAAAAATAAGCAATTTAGTTAATTTTGGTTAATTCAGTTCAAATTTCGTGAATAATAGGCAGTAGTTTCAAAATAAAGTTCGTAAAAACTAATTCACACAAATAAATGCAAATTAAACGACTTAAAATATGAAAATACACATCAACGAATATATTAACAAAAGGTAAGCGCAAATAAAAAACCATTAGAAGAAATCAAAGCATACTTAGATGATTTAGCGGAGCGTTGCATTTGTAATGCACGCAACTGTACCTTTCTACTGGAAACCCCTTTATTTTGCAAATTTACACCTTAAACATGATGACCGCTTGTTTGAATAACTGTGCATTAAACGTTTTCTCTTTCACTAGCCTTGTACACTACACTGTACACATCTTTAAAAGAATAAACTAATAAAAATATATAAATGAAATTTGCCATATAACTTCGCTTTATCATGAGAAAATTTTTGGCTAAAAGGTAAAATGGGGCTGAGAAGTTTAAAAAATCGATTTTCGAACGTCATTTTTGGTTGATAGGAGGGGGAGGAGACAGAATATGTAACATATTTTTTCTAATTTGAGGACTCCTAACAAGAATCTAAAGTCAAAATAATAATACATCCGCAAACAAAAAGTCGGTAGTGAAAGGGTTAAAGTTGTAAATGTTTTGAACACTAATAGGTTTACTTAGATAAAAAAAATTGCAATTATACTTTTACCTAAATTATACTTCATAAAATATGAATTGACATCAAAAAATGTTAATGGTTTTAATACCATTTTACCTTAAAGTTACAAAATCAAAAAATTTTTGAAGCTGCTTGGATCTGAAAGGGATAAAGAATTTTGTATGTATGTATATGAAAAATTAATTGTTGATTTTAAAATGTGTAAAAAAAACAAGATATAAAATTATAAACATGAAAAAACATGCACAAATTTACAGCCAATTACAAACAAAAAATTGTTATAAAATTTTGGAAATATCTGAATAGTGCACTTACTTCGACCAATCGATGCCTTGACTGAAATTGAATTAAAAAGTTGAAAAAATAAGATTTTAAAATAGTGTAGGATGAGACAAAATAAAATTAATAATAAGAAATTATATAAATAATCATTAATATGTGCTCTTACTAGAACTAACTTAAATATAGTATATAGAGTAATTAAATATTGCAGAGGGGAAGACATTAAAGGAAGTTAAATAAATCATGCTTCAAATACATACATATATATTGTAATAATGAAGGACATATTCATATTGTCATTAATATGTATATGTAAGTAGTATGTAGTACAGCCCTCGGCATATTGATTTTGACAACTATAAAAGCATCGTTTCTATCGATGATTAAAAGTTTTTCAAAAAATAATGGTTAGATATTAAACAATAGTCGAAATGCTAATTAGACATTTGATTTATTTATACACTTCACTAATAAAATATACAATAAAAATAAAATTCACTTTATTATTTGGCATAATTTTTTTGACAAATCGATTTCATACGTTTAATAAAACCACATTTGTGATAACTGACAATCAAACAATAATAATGGGAAAAAATTGAATTAAATATTGAAATTGGAGCAATAATAGTTGAATAATATAAATCTTGAATTTCTGTAAGAGAAACAGGCCGTGAAACCCAAAAATCGAAACAGGTGGTGCATTATCAACTTTATAAAAAACACAGACTTGCTCTGTAAAAAATAAACCACTTACGAAATAAACCACTTACGAAAAGAGAATTACTTCTGCAAAGGAGGACCAACGCATAGTGCAAGAATTTAAAAAGAAACCCGATTCAACACCAAACGTGGAACTCCAATTACGAGACCTCGGCCCAACTGCAGTTATTGAATGTACTATTGGCCGCCGATTTAAAGAATCAGGAACAAAAATATATTCGGTAAAAAATACCATATAATCCAACAAACTATAAGAAAAAGCATCCCCAATTCACATGAGATTATCTTAATAAGCTTTGGACGAAGAGTATGGAAGTTCTTTTGAGTTCTACGGCTCACTAAAAATGATGTAGCTATGTTCGTTTACCTCAAACAACTAGAAAGAAAGTTGCTCCAGTAACTGGAAAGAGTGCGACATGGTGGAGGCACCGTAATGACTTAATCCCAGCTGAGGGAATAATGAACGAACAGAAGAACTTGAACATGAAGAATCACGCATTCCCGTCTGGAGTTAAATTATTGCGGAGCCATTTATTTTACAACAAATTTATTTTGTCATAAAGGAAACATAATAGGCATAATATTGCTTAACTTGAGATACGGATGAAATAATTTTAGAAATACAAAACCATTGGAAACGTGTTTCTGTTGAAGTGATTTGTAAGTTGGTAGAAGATATACCAAAAGGGTTTCATAAAGTAATTTCAGCTAATTATGTATACATATTTAACTTATATTACTAAAATTTACTTTAAAGTTTTTATTACATATTTATAACTGTAATTCATGTATTTTATTTTGTCAAAATATTTATGCCAAATATTAAAATTAATATTTACTGTTATTTGTAATTTTTATTATTAAAAGATATAACGAGTTCTTATGACTAATTAGCATATTAGCTTTTATCTTTTGAAACTAATCATAAATTTTTAGAAAATCTTGCAATGATCGATACGAAAATTACTTTTATTTTTGTCAAAATATACACACAGGAAAAAAAATGTTCAAACGAATTGCTAAGACTATTTTGGTTGCTACAACCAATAAATTCGGTTGGTGAAACCATATTGGAATGCGAATCCTAACTATTTTGGGTATTGCAACTAAAATTCAGTTGTATAAACCGAATTTTGATGTGCTAACCAATATTCAGTTGTACCAACCTATTTTAGTAGATGTAACAGAATTTCAGTTGGTAAATGTAATATTTTTTCTCTGTGTGTATTGTCGAAAGCTGTATCCAGATCAATTCAATCACGTTTGAAATGATAAAGACTGTCCACGAAATTGTTTTGTTAAATAATAAATGAAATACAATTAAAATAAAAAATCAATAACACTATTGCTTCCTACTCGAGAAATTTTGTGGTAGCTTTAAGGAAATTTATAAAATTTTGTGATAATATGACGATGTAAGCATTTAATTTTTCTTTCTTATTATTTATTTTTTTTTATTTCGGTATATTTTTTCTCTTTTTGTTGTTTATAAACATATTCTTAATTTGATATTATTATTCATTAATTCAAATTTTATCTGGGCTAACCGATAGATCTAATAGGAAAATCTGGCGTTCTTAAGCCTATATGATAGTATATTCTACTTTTATTGGCCATCAATGCTAATCATATCAATGGTAATTGGACAGATTGCTATTTATTCTATATAGCTGTACTCTTCATACTCATTATTTTTCATATATGAAACTTCAAGTGTCTATAGGCTTTAGCAGTATATCAACAAAAATCTGACAGATATCTAAAAATTTTTTTTGAAGAAAAAACATGGTATAAAAACATGTTTCTCATATCTCGAAAACTAAGAGAGATAGAGCAAAATAGACGAAAATTTCGGCTACCCATAATGCCCCATAATACCCCAGCGAAATGGGTTATCTCTATCCAAAAATGGACTTTGGAAGGGCCTTGGACCCTCGAAAATTTTTAATAAAAATTTTTCACTTCATAAAATGGCCCATATCTCGCAAACTAAGCAAGATAGAGCAAAAAGGACGAAATGTTTGCTCCACTAGAGTGCCCTTATATGCTCTCACATGATATGGACTAGGCCCGGGGAGGGTCCCGAGACCCTAAATTTGGATAAATTCTAAGACTCAGTGCAATTACAGATAAAACTGTATTTTTAAAAAATTTTTTACTTAAATTTAGATTTGTTAAAATCAACAAATTTTATTTTAAGCCAAAAAATTGGAATAAATTTTGATAAAGTAACAACATTTTCTGTCCAGCCAACAGACGTATTATTTTGAGTGTAGCACTGAACATTTCCCATCTAAAAATGTTTTGATTAGGTTGCTCTTTTGGGCATAATTTTGTCAAAAAATATGTTATTTTTCTGTCACAGCTATCAAATTTGCATCTTAAATATCGTGGCATTCAATTTTATTTGATACACCATCAATTTGAAATCCCGTATTAGGCCGACCAACGCTTTTCAAGGTTAGGGGCTCCCCTTATGAGCTATTGTTATTAGTATTATCAAATTAGGGATACGAACCAGTTTTTCATACAACATTATGCAATGTCGTGGCTTTAGATAATATATAAAAAATAAATATCGACCTTACGACACACTGTGGCTCCTTTTACTGAAAAGCTTTGCAAAAATCAAAAATTTTACAGTAGCATTTCATAAAATAAATGATTGCATCGGGTATAGAATTCTTCACATATTTAGAATCCAAAATTCTTTTTGAAATTGGATAAAAATTAGGGATGGTAGAGTCGTTCAAAAAATCCCGAGTAAAAATAGTTATATAGGAAGTTATATAATTTAATATGGACTAATATGTTTATATATAGTCAAGTGTTATACCATATCTTTGCGGATATAATTATGTATAGCTTTGAGTTTTCAAAATTTTTCTATATGATGTCATATAGAGATCAGTTTAAATATATATGTCCCCATATATATTAATATGTACCATATCTAGTTACATATGCTATGACAATTTTAATACAGCGTCATATATAATTAAAAATGGATTTATCGGAAAATATATAAAGTTTTATATAACTCAATGTTAAATTTTTTTTCTAAGTTATTTTAGATTTGTTTAAGTATAGCGCAATGTAAAATAAAATTCAATGTTGTTTTGAGATATACACTTAAGTCTTTTTTTATGCGGTAGATTCGTTCATAAAAAAACGCATAAAATAAATGCGCATAAAAAAGAACTCTGCTTCCATACAAAAATGGGAGATGCATTCCGAATATTTCAAAAACCGCATAGCTTTAAAAAAATCTATAGAATAAAAAAAAATTATTCATTTATTTTTACTTTTAACACAAAATAACTCTTGTATTCATACAGTACATACACAAAAAAAAGTAAATATCAATAAAAAATAATACCCGGCTAAAAAACTACATATATCGATTCATACAGTTAAAATCTATGTTCGTGCATGATCATAAATATGAATGTTTTTCCATACATGGATACATACATAAATCTTCATACAAGCATCCACATATGTCCACACTTGTGCATTAATGAGAATACGATCGTATTCCCAAGAATTCGATAACAATGTTAAACTCAGTTGTGAGCCAAAAATAACAGATTTTCTTGTTTGTGACTCATTCATTTTAATTGCGCTTATTAAAGATTCTCCGAGTTTAAAAGATTTTCCAATAGATGCATATCTTTCACCATTTTCTATGCGATCAAAAATTACCATTTTTGTTTCTAACAAAATTGCAATCTTTTTTTCTTGGTTTTATCCATTTCTTTTAAGAAAACCTTTAAAAAATAAGACAAATTTTTTATTTTCTTTTAAATTAAATAAAAAGTATTATAAAAGTTGTAAAAAACAGAACGCAAGTTTATTTTAAAACCGCATAACTTCTAATCCGCATAAAAAGAGACTTAAGTGTATTTATGTATAATTTCAAAATATAAAAGGGGTACTCATTATAACTCTTAAATTCCTTGTAAACCTTGTACAAATACAAGCCATATTTTTTATGTATGGAATTTGACATTAAACTCATAAACATACCACGTTTACACAGTTTACGGGTAGAATACAAGTTTATATCAGGAGGCTTAAAATACTTGGTTACAATTCTGTACAACTTCTTCTAAATACTAACCCCTCAATTCATAAACACTTTGTAAAGTTATAGGAGGTTTACAAAACGAAATTTTCATACAAAATTTGTTCAATAAGCCTCCTATAATTTTACAAAGCGGTTATGAATTTAGCGGTTAATTTTTATTTAATTTTTAAAATCTTAACTTAAGGGTGTTATTTTTTAATTCTTTTTAATAGTTTTTGTTTTGAGCCTGAAATATAATGCGTTATATAATTATGTCTTTCTACATCAAATTAGATATGATTATATCGGGTCAAAATCCGGATAAGATTCTATAAGATTTAATATATTTAGGTCTTATCCGATATAATTTTATCCACCATTTTTCGGATCATAGCATATCGCCAATTATATTAAATTAGATATCATTACATATGATATCATATTATTTTTTTTACTCGGGATATCATTTATTTTTTATTGTCTTTTTTTCACTATATTTTTAGTGTCTTTTGAGAAGTATTATTATTTCAAACGAAACAAATTAAAAAGAAAATCGGTTTTTTTACTTTTTCAGCCGGCGCACAGTGGTTCCAAACCCAAAAAAAAAATGGTAATAATTATGGATCTTCTAAACTACTGATCCAATCGGAAAAGAGGTGCACAAGAACAGAAGAGAAAGATCTAGGCTTTCAGAAAATTAGTCTTGTAGCCACCCTGTCGGAAAAAATGTGCATAAGAACTGAAGAGAAAGCTCTAGGCTTTCAGAAAATTAGTCGTGTAGCCACCTTGTTTAATCACAGGGTGTGCTACAGGGAGTCAAAGTTGACCATCTCGGGTATACAAAAGCTTTATTGTCGTACAACTTTACTTTTTTCTAGAAACCTAACAAAATCAGACTCAGGGAGCGGGATTCGGAACAACTTTACAAATAAGGGACAGTCTATTATGCATGAAAAATATATCTTTATTAAAGTTTGACCTGAGATGGAATAAATTATATAAAGATTTTATATATCGTTGGGTAAATAAATAAGTCTTATTTATCAATATACAAACAAATGTTAAAAGGTGTTTAAAATTTAAACACCTCGGTATAAAATCAAAAAAAATTTACAATGTATTTTATTTCAAAACATCACAAAGAATTTTGACTTATTATGTAAAAATAACTATTAACAGTAACGAAATGATTTTTGTAGCGTATGATAATTGTTTACCATTTAATAAAAAATCAAATTTTACAAAAATATATAAAAAAATCTAAATTTTTCCACAAAATCTACTCCCCTGTCGATGTTCTTGAGCGGGCGGCTGGAAATTTGGGGGAATATCCTTTGGAGCATGATTTTTTTTGGTTTAAAATTAAACAAATTGATCTAAGTGGCGTGAGGTTTTTTGCCACATTCAAAAACATTAAATTTTATTCAAAAATATTATAAGTTCCACTATTAAGCATTTCTGAAGCTTATTCTTTTAGAATATGTCCAAAAATATTAAAAAGCGTTTTAAAAACTTGGATATAAAAGTGAATAAATTACCCCCTTTTTGAAAAAAAAAATGCCATCTTCAGAACACACTTAAAAGTTTTGATTTTAAAATTCTATTATTGCTAAGCGGAGATAATTGAAAGTAGTTTTCATTCTGAAAATTTTAAAGGGCATGACAATGACACAATAAAATTTCAAACATTTTTGCTGATAATGAAAAACGTATTGAGAAAAAACCAAAAAAAGCAATGTAAAAAATTAAGATTTTTAAATTAAAATTTTTTTAAACTATAAGAGCTATTATGGTACTTAAAGAATGTTTTTTTATCTTGTAACCTAGCTTACAAAAAGTCTAAAATCAGCTAAATCGGTTCACATTAGTAAAATTTGTACGACCATAATTCTTCTCTATACCCGAGACGGTCAACTTTGACACCCTGTAGCACACCCTGTTATAAAACAGTGTGGCTACAAGGCTAATTTTTTAAAAGCCTAGATCTTTCTCTTTTTGTGAACATTTTTTTCCGATTGGATCAGTAGTTTAGAAAATCCATAATTATTACCATTTTTTTGTGTTTGGAATCACTGTGCGAAATAGATTACATCCCTTTGGGAAGCGGACGTGTCACAGGACACGTCATATGACTGGTCCATTGGGACAGGGACCCGTCCTCGGAGCGATTCTTTCTATGAAAGCGACCGGTGACTTTAACATAGGCTTTTCATAGGAGGGGGTGAATTTCACTTTGTGACATATCATGTTTTGTTTTCAAATAAAACAAAACATGTTTGTTCGAACTTTAATCACAAATTATTGAGAGTCGCTATTGTTCAACCTCTAGTTCAATGTTTTTATTTTTTTATTAAAAAAAACCGTGCGCATTAGTTTTCCAAAATTTTGTTCTTGCAAACAGGATAGACAGTTGACAAAAACTGACAGTAAAGTTAAGGAGTTGCAACTCAGCAAAATTCACTTTTGTTTTTAAAGTTTCCAGAAGATGATCTAAAACTTAATTCAAAATATTGAAAACGATAAAATTAAAAAAAAAATTTTAAAACTTTACATAAAGGACTAATTAATTAGGTGGACTAATTAATTGATGATTTCATTACCATTTTTTTAATTATTGGTAATGATTCTAAAATTTAATTTCATTGATTAATGACAATGATTTTAAATTTCATTACCACTTATAATGAATAAATTAAAAAAAATAATTGCCATTGACAGAAAAACGTAAAAATGGAGTAAAACTCGCTGAATTCGAAAATAGAATAGGCTCATTCAGGCTCATGCTCATTTGAAATTAAATATTACTTTCCATTCCATTGTTATTTGTATCCAGGTAAAGTTTAACGGAATGGAATGGATCCACCTTAAAAAATTTTGTTTTATAACTTCCCCGGCCAAACCCGTTGTTCGTTTTCATTTGTTTGAATTTTTTTGTAAACAAATGGTTTTTAATCAATTGTAATTAGTTTTTTTATGCATTAGTGTAATTTCATTACCATTAGTAATGATTTTAATTACCATTTAATGGTAATGAAATATTTTTCATTGTCATTAGTGTGTACTAATGGTAATGAAATTTCAATGGTAATGAAAAATTCCCATGTATGATCAACAACCAATGACTTTAAGCCAAAACGAAAATCACCACCTAACATCCTAATACCTTGAAATTCACTGTAAATACATACATTTGTAATTATACACTGACACGATATATAAACTTCTAAGAGTAACAGAGAAAGCTACTAAAATTTGTTCAAAAGCTCCTTGCAAAAAAAAAAAAAATCTGAAGTTAGCACATTCTTTTTGCTGAAGACAAGAACAGCAAAAATAAAACTGTCAAATATAAAAAATTTCAATAGTATTTGAGATAAATTTTAGTTCATTTGAAATGACATTTTCTATGCTAAAATCAGCAATAATAAATCGACGATTTGATACCGATATTCAAAAAATACACGACTATGGACTTAAAACGGTAGTCGGGTCCCAAAAGTACCCTCCAACAAATTTGGAATTATTTTCCCCGTATTCACTCTCAATACGCGTTGACTACTATAACTTGAACGAATTCGAGAGGATACACAAATGGGACACTCTAGTCCCTTTTTACCTCAAAACATGAAAGTGGGCGGATAAGATAAAATATATGTTAGTTAGTTTTATCTCCCAAACCACATATGCACATTTAAATAAACTTGGAGTTTTATTTTAGACACAATGTACTAATAGATTAAAGCAGTAAAAGAGTTTGAGAATCCTTAATCTTAGTATTGTATAAAAAATTTTGTGGACAGTCTTTAGTATTTGAAATAACGTTGAAACAACAAACTTACATGGGATGTTTATCTATGGATGTGGTATCTGATTTAGTTGTTGCTGCTGAGGTTGGTGTAGTTAAATAACATAATACCAGAATAACACTTGAGGCGGTATAGAAATTGATAGTGTTACGTAGGAAATGATAATAATTATAACCGATGTAATTGAACGCAGCCGTTTGAGCAGAAGGAGCATGACAGTTATAGTTATTGCTGCAACTTCTATTGTTGTTCCGCTTGTTACAGCCGCCGCTACTACTACTTCTATTAATATTGCTAGTGCTGTTAATGTTGCATCGACTGTTTGAGCTAATGGCATCATGGAGAGAGCAGGAATTAGAAGAAGAAATAGAAGAAATATTAGAAATAGAACTAGAGCAGGTGATGTAATTGGGCTCATGTAATAAATGATGTGATTGGTGTTGTTGTTCTCGCTGACAATAGCCTCTATATGGCTCAGACTTATTATGGTTGTTGCTATTTTTATTGCAGTTAATGTTGCTGTTGCTTTCATTTAGGCATTGTTTAATATATTGTACATTAGGGCTGCCTATCAAAGATTCGATAATTGTTGCACAATTACCCACCACTTCCACTAAATTGTTCTTTAGATCTAGGGCATTCGATGCTAGGGAGGCTTTAGCATGTTCAAGTGTCCTTTGCAAACAATGTCCGCTTGCTGTACAGTTATTAGCAAATGTGGGAAAGTCGTTGGATTGTGTTGCAACGCAGTTGCAATGGCATCGGTTCGGTTCACATTGTTGTTCATTGCGTAACGTGTTTTTTGTGTGTTTTGGATAGAAAAAAGATAAATGACAGCGGCAGTTATTATTGTTGCTACAGCTGCTTTTGCTGCTGTTTTTGGCGTTGGAATAGTTTAAGGGGTTAAATGTAGGAGTTGAAATTTCGCCTGCTGCTAGATGTGGTTGTTGTTTACAACAAACTCTATTGTGGCAGGCAAGTGGATAACAGTTAATACAGGATTCTTGTAAAACTTCGCCGTTTTCGTCTTTTGCTGTTTTAAAATCAATCGTATCTTGTAATGCCGAGGTGTGGCAGGAGGGTGACAATGTGTCTCTGTTGATATATTCTTTGGCTTCTAAACTATAAAAGTCAGTTTTCTTTTTAAATTCTTCTCTTTTATTTTGACTATCGTTCTTGAAAATTTTACTAACAGTTGCAGTTGAAGTCTTATTGGCTTTAGTAGTATATAGCTTTGGTTGTTGATGTTCTGGTTGTAGTTGTTGGCAGTCGTTGTTAGTAGTATCCTTTATAAGATATTGTTGGTTAAATTTAATATTATTCTGAAGTTTTTCAACTTTAAGGTTGCAATTTCTTGTTCTAGCTATTATGGTTGATGTTGTACTTGTTGTAGTTCCAAATGTTGTTTCATTTATCCCACTTTTTTGTTTGGCTGTTTCATAGGAACAGCCCATGTTATTGTAATCGTCTGTAAAGAAAGACCGCCAGGTAATAAGAAAATTAATATTTTTTTTATAATGCCACAGGAATTAAATGCAATAAATTTTCTCTATAATGTGTATGACAAAATGTTTTTTGTGTGAATTAACGATAAAAAATCTGGAAAATTTTGGATTTTGATTCCCTCAAAGATAAAGAAAATTCGAACAATGTTCATAAGTTTTCGCTAAAAATACACTGAGAGAATTATATTTGTGATATTAATGACTTTATTCATAATACGTAATGATTAATTCATAATAAAGTTTGATTGATATTCAATGAAACTGTTCTTTAACTTAATACATTTTTTTTTATTTAACAATATAAATAAATATACACCCTTATTCTAAACTTTATAACAATAACAATGTCACACTTTTGTTATTGTTATAAGGTTTAAATATAAATATTTAATATAATTTTTCTGTCAAACTGATGTTAAGCCCAGTTTACATTATCACACAAGTGTGTTGTACATATCAGAAATGTCCCAGTTGACCAAACATCAACGATGAAATTGTCTTTAACGATTTCTTTAAGACATTTTGGAATTTTTCGCTAACGGCATTTGTCGCTGAAATTGTCTTGAAAGACTATGTAAAGGAAATCATCTTTAACGATTAGCTGCATGAACAAAATATTAGCTGATCGTGTATAACATTCTGTTGGTGACAAGTTCAGCGACATTATAATGTATTTGTTGTATAACCCACTATGTTGACGAAATGGTAAGCTACAAAATATTATTACTGTCGTCTTACGACTCCGTTGACGACAAGATGAGCGACATTGTCTTTAGATGTCTTTTTTAAGAAATTCTCATTTAGTTCATAATTTTATTGCTTAAATATAAAACTTTGATATTAAATTTTAGTATTAACATTACTTAATACAAGTGCTTTATTTTTAAATTAATAAAGCAATTTTTGAAATGAAATGTTGTTTAACTCACTTAAAGAGTTAAATTGTTTAAATAAAAATTCAAATTAACAGCAAATAATAAATATAATTTAAATTATAAAAAAAATTCTTTTACATATGAAAAAAAATTAAAAACCGTTTTTTATAAGTAAATAAAAATATTAACTAGATGAGAAATTTTTAGTTTAAATTTGTTTGAAAAAATAATAAAGAAATCAGTGTTGTCAGTGATCATCTAGGTGAAGCTGTCAGCAGCAAGGTCGTCTACGTTAGCATTGTGAACAATGTCATCTATTTCGACGTCAACGACAAAGTGGGGCAAATTGTCGCCCAAATGGTCAAATATAATTCAAGGACAATCTCAGTGAACAATCGTTTGAAAACTTCGTCGACGGTTTGTATGGACTGTCACTAATATGTCGTTTACGAATTTCTATGGTCGTGCACCCAGCGTCGAGGATGTCTTCAAGACAGAGCCAACTGGGGTGTTGCATAAAGAAAATGTTTAATAGTGTGAACACATTAGTTACACATATGTCAGAATGGGTGCATAGATTTTAAAAAATGTTTTAAAAAGCGTATGATAAACTTTAGTTTTTGAAATATTTTATAATGTTACCACTCATCTCAACACAAGAGTTGTGTTATTCACAAATAAATCTAAACAAAGATTAGAAGCAACTAATGGTGAAAAAAATGTATGATTAGAAGAAAAAATAGCTGTTTTTATTTATTTGTTGTGCGTGTCGATAACAGTCTGTACACTAAAAAGAGTTTATTTTATACTTTTTTGTTAACCAGACAATTTTAGCATACTTGTCATCATACACTACTTATTTGAAGAAAATAATAAGAGGTTATTCTTGTGATAATATGAACGAAGCTTTAATGCTGAGAGAATACTATAATTTTAATGGATTCTTTTAGACTGTGCTCCAGATATGGATCTTTTTTAAAAATTACTATTTTTTCGTACTTCATTGAACACAGTCCCATAGAATGCAATAAAGTTACAATTTTGTGTCAGATTTCTCTTTTAATAGGCAAAGTCATTAAAGGGAAATGTTGGAAATTTTTAAAATTTACTTCTATACTTATAACAACTGTGAATATATTGTATGTATATTGATTTTTGGCAGGTAGAGGATCCTATGGGATATATAAGAGAAGGCTCATACACCCTCCCCACAAGCCACCTATATTCTTTTTAGTTAGAAATTTTTTTCTTTTTGTAAGTTGTGGCCGTATTAGTTGTTGAAAGTTTAAGTAGTAAATTTGACATTTAATAGCTTTACAAAGCGCAATAACTCAACAATATTTTCCTGAATTTGAAAATAGTTTAAATTTTTTTTTGTTTCAGTTGATTTGGCCTATTTTTAACCAGATTTGAGATTCCTCAAAAAGCGGATCAGCTACGATTTCACTGAAAGTGGAGAGGGCTCTACCAGCATATCTACTAAAATGTTGGTCACCTTCTAGTTGAACCTAGGAAAGCTTGTAGAGAGCTTTGGAAGATATTTCTGAAGAGAAAAATATGCATATCTTTCTCAGAGAGACTGCTTTTGGGTTCCTTTTGATTTTGATCAAATTTGGATACGTGATAAAGGGGACAAAATTAAATAACTTTCTGTTCTAAACATATCGTTCCAAATTGATAATGGGCTAAAAATGAGTTGAGAAAAATTTCATTATTATTTAATCGTCATGAAATATTTTGTATTAGAAACAATAGGCGTTTTTTCTAATCACTTGGATTTAATAAATCCAAAAAGTATTTCTAAAAGTGCTCAACAGATGGGGTTAGATTCTCCTATTTTAAAAAGAATTTTCTGTCCGACACTTCTTTCACCCTAATTTTTAATACCGAATTCGATGATGAATGAATTTACTTTAACTTTTAATTATATTTTTTATAAAACAGCGATAAATAGTCTGCCTTTTCAGTTTTAACACTTCAATTTATATTTTTACACAATTGAAAAATTCCATTGCAATATTTAATATTTACTAATTGGATTTAATTAAATTACTTACTGTAGAGTGAAAAATTGCCATTTCTATTTCAGCTATTTTTCCATGTCCGAGATTAAAAATATGTATTTGGTGAGGTGTATTTTTTTTTCTAAACATATTTCATAAAAAAAATTTAATAAAAACCTTTTATTTGTTAGTTTTTCAATTTTTTTGTTTCTCTTTTAATTTTTATTCGTATTTTTTTCTGACATTAAATTAATAGGCTGTTTCATATATTTGTGCTTTTATTATGGATTTATTAAATCCAGCTTTTTTTTGGATTTAATAAATCCACTTTTTGTATGAAAAATTCTAAATCCAGGTGATTACAAAACACGCTAAATATTACAATACTAATGGCAATGAAATCACACTAATCTACAAAAAAAAAACACTAATTACCTAATTACAACATTAATTGCAGCAGCCTATATGACGTTAAAACAACACTGTACTCTCATAGAAATAAATCTGGAAAAAGAGCAGAAAAAACAACTAAAAATTTGTTAAAAATGATGTTGCAGAAAAAACTGTTAACTCAGCAGAATATTTTTGCTAAATACTAGTAAAATACGAACAGCAAAAATAAAACTGTTAAGTTTAGATTTTAAACATTTTAGTTATATTTAAGTTAACTTTTATTTAATTGAAAATGACAAATTTTGCTGTAAAATCTGCAGAAGATTTTGATAATATTAGTAGACTAAAAATAACAAAAACAAACTGTTATATATACAAACTTTTTGTTATTTTTAAGCTAAATTTAGTTGAATTCAGATAGCAGTTTATCCTGTTAAATTAGCAGAAATATTTGCTAAAAAAAATGTTAATTGCTGATTTCAAAAGGCTCCATTTTTATTTGCATTTAAAAAAAAGCGAATAAACTTCGAAATTAAAAATTTTTGTGATTTTTAGGCTACTACTCATTTAGTAAAATTTTTGCCTGATTTAACAGGTTAATTTGGTATTTTCTATTAACAAAAATTGAAAATATAACTAAAATTCCGTATGTTTAACAGTTTTATTTTGGCTGTTCCTATCTTACTAATATATTGCAAAAATAATCTGCTAATTTAGAAGCTTTTCCTACAGCACCAATTTTAACTAATTTTTAGTAGTTTTAACTAAATCTTTTACAGACTTTTCTCTATTAGCGTACTAAAATACATTATGAAGTGGTCTGCGGTAACCCGTCTCCAGTATATACACTTATAAAAAAAGTTAGTACAAAAGTCTGTTAAACGCGTTTTGGTGCAAATGAACTGACCCATCAAAAATGTGGAAGCTGTAAAAACGACTACTTCTTCCTTACTGCTACTTTTACCGCTTCTAAAAATGTATAGCTTCGTAAACAGCACAATGAAAGGCCTAAGTTGATTAATTGTTTACATCGCTTTTTGCGGTGCTTTTCAAAAAGTCATGAAATGAGCAATACATTTTGATTGCTTAAATATTTTTGCGGTTCTTTTATCAAAATTTTTTAAAATGCGGAAAAAATTATTTTAATGGAAATAAAAGGTTTTACTAAAAATAAGACGCATTTTCTCTTCACGGAAAAATATGCAGGAATATTCTGCTTTTGAGAAGGCATGATTTTAAATAGTTGAAAAGCTTTATAATATGCACTTCCTAGAACGCATGAATTATCGACATTTTAAAAGAAAAACACGAGCACTAATTAAAAGCGGTTAATTCATGCCTTTTCGGATCTCGAAACAAGTGCTTTCACGCGAGCTATCTCAAACAAAAATCAGGCATGATATCATCAATAATGCAGTCGCTTCACTGCTCAATTTTCCCTGACAAAACTGCTTCCAAGCAAGCAGTAATTTCTGCTGGGGATTTTTTCTGTTAGTTTTTCTTAAAATTTAGGATTGAACTAATATTTTTGTAAATTCCATTTAGCATAACAATTACTTTCATCCGTATTTGAACTAACTTTACATCCTAATTTTTAATAATTTATGTTTCTTAATTTTAAAAATATTTCCCCCCCACCCAACCCCAATTATTTACAAAAGTTTATATTTTTGTGTCTCTGCTATAAATATCACATAGAGATGGCGCTATATTTTCATAATTTTTTATTGTATAATCATAAAATGGCTTATATCTCGGAAACTAAGCGAGATAGAGCACAATGGACAAAAATTCCGTACTATGAACTTATCAATCTTTATAAGCCACCTCACAGTGGTTCCAAACAAAAAAAATGGTAATAATTATGGATCTTCTAAACTACTGATCCAATCGGAAAAAAATGTTCACAAGAGCTGAACAGAAAGACCTAGGCATTTAGAAAATTAGTATTGTACCGACCCTGTTTTATCACAGGGTGTGCTACAGGGTGTCAAAGTTGACCATCTCGGGCATACAAAAGCTTTATTGTCGTACAACTTTTACAAATGTAGACCGATTTTGCCGATTTTAGACTTTTTGTAATCTACACAGAAAAAACAGTAGGCACTAATAAAGGGAATTTGTAAAAGCAATCACATTTTCTTTTAAATTGAAATTTTATTCCCACAATTTTTTTGTTTGAAATATTTGTAACTCGTTTGAAGATTGTTATCTTTCATATAAAAATTGTTTAAAAATAAAAATTCAAAGTTACAAAAAATAGAAGAAATTTTTTTTGGATTTACAAATTTCTTTGTTGGTACCTTTTTAAAAAGTTTTTTTTTTGTATTTACAAATTTGGTATGAGAAATGTGTTTAAAAATTTAATTAGAATTTTGTAAATTCGTTCTGTGTATGGTTATGAGAGTCGACTCGTAGGTGAGCGTGCTGATCCCATTGCTACGGCAGTGGCCTCCTCGTGGTACTCCCTGGGGACCACCTCTGTTGAGATGGAAGCGAATTCGAGCGACGGTCTGTAGCATGTCCGAATGGTCACTTAGGGAGAATAAAGTGACGCCTCGGGAAGTAGGCATTTTTGCTAAGTTTGCTACTGACTTTCACCAAGCCAGGCTGGTGGCTTAGCTGGCAGCCCCAGCACCAGCCTAGGAGAGCTTAGGCCAATCACTTATTCTCCCCGAAATTGAAATGATTACTGAAACCTATGCGGCCCTATGTTCCACTGGGAATTAAAGGATTAAATATATATATATGGTTATGAGATAAACAGAAAATATTCTTCAAGTACTATAGTATGATTAATAGTTTAAAAAATATTAAACTTTGAGTTTCAAAATTCTCATTTTTTACCTGACTTTTTTTGGTTTTTTCCCATTTTTTTCATTATCAGAACAATTAGGTTGTTCATAAGGGGTGTGCTATCTGTTGTATCGTTGTATCGTCCTAACAAAAAACAGAGTTGTTAAAATTTTTATTTGTGTTTAACAACGATTTTCTATTCAGTTTTCTATCTGTTAGCACACTCAAACATAGGACACTAAACATACGTAAAAATGTTGTATCGTGCTATTCTCAAATGTTGTATTTTTTCAATTTAATTTTTAACAACTCTGTTTTTTGTTAGGACGATACAACGATACAACAAATAGCACACCTCTTGTGAAAACCCTTAATATGTTTGAAATTTTGTTGTCTCATTAACATGACCTTTCTAAATTTCAGAATGAAAACTACCCTGAAGGAAATGAAGGGTTGATCGAAACTGACAAATCTGTGATAGGTTAATAGGGGACATGTTACAAAACTTATGCAAACCAAAATTTCGGTGTATCAAAAAGTGGTAATTGCAGCAAAATATTCAACCTCGTGACTATTAAAATGTAGGGAAAACAGTAACTGGTTCATTTTGGATATATCATATAACTGGAGAAAAAGTATTATAACATCAAATCGACAAAAGTAACAAAAAGAACAGGTGCAGTATAATTAGATGTATATGAAAAAATGGCAATCTGTGCCGTTAAACACTGTCCCGTGACTGTTACAAAGTGCACCTAATACTTAACTTTGATGACATAATACTAAACTATGAGTATTTCAAAAATACTGATTACTGAAAAACTAGAGAAACTTAAATCACTAATTGACCCTTAGTGATTCGACCAAAATAGTTACAAAAATTAATTAAGAGAAGATTAAATTTATGTGTTTTTTAAGTACATTAATGGAACAGTTTTTTTAAATATGCTATTCTCAATTTTATAAAAATAACTAAAAACTACCTCAAAAAGCCCAAAATGACCCAAAAGCCAGGTTAGTGGTGAATACAGGAATGTGCTTTGTAAATTTCATACATATTTTTTATTTGTCAACTTAAAAGGGATTTACTTAAAACTTGTGCACTAGACCAGAGAACGGTTTGAGTGCCTTATTTTATACTTTTGAATGCAATCACAAAAAATGTGCATATTGTTGTCAATACACATCATTTCAGTAAAGCAATACAGACACAATTGAAAAAAAGTGAGTATGACGAAAGCCATGCATTGCACTGCATGTCTTCTGTTAATCTTACCTAACACCCACAAAAGCAACGAATATAAAATGATTGGTATGAATACAAACCGATTCTTACGAATGGTCTCAATCTTGGTTGTATAAAAATTGCAAAATTTTTTTCTGTCAAATATTTTAGTATATTTTTGGTGTTTATTTTTTTCATTTAAACATTAACAAAATGAAAAAATATATGCATATTTCATATTTACATAAAAAAAATGGAAATTTCTTCACACTGCATTTTTCAAAATAATGCAACAGGTCAACGAATACTAAATGAATGTTGAGATTGATTTTATTTTTTTAATGCGTCATCTCTTCATTTCGTTGCTTGACATGTAGTGGCATTATAAAAATAATGCGTAAAAACCACTCATCAAAAACAATGAATGTATATAATAGCAATAGCATTAATTATTGTTGTTGCATGAATACATGGCAAAAGCAATGAATGCTATGACTGCACAATAAAAACGAATGTACTCAAACCGTTCTCTGCACTAGACCGTACCTCAAAAGAAAAGTTCGCCGTACGCTCTCCAATATGAAGTATATTTGGAAGGCGATTTCAAAAAAAAAAATAATTTTTTTTGCCGAACGTAGGGGTCGGCTTTTTTTAATTTTTCGTTATAGCTTTGGCATTTAAAGTTGGATTTTAAAGTGTGATACAGTGATTTTTTTGCCTCGAGGAGACCAGTGTTTTGTTATAAAGGAAAAATCCAATAAAAAAAAATGTTAAAGGCGACCCCTACTTTCGGCAACCAATATATAAAAAAAATTTTACTGGGTTTATCGAAAAACTTCCTTAGCAAAAGTTTATTGATTTTTTGCGAGCTTTAATTTTGTGACATTAAGGTTGTAGCAACTGAGATCTGGTGGGTAACTACTAGAACTGGATACTTGAGGTCAATGGCCCTTAGAGCAAAACACTGGTCTACTCGAGAGAAAAACAATGATGTGTTATACTTTAAGATCCGACTGTAAATGCCAAAGATATAACGAAAAATGTAAGATGGCGACCCCTACGTTCGGCAAAAACAAAATTTTTTTTCAAACCTCCTAGCAAAAATATTTCATATTGGAGGGTGTACAGCTCACTGTTTTTTGCCTGTAAGGTGGTACGCTCTACTGTGCACATATTCTATAACAAGATAGACGATTATAGTACACTTTTCTGAGTTTAATAACTAGTATATTAAATAAAATTTTTAAAATATTTTAAAAAATTTGATAAAAGACGGCAATTTTGCATCACATAGTGAAAGTGAAAATATACGGCAAGGACTGGAAAATGGGAATATTCATTTTTTGGTGCTTCTAGATCATTCTAAGGCTTTCGATATGGTAGACCATGATATACTCATTAAAAAACTGAAATACTTTTTTAGATTTACCGATACTTCTACTAAACTTTTATCATCATATCTTTCGAACCGCACACAATCGGTATTTATAAACGATGTATGGTCAGATAGCTTGTCCCCTATTAGGGGAGTGCCTCAAGGTTCTATTTTAGGTCCACTTTTATTCTCCTTATACGCAAATGATTTGCCAGAACAACTGACTAAATGTAAAGTGCATTTATAAGCAGATGACGTGCAGCTCACTTTAAGTAGCCCATTTCAAAATATTGCTTCAGGCATAGCTTATCTAAATGATGACTTAAACAGAATCTACCTTTGGGCTTCTGCAAATGGACTCTGTCTGAACCCGCGTAAATCTAAATGCATTGTAATACTTAAGAAAAGTTTAACTCCCTCGATTTTTGAGGATATTGTTTTAAATGGTGAGAAGATTGAAATTGTTAACACAGCGAAGAACTTTGGGATAATTTCACTGTGAGACAAATGATAGGGGTCAGTGATCGGGAAGGGTTCAAACTACCGGGGAAAGTTATATCGGTAAAAAAGAAGTTATACGTATCCCGGCGTTTCGCTGGGTCACCTCTAGGAATCGAGATATATCGATTTGACCTGTGGTGGTCTTTTTTTTGACATAACTCGATAACCACTAGTCCGATTTTGCTCAAACAATTTTAAAAAATTTAAAAATTACAATTCCTTTAATCTGTTCATATAAAGTTTTTCTATATACTCAACAGTTTTGCCGGTAAAAATAAATGTATGAAGAAAAAAATATTTTTTGCCTAAAATATTAAAAAAAAGTAATAAACAAAAGGTTATTGAGTTTTATGGTAGCGGTAACAAACATTTGTTTTTACCGGCACAACTGTTGAATTGTAATTTTTAATTTTTTTAAAATTGTTTGAGCAAAATCGGACTAGTGGTTCTCGAGTTATGTCAAAAAAAGATATATCTCGATTCCTAGGGGTGACCCAGCGAAACGCCGGGACACGTATAACTTGTTTTTGACCGATATAACATTTCCCGTTGGTTTCATCCCATCCCGATTTTGACTGTCGCATAGTGTTTTCAATAGCAATTTGACATGGACTGATCATATCAATTCACTGGTTGGTCAAACCTATGTAAAGCTACGAGCTGTCTGGTCCATACAATATTTCACCCCGTTAAGAATTAGGGCATTACTTGCCAAGACGTACTTGATTCCCTCCCTGATGTATGGTTGTGAATTATTTGGAAGCTGTGATTCAGTTAGCAATAGAAAACTAAATGTCTTATTTAACAATATTATTAGATATGTGTATGGATTGAGAAGGTTTGATAATGTTTCCTCTGTTTCAAATAACCTTTACGGAGTCTCTTTCGAAAATCTGCTAAAAATTCGCACCCTGATGTTCTTGCATAAATTAATAAACAGTCAAACCCCCGGGTATTTATTTGACAAAATACTTTTTTTCCAATAGCCACGAAACCGAAATATTGTAATACCTCGACATCAATTCCTAATGTCTGAATGGCAGTTTTATGTACATGCCGCTCGTCTTTGGAATAATCTTCCACTAAGTCAACAAGTAAATAGCAATGCTAATAGTTTCAAAACATTTTTATTAAATTTTTTCAAATAATTTTTATTGTTATGTTAATAATTTATAATTAATTAATAACAATATGAAAATTCTTTTTTGTAACGTAATACGCTCCTGTATTATAAATATAAGACTCAGTCTTGTTGTACAGGAATTGGAATCAATTAAATAAATAAATATTTCAACATTTTTGTAAGTCTTTAAAATGTTAGAAATTTAACATCGAAAAGCTGAAGATAATCGTCAGTTTTTTATAGAATCCCTAGCCTGTTTGCAAAAACGGTCACGTCAGTTAAGAGCAAAAACTACTGAACCAATTTCCAATTGTTGTTTTTGAGTGAAAAAAAGTCGCTCTAACTCCAAAGGCCTCAAATCGTAATTAAAATTGAGAAACTGAACAATTTTTTACTTTTATAAGACAGACACAATCCAAGCAAACAAAATGTCAAATTTCAGCAAAATCGGAATTCTTACTGATGTGAAAGAGTTTTGCCTTCAACATTCAGATTACGTAAAGGCTTTTCCAATGTATCATATCAATGAATTTTGTGTATTATTTCAAAGGCTTATCAATGGCATTATGTGTCGAATATGACATCGTTTAAATGAACGCCGCGACTTCGCCAGGGAGTGCACAGCCGATATGTCCAATTAAATTTGAGCAACGGCACGGGTCTTGCAAACTTCTATGATTGAGAGTGTATCAAAAGTACCTCGTTTGTCTAACACTGAATCTGTTCGGTGAATAAATTAAACGAAGATCTTACTGAAAAATTGCAAACAATCATACAAAATATGTTTTGTGAATGTGAAGATAGGCTCACTGAAATTGATAAGAGAATTGAAAGAGTGATTTGAATAAAATAACAGAAGGAGTCACGAGTTTTGAATCCACTGTTGTATAAATTAAAAATACAGCTTTGGATGAAATAATGGCATTAAAAAATGAAACTCAAGATTTAAAAAATGAAATAGTTAGCGTATTTTTTAATCACCTGGATTTAAAATTTTTCATACAAAAAGTGGATTTATTAAATCCAAAAAAAGCTGGATTTAATAAATCCATAATAAAAGCACAAATATATGAAACAGCCTATTAATTTAATGTCAGAAAAAATACGAATAAAAATTAAAAGAGATACAAAAAAATTGAAAAACTAGCAAACAAAAGGTTTTTATTAATTTTTTTGTTATAAAATATGTTTAGAAAATACATATTTTTAATCTTGAACATGGAGAAATAGCTGAAGTAGAAATGGCAATTTTTCACTCTACAGTAAGTAATTTTATTAAATCCAATTAGTGAATATTAAATATTGCAATGGAATTTTTCAATTGTATAAAAATATAAATTGAAGTGATAAAACTGAAAAGGCAGACTGTTTATCTCTGTTTTATATAAAATATAATTAAAAATTAAAGTAAAATCCTTCATCATCGAATTCGGTATTAAAAATTAGGGTGAAAGAAGTGTCGAATAGGAAATTCTTTTTAAAATAGAAATACTTTTTGGATTTATTAAATCCAAGTGATTAGAAAAAACGACTAGTAACTTTAAAAAGCTTTGCTAAAAAACATGAAAATTCAATAGTGGCTTACGATATTCGAATAATTAATGTGCCTACAGGAAGAAATGAAGACCACTACGATACATATTTTCGGTTATGTGAAGCGGTGAATATTTCTCCTCCAAATGTCCTGAAAATAGCATTTTTTTTGCAAAAACGGGGGGTTACTTCATTCACTTTTATATCCAAGTTTTTGAAAGCTTTTTAACATTTTTGGACATTTTCTAAAAGACTGAGCTTCAGAAATGCTTAATAGTTCAATTCGGGCATGCACCTACACTCAGCATTGCTCGAAAATGATGAATTTTTAAACAAAATTTAATGTTTTTAAATGTGGCAAAAAAATTCACGCCACTTAGATCAATTTTTTTTAATTTGGAACATAAGCAAACATGTTGCACAGGATTTGCCCCTAAATTTCCCGCCGCCCGCTCTAGAACATCGCTATAGGAGGAAATTTTGTGAAAAAGGTCATATTTTCCAAAGTATTTTTTTATTTGTAAAAAAAAAATATGAAAATTACTTATTTTTGTAAAACTATATTTTTTTTAATTAAATGTTACTGTTAATTTTTATTTTTACATAAAAAGTTAAATTTCTATGTAATATTTTGAAATAAAATGGATTGTAATTTTTTTTTTGGTTTTTTACCGGGGTGTTTAATATTTGAAATAGTTTTTAAGATTTTTTTATATATTAACAAATAAGGCATATAAAATGTTTATATAATTTATTCCATCGAGTCAAACTAATGCACTCAAAACAGACATCTCAGGTCAAAATTTAATATTCGATAATATTTTTCATGCTTAGTAGACTGGCCCTTATTTATAAAGTTTTTCCGAAACCCGCTCCCCGATGCTTATTTTGTGACGTTACTAGAAAACCTATTCCATAAAAAATTTCAGCTCAATCGAAGAATTTTTAAGCTATCCCTGGCCCTTAAAAGTTTTGAATGCGATTTACAAGGGGAAAAAATAGCTTTTTTGGCTTATTTTGAAAATACTGGCTCTTAAATAACTGTAATAGAATCGTAATCTAGACTGAATTACTTTTCTTAAAAGGCATAAAAATCCCAAATCGTTTGGAAAATATTGAAGTAATTGTAATTCGCCCAGACTATTGTAGGGTTAAAATGGCATATATTATGAAAATCGAAAAATAAAATATTTTTACAAAAAATTAAAATGTTATACTCTAGTTTCATTTCTGAGATCTATAAGTATTCAGATATAATTTGTTGAATAATGCTAACCTAGTCCCAGGTATGGCCGAATATGGGATATTTTTTTTGTAAATTTAGCATACTCTAATTTTGAATATTTTGTTTAATAAAATATAAAAAAGTGGTCAACGCTTAGGTTTTTTGAAAATTACACAGTGTGATTTTGGTTAATAATTTGGGTAATATCATTAATTTTTGTTTTTTAGCTAGCTCTAACATAATCTCTTTCAATGTTTTACTAATACCAAAGTCAAAAGTGAAATTTTAAAATTTTTGAAAATTGACCTTGGTACGAGTTGTCAACTTATGACAATCTTTATGTTTTTTTTATTTACGAGTAGTTTTTCTAAGTATCAGATTTTTCTTATAAAGGAGCCAATGTTTTTTAGCTAAAATAACCCAAGTAAAATGGGATCGTATATGAACATATATGATCATCTATGGATTCGTATATGATCATATATATCCATATATAGAACAATATATGACCATAAAAAAAGAAATCTAAAGTAGAATGTTTGTATGTCTGTTTCATCACTTCTGAGAGTAAAAACAATAACAGAAAGCTGAATAGGAAAGAAAACTGTGCATTAGCCACATTATGAGCAAGGCCTTACGTGGGTGAGATGGCTAAGCTGTCGAACTCTAGTATATTTACGCTTGTAATGTGGGAGTGCATGGGTTCGATTCCTACAGCCGACAGGTTGTTGAAAAAATTATCATATAGAGACAATCTGACAAAAAAATATAAACAATAATACAATTTAATTGAAAATCACTGATAAAGCCTGTCCATAAAAAGGGCAGAAACTAAATACAGTCTGATTTGCAAATTAATAATGTGTTCATAACTTTGAAAAAATGTTTATTCTTCTTCTTAACCTCAAACATAATTAATTAAAATTAATAAAAATGCATATTCATTACAATATAATTTGCAATTTTAACAAATTGTTAACTAAAAACGCTTTTAAATTTTTTTAACATTTGACCACGCCTACCTAGCCCGCTTTGTAGAAAAGTAGAATAATAAGTACGGATTTTATTTCCCGCTACTCAGACGTATATACCGAAAATTTGACATGGATACGACATACACATATGGTCAAAATAATAAGTACAGCCTGAAATATTTTTTTTAAAGGCTCTTAGCCGAAAATTTATTTAAATTAAAAGAAAAAACAAATACTATATTGTTTTGTTATAACATTAGAAATAAAATAAATACTAAAACAATAACAAAAAACATTAAATTCAATCTTATTCAAAAAGTAAGTAATTTCTCAAAAAACATTGGACAAAATAATAAGTACTGTTGCCGCCACTGGCAAAATCTGCAGATAATTAGCTATGTTTATTTGTCTAACTTTAAGCTGTCAAATTATCTGTTAAATCGTAAATGTCAAATAGCATTTTGCGGAGTTAATGCTTCCCGCGTTAGTTTTACAACGCCATTTTCTTTAGTCTTGTAAAATCTACTTACCTTGGCTGACGCGGTGATTATTAATCTGCACGATTATTTTAAGTAATAATATATTCTCCACTGAATTATTTAATAGTTTAAACTCTAGTGGTTTCCATACCAAAAAGTGAGTTTTGTATTTAAAAAGTTATATAAAATTGTAACTAAATTTGTATATATTTATAGGAATTTTAATATAAGAAACTTTGATTGAAATAAATTGAATTTAAGTTGAAATCAATCGTCTTCTTTATACAAAATCCCGTGGAAATCATTAGCGTGGCGCTTTCCTCTCCCAACAAGTACATTTAGTAAAATAAGCAAAACAGTAAAAAATTTAATTTTTTTCTGCTAAATTGAGTGATATTAGCTGAGTTTCGTTAAAAGCCGGTATATCCACCATTATTTTGAATTATTTTGTTGACTCTTTTCGGCATGCTGGCAATAAGCTTCCTGCAGGTCTCTACTGGTATTTCATACCAAGTTTTTTGAACAAAATTCCATAACTGATCCTTATTTTTAAAAACCTCCTTTCCAATTCTTTCTTTTAACTCTCCCCAAAGATTTGCGATGGGGTTTAAGTCCGGATATTGACTTCGTCAGTCAAGAAGGGCCACATGATTGTATTGGAACCAATCCTTTACCAACTTAGAAGTATGCTATGGATCCTTATCCTGCTGGAATGTTGATCTAAGAGGCATACTTTCCTCAGCATAGGTTAACATCGTATTTTCCAAGATATCTTTGTAGTGAAATCTGGTCATAGTGTCGGCAATTCGATGTATCGGACCGACACTATACCACGAGAAACAGCCCCAGACCATAATATTGCCGCCCCCGTGCTTGACCGTCTTCTTTGTAAAGCGAACATGGAATTCCTTACCCTTAGGGCGTCGAACATTCCGGGCACAGTCGTTTCCAAAAAATTAATTTCTGTTTCATCGCTCCACAAAATGTTTGTCATTTTTTTTCACCGTCTGCTCTGGACCAATTGGAATGACTTCTTGCAAACGCCAACCTAGCCTTTAAATTTTTTTGTCTAAGCAAAGGGGCTCCTCTGGCTATTCGTCCTGGTAAATGAGCTTCTTGTAGTCTACGACGAACCGTTCGCGATGAAATTACATTTCCAATATCTGCTGAAATCGCTCTTGAAGACACAAATGGGGCCTTCTTCGCAAGAGTTACAATACGGATATCTATTGCTTTTAAAGTTTTTTTGGGTCTTCCGCGAGTTTCGACGGGATTTTTAGGTTTTAAAGCGGTTTTTTCAAAAAATAGCGACTGATTAATAGTTTCTGTTATAGAACGAAGACTTTGGCCACTTTCTCTTAGTCTTGAAACAATTTTTCTCTCCTCCGGAGAACAATGAATTTTTCGACCCATCGATGATTTTTTTTACTATATATTTCGTTATGAATAAAGATAAACAACAGTAAAATAACTAGCCTTTCCAAAAAACTAGAGCAGACTGCGAAAATATTAAAGAATTCAGCAATGTATTTATTATTTTGACCAAGTACTGAAATCACACCTGTACAAAACTAACACACAATGATGGAAACAAGGGGGAAGCCCCAGTTTTGTTTTTACTTTTAAAAGCATTGCCACTTTAAAGTTATTTAAATAAAGAAGAATTGCCAGGTTAAAGTAACTAAAATTATACATAAAGAAAAAACAAGCAGGTGTACTTATTATTTTGACCATATGTGTATGTTTTACAGTAGTGGGGCAAACTAACAACGGGTTTGGCCAAAGAAGTCATAATCAGGGATGGAAAACGTTTTCAAGCTCTCTAAAATGATCGAAGTGTATATTTTTAGTAAACAATTTAAAGTTCGCAACTAAAATAAATAAACAGATTAAAACATTGAAAAGGCTCTTAGACAAAACTGAATTAAGTTTTTAAAATCGAGCAGCTTGTATAAACATTTTTTTCGACTTTTTAACCGAGCAGTTCGTTAACAAAATTTAATTGAGCCTTTTGAAATCGAGCCACTAAAACAGCTCGCTTCCATTCAAATTAATTAAGTTATTATAAAAATCAAAAATAAAAACTTGATTCCAATACTATTAAATTTTTTTGTTCCAAACTACCCAGTCAGAAAAATATAAAGTATAAAGCCACTTTAACAATCCGTACAAGAACTGCCAAAAAGTTTTTTACCATGATATAATATAATTAGACAAGAGGACAGGCTATTTAAAAAGCAGCTGAAAGCATTAGCGAAATAAAAGTTTCAACGTTGGCAAAACTCTGGAAAAACCAATAGTAAGGTGGTCTGGAAAAATATTTTAGAAAATAAAATTTAAAAAAGTTCGTATGTATTTTATTTGGTCCTGGCGGGAATTGAACCCAGGCTGTCAGATTTTTTTTAGAATAATCAGTATTTGCCTGAGCGAAACAGCTGGCGATGTTTACAACTTCCAGTGAGATTTTCATTTTATATCAGACGGTTGTCTCCTTCAATTTTTGAGTGATTTTTGTTAAAAATATATTATTTGGTTTGCGAAAATGAAGAATTATTTAAATGTAAAAATATTAGGTGTGTTTCTTTACTTTTTGGGCAAAGTTCGGTAAAATGAGAGTTAACAAGAAATACTCTCACGAAGTGACAAAAATGCCCAAAAGTAAACGAATGCGAAAAACCATATTTGAAGCCCGAAAAACAAACGTCAATAGATTTGTGCATTATAGTTCGTTTTGATGAGCGCTCTTTCTAGTTCTTGTTCAATTTGTTGTAAAAATCTAGATAGATTTTCTAGTTAAACCCCTTTTTAAATCAATAATTTTAATAAAAATTTTCTTCTCAGGCATTTTTATATACAAAAAGGAATACGTACTTTATTAAAGTTGGTAAATATTTTAATATTAAACAAAAGCTTCGATTTATTTACGTATTTATCTCTTTAACACATTTAAACAAGCGTCTTCAAAAAATTGTCGGTAATTTTATGGAGTTGTAACATAACCGATAAAGTTTTGCAACTTTTATACTAATTTTTGTGAATGATAAACATATTTTCTGAATGAATTAAATGAGCGATTGAACTAAAAGAGCTATTAGTTGTGAACTAGGTCTTTGGTTCAAATTAGTGCATAGTTCAATTGAACTGGTTGAACCCAACTGATGATATAACAGCTGATAAAAACAATTTACCCAAATTTACACGAAAAAAAAGTCAGGGCTTTTTCGTGCAAGAAGAATAAGAATATTACTCTCTCATGACAGCTCTCATTTACCCAATTGTGCAGTAAGAAAACGCTTTTTGGTAAAATTGAGATCCCGAACAGACTTATTAGGTGTCAAGAAATCCCCACAACATTTGTTTATCACAGCAAATACGGCATACATCGATGCTTACGAAATCTTAAGCTGGCTGACAGCTTTTTAATGCTGTTTTTTTAGCTGATTTTCGCGAGGCGGTAAGAAATCATTGTATACACAACAATCCACAACTTCTTAAAATTATGTTACGAAAAGTTAATTAATTGTAAGCTTAACCTGTAAGGGTTTTTGTATCCAGACACTTAAATAAATATGAAATTGCCTGCATGATATTAATGAATTTATGCATAAAACCAACGAAGTTCCACTGTAACTCGCCCATTAAAAATTTTTATTAAATTAATGGAATTTTTTATAAAATACTGTGATAAACTTCATTTTATTTGTTAAAAATTTCATACACTCAATGAAAAAGTTTCATTAACACTAGATTCATAAAATATATGTAGATTTATCAGAAAATCTAAGAAAATTTTCATTTACTTTATGAAGACAACTTCATTAGTTTACAAAGAATTTCATTAAAATTCTACCAGAAAATTTCTCTCTGTGTATATTTAAAAAATGTAAAACTACATATCGTCATATGAAATCAAAAAAGCCGTAAGTTACAAAAAATTAAAAATCGACTTTTTGATCGATTATGATGCACCGTATCCAAAATCCATATACAAAAATTTAATTTTTAAATGGTTTATGTCTTTAATAACTTATATTGCTTTTCGGGGGCTAAACATTTATTCTCATTTAGTCATTGAACGAAATATTGTAAACGACAAAAATTTTTTTTTGCTTAAAAAATGTCGAATTTTGTGCCAACAAAGCATCATTTGCGGGAAGTTTGCTTTATTTTTTCAATTTGAAAAAAAAGTGCAGCTGAAGTACATCGATTGCTCATCGAAGCTTACCCAGAACGATTTCAACGTGCTAGAAATGGGTTGTGCAGTTCAGAAGTGGTGATTTTTACACGGAAGACAAAGACTTCCCAGGTCAGTAAAAAAAGTTTGAAGATGATGAATCCATGAAGATTATTTTCAAACTCAAGAAGAACTTTCAAAATCATTGGGAGTCACTGAAGCAGCAAGATTCTGCGAGCAGCGGGATTCATCCAGAAGCAAGAAAATTGGGTACCACACGAGTTAGAGCCTAGAGAAGTTTAAAGACGATTTTGCATGACCGAAATGCTGTATGATCGCCATTAAAAGAAGTTACTTTTGCATAGAATCATTATTAGCGATGAAAAGTGGATCTATGACGACAACCCAAAGCGCAAGAAATCGTATGTGAAGCGCAGCCAACCAGCCAGATCAATGCCAAAGCTGAATATCCATGGCGCCAAGGTAATACTCTGTATTTGGTGGGACCAAAAGGGTCCCATTTATTATAAGCTGCTGAAATCGGGCCAGACGATTACGGGGGATCTGCACCGAATACAATTGATTCGCTTGAAGCGAGCATTGGCGGAAAAACGCCAGCAATATGCGACCAAACATGAAGCCGTAATATTCCGTCATGGCAACGCTCGGCCACGTGTTGCAAGACCGATTAAAAACTATTTACAAAATAGTGGTTTGTAAGTTTTGCCTCACCCGCCTAATAGTCCAGACCTTGCCCTGTCCACTACCATTTGTTGCAATCTCTGATGGATTTTTAAATACTACACCCATAAGTTCAATTACAAATGTTTGAATATTTTTTTCTTTAATCTGCGGTATCGCGGAATTGATCAAATGAAAATTTAAAAACTTAAGGAGTTATAAGAGACTTAATATTATTCTGATAACAAAAATTTGTATAAAAAGTTAATTAAAATATTTATTTAATAAATCCGTTGCAAAGAGCAAAAAATACCATCTCTTTAAAGGGACATTCGGTACTAAAGGGTTAATTTAATGGTTAACTTAAAGATTTTTGCAGTATTTTTAGTGCTGTTTGATTACCTAAAAGACCAACTTATTCACACAGTTCTAAATTTAAGATCAATGAGGTCCAGTCTTATAGTCAGCACTAAAAAGGAAGGTATCCCAGTGTGATAGAGGAGAAAAAAATAACGTGGACGTTTTGTAGTGGCCCGATCTCAATTGGACAGTAAAAAATTGTGGTCAAAAATTACTCAATTTTTAGTGTTTTTAATGTATTTCTTATAGTTTTAAAGAATATAATCAATTGAAAGCTTTTCTGGACAAATAGACCAATTGAGTATCAAATGTAAGCTTTCCTGGACACGTCTACGTGTATATAAACATTTACAATAGACCGTACCTCGAAAAAAAAGTTCGCCGTACACCCTCCAATATGAAGTATTTTGCAAGGCAATTTCAAAACAAACTTTTTTTTGCCGAACGTAGGGGTCGCCTTTTCAAGTTTTCGTTATAGCTTCGGCATTTAAAGTTGGATTTAAAGTGTCATATATCGATTTTTTTGCCTCGAGGAGACCAGTATTTTGCTATAAAGGAAAAATCAATTGAAAAAAATTAAAAAGGCGCCCCTGCGTTAGGCAACCAATATATAAAAAAAATTCTACTGGGTTTATCGAAAAACTTCCTTAGCAAAAGTTTAATGATTTCTTGCGAGCTTTAATTTTCTGACATTAGGATGGTAGCAACTGAGATCTGGTAGGGAACTACTAGAACGGGATACTTGAGGTCAATGGCCCTTAGAGCAAATCACTGGTCTCCTCGAGAGAAAAACATCGATGTATCATACTTTAAGATCCGACTGTAAATGGCAAAGATATAACAAAAAATGAAAAATGGCGACCCCTACGTTCGGCAAAAAAAAAAAAAATTTTTTTTTTTTGAAACCTCCTTGCAAAAATACTTCATATTGGAGGGTGTACGGCGAACTGTTTTTTTTTTGCCTGTAAGGTGGTAAAAGGTCCAAATTTTTTTGTTATTCAATTTGAGATTGGGAAATTGTTGTTGGTTTTAGCTCAAATTTACATATAATAATGGCAATTTGATATACGAGGGCAGTTCGAAATGTTTTTAGCCTAACAACGAAAAACAAGAGCTAGATTTTTAAAATTATTTGATTTTTCAATATAATCTCCTGAAACTTCAATACACTTAGTCCAAAATTTTTCTAGCAATTCTATCCCTTGATTAAAATGATTTTCCTGAAGCTCCTCAAAATAATAGTTTACAGCTTATTGCATCTTCATTCGAGGTAAAACATTTGCTAGCAAGGAATTTTTTTAGATTTGGGAACAGGTAGAACTCAGAGGCTGCTAAATCAGAGAAATTTCATTTATTCAGTCTATGGATACAAAATTCCTTACAGACTATGATCTTCCAATTTTAGAATAATCAAAATATTAATTTATACATTTTTTTATTAATTTACAAATTTAAGCACATCAAAATAGAATATAAATATTGCTGAAAGGCAGATTTTGATCCACAAATCTCTATTTACGGTTTTAAATGAATTTGTTGATAATGATTAATATCATTCAGTTGAATAAACATGCGGGTCAAAATGCTATTAAGACCATAATTGGTACGATGTACACTGATAGAATTTTCTTTCATACTATTAATGAATCGATTTCATTAATCTGAATTCATTGATTTAATGAAACATTTTCATTGAATTAATGAAAAATTCATTAATTTGATGAATTTTTTCATTCTATAATTTCAACTAACCCGTAAGATATGCTATCATCTTTATAAGGGGTTTGAATTTGCTAATTACTAAAATAGATATATGTTCCAGTAATGAACGCTAGGGTTGCAAACTGAAATTATTTAAATATAAAAGTCCAAATAATGACATCATTTTGTTTTGGTTATTTAGATCAATCGGTAACGCGGTAATGTTTACATTCTGGTGATTGCGGGTTCAAGTCGAGTTCAGGGAGATGTGAAAAACGTTATAAATACAAAAAATAAATATATGGACAAATAAAATAAATAATAAATAAATAAAAAAGTAACGCAAAAAAAAATTTTTTTTTCTATTAGTTTTCATTTAATAAATACGTTTCATTGATTTAATGAACGCGTTCTTTTTGGACTTTTCAATGAAAAAAATCATTGGATTAATGAACAAATTCATTAATACTATGCACAAAATTCTATCAGTGTAGTGGTACATTAAAAATATTGTATACCTAACACTTCTAGGTGGAACATGAAATCTAATAAGAAATGAGAAATTTTCATTCGAATTCGTTTTTGGTCAACTGTTAACAGTCGACCATCTTTCAGAAAGCTTTTTCATCTGCAATTCTTGATGCAAACTAAAATGTACTCGATCATTTGAGATGCCTATGGCATTCCCTATTTCACGCATTTTCACTCGTCGATCGTCTAATATCATATCATGGACTTTAGCTTTGATTTCTGGCGTTGTTGCAGTTTTAGAACGTCCACTTCGTGTTTCATCTCTAGTGCTTGTACAACCACGTTTAAATTCAGCAACCCAATTTTTTACTGTTGCATATGAAGGAGCACTTTCACATATCATATTCACCATATCATTATGAATTTCTTGTCCCGATAAACCTTTCTTATGTAAATATTTAATCACGCCACGAATTTCTAATTTTTCCATTACAAAAAAGTCACTGAAGCGCCTTTTTTTAAAACCTGTTACTATACGATTGAGTTGACAGATCGAAATGAAATTTAACATGTGTTCATATGACGGAAGGCAGTTTCTATTATACAAAGCTTTTTGCTGTTTATACCGCCATCTCTATGCCAGGCTAAGAACATTTCGTACTGCCCTCGTAGTCAAGGGGGTGTCTGAGTTTTTTTCGATATCCGTTATCGTTCGGCTTTGGGGCGACTTCTCCAATAGCACCTTTTTCACAAATATTTCAAATATTTGAATTAAGCGACAACCCTGGGTCCACAACACGGGGAATATGGGAATCAAATTTTTTTCTTTCCTGGAGTACTTAAATTTCAGAAATGTTTTCATAGCAAAATAGGTTAGTTTTTAACTCTTAAACGTGAGATTGCCCACTAAAAAAATACGTGTCTCTTATTCTTTCTCCTCTATCACATATCTGATAGGTACAGTTGTTTAAAGCATTTCATAAAATTTAAGAGAACCCATTGGGATACCTTCTTTGTTAGTGCAAATTTTTACCATAACGTGCTTACGTATAATTTCAGTGTAAGATAGATTTATTTCTTAAATATTTCTTAATTAAGAAATTTTCAAATGGATCCTAGTTCTTATTATAAAACTGGCACTAATTTTTTATCCAACATTTTTAGAAATAAACAACTTAAAAAAAATTGTGAGAAAAGATTAAAAAAAAAATTTAAATACCGAAATTTGAATTATAACAAAGGATTAATTTTTCACTTTGAACTTTTTAAACAAATTTTTGTAAAATTATATACTTACTATACTATTTGTTATACATAGACGCGGATCCAGAGGGAAGAAAATAGGGATATTTCCTTCTACAAAATAATATTTTTTAATACAGAAATAGAAAAAAAATAGAAAAACTAATAATAATATTAACAAAATTTCCCTCCGCGCTAATATTTGTTATTACCAAAATGTTTGACCCAGTCACACTTTTCATTCACCTATTTTATTCAAACCTTAAGCTCAACAAAATTGTGGAGTTAAAAATTTAAAAAGAAGGTTAAATAAACGAAAAGAATCTATTATTATATATTTTACTATATTTATTGCATCATTAATCATTAATTTTAATTCCAATTCCAGAATTTGATCTGCTTTCTGGGGTATGATCCAAACCGTACTTTGGAGGGTTTCATATAGTCGGTTTGCATAATAATAACTTTACTTATTTATATTTTAAAAGATTTTAATATTGAAAATGTTTTAGATTACACATATAAATAAATCAGTGGTCACACAATGACACCTCGTAGCTTACAAATTTTTTCAACTTGAGTTAAAGATTCATTCAGTCTTTATCAAATTGACCACATTTAACTTTTATTATAAGTCCATGATTTGGTCCAAGGACACGCAGATTTTTATGAGGAATGGAAGGGCAGTAGGAATAAATTTAATACATAACTTTTGTACGTACACTGCCGTCAGAATTTGTTAGTTATTCAAGTAGTATTCCAATTTTGTTGTTTTAAATGATGAAAATGAAAATTCAAAAAATCCATTTTATGTACGCTGATAGAATTTTCGTTCATACTATTAATGAATCGATTTCATTAATTTGAATTCATTGAGTTAATGAAAAAGTTTCATTGAATTAATGAAAAATTCATTAACTACATGAATTTTTTCATTATATATTTTCTACTAACCCGTAAGATATGCTATAATTTTATAAGGGTTTTGAATTTGTTAATTACTAAAATAGATATATGTTCCAGTAATGAACGCTAGGGTTGCAAACTGAAATTATTTAACTATAAAAGTCAGTCTCTAATAAACCGCGGTTGTGAGTAGACGTATAGTGTGTGTTATTAGCAAAAACCATAAACCTTTTTAAATAACAACAAAGTTGTTAAAGACTAAAAACAAAGGGATTAATAATACAATAGTAGAATAAACAAAACACAAACAACAAAAAACATTACTGTTAAAAAGAACAATAGTTTGTCAGTATGACAAACTTAAGTGAAGATGATAGTGAAGATAGTGATGGTACTTGGCAAAAAGTACCTGAAACTAATTGTAACAAGCGACGGTTAAATAGATCACCAAATATGCATCAGCATAAAAAGTTTAATGCATCCGTAGAACCAACAACATCAAAAGGAAATCGGTTCCAGTTACTTGCTGAAACAAAAGGAAGCCAAGGTGAAAATGACAAGGAAGAAGGAAAAACTGATGAGGACAATGAAGAAGATACATCCCCAAAACCGCCACCAATTTATATACCAAATGTTTCAAACATATCTATGATGATTAAAGCTATTGGTAAAGAAATTTCTAATAACAACTTCAATTACAAATCTCTGAGAGACAGTCAAATTAGATTAATGGTCAAAAATGTAGACTGTTATAGAAAAATTGTTAAATATTTTGAATCCAAAGGTATAAGTTATCACACATATCAGTTAAAACAGGAGCGATCTTATAGAGTTGTAATTAAGGGTAAACATCATACAACACCAGCAAGTGATATTAAGGCAGAATTATTAATGTTAGGCCATGAAGTTAGAGATGTAGTTAATGTCAGAAGCCGTGCTACAAAATTGCCTTTATCAATGTTTTTCGAAGCATCTTCTTTGGTACAAAGAGAATTAAATCATCTACAACTGTGGCTAACAAAATGGAAGATCAGTATTAATACGGAAAAATCGAACCACGTCACATTTGCATTAAGAAGAGGTGATTGTCCCTCATTACAAATTAACGGTTCTGAAATACCAAAAACAGATTCTGTAAAATATCTAGGAATGCATCTTGATAAACGACTTACATGGAAGCAGCACGTTAAAGCAAAGAGAGAACATCTAAATATTAAAACTAAAAAGATGTACTGGCTGTTAGGCCATAAGTCTCAGCTTAGTCTGGAAAATAAAGTAAAGTTATACAAGTCTATTTTAAAACCAGTGTGGACATATGGTATCCAACTTTGGGGAACAACAAGTAATTCCAACGTCGAGATTTTGCAAAGGTTTCAGTCTAAAACTTTAAGATGTATAGCCAATGCTCCATGGTTTGACCAACAAACAAATTCATCAAGATCTTAGAATTCCTTTTATAAAAGATGAAATAAAACGATTCAGTTCTAGATATATAGATCGAATTAGCAACCATAGTAATATTTTAGCCATTACGTTGTTAGATGAAACGGACGAAATAAGACGACTGAAAAGGTTTCATGTGTTAGATCTCCCGTACAGAAAATAAACCTAGGTTTTAAAAATATAAATAATGTACATATATCTTTTAAAACAAAATGTAAATATAAATGTAAATAAAAATATGTAAGATAAGTTTATTAAGCTTGCTGAAGTTTAATAACATATGTTAAGTAGCCTGTGATTTATCAAATTTACTAAATATTGTATAAAATAGATTGTAAATAAAATGAATTAAAAAAAAAAAAAAATATATAAAAGTCCAAATAATTACATCATTTTATTTTGGCTATTTAGATGAATCGGTACCGCGGTAATGTTTACATTCTGGTGATTGCGGGTTCAATTCGAGTTCAGGGAGATGTCAAAAACGTTATAAAAACAAAAAAGAAATATATGTAAAAATAAAAATTAATAAAATAAAAATAAACAATAAGTAAAAAAGTAACGCAAAAAAAATATATTTTTTTCAATTAGTTTTCATTTAATGAATCCGTTTCATTGATTTAATGAACGCGTTCTTTGGGGACTTTTCAATGAAAAAAATCATTGGATTAATGAACAAATTCATTAATACTATGCACAAAATTCTATCAGTGTAGTCTTCTGTTTTTTAAAAAAAATAAACCAAGTAAATTTTGTTAGTTGTTTCGACTAATTTGTGGTTCATTTTATAAACAGTTAAAAACAAAAGAAAATGTAAGTTGAATTTAGCCCCCTACTCTAAACTTTATAACAATAACAAAATTGTGACAACACTGATATGAATGGTCAGGGTTGTCACAATTTTGTTATTTTTATAAAGTTTAGAATAAGGGTGTTAATGAAATTTTAGTAGTCCTATTTTCAAATAAAATTTCATTTGATTTTAATTACATTTGCAGTGGTCCTTACGAACAAAATATTTTAAGTGTATATGTTAGGTAACAATATATATTAATTTCGCATTTTCAAGAAAAAGAAATTCGCTTTATATTTTTTGTAGTAATTTATTGGTAAGAGGAATAATTTAGTTCTTAAGATTCACTTTTATCCTAACAAAAAACAACTAAAAAAATGTAGAAGAACTTAAAACAAAACAGCATAAGACCCCCCTTAGGGGATTAAGCTTAAAAAACGAATGTTCCTCAATGGCATCCTAATATCAAATTATTTATTACGAGGTTTCTATTTATGACCATCGATATAAAGAAGGATGGTATAACACTCGTAATCTATAAATATATGCATAAATCGTTATGAACATATATGCATGTTGTATTGTATGTTACTACTATGAACAATAACTATGTATGGTATATAATACCACATTTGGTATATAGAGATTCGAGTAGATAACAGGGATTTTAAATTCCACTCTGCTATGATTGTAAGAATAAACTGTATAAGTATAAACACTCGTAATTGTGAACTATAATTTTGTTGGCAACACAACGATTTAGCAAGTTCAAATACCAAGATTTAAAACTAATGATTTTAACCAAGGTTGGTTACCGAAACGAATAACGGTAAGGGTAACGGTAACGGTATCAGATTTCGTTTGTTTAGGTAACGGTAAAGGTAACGGTATTTAAGACTGTTTCGGTAACGGTATACCGTTATCGAAACAGCAATACCGGTACGTACCGGTATTAAAAATTATGCTAAAAACATATAAAAACAAGTAAAAACATGGCATATTTTTAATTTTAAGTACACGCTGAAAAAAATCGCCCTGCAGGAAACATATTTGCTGGTGATATATATATGTTTGGAAGAACTGCCAAAATATATTTGCCGTGTTTTTAATATAATATGTTTGCCAGCAAATATAATATTTTTGCCTGTAAATATATGTATGTTTGAATCATATGAAATACATCTACTCGCAAATATATAAATGTTTGCAGGCAAACATATATATATTTATCATTATTATATTTGCACTCCACAAATATAATAATGATAAAATAAAAATGCAAATATATTTTTGTTTAAGTGGGAAAATATGACTAACATTCAAACATTACAGTGTTTGCCTGGAGACATACGTATTATAACGATAAAAATAAAATAATTGGAAACACACCTCAAACATAAGTATTAGGGCGGTTCGATTTCGCCTCAGTGAAAATCGTATTCTAGGGATCAAAATAAGAAACTTTGCCGAAGGAACCATACCTCTACTACCCCCCAACTGTTGACTTTTGTCCCGTAGGGTCAAGTTTTGAAAAATCCCACTTTGACCCATTTAGAGTGCCCCAATCGAGTCCAAATGTATGACCGACCCCCACTAACTTTGGAGGGCCGATCCACCCATGCCAGTGGCACACCCCCTGGAACTCCCCTGGGGGGTTCCCCATACAAACATTTTAAAAAATCACCATTTTTGGCACTTTATTTTATTATTTTTTATTTATTTTATTTATTTTTATTATTTTATTTATTTTTTCTCTTTAGAAATTTATTTAGTCAGAACATATGTAAATGAAAAAATTAATTTAACTTAGTAATAGAAAAGAAAATAAAAAAAATTACTGTTTGAAGTCTTTTTTGCTTTCAAGTCTGGGCAATTTCGCACGGCTCTCTAATGTCGTCACCATAACAGCCTCTACATTTTCCGGTATAACTCGTTTGGAAACGCTAGCTAGCAATTGAACGTGTCGTTCTGTTGCAGGTCGTAAAATAGGTTGTGTGGGTTTTTTAAGCCACCACAAGACACAGCTGCATGTCGTAAACTTACTTAAGCTAAATCGGTTAGAGGTAGAATTAAGCATAAAATTATCATAAAGGATTTTCCAGAAGTAATAAAAGCACTTGCTTAACAGAATTTGTGGTCAGATTAACGTTTAATTTACATGTAAGTACTTTATGGGCAGTTTTGACAACAAAATCGGTTACAGGTAGAATTGAGCATAAAATTATCATAAAGGATTTTCCAGAAGTAATAAAAGGCGCACTTGCTTAACAGAATTTGTAGTCAGATTAACGTTTAATTTACATGTAAGTACTTTATAGGCAGTTTTGACAACAAAATCGGTTACAGATAGAATTGAAATTACCATTTCATTCTTATTACCTCGTCTCCTAGACCATATATAACGCAACAGTTTTTGTGAATGCATTAAGTCGTTGTGAAGAACTCGAAGTGTGAAGTGCTAATTTGAGATAAAAAAATATTAAAAAAAAAATCATTCCAAATCAAGAAGTTTACAATGAATCCACCATCCGCAAGATGAAGCAATAACAACATCAACAACTATCAAAAACCCAATGAGTCATATACCCAGGCATGATGTTACTGTTTTTGGTGTGTCTACTGATTTGACTGATCTTAATTTACCAACCCATCTGGATATCTTGAGATATTATTTTTACTTGAGCGAACAAAAAAAGTTGTCCTATAAAGCATTCACTATTCAAGTACAAGATAAGTTGATTGGAATTTGGGAAAAACTTGGTATGGAAATAATGCTGAAAAAAAGTGTATGTTATAAATTGAATAGATTGCTTGACAAATATCAAGAGCAAATCAAGAGAAGAAACAAACCCCAACAATTTACAGAGTATGTAAAATCTCTAGAAACAATTTTTTTCATTGGAACATGTAAATGCGATTTGAAGGCAGCTTCATGTGCATGCGGTTTGGTTCCCGAAAGCCTCAAAGAGTTTATGCACGATCAACATAATCAGAGAAGTCTAACAATGGATGGATTTGCGATGGAAATTGAAGAGCAAGGAGCAACGTCTATGTCATCAATGCCAACATACCAAGATCCCGATGATTCAACATACGCACCGCCACCGGTTCAAGAAGATTTGGATATAAGCACAAGTTCACAATACACACAGAGATACGATTGTTTTAACTTTGCCTTGGTATGTGACAGATTTGGCGTGCCTGATAGAGTAGCATCAGCAATGGGAACAGCTCTTTTCCAAGATTTTAAAATGAAAGATATCCATGGCAAACCTCTCATCATGGATAAATCGAAAGTTCGCCGAGAAAAAAAAATGCAGACAAGAAGTGCTTCGCAAACGGTTAGATGATACCAATTTGTTAGCATTTTCATTCGATGGCAGAAAAGATGATACTTTAACGAGAGATACAATTGATGAGAAGTATCATACTAGAATGGTAAAAGAACCTCATCTTGTTATTTTGAGAGAACCGAATTCTGAATTGATTGGTTACGTAAGACTGGAACATGAAACCGCTGAATACAAAACAACCAAATTAAATGATTTTTTCAACGATAAAAATATATCACTGGATGCATTAATTGGCATGTGCACTGACGGTGAGCCAACAAACACTGGCCCAAACGGTGGAATTATACGACGATTCGAATTGCTGTTAAAAAGACCATTGCATTGGTTCGTTTGCCTTCTACACTTCAACGAACTTCCGTTTCGGCATTTGTTTGAAGCTTTGGATAAATCAACCAGCACTGGACCAAGATCGGCAACCGGAAAATTGAGCCGTCAAATCGAAACTTGTGAAACTCTTCCGGTAAGTTATTGCTATCACTCATTTATTATAATTGTCAACCGTTTTTAATTGTTTTATTTTTATATGTTTTCAGGTGGTGGACGGCTTTCAGAAAATTGAGTTGAAAAATATGCCCCCTGCTCCAGAAAAAATTGAATTTTCCACCGATTCCAAGTACTTATACGACATGGCCCATGCAATTTCTAGCGGCGTGGTTTCAGTGGATCTGGCAAACATCAAACCAGGGAAAATTGTACATTCTCGGTGGCTCACCAAGGCCGCTAGACTATTACGATTATATGTGACAACGGAAAATCCAGATGCAAATTTAAGAAAACTGGTTGAATTTATAATTACATGTTATGTGCCAATGTACTTCAATATCAAGTATTACAGCTCTGTCGTGTACGGTAGTAGATTATTTTTCAAATTCATTAGTTGGTCAAGATTTCTAGAACCCCGTTTACGCAAAATTGTCAATAAAGTAATTACAGATAATTCATATTATGCGCATTCGGAAAATATCTTGTTATCAATGTTGTTTGATGATAGCAAATAAAAGCGCGACTGTGCTATCAAGATAATTCTACGCTATCGAACCGATGTTGACGACCCAACGGGACTTAGAGCTTATAAAAAACCAGATATAAACTTTTATTGCACAAGTTACACGGAAATGATCAATATGAATGACATAAATGACGTATTTGAACCACCATTCACGCGAAGCATTCCATACGATACTTTGAAAGAATATTTAAATCAAGATGATCCACCGTTTAATGATCCAAAAATTCCATCACACATACAAGAAACAGAACGACACGTTCATTTGCTAGCTAGCGTTTCCAAACGAGTTATACCGGAAAATGTAGAGGCTGTTATGGCGACGACATTAGAGAGCCGTGCGAAATTGCCCAGACTTGAAAGCAAAAAAGACTTCAAACAGTAATTTTTTATTTTTTCTTTTCTATTACTAAGTTAAATTAATTTTTTCATTTACATATGTTCTGACTAAATAAATTTCTAAGGAGAAAAAATAAATAAAATAATAAAAATAAATAAAATAAATAAAAAATAATAAAATAAAGTGCCAAATTGGTGATTTTTTAAAATGTTTGTATGGGGAACCCCCCAGGAGAGTTCCAGGGGGTGTGCCACTGGCATGGGTGGATCGGCCCTCCAAAGTTAGTGGGGGTCGGACTCGATTGGCGCACTCTAAATGGGTCAAAGTGTGATTTTTCAAAACTTGACCCTACGGGACAAAAGTCAACAGTTAGTAGAATTCATTTTAGAGGTATGGTTTCTTCGGCAAAGTTTCTTATTTTGATCCCTAGAATACGATTTTCCCTGAGCCATGGGCGATTTTTTTGCCTCCCCACAAATCGACCCGGCCTAATAAGTATAGTAGTTTTTAAACATATAAATAATTGCCTGTAAATATATCCAACAATCTCTTTTTTCTGCGTGTACTGAAAATACAGATTTTAAGCTATAAATTCAATACTGGTAGTTTTAATAAGTAAAATTATTATCTATAAATTTTTTGTAAAAAAAAAACACTCAAGATTATAAAATAAAAAATAAAAAAATTGTAATTTTTATATAAAATAATAAATACCGGTAAAATACCGGTAACTACCCATAAAAATAACGGTAACGGTAACGATAACGGTATTTATAAATTTTTTTAGAGGTATCGATAACGGTAACTGTATTCAATTTGAAACGTTATTTTAGCGATAACGGTATTACAACGATAACGGTAACCAACCTTGATTTTAACATTGAGTTGTCATAGGAGAGGAGTACTCCGACTTTAACATTTTTTCAGTACTTTTTGAACGAGTGCAAAGGAAGCTCTTTTGCACCAATTAAAAGTTAAAAAAAAAATTCTTCACAAAAAAAAATTATATTTTTTTTATTTTACAAAAGTTTTTTATTGCCGCCACCGGGTATCGAACTTGCGACCTCACGATTGCTAGTCGCTGAGCTCTACCGCTGAACTTTTCTTTGATATGAAAGTTGACTGGCATAAAAACACCACTTTGTTAATGCGAGATATTGTTACTTATTATCTTCAATAAAAGTACTTATTAAACAAGTGTAAAAGGTGCACTCCAATTCAATATTGGTTTCAGTACTTTGCAATAACAAATTGAAAAATTAATATTTAATATACTTACTTCTCTTTTTTCCAACTATTAATTTTTCGAGGACACAGGACAGTATCGCCTTCATTATCCCTAGCGCCATTGTAACTTTAAATTCGAGACCTCAACATACAGACATCGATTACAACTAGGGTTTATGTCCCGGGAATCCCGCCCTTTTTTCAATCCCGCAATCCCGGGAATTTTGTGCGGGATTTCCCGGGATTTTTTTTATTCTTTTACAGAAGTTTTAGCAGTATATTATAATTTTGAAAGCTTTATTTAAACTTAAAGCATTGTTTTTTTTAAATTAATTTAAATAAAATTTATTTAAAATTAAAAAATGCGATTTCAAATTCAATAAACAGAATTAGTATTAAAAAAAATGCTATGTAGGCCGAGTTTTTTTATATCATTTGAATTTGGTTTAGTTAAACCGAAAACAAATTTTATCAGCCACTACCAAGGTCACCAACAAAATTGGTCGTACCTGGGAAAAAATTTGTTCTTTAAGATGATGATCTTTGTTCAAATAAAGCAATTATACAACATTTCAACATAAGTATTTCAGTTTGTAATTGATATAAGTATTTTTTACTTCAAATAATTTCATTTAAATTAAGTCCTTTATATCAATTGTATTTTTTTAATTATAGTTATTTTTAAAGTAATGCATCAAATGCTTTTTTAAATTATATTGAATTTGCTTATATGTTAATTTGAAATGAAACTATGAAAATTAAATAATTTATTTTTAAGAAGTTGTGGCATAAACAATTTTTATTCAAAAAATAACAGTTGAAAAAGTATTTAATAATACTTTAGTGTCTATTTTTATAAAAAGATTTAGGCGAATTTGCTTAAAAATTTGTGTGAAAAATAATCACTTTTAAACTTTTTTTATAAAAATATTTTTAGCCGAATACTTCTGAAAGCAAAATATCTAGAAATATCGTATATCGTTTTATGTGTAAGACGCAAAAGGGAAAAATAAGGAACATGTCCCACAATTTTATATAAGAAACGTCTAAAAATATTTTTTAAATCTCTCTAAAACTTCATTTTAATAAATTTGTTATTTCACCGTCAGACATAAGTTGGCACCAATTAAAAATTCCAATATATGCTGAAAGAAGGGATGAAAATACTTCACTCTTTCTAAAACAATTCGTTTACTATCGAAAAGAAAAATTATATTTAGTTAATATATTTCAAATTGATTTTTAAATTAGGACGGCCTTCCATACAAATAATTTACCTTAATATAAATTCGCGATTTAAACTGTTAAGCGAATTGATTTAGAAAAAGTAGAAGATATAGATATTTTATATTTAGAACTTCTTTCAGAATATATTAAGTAGATTTTCTCATAGGTATAACCAAAAGATGGACTTTGACCGACGGTGTTTTAATAAAAATTGAGTTTTTGAAGTACAACATATGTCGGATTTATTTTATTTTCTAACGAGCGGGAATTCCCGGGATCCCGGGAAATTCTAAAAACAATCCCGCTGTCCCGGAAAATGAAAAAGTCCGGGAAAAGAAAAACCCTAATTACAACCTATTCTATGATTGCATGTTAATTTAATGAAGAGATCAGAGAATAAGCGTCTTGGTAAAAATTCGAGATATTTTTGGAGCAAAATGCTTATTAAAATACTAACTGCAATTTTATTCGCATTTAGTTTGATTTTTACCTCGTGTAGGTTCAAAATTAGTGGCTCTCCACAGCCTTTACTTGCAAGAGTAGTTTAGCAATGTTTGCGTTGTAATAAACACACATTTTATTTATAATTTCAATTTATTTTCCCAGTTTTGTCTTTTTTATTTATTTAAGAACATGAAATGACAAATTCAGTAATACCTTAGAATGTTTGTACAATTACACACATATGCCTATTGTTTGTGTTTGAGCACAAAATTTGAATCGTGCACACATTATGTGTAATTCTAAATACAAAATGCGTATTTATAACATAAATGCGTATTTCTGTAGACAAAAATGTATACACAAGATTTTTACACATTTGATGTCTAAATTTAGGCATTTTGCGTAATATTAAATAAAATTTTACAAACTTTATAGTGGTGAATTTACAAGCACTTTTTAGAGTGTATTTTACTTATATTTAGTATAAAATTATTCTTAAATTTAGTAAAAATATCTTAAAAGCAAGTAAATTTTTCTCAAATTTTAAAACTCTTTAAACTTGCGCTAATCGAGAATAAACTTATTTTTAGTTTATACTCGTCCCAGTGTAGAAAATTATTACCAGATATGTGTAGTTATGTAACTATATACCTGGTAATGGTAACTAGTTACTTTTATTATTACACTAGCTGACCCGACAGACGTTGTCCTGTCCAACTTAAGCTGGCCATAAACTTGCAATATTATTGTACAACTTCTCGCTTTATTTCTTTATTCTATTACCATGTGTGGTAGTAGATTAAAGAACTAATACGGGAAGTTGTACAATAATATTGCAAGTGTAGAAAATATGTTTGTGTTCGATTTGTGAAAAGCTGTTTGAAATGTGTAAAAATAGAAACAAAAAACGTATTTTTAAATAATAATTTTTATTCATATAGGTTTGGGGTATTGATTTACATTTGAAAATATGTACAATGAATCTTATGGTGTTCTATTTACAGTTTGATTGAAAGATTGATGTTCAGGTAACAAATTAAAATAAAGAAATACTTTTTTCGATTGCTTTGCTGTGATATTATAATTTCGTTCATTGCAATGCCCCATGATACACGACATTTTTTGTTTTGTTGTCTGGCACGTAAACAATTAATGCTGTTCCGACACGGGAACAGGCGACATACAATTGATCATGCGAGAAGCATGGATTTTTAAGGTTAATGCCGCAAACACGCAATGACTGCCCTTGGGATTTGTAAATTGAAATGTTGGTTACCGTTATCGTTATAATACCGTTATCGCTAAAATACCGTTACAAATTGAACACCGTTACCGTTATCAATACCTCTAAAAGAAATTTCCAAATACCGTTATCGTTACCGCTACCGTTATTTTAATTGGTAGTTAGCCGTATTTTACCGGTATTTATTAATTTATATAAAAATGTTTATTTTTTGACTTTTTTGTAATAATCTTCAGTTTTTTTTTCTACAAAAAATTTATGGATAATAATTTTAATTACTAAAACTACCAGTATTTAATTTAAAGCTTATAATCTGTATTTTTAGCACGTAAAATTAAATATATGTTAAATTTTTACTTGTTTTTATATAATTTATAATACCGGTATTGCTGTTTAGATGACGGTATACCGTTACCGAAACAGTCTTAAATACCGTTATCTTTACCGATACCGAAACAAACGAAAGTCAATACCGTTACCCTTACCGTTATTCGTTTCGGTAACCAACCTTGGTAAATTGTCATTGCGAATACAAGCCGTATCGGAAACTGCAAGCGTTTAAAATCGAATGTCGTTCGGAACCATTGGGATCCGTAGTATCAAAACGTCTTCTCCTTTGTACTTTCCTTTGTTGCTTCGATGACGTTATTTATCAGGTTTTTTACCGCAAGTCGGGTGCCATTACAAAGACGTGTAAGCAGCCAATCGACATTTGCACATGTAACGAAATAAATTTTATGTAGATAAAGAAATAACGGTAATTTTTCACAAATCGCGAAACAATACAAAAGTAACAGAAAATTAGTTGTTTACTACCTGAGAGTATATCGAGCAAAACAATTTAGAATCAAGAAAATATGTAGTTCCTATTGTCAGTTATCATGGAGAGTGCATAGAAAAATTAATATTTTTGCAAACTGTTGAAATTAAAACTTCTTCAATACCATAACTATTTTTCTTTCCCTAAAAACCTTATTCTTGATTGTATACAGTTAAGCTTGTACATAAAATTACCCGACGATTTATCAAAAGTGGGCATATTAGTGGGCGTGGACAATTTTTCTTTCTGTAAAAAACTTTTGTGGACTATTACAAACGTTTAAATAAAAATTAGCCAAATCCGTACAGGCGTTCTGCGATTTTAGATATGTTGAAAAAAAGTGGGCGTAAAAGTGGGCGTTGTCAATTTTTCTTTCAGTAAAAACTTAAATTGGATTACTACGAACATTTAAAAAAGAAATTAACCAAATTCCTTGCATTCATTTTCCGATTTTAGATAAATCGCAAAAAGTGGGGTAAAAGTGGGCGTGGTCAATTTTTCTTTCAGTAAAAACTTAAATTGGATTACTACGAACATTTAAAAAAATTAGCCATATCGGTGCAGCCGTTTTCCGTTTTCAGATAAATCAAAAAAAGTGGGCGTAAAAGTCGGCGTGGTAAATTTTTCTTTCCGTAAAAACCTAAGTTGGACTATGACGAACATTAAAAAAAAAATTGTCCAAATCGGTTCAGCCGTTCTCAACTGATGCAATTACCAACGAACGACATTTGATTTTTATTTATATAGATTTCTTATTACTATTGTATGGCGATGTCGCGAAAAATAATGAGTTACACACCACCATACGGAAAATAAAAAAATATGTCGTAACTTATGTGGTTAATAGTATTGACAAAAATAGTGATTCTAAAAATAGATTTCCAAAAAAATAAGTTTTATAAAAAAAAAATATTTCTTTATTGTAAAATTTTTTTTAAATAAAATTTCCTTGTGCGGAATTCGAACCTGGGACTCCAGATTGCCAGTCTATATCTCTACCATCTGAGCTATCTCGACATGTTATATTTGATAGATAAAAATACATATAATTGACCTGCTGCGCACAAGTCAACTTACTTGCCAACATACAAAAAATCAAAAAATATGCGGTTACATATATCCTTACCAGTGTTGAAAAAATATTGAGTCTAAAAATAGATTTCAAAAAAATCCAGAACATTACTTTATGTTTGAAATAATGATAAAAATAAGTCAATATTGGTAATGCATTATTTCTAATTTTGAAATAATAGAAAAATTAACTAGTTATTAGTAACTCATTATTATATCTTTTAAAATAATGCAGAAAGTAAGTCGCTGTCATTCATGCGCGGTTCCAGCAATTAATATAAGGGGAAAATCATACGCCTCAGTGGCCAACTCAATGTAAATATTTGTCTACGGTGCCGTATGATTTTTCCCCTTATATTAGTTGCTGGAACCGCGCATGCTGTCATTACTAGTAGTCCAAAAGATAATGATGTGTCATTAGCGTTTCTAACGAGTAAAAAGGTTAAAGTCGGGTATGGCGACTATATAATACCCTAAATCAGTCTGACTTAAAACCAACTTATGTTTGGATCCGAAATTTGAATGGTTTAAAAAGGACTTGTGTTAAAATTTTCTATAAAATCATAAAAGAAGAGAAAATCGAAAATATAGCCCATATGGGCGATAGTTCGAAATATGGACCGATCCTATGGAATCAATGGGCTTTTTCCTTAGGACCATGTAAGTCAGCGAAACAAATTTCATTGAAATATCTTCGCATTTGCGACCTGCAGCGTGTAACCAAGCCTATTTTGAAGGGACCCTTATATGAGCACTAGGTCTAAACATGGACCGCTTTTAACCAAAATCAATAGGCTTCGTCCTTGGGCCGACATAGGTCTGTGTACCAAATTTCATTGAAATATCTTCGTATTTGCGACCTGCAGCGTGTAAAGAAGAAAATTTTGGGGGGTACCCTTATATGGGCACTAGATCTAAACATGGACCGATTTCAACCAAAATCAATAAGCGTCGTCCTTGGGCCGACGTAAGTCGGTGTACCAAATTTCACCAAAATATCTTTATATTTGCGACCTGTAGAGTGCGCACAAGAATGCATGGACAGACAGACAGACAGACAGACAGACAGACAGACAGACAGACAGACAGACAGACAGACAGACAGACAGACGGACGGACGGACATCGCTAAATCGAAATAAAAAAAATCTGAGCCGATCGGTATACTATAAGGTGGGTCTAGAACCAATATTTTTTGGTGTTACAAACATCAGCACAAACTTATAATACCCTCTCCACGTAGTGGTGTAGTGTGTAAAAATATCCATAATAAACAGGCAAACAAATTGTATGCAGTTTTGCCAGGTTTATTAGGCACATAATCGTCAAAATCGTCATAGTGTTTTGAAAAATCGTTTAAATCGTCAAAGTAAAATATGTTTGTGTTATAAGAACGCTGAAAACATAATAAATAATGAAAAGATGATCCTTTTTTAATTATTTCGCGCTTGTTCGACTAAACGTATTTAATATAACATTTATAAACATAGATATTTGTCATATTATGGAATAGTTGCTTTAAAAAAAAAAGATATGCCACCAAATTTCAAGCTTCAAAATATTTAATCCACAGTATTTTACAGGCATTTTTCCCATACGTTAAATATTAAGATTCGTTACAGTATTAGGACAGAAGTTTGATACAAAAATTATCAGATTTTTTGTTATTTTTCCTAAAAGCTTTGTACATTTTAAAATAGGTATCTTAAAGCAAAATTGACATTTTTGCAATAAATAAAAAAATATGATGCAATTGTTTGTATTTTTTATAAATATAATTTTAATTAAACTTTCAATATCAATAATTTTTATCTCAAATTCTGAAATATTTTTTAAAAAGCTTACAGAAGAAGAAAAATATTCTGATTAGGCATCAGTTTTTATTAAATTTTTCTTGCGATTCTGAGTAATTTTAAAAACTAAAAACTTGAATTAGAGATTGAAACAATATCGTATTTTTGGACATTTCTTTCTGTATTTTGGATTAAAAATTGTCATTTTGAAGGAAAAAATTTTCAAATTGCCATTTGGCTATTTTTGATAGTAAACTTTCGTATATGAACTGTCTGATTTGGTAAAACCAGCCATAAATCAACATTTACATAAAAGTACCCTTTGGGTACTATTTATATGTATGTTTGGGGTGATGCCCACGAAACAGTTGTATTGTCTATCATGAAAATGATCAACCTTTTGGAAAACCTTTTTATATTTTTTAATGCAAAAGTTTAAATAAATATCATTTATTCCATCAAAGAACACTGGGAAATTGCGATTTTTTTTCTTAGGTTCTCCGAATTGGTTTATATTTTGTACATGAATACTCTATAGTCCCACTTGCAGATAGCCTTTTTCAGAACTCTAAATTTGTAAAAACTGGCGATTTTATGCGCGTTTTTAATTTTCATAAATTTCCTAAAAATGCTAAAAGTACTTCACTATGACGTGCCATAACTTTTTAACTGTATCGCTTGTTATAAATTTAAACGATATTTGGAAGATGCACTTGTTTGCTTTATAACTGGATGTTGTTAAACAAAATTATTATTAAAAAGTGCATACGTAATGCAAATGCAGTTTTCTAATGCATTTTTCAAAACTTTCTCCCCCTATGATTTTCAAAAAAAATACAGTTTACTAAAATATGGAATCTTAGGTAAATATAAAGGGTTGTTCAACAGGGATGCTACAAAAGTAGAAAGACAGGGACAGCAAACGACGCCATATTTCTTGCCGCTCTTTTGACATTTCTCTTCAGTAAGGTTTGCCATTTCATGATGGAAAGATATACGAGCCAACAACGAGTCGAAATTATTAAAATTTACTACCGAAATTCGGAGTCAGTGGCCTCAACGTTAAGAGCTCTACGTCCAATTTATGGTCGTCATAATCGTCCTAGCAGATCAACAATTGAGCGTGGGGCTACGTCAAATCTATGGTCTATGCCAACAAGCCAGCGACGATTGATGAACTTCGTACGAATATCGAACGTGAAATTGCAGCAGTATCGGCCGATTTATGCTTGAAAACCGTCGAAAATTGGGTTCAGCGTCTGGACTTCTGCAAGCGTGCCCGTGGTGGCCATGCAAAAGAGATCGATTTCCATACATAATGGCATCGAACGTACTTTCACAGGAATAAAGAATTTCATTGATATCCAAAACCGTTTTTGTTTTATTTAAACTTTTTTACTTTTGTAGCGCTCTTATTGAAAACCCCTTTACAAATGCTGATTTTTATGGGACAAACATGTTAAAAAATAAAGAAATGAAATTGGAAATTCCTTTCTATAAGCCTTTGGCCTGAAAACAAAAAAATGTGTTGATTAAAGTTCCAGTTAGTATCTAAAAGGAAATTGTTAAAATAAGTCTTAAGCTGTTAATTACATAGTAATAGCCGTTTCCTTATTTAGGAAAATATAATTGTTATGAATAAATTAATTTTTAATCACCTTTTTATGCATCAGCACTGCACTTTAAAAAACAACAAAAGAATACTTTCCTACTACGTTTAACTTTTATTTGTTATTAAAACCACTATCCCGTAGATCATGCTATCCTTGTGTTTGTTAATAAAACACTTAAAAGTTATATTTATCTATTGTTTAATCTAGAAACCAACAATAAAAACTTTATATATTGTTTTAAATATTTTCATATTTTTTCGTGTTTTGTAATGCAAACTTAATTGTTATTGCTTTCATTCTTTTTTTTTTATTTTCCCTCATTTTTTAATAATTCTGATAAGGCTTTTATTCAAAAGTTTGTTTCAAATTTATTAAGTTCGTTTTCAAATAGAAAACATTCGTAAAGTTTTAGCATGAGTTAATAATCGAATTGTAAATTGTTTATAATTTATTGACTATATACTTGATATTTTACTGAGGACAAACTAATAAAACTTTTAAACTTATGGAAATTATATCGAAAGAAAAAATTATAGAAGAAATTGACGGTAACATGTTAAGTAAAACCTATGAAGTAAAATGATTAAATGAATTGTGGCATACATGTTGCAACAACATATGGTACATCACATTGTGGTGGGTATTATAAATAATTTAATAATTTAAATAATGTTTAAAATTGATTTTCATTATAACATATTACATAAAATGCTAAACGACAAAATAACTCCTGCCAATCAAATATAACTACAGTTACATACACTCAGATTATTATGTAGTTTACTTGGGTTTGATGGCTAAGCTGTCGAACTTTAGTATAGTTACATTTGTAATGTAGGAATAGGCACAGGTGCTTCGATCCCATATAACGATTGGACAAAAATAGAAGGAGTAGAGACAGAGTTTTAAAATTTGGTACACTGACATAGAACTCCTTAGTTAAGAAAAATTTTAATTTTTGGAAATATCGTGCCAAGGACACGGCCACCTACCATAGCTCCTGAAATTTAAAAATATTATATAAGCTACATAAATGGACGTAAAATTACAAAAAGTATCCATTGAGATGCACATAAAATTGGAAACGTTTGTGTCAATTTTTATTAAAATCGAAGCAAGGACTCTTAGTCCTGCCATATATCCTTTTTTTTATCTTTATAAAACCTGCAAAAATTAACCGATTGCCATGAAATTTAGCACGTGAATAGATATAAGGTCAAGCCAGGCACGTAGCTAGGAATTTATTTCGGGGGGGGGGGGGGGGGAGGGCTTTTCAAAAATTTTTTGTTTAATTTTTCCGGGTTTTTTTTTCTGGGGAAGCTTATAAAACTTCAAAAAACTCGTTATGTTAAGTTCAGTGTACTCTTTTACTTTTTGTGTAAAGTTCAGTAAAATGAGAGTAGGCACAAAAGCCTCTATCTAAATGGCAAAATTGCCCAAAAGTACGGGAACACACAAAATCACTTTTCTAACCCAAAACTTTATTTAAAAGAAAAAAAATTAGAATGCATATAGTTTTGGTCTCAAAAATTCCACAGAAACATATATTTTTACATTTGTTTATTATTGCACCAGCTGTCCCTTTTACAATTTTCCGAAGTTAATAGTAAAAAGAGAAGTTAATAGTAGACAGGGGCAGACAATTTTATAAAAATATCTGTAAGGGCCTAAAGTAGGGCATACACATTCAATATTATTGATCAATTTTTCAAAAATCCACCAATCAGAACAAAGTATTTAAAAATAAAATGTTCTGATTGGTATTCTGATTGGGTTAAACAATTTGAATACTGTATCTCATAGAAGTGCTGGTGAAAATATGAGTAGTGGGTATCGAGTATTTGTCTTTTTTTAGGGTACTCAATACTCAAAACTACTGCTCGACATTTTCAGAGTTGCATTTTGGACAGACAAAATATATAAAAATGTGACTCAGCTAAAATATTTACCACAAAAATATGACTCTGCTACAATATTTGTCACAAAATTACAACTCTGCTAGAAGAAAAAAATCAGAAGTAAAATATTTAATATATGAGTAGCTGAGATGCAAAACTCGTCCGTTACACATTAACTAAATTTTGGGAAGAAGCAAAAAACTTGTTGCGGCTAATTAAATTAACAAAATTAGTTGAATGCTTAAATGTTATACCATTCTTGATTAAAAACTCAACAGTTGAAACATCGAAAATATACTCACAAATCCCCTAAGAACTGTCAGAATGAATTGTCCTCTCGTTTTTTTTAATTTTTGTAACGAACGAGTTTTGCATCTCATCTACTCATATGTTAAAAAAGTATTAAAAACGCAATGAATAGTTGGTGACAAAGTTTAAAAATATGTTTATAAATTTAAATATTGAATTACCATAAACATTTTCAAAGAATTTTACCAAAAAGTTTTAAAAAATTTCAAATTTAAAAACCGTTAAAAGTATCGAGTAGTATCGAGTATCCAAATCAAATATAACGAGTAGTATCGGTTATTAAAAAGTAACCGAATTTACCAGCACTATCTCATCGTTTTGTTACTTGATTTTAACAATGAAATTATATTTTAACAATTTGTGAACAAATTTTTAATTTATTTGTCCGGTTTGTTGGTTCGATATTAGTTTTAAAAGTTTTATTACAATTTTATATATTATTGGAAAGATAAGTTTTTAATATATTAAAAGAAAATTACATCATTATTATTTTGATTTCCAATGGAGTGCGCCATTCCAATATGATCTTAGACTAATTTCAAAGCGCAACAATAATTTCAAGCCCGATAGTTCCAACCCGAAATGAAAGAAAAATGGAAGACGATTTTACAAAGTTAGCTCTGTTTTTTATTTTATGGCCTCTTGAAATATCTATCTGGCGCGAAAGCCCAAAAATATTGCACATTTTTAGAGTTAGGAACTCTTCAGCATTCACGAATAAGTTAAATTTCAACTGTTCTTTACGGTTCTTTTATTTTATTCGGAATTATCAAATAAACCACTGACATAATATAATCTTATGCTGATAGAAAAAATCCTGTAAAAATAGTAAAGAAAAAAAGGTACTCAAAATTAGTTAAAAGGGCTCCTGCAGAGAAAGCTTCTGAACTGAGTAAATGGTTTAACAGTTTTTGAAAACTGTTAAATATACGAAATTTAAGTAATATTTGAGTTAAATTTTATTTAATTGAATTGCAAATTTACCTTGCTAATATCGGCAAAAGAAATGTTGCTGAATATTAGTAGACCAAAAGCAGTAACGGAATTGCTGCTGAGTTCAGTTGTTTTTCATAAGAAATTTTTAAAGACTTTTATGTATGTGTATGAACAATTGAAAAAATTTCTCGAATGAATGAGTGAACTAGATGAATACACTAGTTCAAAAATAAAATTAATTGATATGAACTGTGAACTATAATAACCAATTCTAATCATTTTTATTTCGATTGTTTATTTGTACAAAATATTTCATTTTCTATGGAAATATCCGGGTATCCTCACATCTTTACTCACAATTTCCAAACCGATTTCGACAATTTTTAACACGAAACTGCTTATAACAAACAATTTGAATAGAAATAAGCAACTAATAGTGCGTCTTTGTTACGTGAACGCGATTAAAATAGGCACATGCTCCAAGAGGCCATCAAATTAAAACCCGAGCCAGATTTTGTTTTGTTTTACCAAAAGTGTACTTTCATTTCGCATTGGAACATTGATGCTGGCCGCAATGATCATTTTGCCGGATCTTTTAAAGTCGCAGAATCTATTCTTGTTAAATATACTGCAAGCAGCTTATTGGGACAAATCCTTCAGTTATGTCTATATTTTAATATTCAAAAAGCCAGTACGAATTTATATATGTATTTATATATGTATTTAATTTACAATCACTTCCAGAACAGGGATCGGAAAACGTATACAACCTTAGTTTTGTGCTTGTATGAGTGAGATGTAACTTTCCCTGTCTCAATGCACTGAAAGAAATTTCTGAGTAATATTTTTATACGTATTTATGTGCAATTAGAATATAGAAATAAAATAGAACAAAATAGCAAATAATTTAAAAATGAGACTTTGAAAGAAAAACTCGTTTTAGAATTCTTTGCAAAGTTGCAGTTAAAAATTTTAATTTTTTGTGCTATTCATTTGGCGATAAAGGTATATATAATTAAACTCGGTTCATAGATGGCAAAACACAACAATTGTCTGTTTTTCAACAAAAATAACCTATTTTCGTTTAACGAAAAAGATTTCAGTAAACATTTCAAAAACATATCGTTCAGTGTAACCCTGGCAACATGCGTCGACACAACCTCATCGAACGAATGCACAAGTGAGACTGAATAAATTTGTTTGTTTTTATTCAATGTGTGAGCGTATGTAAGTGTGAGTGAGTTGCACGCGTGCATAGAAATGCCGATCTTTGTTCCAGAATAAATTTCTTGTTTCTCCTAAAGTCCGACTTTTCGTGGACAGTTAATAATTTTAATTTTAAGAGAAACCAAAAGTTAATTCATCAATTTCATTTTTAAATTATAATATATGAGGAAAACTACAATATTAGTATAACAATAAAAAATAGCCACTTATCTAATAAATTGTGCGAAAAAAATTACACTTTCCTATTCACAGTCACATTTTATAAATTTTCTATCAGTAAATGAGATGACTGCATTCTCGTTATTTTCTAATCAATTTGGTTATGCCTAACACATATAACCATTAAAAATTTTTACAAAAACCCCATAAACAAAAACATGGGCACCAAACAGCTTAAGGGGGGTATCGACTCTAGGAAAAATTTTGTTTTCGAATTTTTTTATATTTTATTTGGATGGAGCATACTTTCCTCAATATGCTCCAATAATAAACTCGAAGAAATTAAATTTTCACATGTTTTTTTGTAAAATATGTTTTAGTCCCAAAGTAGTACTCTATGTGGTAAATTTGTGTGTAACACTTTTTGTTTGCATTTTTATTAACTTGTTTTTATTAGAAATCGTATATCTTATAACAGAGCAAAATAAAAAGATAATAAAAACTACATCAAAGATGTAAGAATTGCACGCAGTTTTCAAAGAAAAGCCAATGACGATTCATTGATGGATTTTGAAGACACGTCAAATGGGGCAGGAGCTGATGGCTTAATATTAGTAATAAAAGTAATCAATATAAATAAAACTGGGGAAAAAATACGAAATAAATTGAAAAATTTACAAAATTCTAGCATTTTTACAATACAAAATGAGTAGCATTATGTATAATAATATATCTACCCTCGTTTTTAATATTATTAGGTTTAATATATCAAATACCCATTAACCGATTCGTCCCAAATTTGGTGGACATGTAGCAAGCTAGGGGATATAACTTTTCTTCATTCACAATTTTTTTAAATTTTGCTGTTTTCTTAGCTTAAAATAAACTTTACACTTCAAACGCGATTTTCTCACAACCATGAGTTCAAAATCGGCTGCCACTGTACAGCCAAGATGGGTTAATCGATTTCGATCCGGTTTTTTTCTGTCGTAGTCAACAAAAACGTGTAGTCCTTATCGTGGCCTTTTTTTGAATTTCAGTCAAATAAATTTTATATTCCCAAGTAAAATTGTTTTTTCTTGCCCTTTTTGGAATTTTCAAGTTGACAAGTGACAACTTTGTTTAAAAAAAATTTTAAAAATAAAAATCGGGCCACGATAAGGACTGGAGAATTTATATGGAATTGAGATTCGCCTTATACTTTTATTTTCCAATAATTAATGAAGGCTGTACAGTGGCAGCCGATTTTGCCTTTTTTAAAAAAGGCTAATAATGAAGTGACAACCCTGGCGATTTTGGTTGGAGAAATTTAAAACTTTTTTTTGAAAATACTACAATAACATATATTTTAAACAAAAAAATAATATAGTAAAAATATTGTTATTTGAATTTTTGACAACCGTTTAAATATTCTGTTGTTACAGTATTTACCCCCCTTAAAAATTTTTTTACAAAACAGTTTTCGCAATTGGATTTTGGATCTATTTTATTTATTAAAATATCAGAAACTTGGCCATTTGCTATTTGATTTCAACAAAAAATAAATATTTTTTGTTATATTTTTTTAAAAAACATTGTTACTAGCTACGTGCCTGGGTCAAGCCACCCAAGAAACATTTTTACGGACTCTCCGGCACGTACGGAATCATGAATCCGGCTTTTTAATGGCACGTTAATGGTCCGTGTGCACGTATCCGCAAAAGCTTATACGTATACGGAACATTAACGGACCGTGTAAACGGATTTTCGAACAAAATACGTTTTAACTCCGTTTTTTGTATCCGTTTCCGTACTGAAAATACGGACTTAGTTTAAAAAAGAGAAAAAGAACAAAAAAAAAATTTTTAAAAAATTATAAAAATTGTGAAATATTAATATGGAATATTTAATGGAACTGTCCCGTATTACAAATAACAGCGAAAACACTTTATATAATAGTGGTGGTGGTAGCAGTATTGCGACTATGGAACCAAATAATTTAAGCCAAACTGCAGCTGCAGCTGCTGTGGTCGATAGAGTAGCCGCCGCAGTTTCTGCAGGGCGTGATGGTGGTGGTGTTACTTCGTCTGATCTTGAACAATCTACAACACAAACATTTCCCGATCATCGAGTAGTATTGATAACGAATGGGAATGCCCTTCATATCCCACAGCTGGTATTTCAACAGTGACCGAAGTCGAACGTTCTGCTTCACCCCCACCTAATTGTGTCATTTGTTTGGGTCGGTGTAAGTATAAATGTTTTACCGACTCGTGTGTGCACCAATTCTGCTTTAAATGTTTTTGTGAATGGAGTAAAGTAAAACCGGAAAAATATAATTAAGTTTATTCTCAGAGGTTTGTAATATTAAACATTAACTAATTTATTGTTTCTTTTACATCTAGACATTGAATTTTATGATAGGCTACTATTGATGCACTGGATAGAGACGCAAACTGTACCAGATGTAAATATAATATAAATTTATAAAATCAGTGTCAATATTAATAAACCTATAAAAAACATAAAAGCTACTACTTACAAATAATTAATAAAAATGAGATATCCAGAAAACGGTACGTAAACGGAGTTGGATTCCGTTACTGATGGACCGAAAACGGTACGTAAACGGAACGCATTGTTTGTTGGGCATATTTGATCCTTCATTTTAGGTATAGGATGTATTCAGCGAACTTATGTAAAACACAACGAGGAAAATTTTTGTGGAACATTTTAACCCTCTAACTCTTCAACTTGCGGGTCTTTTTGTCTTTCTTTTAAAAGGGGCCAAAAAATTCCCTTTCATTGAAGAGTTAGAGGGTTAGAATGTTCCACAAAAATATTCCTTGTAGTGTTTTTCATAAGTCCCCCAACACATCTTATACCTAAAATGGAAGGTTCACATGGTTTGAATACTAAACACTCTTAAATGCGTGAAATTTCAGTAAAAATCATAAATTTAGGAATTTCAAAAAACATATTTTTTTTATTTTGTGGTAAAAAATAGTAACTAATCATATATTAAGTTAGAATATTCTTCCACCTCAAGTCCAAATTCTAATATGATATTGTCATATTAGATTTTTATTTCTTGTTTCAAACAAGGGGTTGATCATTTTCATGATAGACAATACAATTGTTTCGTAGACATCACTCTACTCTTCAGTTGTCCGCAATAAGAAAATGATAACTTTCTTACTCAAACCGAGACATTACATAAGGTACAAAAAATCAACGGGACGAGAATTTTGTACTTTCGTATATGAACTGTCTGATTTGGTAAAACCAGCTATAAATCAACTCCTTTTTGAAAGCAACAATTACATAAAAGTACCCTTTGGGTACTATTTATATGTATGTCTGTTGTCAATACATTTTGTAAAAACAACTAATTTTAAACTCAAAACAAAATAAATATTTGAATGAGATTTTAGCCGTGGTGTGCTTATTTTCAACAATTATTTTAATTTTTGCATTAAAAAATACAAAAATTGTTTTTTCGGACTTTCTATATTTTCATATATTTAGTTAGAATATTCTTCCACCTCAAGTCCAAATTCTAATATATATATATATTTGTTCCTTTTACTCCTGCAAGGAGCATAATATTGTCATATTAGATTTTTATTTGTTGTTTCAAAATATCATATTAGAATTTGGACTTGAAGTGGAAGAATATTCTAACTAAATATATGAAAATATAGAAAGTCCGAGAAAACAATTTTCAATTTTCTTACTTCAGGTTTAAACTTTAGTTAATAGTTAACCCAAAAAAATTGTTGTTGTTTTGTGTACATTTTTTTGACATTTTCTGTTGTTTATAGTTAAGTTAAAGTTAAACCTACAGTATGAGACCCGCCGTAACAGTATAAACTTACAAAAAGAGAAAAAAAATATATAATTTTATATAAATTTTTCTTTATACTCCATCAAACCAAAGAGTATACAGAATAAAGAGATTGGGGGACTCTCTATCACTGAGAAAGCATATGTTCTATTATGTGCCTTAGAACAGGAACATACTCAAACCAATACTAAATGTATTACATCAAACATCACCCAGCAATCATAGCAATACGAAGAAGATTCTCCTATAGCCAGGAAGAAAACATTTATTGCCGGCAATATCAATTTCGAATTCTGGACTTTTCCTCCGTCGGAAACAACTGTTACCCGAAAACAATACTTCCAGGCAATACGAAAGCAATAACCCATAAGAAAGATAAAAAGGTGATATCGCTAAATAAATAAATTTCCGGGTACAAAATAAACGATTAACTTTTTTCATTATCAAATTTAAGCCTGAAAAAGAATATCTGCATACATAATCCATTTACCATCTTGATTTCATCTTAGCCGATTTTTCCCGCGCAATTAATCTTGACTTTTCACGAGTTTGTGATGCAGTTTTGTCTGAGGCCGGGGTAAAATTCAGTTTGTCCAGGTTCGTCAAAGGTCTGCCTCCTTTGAAATAAAACAGCAATCGTTTCTTTTGTTCAATTCAATTGTACGATCCTGTATCGCACACAGTTTTATTTACCAAGATCTTAAACTACTTAAACTACTTATTTAATCTAATGACTGTTATTCTTTAAACGTTGTCGATGATTCGGTGCACAGGATGATCTTCGGCAACTCTGGCAGTGGTTGCAGTTCCTCCAACGTCGATAGCTCCGTCACTGGTTCGATATGATTAGGTATTGAACTACGACCCGTAAATCTTTATAAGTATCTCACGAAAATAGTAAGCAGGTGCGTCGGGTTATTCCGGGGAAACGAGGAGATGTTGTAAATACGATTAGTAAATATGTCTAAGCGACTCACGAGAATAGTAAGCAGGTGAGTCGGGTTATTTCGGGGAAACGAGGGAATAGGGTATATACGATTAGTAAATATTTCTAAGTAACTCACGAGAATAGTAAGCAGGTGAGTCGGGTTAATTCGGGGAAACGAGGGAATATGGTAACTACGATTAGTAAATAGTTCTAAGTAACTCACGAGAATAGTAAGCAGGTGAGTCGGGTTAAGTCAGGGAAACGAGGGAATATGGTAAATACGATTAGTAAATAGTTCTAAGTAACTCACGAGAATAGTAAGCAGGTGAGTCGGGTTAATTCGGGGAAACGAGGGAATATGGTAGATATGATTAGTAAATATTTCTAAGTAACTCACGAGAATAGTAAGCAGGTGAGTCGGGTTATTTCGGTAACTCCGACCTTGTTGGCTTATTCGTGTATACTTCGCCGAAGTACGAAGTATAGTAAAACTCCAACTGGGTTCGGGTTACCTCGGGAACACGAGGAGATGTAAATACGATTAGTAAATATTTCTAAGTAACTCACGAGAATAGTAAGCAGGTGAGTCGGGTTAATTTGGGAACTTTAATCGGGCTGGCTTATTCGTGTATACTTCGCCCACGGGACGAAGTATAATAAAACTCCAACTGGATTCAAGCTCTCCCCTAGGCCAAACAACTTTTCCCTTATAAGTAATACGTTTTATTAACCTAATAAGAATTATTAGAATATTTGCCCAGCCAAGTGAAAATATATTGTTGGTTAGGGGTATCAGCATTTCCATTAGGTATATGAATAAGTAGGTTATTTGTAACGGCACATTACAAGTTTATTTCCTTTATATCTTTTGATTGTTTTTGTACAAATTTAGTTTTCATTTTTTCCAAAATGACAACAGATTTTAAACAAATTCTGCAAACCAATATATTGTTGCAAAAATGTCCCGTTTTGCAAATCTTTTCTTTTTCGCAATTTTTGCTAATATCTAAATATTTAATTTTAATTTTTTTTTAACGAGCCAAAGAGGAAGCTATTTTTTGGCTACTTATATTTTTACATATGTAAGAGCGAGCTAACATTTTTGGTACAAGAGCCCGATTGAGTGAGTCTTTTCCATCCCCGATTAACCAGTCGGAGTTCGTTCGTGTTCGAAGCCGCAGTTTTTAAAAAAAATTTTCTGTTCAGTCATTTTTGTATAAAATTCTCTGAGTTTAGCGCCTTCTCATGGCGGCAAAAGCAGTCACACCAAATATTTTTTTTCACATTTATTATATATTTATTATCTTTACAAAAATGTGTCTTCAATCTTAATTTGAGATAACATTTTTTTTTTTGATTTTTGTCCATGGGACGCAATATGCGACGGGTTGTTTGAAAAATTATTATACAGAGACAATCTGACAATAAAATAAAAACAATGATACAATTTAATGGAAATCACTGATGAAGCCTGATCATAGAAAAAGGCAGAAACTATATCTAGTCTGATTTGCAAATTCAACGTGTTTATAATTTTTAGAGAAAAAGGTTTATTCTTCTTCTTAACCTCAAATAAATGAAAACAACATTCAGTTTTACCGAATCTGTAGGCAAAGTTCTAATATTTATTTTTAACTGCATAATCATTTGTTTTTATTGATTTGTCAGTTGTTTTAATAACATTTAAAAATAAACAACAAAAACCATTTGAATTAAATGAAAAGTAAGACCGGTTTTAAAGTGAATCTTTATTTATTTAAATGTTATTTAAAATAAATGACATTTAAAGTAAATGAATGTTTTATTTTAACTTACAAACTATTTTAAGTGTGTTTACTCCTAAAAAAGTCTGTAATGGCTACTGAACATTTTGCTGTTATTACGGGAAATTTAATTATTTTGAGCCCAGCGGTAGTTTTTGCTAATTTAACAACACATACCTACTGATATGTAGTACAATAAAATTAGCAGAAAAAATTAGTGCCGATACTAAATTTTACCAAATTCTTATAAACTGCAATTTTAACTGTTTTGAGCCCAGCGTTATTTTTTCCTAATTTCAGCAACATATGTCTGCTGATACAACAAAATTAGTAGAAAAAGTTAGTAGCCGCTATTAAATTTTATAAAAATTTTTGTAATTTGCAATTTGCAATTCAAAATCTATTTGCTAAAATCAGTTAAAAAATTTACTAAATATTAATAATTTTAGTACAATGAAATCAGTATAAATAATTAGTAGACGCTACTAAATTTCAGTAAATTGTTGTAAGCTGCAATTTAAAATCAAACTGCTGAAATTAGCAAAAAAGTGTACTAAAAAATAAACAAATTATAAAATCTATAAAGATTAAAGTCAAACTTATTATTTTTTTTTCTTTCGATTGAAAAAAATTGTATAATTACTTCGTCATACTTCAAATTTGCAATAAAAATTGCAAACGGTTCTTCAGGTATTACCTTTTTAGGTATTGGAGATACAATACAATTTTCTGAGTTTTATTTCCAATAATAATCAATAAACAAATGTAAACTAAACAAGAATTCTAAAAAATCAACGAAATCTTGTAAACAAAATTTCCTTAAGTATCCACTTGTTGATAAATTAGTATATTTTTTCCTAAGTTTAGCACTCGGTTTTGAAAAATTAGTAAAATGTTTTGCTCAAATCAGCAACAAAAATTAGTAAAAAAGTCCGTAATATGTAATAAGCAAAAATTATTCCTAAAAAAATTGTGCTAAAAATTAGTACAAATATAGTACAGTGCGGTTGAAAACTTTTTACAAATTTTTTTGCTATACACATTTTGTATATACACATTAGGGTGCCATTAAAATTTTTCTTTGAATTTTCCTAAAACTCAGCCGGAATATTGTTTCTTATAGTCTTCAACTAATATCGACACATTGTTCTTAATAAAATTTTGTATGCTGAATATAAAGCGAGAAGCATTTTTGAAATCACTAAAACTGTTTTACAAATATTGTAAAAATTTTGCAGGAAAGCGAAATTTTTTTTTTTTAATTTTATAAATTTTAAAGTTTAACAAACACCATGATATGAAAATACTTTGAAGGATTTGAAAATGGTATCCATATTCGTGTTCAGCATACTAAATTTTATTAGAAATGGCGTGTCACAAGATATTAGAAAAGGTTCAATTGTTTTAGATTTTCTCCAAAGTCCCAAAATTATCACGTCAGGAGTGCACTATTTCCAGTTATTCGCTGCATTGGAAGAAATATGAAAAATCTTAAAAACCCGATTTAACTCCCTTTTTGAGATTGAAAGATTCGGCCGCTAATTCTGGGTCGATCGGTGTACTAAAAGGTGGGTCCAAGTCTAGTGGTTGTTGATGTTACAAATATCAACACAAACTCATTTTACACTTTCCAGATAGTGGTGTACGTACAGTATACCAAGTTGGTTTTCAATTGCCCATAATTTCACCTGTGTGAAAGATATTACCAGATAATGGGTTGTATAATGCATTACTTAGTAATGATAACTAGTTATTTTTCGAAAAACTAACACTCTAGGAATGCCCCTTACAAATACGAGTGCATTGTTTTAGAATTATTAATTAGGTTATGGAAGGGAGGAAAAATGGGGTAGTGTTCGTGGACATTTAACTTGAATTTTTCTTATGCTGTGTGGTCCAAGGAAATAGCGACTACCTACTTGATAATTGAGTATTCCAAACACAAACCCTGATCGCAAGAGTAAGGTCTCGGCAGAACACTTCCTGTGGTAGCATCGAAAAACAGTGATGCAAAAGCCACATTTCGACGATGCTCAAATGAGTCAATAGAGCTAAATACCCTACTGTCATTGATAAACGTCGACTCCCTCCTTTGAACATAATCCAAAATCCCCATATATGGGTGCTATGTTCCATCTTCTGACGGATATAAGTGATATATTATATAGTAAGGAGATCGGATGGAGTGAAATATTTCCTACGCCGTTTTAAGAAACCAAGACACTTGAATGCATTTTTCGACATTCTAAATGAGTGTTTATCCCAACGGATATCACACTGAATTCGCATCCCCAGAACATCAAGATATCCGATTTCTCAATTTGGATACCACCAATATTGACATTGACGACGCCAGAGAACTATGGGTCAACATACAACATTGGGTCTTATGTGCATTGAAATTCACCCTATTCCCAAGACCATAGAAGCTGTCGAGAAGTCCCGATTGAGTGTGTCATTCATAATTTGCCTTTTGTCTTTATCCTTCAACAAGGCTTGACCTACAATCAAACGAAAATGAATAACAAATGTAGCTATCATCAGCAAATGACTATAGAAGATTGAAAGATTTATTGAAAATACCGATCTGTGTTGCCACCAGTAAAACAAAAAATTACACAGCTGCAATTCAAAAAACTGTATGAAATTACACAAAATGTTTATAAAGTTTTTTATATTTTTAAGGATAATATATGAGACCAAACTCTTCTGCGCGTTGTGGGGCAGAATTAGATATTTTGGATATAATGTAGTGATTTCTTACCGGCTGGTTGGATTACTGTGAAATTTCTGATGGTCGAAGCCAAAGTAATTTCGAGCTTAAGTTTTGCGGCCGAGCCCACAGTGCCACTTGACACCAAACCAGACGCCCTCGAGTATTGTGAAAGCCTGCCAATTTATGATTCATGAACCGGTGTTAAACAATGCATTATTTTTTTTTTTTTTTAAGAACGTAACATTTTTGCAAAGGCCTACAATACAGAGCTTACACATGTAGGTTTTCTCTCAAAGTATAGAAGTTGTTTGCATTTGAAAATTTTGTATTTTTCAAATATTGGTTATGTTTGGAAAAAAAATATTCTATTAACTATAGAAAAATTAAATGAAATATATTTTTCAAGCTAAAAATAGTGCATTATAGGGTGTCTTTCATCATAGTTAAAAGAAACCTTTCTAGGTCAACTATTCCTAAATTGCTGAATTATTTTCAAAATATTTAAATTCTTACCCACTGTGATGAGTTAACAAAATTTTTCTCTGATCATGGAAACTAAAGCAAACATTTTTCGCGCTAGGTTAAAAGCCCTAAAACTGTTGTAAATACTTTGAAAATTACTAGTTTCTTCAGTCAACCGCAAACTAACTAATTCAAATTTCACTCTGTCGCAGTATTTTCAAATGGTCTTGCCACCAAAGTTCCTTTTTTACATGCAGTTTGAAAAATATGTTCGGAAAACATGAACAATGTGAGTACGGGGTTAAAAACACAAATTAAATATAGAACAATGTTTTTGATTTCTTCTTCATTGGGCTTAGTTTTGAACAAATTTACAAAATAATTTGTCGGAAAATAGAAATTTGTGGTAAATGTTTCACAAACTCATTTCATCGGAATATCGACTAATTTTCATTTCATTATTAAAAAGCTCTGGAAACGAATTTACGGAAATTTCTGTAAAAAGTGAAATTACACGAAAACTACACAAAAATGTCATTATTCAAAAATTATCCAACGAATGTGTAAACAGTCCCGTTTTCGAATAATTATTCAAAAAGTGGCAACACTGAGACCGATAGAAAAAAATTGCATTGGTCGTCCAATAACGGTTGTATCATTTGAGGATTTTGTATTGTTTTGCCAAAGATATTAGAGATGGGTGCGTGAGCAGAATTTTGCAAGATTCACGTTAATCACGTGTGGTCACGTGGAGTGTGAGTAGAAAAATATTGATTGTGGGTGATTGTGCGTGTTTTGAATTTTTCTCGTGAACGTGAATGAGTGTGAGTCAAAATTCACTCACGTGCCCATCTCTAATAGGTATATTCATTGTTAATTGTGCTTCACCCTTCAAGGAGGCCAAGTTACATACCCCATAGGGGGTGTACGAGAAGGTTCTTCTAAAAATTGTAATTTGTTAAATAGTGTAACCAAATATATAGGGTTTTCCAATAGGTACTTCATAACTTTGAATTTAATTTGTGAACGCACTATTTCACTGATCATCTAACTGTTACTTTCCTTTTTTCCAGTAAACTCAACATTTTCATCATGGTAAAGTACACCAACTAGGGTATTCAATCGATTAATCGTTATTCAATTAATCGAACAATTTTTCTCAAAAATTGTTAGAATAATTTAAAATGTCCAAATTTCGAATAACGAATAATTCGAATAATTTCATACGATTAATCGAAATTAGTAGAAAATTACAAAAATGTTTAAAAAATATAAATTTTTTATTAAAGTAAATGTGCTAAAACCTCAAAATTTTTTAAAAAATTGTGACAAATAATTTTCTGTAGTCTTGTACCTATCCGAATTTCATTCTGGCCTAAGAAAATAATTAAGGGACGACCTTTTAGAATTTCTAGAAATATTTGTTAACTTCAACGCAATGAGAATTTCATGTTTTCAAGTAGGAGCGTTAATAAACATCTTAAGTCCCAAAGAAAAAACAAAAAAATATAAAATTATCACACTTTGCTTTGTCATCTTCCAAATTGCTACCCTGTTGTTGTGACTTATCTAGTAAAGTAGTGGTGTCTATATACGTATAATAAATTTTTAATTATTTTTTATGACTTTTTAAACGTTGATATGGCCCTATGCTCCAACTTGGAACGACGGGAATAAATATAAATATATATAAAGGTTGATATTAAATGAAAGCATTAGTAATTATTGTAAATAATGATTATTAAAATTATTAATTATAATTAATGCTCAATGTAATAAAGCTTGTTTAGTGAGCACTCTGAGTTAATAAAATAAAAGGACGGAGGTACGGAAGCGTAGAGGGAAAACAATTTCTCAACGGAATTCCTCTCTACATTTACGTGTTTTATGTATCCAATGCATACGAAAGAGATACAAATTAATGTACGGTGTTTTATATTCTTCTATTGGGTGTGGTTCTCCCTGAATTGAATAAAATTTTAATATGTGAAAGAGCGGACAGAAAAAATAAAAATATTGACAAAACCTGATCTCAATTATTACACTTTTTTATGAATTTCAGAAGAGTTACTGAATTTATTTTATGTATATTATTTTACATAAATTTTTTTCGATTAATCGATTAATTTTAAAATATTGTTCAATTTACCGGTTAAGTAAAAAACCCGAATAATTATTTGCACGATTAATCGATTAAAATAAAAAGCCGATTAATTGAATACCCTAACACGAACGAACAACGTATGCAAAATGTACTACCGAAATTCGGAGTCGGTGACCGCAACTTTAAGAGCGTTAACTCCAATTTTCGGTCGTTGTTCTCGCCCTAGTAGACAAGCAATAACAAGTTTAGTGCAAAAATTTGAGTCTACATATTCATTGTGTGATGCTGCCGTGCCAGTGAGACAACGGGTTGGTCGAAGTGACGAAAATATCGCTGCCGTTCAGGTGTCAGTAGCAAACGATCCAAATCAGTCGATTCCGCGGTGTTCTCAAAAACTGGGCATCGACAAGACCACTTTATGGCGAATTTTGCGTAAAGATCTTGGTTTACACCCATAAAAGATCAAGCTGACTCAAGAATTGAAGCCGATGCACCATTTGACGCGACGTACGTTATTTAAAAAAAAGTTGTCAAGTCCTTATTGGAAAACCCTATATTTTACAATGGTTTTAACAATACTTTTGCGTGCATGGTATTAGTATGTACCTATCTAGGCTCCTGCCCCACTTCTAGCCTTAAAGAAATTTTATTTTATTTTTAATACTATCGAACAAAATGTGGCAGAGTGCGTGCATATTTTATCGATCCATAATAATCTAAATAATATATATTTCCACTGTATATTTAACATTTAACCATTTCATGACCAACGGTTATTATAACATGTCCCATTTATAATTCTTGCTATTTTAGGAAAATTTGTGGAACGGTTTTAATAAAAACTTATTATCTCAACTATAAATAAAAAAATTTGATTTATATATTTTATTATTTTAATACTTTGAATTTTTGTTTAAGTTTTTTCTCATCTTCAATATTTAATTCGGCTAACATACTGAAATGTTCAATAATTTTGGCCTTGGGCACAATATAAAAAAATGCCCAAATTTTTCAGGTGTTAAAGCCAATCAACATTTTACCGTTATGTTCATAATTCTACGAGCAGGAAAGCAGCAAAGCTCCAAAAAGGCCAGAAGGCCAGTTTTATAGTCAGAACCAAAATCGATTTTTATCTTAAATATTTCTTAAGTTATAAATTTTTTTTTGAAAAATTCTTACGTAAGAAATATTTAAGAAACAAATCGATCTTAGATTTGACTTTAAAACTGACCGATAGTGTTAAGCATAGATGGGCACAAGTACATTAAGTACAAGTACCATGGTACTTGTACTTGAAATTTTGTAAGTACAAGTACCAAGTTGCAAATGTACCTTATAATCAGTACCAATTACCAGGGAAGTACTTGATACTTAAGTACCAATACTTTAAAATGTACTACGCACTTGCTAAGTACACTTGGTACTTGCAAAGTCCAAGGTACTTGCTAAGTACACTTGGTACTTGCTAAGTCCTATGGTACTTGCTAAGTACTTTTGGTACTTGTTAAGTACTATGGTATTTGTTAAGTACTACGGGTACTTATTAAGTACTATGGTACTTGCTAAGAACATTTGGTACTTGCTAAGTACTATAGTAATTACTAATACTATGTTACTTAACAAGTACTATAGGACCTTAACAAGTACCATGGTACTTGCTTAGTACTATGGTACTATAGTTTTCTGTTTATGTCTTGTAAATAAAATACAAAAAAAATTGTGACATTTTTAATAACACGGAAGATACTAAAAGGCTCAGGAACTACCACTTAAAACATAAAAAAAAACATTTGTATTTATTTGTGAATTCATTTTAGGTTTTAGGTAGTTTTTTTCCTTGTTTCATAAAATCACTAAAAATCCAAAATAGTGGAATAATGTTAGGGCAGAAAGGAAGAAAAATAATTATTCATTTCCGTACTTGGGATTTTTTCATTGGCATTGAAATTTCATTAGCATTAGCTGACTAATGCCAAAATAATTTCATTACCATTTAATACTACTGAAATCTTATGGCATTAGAATATGTTATACTAATGATAATGAAATCGCACTAATGCTTTAAAAACTAATTACAATTGGGCAAAAAGCATTTGTTTATAAAAAAAGGGGATGGATAGATTGCTTTATATTGGATGTTTTATAAATATGGAATCAACTGGCATCTCTACTGGACCTGACCTATTTTGATTATCTGAAAATATGCATTAAAAAACTTAATCCGCGATTTGCATTCTGCAAACTAAACACCAAACTTTGGTGTATGAAAATATCACAAAATAATGGCGAAACGCGAAGAATGGCTTTATAATACAAAAAATTTTTTTAAATATAATCAGCGATTTAAATTCTTCAAACAAATATAATGGTGCAAAATTGTTCCTCTTTGCAAATTTTTCAGCGATTTTTGTTCTGCAAACAAATAATATATAATTAGGTTGTTCATAAGGGGTGTGCTATCTGTTGTATCGTTGTATCGTCCTAACAAAAAACAGAGTTGTTAAAATTTTTATTTGTGTTTAACAAAGATTTTTTATTCAGTTTTCTATCTGTTAGCACACTCAAACATAAGACATTAAACATACGTAAAAATGTTGTATCGTGCTATTCTCAAATGTTGTATTTTTTCAATTTAATTTTTAACAACTCTGTTTTTTGTTAGGACGATACAACGATACAACAAATAGCACACCCCTTGTGAAAACCCTTAATATTTTTTTTTGAAACTAGCCTACAAACTTTAGCTGACTTCATAAACGCCGTAATTCAAAGCAACACTTCAAACATATGCGTTTACAATGCAAAGCAATACTGCATGGCAACACTGCTTTGGCAAATAATGCGATGAATTTTTGAAACGTTTATGAACGCTAATACTGCTTTTCGTCTGAAAAAATACTTTATGGTACAAAATTGGATTAAAAAATCTTAACAGCGATTTTCATTCTGCAAACAAATATACTGATATAAGAATTTTCCTTTTTGCAAATTTAAGTTTTTTAATTAATTTTTTGTGCAATTTATGTGTGGTTGGTTATTTAAAGTCATTTCTAGGGACTATAGATAGATCGCGAAAAAAACATTTGCAAAAAAGAAAATTATTATATCAGTATATTTGTTTGCAGAATGGAAATCGCTGATTAAGAGTTTTAGTTGAATTTTTGTACCATAAAATCTTTTTTCGCGTTTCGCGATTATTTTGCAATTTTTTAAGCGCGATTTTTTTAAATTTATAATCTATGGACTATGATACACAATTCATAAAAAAACGCGAAAAAAGTCGCGGAAAAAATTTGTAAAAAGGAAAATTCTTACATCAGTATAAATGTTTGCTGATGAAAATCGCTGATTAAGTTTTTTAATTAATTTTTTGAGCTATAAAGCCTTTTTTTAAAGTGCTGTATTTAAAATTAATAATCTACAAATTAACACTCATTGTAACAATCTTCAGATCAGCTAAGAACTCTACGGGGAAATCCATAATTTTTAAAAATTCTACACAATTTGTGTAACTTTGTACCGCCAAATCTTTTAGACCGTTTATTGTATCTCAGTAATTTAAAGCTATACGACTGGTACTTTTGTCCTTACTTGAAAATGATTTTCTCGAAAAACATTTTGAATTCGAAACTGCACTTTAAATGCGACTGCATTCTTGGAAAAAAAATTGGAGGATATAAATGAAGAATAAAAATGTTGGGCTTTTCAATAAAAATGCTTTCAAAATTTGATTTAAGGTGATAATAGAACTGAAAATTTCTTTCTAAAACTGCAGTTGCATTTAAAGTGCAATTGCCAATTAAAAATGTTTTTTTCAATGTGGTGGAAACAATATGTTCTAAATACGGCAATATGGATATAAAAACTTTTTTTTGACAAGTAAATCATCGCTGACTGGATATAGTTTAGAATTTTGCAAATTTAATATATTTTTCACGGTGCTCTGGACCAAATTTTGACAAAAATTTAGAGCTTCCCCAATTGAATTAAAAAATTTTATGAAATTTTTAAGTAGGTTTATTATTAAATAAAGTATTTTATCGATATATGCGTGAAGATAAAGAAAAGTCATAATATAGGATGACCCTAAATAAAAATTTATAATACGTTTTTTCGCGAAAAAAAGAAATTCCACCAAAAAAAAGCGCGTGTTGAATTTTTTCTGTTAAGTTGCATTTTCTACTAGAAACTGAATAGAAATTATTATTAAAAATTTATAAAAAAAAATTTTCGCGAAAAAAAAATAATCCGCCAAAAAAACCCGTGATGCATCTTTTTCTGTTAAGTTGCATTTTTATCTTGCAATTTTTTCTTACATCAACTACATACTGAATTCAAATGCAAATTGCAGTAACTCAAAGATTTTAACAAAATTTGGTCCAGAGCATCGTGCAAAATGTACGAAATTTGCAAAATTACAAACTGTATCCACTCAGCAATGATTTACTTGTCAAAAGAAAATTTTTGGTATCCATATTGCCCTATTTAGAACATATTATTTCCACCACATTGAATTTCTGATAAAACGCGAAAAATCGCGAATTTCAGAAAAATCTGAAACACGTGTTCACTTAAATCGTCTACATATTATGATATGTAAGTTTGACATATCAATCACAAATATTTCTGTAAAAAAGAGTCAAAAATTTGTTTTTTTATAGACTATCCTTGAAAATAGAACATTTTTAAGGATATACTTGAACATGTTAGACATATCGCTGGACGCGGATCTAAAAAATCTTTCATATGATACCCATATTGTCTTCAGCTAAGATGCAAATTTCTTTCAAAAACTAAAAAAAAGACCCTTTTTAAAAGTGGTCCAGCTCGTGAGATTTCATTCCTAGACCCGAAATATTCTGGGAATCATCATTAAACAAACCAAGGTTTATTTTGAGGGGGGCACTTTTTTTACTTTTTTCTGTCCATATAAGGTGAGTCGCTCTAATATTATATACATAAGTCCAAGCATCTAAAAAGGTTCGTAATTTCAGCGGTTCAATTCTGGTCGTGAAAGGAATAATAATAAATGTATGCACAGGTTTATTAATACTTTTGGTTAGCATGAATTTAAAATAAGTGTTACTACTTGTACTACATATGAGGCATAAAACACATATTAAATAAAAACCATATGGTTTATATTAATACACTCCACCATATGTGATGAGGGTAAATATCAATTTGTCATTCCGTTTGTAACATGTCGAAATATAGCCTAAAAGCCCAAAAATAATATAAATATATTCTTGATCGACATCTAATTTTAAGCCGACTGTCATTTTGAAAAACTTTTATGGGGAGGAGGTTCCAATAAAAATGTGGTAAATAATCCAGCTTTAAGCGCTGAACTATAAACTTTAAATTTGGTATGACGAATGATATCAGGCGAATATAGCAAATTGAGACTTATATTTTCTTCAATTTCTACTGAAAGCGGCAAAAAAGTTTAAAATTTCCGCCTCTATGTCCTGTTCAAAAGCCTTATTCACTGAAGAGAAACTTTTTGGAAATCTCAATAGAACCTCTCTTGGGGTCCCTTGGGCTAGAAATAAGAAATATAAAATATGTGTCCCCTGACGCATCGGCTAATTTACTGAAGACATACTTTGTTGAGATTTTTGAGAAAAGCGTTGTATGAATAGGGGTTAAAGCAGGATGCCGCTAAAATATCGATTCAAAAGCCTAAAATATCGATTCAAAACCCTTTCAACTGCCTACAGTTAACCTTAAAATACCATTACCAAAATAATTACCCGTATCTTTAAAATACCGATACCGCAATGAATTAAATAGAAGGAATTTCAAGTACATTTATATAGCGAGCCGTTTGCTCCAAATCAGACACCCGCTTTACCCTTAAAATACCGTTACCGAAATAATCCAAAAAAGTTTTACCTTTACCGATAACCACATCGTTTTGGTTACCATCCATGTTTTAAAATTGTGTATAAGAGGAAAGTCCATAGAAAAAATAATTAAATTATCTCCTAAATATATTCGAATATTTTAAACTACCAGTAACTTAGGCTTGCATTCACAAAAATGTTTTGAGTTTTATTACCACCCAGGAAAATTTTCTGTTCCAAACAATCGGTTGTAGAATAGCCAAAGTGGAACTGATTCTACGTGAGTCATACCTTCCATATGAGATCCGTTGAAGCAGTTCCATGGCATCGGTTGCATTGGAACCAGTTTCAGAATTGGTATGGTTGGCTTCCGATTGTAAAAAATGTTCCTGGTAATTTAATAAAATAAATTAACATGCAAAACAAAAACAAAAATCACTCAAATAGACTCTAAGTTTTTTTTTGTGAATAACATTTAAATCACGGTATGTATAGCTTTAGATATAAAAAAAGTCAGTAAAATCAGCAAAGAAAGTTTGCTAACTCACCAAGAATTAAATCAGGAGGGTGCTAGCAGAAAAATTACTAATGTCAACAAAAGTTGTGCTAACGCTTAGTCGATTGCAAATTAAATCCTTGCTAAAATCAATAAAAAATTTCCTGAATATTAGTAGACTGAAAATAACTCTAAAAATTTGTAGAGTAATTATATTTTAGTTAATTTTTTTGCTAAAAATTTAAATCTAGAAATTGTATTTTTGTTATTCTTTCGAAATTATTTAGAAAACTTTGTAAAGTGTAAAAATGTCCAGACTTACACATTGTCGACGTGATTTAAAAACCTAAAAAAATTAAAATAATTATAAATAAAATATAAACAAAATTGTATCTCAATTACTTATATTCTTATTGTTGGCACTGAAAATAAATGCTGTAGGTATTTAAAAAAAAAGAAAATAAAATATCGTTTTTATGTCACTAATACACGTTTTATAAAAAGCGAAATGGATAATACAAGAAATTCCCAATGCCTTCATCGGAGCAATTTTGGTAGCAAAGTAAAACATTAGTTCAAAATAACTTAGTGTGATCCATAACCCATCTCAGTTTAGGTCTTAACTGATCAAATTATATATTAATCAGATGAACTTCTATTCGATTTTAGTCCTGATACAATTATCGGTAAATATCTTATGGTATCGGTTTAGATCCAAATAGATAAAATTGTATACAAACTTACATAGTTATATACAAATTTTTACCGGATAAAATTATATCCGTTTAAAACTCGGATCCACCATTTGATACGATTTTATAAGGTCGGATACAATTACATTTTATTTATATAAAATTGTACCAATTACGATATAAAGAGATACCTTTGGATATATATATATATATTTGTTCCTTTTACTTATATCCTTTGGATATAAACCGATAAAATTGTATCAGGTCAAAAATCGGATACAATTTCATCTGATTAATATATAAATTGAACATTTAAGGTCTTAACTCATACAATTAGATAAAAATTGATAAACAACTGATACAATTATATCGGGCCATTTTTCGGATGAAACTGCACGCTTATACAAATATAACTTAATCACATTATATGTGGTTATTGTACCTTTTCCTACATGTGACTTGTTTTGACTATCATAAGACTATTTTGAAGACTAAAAGTCACAACTTTCCCTAGAAAACATCGATAAAATTAAAACAAATTCAAATTTTATTTGTCAATAATATGATCGTGTCTTTATCAGGTCTTCATTTTTTTGAAGTTTTCAAACAAAAGTTTGAATAAATATAATTTATTATGACTTTACAACAACGAACACATTGGAAATACCGTCACAGACTTTTCGTAGGAATAGACAAGTATATGTAACTATTTTTACTTGGGTAGTTATAACTTAATTTTTAATCTGAATTTACTCGCGTGAACGTGAGTGAGTGTGAGTAGAAAAATATTACTCGTGAGTGGTTGTGCGTAATTGGAATTGTTCTCTCATGAGCGTGAGTCAAAATTCACTCACATGCCCATATCTAGCTTTGGTATTGGCGAGATTCCAAAATTGGGACCCTAATCTATTTGAATGAATACAATTTGTGATAATGTATTTACCCCTGTTGTTATAATTTGTGGTTTAAATCTGAATTTTTTTTAAAAGTTTTTGTTTCCTTTTTAGGTGAAACCATTTTTCTTCGTCTTCATTTCTTCGTTTTCCTTCTAAACTTTTCCAACACACAAAAAACTAAAAAGTTGTAGTGGGGAAAGAAAAAGTTTATATCCTAATTACGGGTACTGTTCTGTTCTATATACATAACATATCGTCGACCGACCTGCAAAATGTCATATGTGTTTTTTAATAGATTTTCAGGAGGACGAAAAAACTGTTACAAAATCTACTTTTAAGATATTTTATTGTCATCATATGCCTTAATGATGATTTTACTAAATGAGGTCGTGAATCATTAAGGCATATGATGTAAATAAAATATCTTAAAAGCAGATTTTGTAACAGCTTTTTCGCTCTCCTGAAAATCTATTAAAAAAACACATGTGACATTTTGCAGGCCGGTCGTATATGGGTGATATCAAAAAATGTGATAAAAACCGTGTAACCAGCTAATTACTAATGCATGGATTACATTTGAGTTATATATTGCGATATATCAGCGCATTGTCACCTGTTTTACAAAATCTATAACAATCTGACCAATTTTTGGTTATATATATTATATATATATTATGTCCTATGGTTCCATTAGGAACAAAGGGCCACAAAAATTTTTGGTAAATTATAAAATTTGTGACCTATTTTATAGGCCAAATGTAAACTCCATAACCAGTAACTCATAAGGTTTTTTAACTTTAATAGCTTATATTTTAATAACCAATGAATCTTAACACTAACTGTAAGAATTTTTATGAAGAGGAAGAGTGACATTTTTAATAAAAATTAATAGATTTTACAAACTTTTTCGTATATCTTTGCTAACACGACTTCAACTCTGTAACGATTTTTCGTCATAATTTTTGATAAAAATGCCTACACCAGAATTTTGGACTTATCTATTAATTATATTGCGAAAAGTATAATTTCATTTATACTCAAATGAACGTTGGACTATAAATAATCATATAGTATAACAGACTTGAAGTTTTTCTGCAGCATGTAACATTCTCGAGATGAAAAAGGATGTCTTTAATAAGATTTGAAAAAATGTTGTAAACTCCGTTCGTAATTTTTACACCAAACTATTTAACAAGTAATAAAAAAATGTCATATGTGGATTCACCTTGTAGGCATCATACGATTTTGTTTCGCAAAGAAAATTCTGACAAAGCGTTTCTGAAAGAAAACGAAAAAAGTAACCAAATGTAAACTCCGTTACTGTCAACTCCGTAACCAAAATTGCTTGCATCAGATTGCATTCAAAAAATGTAGGTAAATGTTTAAAATATTTTAAAATAACCATAAACAGAGGTGATTCAACTAATATTTATGCGTTAAAAGATGATTCAACTAATAATTTTGCGCCAAATCAAAAAAAGCTATCAGTTTTTTCCCTAAACTGCTTGAGCGAAAAACGTTTGATTTTGCATTTCATTGGTTGGAATCGATATTTTGAGCCATTACTGACATTATTTTAACAATTTAAATTTGTTTCACACAATTTAAGAATTTTTTGATCGCGAAATGTTATGTTTTTAATATATTATTTTGTAACTTCGCAACCGCTTATTGGATTTTAAAAAATTTTATATTTTTAAAAAGCATTTAAAAGGACAAAAAATACAAAATTAAAAAAAAAAATTTTTTTCGCAGAATGAATTGTATTTTTATTCGCGAAACCGCCAATCAAACACAAATTGTATATTATTGGAAAGCATGTTGAAAACCCAAATACGAAAAACTAATAATATCTTTTGCTTGTTGAAATATAAACTCCGTTGCCACAAAAAAATTTAAATTGTTCAAAAACGTTATTGCGACAACTTGTAGAAGATATTTTTTGCAATTAGGTTTATAATGACAAAACTTACTGATTCCATTAAGAAAAAACCGAAATATTAACACTTATTGCTTCTCACAAATTTGGCCCAAAAACTTATCACCTTTTTTGATTTCACCCATATAAAGAAATGCTTTTCTTTATTTAATTGTTTGTTGATATTGTTGTGTTATGTATTGTATGAGTGTATACGATGTACCCTTGTCTGCGTGTATGTATACCGTTTCTATTTTTAGTTCTTGAAGCGATTTAATTAAACCTGTAGGCTGAAACAAGAGTTAAACTAGGCTAATAAAATTTGCAATTCAGCAGGGAATGCACAAAAAAGAAATAAACTGTACATGCAAATGTACATTTTGTTGTTATTTGGCAGTAAGGCTAACGTTTTAGAAACCAAAAACGCAGGACTCTACTAAAAAAATGCAATATATATTTACTAAAGGGTTTTCTTAGATATTACATATCGATCAGTATGTTTGTATATTGCATTTACAATTAGATACGGATTATCAAATTTGATTTGAAGTTATACATGCGCGGTTCCAGAAATTAATATAAGGGGAAAAATCATACGCCTCAGTGTCCAACTCAATGTATTTGTCTACGGTGGAGTATGATTTTTCCCCTTATATTAATTGCTGGAACCGCGCATGAAGTTATATATACATATTTATTACATAATCCAAAATAATATATGTTTTTATATGATATAATTTTTCAAAAAACACGATTGCGTTTGGGATAATATTATATATACCCCATTCAGAATCACACTAGAAAATTTGACAGTCGCCTTTTGGATATAATTTTGTATTGCATCAAACACTAGAAAAACTTTCTGTCTCATTTTGTATTAAATCATATCTTAGGACTTTTGGCAAAACAATTTAAATCGACTTAAGAATATTTTCCAAGATTTTTGTCGACAATATAACTTTTGAGTTCGCTTATTTCTGTGTATTCCTCATATTTTCTACATCTTATACACTGAAATATGTAAAACCGTTAAAATCAAATTTTTTTCGAAATTTTATTAATTTCCGTTTGACAAAAGAACTTATTTCATTTGCAGCATTAGCAATTTTCACTATCGTGTATTTTCCGTGCACAATTTTAAAAATAAAGTAATAAATTGTAACATTTATTTTCTGTATTTGTGCAATCACTGTTGTAAGGATAAGTGAATTCTTAAATCATTTTCACGAAAGTAATTATTTTTGTTTTTCTCTTAAATTTATTTAAAATTTAGAACTTTCTTTTCTAAAACCACCTAAGTCGATATGAGTTAAATACAAAATCTTAGATATAAAATTTGCAATGGCTAGAAATTGTTAGAAAATTTATATAAACAGTTTAAAGCAACAGTGTAAAGGTGTCTGTGCTTTCCTGTAAAATTTCTTTATGTCAAAATCCAAAAAAGTAAAAGCTTTCATGAAGGTTTCGGTCTGACAAAGCCTCATGTAATTATTTCCGTAAACATTTAGGATTTCAGTGAAATTTATAGTGCAAAAACCGGATACAACAATAATTTATTTTCTACATGTTTGCAAAATTTCAGCTACAATTTTATACCACTATATAAGGTCTGATCAAATTATATCGCGCCATTATTCGGATACATTTACATCCGATATTATCAAATTATAACTGAATTGATATTATATGGAATTGAAATTATATGGACCCATTTCTCGGATAAAATTGTATAGACTCATGTTAAATTACATATGACTGTATAAAGGCCAATATCAATTTTTTTTAATCGGGTACCCTTTTCATTTACCAGTAATAATAAGTAGGGATGACATCTGCACACAAATACCGAGAAAAGTAGACTTTCACAAAAATATGGTTTTTTCTTAATGGAATCGTAAGTTTAGTCATTATAAACCTAATTGAAAAAATCTCTTCTACAAGTTGTCGTAATAACTTTTTTTGCACAATTTTAATTTTTTTTTTTGTGGTAACGGAGTTTACATTTCCACAAGCAAAAGATAAAACAAAAAAAAAATTGCGTACGAATTTTCTTCAATTTATTACTTTTTCGTATTTGGGTTTTCAACATGCTTTCCAATAATATACAATTTGTGTTTATCAAATTGGCGGTTTCGCGAATAAAAATACAATTCGTTCCGCGAAAGAAAAATTTTTTTTTTAATTTTATATTTTTTGTCCTTTTAAATGCTTTTTAAAAATAGAAAATTTTTTAAAATCCAATAAGCGGTTGCGAAGTTACAAAATAATATATTAAAAACATAACATTTCGCGATCAAACAATTCTTAAATTGTGTGAAACAAATTTAATTTGTCAAATTAATGTCATAAATGGCTCGAAATATCGATTCCAAACCAATGAAATGCAAAATCAATCGTTTTTGCTCCAGACTACCAGGATAAAAAAACTGATAACTTTTTTTGATTTGGCGCAAAATTATGAGTTGAATCATCTTTTAACGCATAAATATTAGTTGAGTCACCTCTGTTTATGGTTATTTTAAAATATTTTAAACATTTACCTACATTTTTTTGAATGCCGTCTGATTAGTGTTTCCAAAAAAGCGACTTTCTTAAAAACCGGTTTGTCGATTTCAAAAAACCGGATTTCGGTTAACCGTTTGTGGGAAAACCGGTTAACCGACCAAAAATAAAAATACACCAAAAATGAAAATTAAATAAAAAAAAAAATTAAAAATAAAAAAAAACTGCAACAGTGACAAATATATTCTCAGAGTTTTTCAGTAGTGGGATTCCCTAACTTTTTAACGACAAAATTCGGTAGTTAAGTTGTCAATTTACTATTAAAACTTGTCAATTTAACTACCAAATTTTGTCGTTACAAAGTTACAAAATTTCCCCTCAGGAGAACAAATTTATCAAAACCTGAGTATTATTATTGAAAAATATCGGAATATGTTATATAACTTTTCAACGTTTGATAAGTTTTATATTGAATATGTTTATGAAAATCTGACCGTTATTCTTCAGGAAAAATATATCATATTTTAAGACATTTATCTGACAAGGTTTGGGAGTTTCGGTAGATTTCGGTGAAATTTGTGTATATGATTTGGAAGACAAAATTATGTAACTTTCGGTACCAATCTTGTCGACTGAAGTTGATATTTAAGAAGTAAAAATAAGTTTGAATGCTGTTCAAATTTTTTTATTTGAAAACTTTTTTATATTCGTACACTCAAAATAGTTTGTAATTTTATATTATGTAATTTTAAATAAATGAAAAATCACTTGAAAACCGGTCTACTAACTTTTCATTTAAATCAAAAGAAGTTTTCATTTATTTTTAAATGTTAATAAATAAACTACAAAATCCTTTAAAAACTAATTATTTTTCATTTATTTGTTTTTTTTAAATTTCAAAAAATTAACTACAAAATCCGTAAGAATAAATGATATTTAGTTTATTTCGTTTTTTTAACTGACCTAGAAATCGAAACAAAACATTTTAAATGAAAATATTAACTGTAACAGAAAATCCGTATTTATGTGTAATTTATATTTTAAATAAACGACAAAAACAGTTAAAAAATATATTTCTTTGTATTTTAAATGTATAATCATTTAAAAATACATGTACGGATAACTTTTTAAATAAACTACAGTCAGTTACTGTAATAATATTTTCAGTGTAGTATTTACTTCACTGTACCTTTCATTTCATACCCAATATGTATGTATATATTTCCAAGAAACATGAAAAAATCCAAAAACGATGTAATTTTTACTACTCTTTTTAACTATTTAAAGTGAGAATGGGCTGATAAAAATATAGGCTTTCTTATTTTCATATCAAAATTTCATTTAAATAGAATGAATCACACATCAGATCTTCCTTGCAGGAAAAGGCGAAGAAATCAAAAAAATTAGTTTCCTCTGAATTTTTGAACAAGAATTTTTATATAAATATTTTAGGTATTAAGGGCGTGTGCGAAGAGACTAAACTAAAATATTTCCGATAAAAAAGATGCAATTTAGATTACATTCGTTTTGAACTAAATTATTTGAAAGAATATTCTAACTTTTCTGTCAAAGAGAAATTTATATTTAGAAAATTAAAAAATTAAATATATTTTTTAAATATTTGTGCATAAACAATTTTTTTGAATATTTGCTGGTGTAACAATATCAATTTGTGCGAAAATAAAAGACATTTGCAAATCTTCTTTATAAAACTAAATTGAATGTCAAAATTGGTTGCCGCACACATATTTTCTAAACTTTTAATCCAGGTATGTATTTTTGGAAATTTAGTTTGGTTTAGTTCCCATTTAGCGACAACGAACGCGCCCTAAATACCAGGGGTATGGCATCACCAAAAAAATAAGTTATAAAAAAATCGTTGTCACTAGATGGCACTTTGTAAAAAAATTTGACAATTTTCTTTTTTTATTTAAATTTAAATAATAACAAACAACAAAGGAAAAAATACCAACAAATATTTAAAATTTTATTATTTGAATATATTCCGCGTTTGTTTTTTTCCTTATTTTGAGAATTTTTCAGCAATTTTTGAATTTTTAAATATAGGCCCAGCTGATAATAAACTGATACTAAATATTTGCTCAGGTAATACTAAATTTCAGCGCCCTCTATCGGCGAGTAGTGTAAGTTTTGATTTCCTATCTCTATAATTAATAGTCTCTGCTAAATACATAATTTTTAATACAAATTTTTGACATCCGCAAGGTTTTGGGTTTGAATTTGTATGAACCAAAATTTTTACCAATTCGCCACTTAGTTTCTTAATTTTTGAAGGGATTTTAAGTTAAAAATAACAAAATGAAAAACCGGTTAACCGTTAAAAATTTAATGTATTAACCAAAAATTGGTCAGATTGTTATAGATTTTGTAAAACAGGTGACAATGCGCTGATATATATCGCAATATATAACTCAAATGTAATCCATGCATTAGAAATTAGCTGCACTACGGGGAAAGGGACCAGTCCAAAGTGACACGCAGGATAGGTCCCAAGGGGGCAGGGACCGGTTCTTGATCGGCCTTTTTGTTTGAAAGAGACACGTCACTTTAACATGGCGTTGTCATTGGAAATGACCAATTGCCACCGTTTAGACACCTTGTGACAGTACTTAAGGTGGTGTGTCTAAAAATAGCTTTTCAAATAAACTAATAAAAAATTAAGTATTAAAAATAATCTACTTGGCGTCGAAGTAGGGCTCGATAACACAACCTCGTGCTTGTAAGGCAAACGCTCTACCGTTTGAGCTAATGTTGCTTATGCGTGATGGCTGGCTGATGGTAAAGTTATATATTTTTCGTTTCTGTTCAAATAAAAAAGAAAAAACAAACACTACAAGCAAATAAGAAAAATGGAAAAGAAAAAAATATAAAAGAAAACAACATTATGTGCGTTCCCGTACGTTACCGCGGGTACCCCCGCGGAATCCCAAAGCAGCCCAAACAACAACAATTTACACGCAATTTTGAGTACGGGTACGCCTATGGGCTAGTTTGGGTAACCGCGGTAAAGAACGGGAACATATTAACTAACACACACAAATATAGTGGAAGTGCCTTGAATATGTCCTTTGTTGGCAGTTGCCTCGTTTTTTGTGTTGGCCATAAATAAATTAAAAAATCAACTAAAAATTAGAAAATTACCTCAAAACCTCTGATAATATAAATAAAAATTTTAAAAATTCCCCTTCAGTTAAAAAGAAAATTAAATGAAATACCAATTGGTAAAACTAAAATAGCTTTAACATTAAAAAACGTTGAAAATACAAAACTTAAAATTTCTTAGCAAAAAATTATAGAAATTTAAAATAAGAGCTAAAATAAGCAAAACGTAAAAAAATAAAGTTCAAAATAAATAATAGAGTAAAATAAATAAAAAATATTTTTTAAAATATGCCCCGAATTTTGTTTTTTATTTCGATATCGGTCAAGTTTTTTAAAAGCAACAGTGAAAGTAACGAATCAGAAAATATTTAGAAAATTGATTCATTCTCTTTCGTTCATATTTGTACTAATTTAGTAATATGCCTTCGGTTGACCGGTCACGGGATACGTCCTTGTAGGGCAATTGACCTCATTCCCCGTAGGGTGGTTACACGATTTTTATCACATTTTTTGATATCACCCATATACAGTTTGAACGTTTATTTGATATACTCTCAGAACATTTCCGTTGTGGCAACTGTATTTTTTGCCAACCGAATTGATTCGGTTGCTGCAACCTCGTAATTCGGTTCTAACAACCGAATTCAGTTGTGGCAACCGAATTCGATTTCAATTCGGTTGCGACAACCGAAATATCGGTTGGGACAACTGAGTTACGAGGTTGCAGCAACCGAGTCCATTCGGTTGGAAAAAATTCGGTTGTCACAACGGAATTGTTTTGTGAGAGTATAATAATAATAATAATAATATATGTACATTTTTTTCTTACTATCTCGGCATTAAGAACATTTTAGTACAAATTTTAGTAAAAAATTTTATTATTTAGGTAATTCACAAGGGGTGTATCGTTGTATCGTCCTAAAAAAACCGGAGTTGTTAAAGTTTTTATTTGAGTTTAACAACGATTTTCTATTGGGTTTTCTATCTGTTAGCACACTCAAATAAAGGACATTAAACATACGTAAAAATTTTGTATCGTGCTATTCTCAAATCTTGTATTTTTTCAATTTACTTTTAAACAACTCGGTTTTTTGTTAGTACGATACAATAAGTGCGTTTACCAGACGCTCAACTATTGCTAATCCGCTACTCAACATTCTGGTGAACAATTTGATTAGCTACCGCTAAGTCAACATGTTTTGGTAGCGCTACCTTGTTTTTACGCTACTTGTGAGCAGTTAATGATACATAAGCTGTCGTTTGTTTTTTTGTATATTTTTTTTAAAGAATAATAAACAAATACAAATATAATTATAAAGGAATAAAAAATTTAGAAAAAATCAATGAAACAGCTACAAATATTTTTATTTTAAAACAAAAGCAAAAGTAGCATCGTTCACCAGATTAAGGTCATCATAAAGCGCTATATATCAATTGAAGCGGTAGCGGGTTTCTCTGGTAAACCTGCCCAATGATACCACAAATAGCACACCCCTTGTGAACAACCTTATTATTTTTTTTACCAAGATACATTAACATCAACAACTTTATGCGTTGGTAAGGAACCAAAGATCCCCTATAATTTTTATACCCTACACCACTATGTGGTCAGGGTATTATAAGTTTGTGCTGATGTTTGTAACACCAAAAAATATTGGTCGTAGACCCACCTTATAGTATACCGATCGGTTCAGAATTTTTTTTTATTTCGATTTAACGATGTCCGTCTGTCCGTCCGTCCGTCCGTCTGTCTGTCTGTCCATGCAATCTTGTGCGCACTCTACAGGTCGCAACTATTAAGATATTTTGATGAAATTTGGTATGCAGACCTATGTTGGCCCAAGGACGAACAAGTTTGATTTTTTTGAACATCGGTCCATGTTTAGACCTAGTGCCCATATAAGGGTCCTACCAAAATTATACTGTTTATATGCTGCAGGTCGTAAATATTAAGATATTTTGATGAAATTTGGTACACAGACCTATATTGGCCCAATAATGCAGCCTATTGATTTTGGTGAATATCGGTCCATGTTTAGACCTAGTGCCCATATAAGGGTCCTACCAAAATTATACTGTTTATACGCTGCAGGTCGTAAATATTAAGATATTTTGACGAAATTTGGTACACAGACCTATATTGGCCCAGTAACGCAGCCTATTGATTTTGGTGAACATCGGTCCATGTTTAGACCTAGTGCCCATATAAGGGTCCTACCAAAATTATACTGTTTATATGCTGCAGGTCGTAAATATTAAGATATTTTGATGAAATTTGATACACAGACCTATATTGGCCCAATAACGCAGCCTATTGATTTTGGTGAACAGCGGTCTATGTTTAGACCTAGTGCCCATATAAGGTTCCTACCAAAATTATACTGTTTATACGCTGCAGGTCGCAAATATTATGATATTTTGATGAAATTTGGTACATGGACCTATGTTGGCCCAAGGACGAAGCCTATTGATTTTGGTGAACATCGGTCCATGTTTAGAAATAGTGCCCATATAAGGGTCCCCCCAAAATTATATTGTTTATACGCTGCAGGTCGCAAATATTAAGCTATTTTGATGAAATTTGGTACATAGACCTATGTTGGCTCAAGGACGAAGCCTATTGATTTTGGTGAACATCGGTCCATGTTTAGAACTAGTGCCCATATAAGGGTCCCCCTAAAATTGGCTTGGTTACAAACTGCAGGTCGCAAATATTAAGATATTTTAATGAAATTTGGTGCGCTGACTCACATTATAGAAAATTTTGACATAAGCCCCATTTTAACCCATTCGAATTTCGGATCCAAACAATACTCGAGACTGGTGTAGGGTATTGTATAGTCGGCATGCCCGACTTTAACCTTTTTACTCGTTTTACATATTTTTATACCCTACACCACTATGTGGTCAGGGTATTATAAGTTTGTGCTGATGTTTGTAACATCAAAAAATATTGGTCGTAGACCCACCTTATAGTATACCGATCGGTTCAGAATTTTTTTTTATTTCGATTTAACGATGTCCGTCTGTCCGTCCGTTCGTCCGTCCGTCTGTCTGTCTGTCCATGCAATCTTGTGCGCACTCTACAGGTCGCAAATATCAAGATATTCTGATGAAATTTGGTACGCAGACCTATGTTGGCCCAAGGACGAACAAGTTTGATTTTGGTGAACATCGGTCCATGTTTAGACCTAGTGCCAATATAAGGGTCCTACCAAAATTATACTGTTTATACGCTGCAGGTCGTAAATATTACGATATTTTGACGAAATTTGGTACACAGACCTATGTTAGCCCAATAACGCAGCCTATTGATTTTGGTGAACATCGGTCCATGTTTAGACCTAGTGCCCATATAAGGGTCCTACCAAAATTATACTGTTTATACGCTGCAGGTCGTAAATATTAAGATATTTTGATGAAATTTGGTACACAGACCTATATTGGCCCAATAACGCTGCCTATTGATTTTGGTGAACATCGGTCCATGTTTAGACCTAGTGCCCATATAAGGGTCCTACTAAAATTATACTGTTTATACGCTGCAGGCCGTAAATATTAAGATATTTTGATGAAATTTGGTACACAGACCTACATTGGCCCAATAACGCAGCCAATTGATTTTGGTGAACATCGGTCCATGTTTAGACCTAGTGCCTATATAAGGGTCCTACCAAAATTATATTGTTTATACGCTGCAGGTCGCAAATATTAAGATATTTTGATGAAATTTGGTACACAGACCTATATTGGCCCAATAACGCAGCCTATTGATTTTGGTGAACATCGGTCCATGTTTAAACCTAGTGCCCATATAAGGGTCCCACCAAAATTATACTGTTTATACGCTGCAGGTCGTAAATATTAAGATATTTTGACGAAATTTGGTACACAGACCTATATTGGCCGAAGGACGAAGCCTATTAATTTTGGTGAACATCGGTCCATGTTTAGAACTAGTGCCCATATAAGGGTCCCCCCAAAATTGGTTTGGTTACAAACTGTAGGTCGCAAATATTAAGATATTTTAATGAAATTTGGTGCGCTGACTCACATTATAGAAAATTTTGACACAAGCCCCATTTTAACCCATTCGAATTTCGGATCCAAACAATACACCAGACTGGTGTAGGGTATTGTATAGTCGGCATGCCCGACTTTAACCTTTTTACTCGTTCAAATAAATATTGATTGTTTGAGTAGTATTATAATTATTAGCACTCTAATGTATACCAAAATCTCAGGATATAAATGTGACCCAAACATAAATATTTAAAACTTGTTTTTTCTTTTTACCTAACCACGATTTGTATTAAAAATTCTAAATTAAACGATGCGATTTTTAAACCGCAGAAAATATGGAAAATGCTAAATTAGCATCGGCGGGGCCAGTTAAACTCCTTCTTTTTATATTTCATTTTGTTTGCCTTGAGTCGAATGGCAGCACATGACAAATTAACTGTGCCAACTAATGTGGCAAATGTGACAAGTGTTTTTCTTTTGTTTCTGCTGCTACAACTGATTGTGGGAAATTGTTAAGGTGATGTTTTCGTTGGTTGTCTTCACATTTTGACATGTCTATCTTTACTCTTTGTACACAGCTAAAATTAAAAACAGAAACCACCACCATTATCATTATTACCGCTATTTACTTACAAACATATACAGTAAACCCTAGCTAAGATGAACTTCCTGGGACCAGACAAATTAATTCGTTATAAGCATGGTTCTTATTAATCGGCGTCTATAGCTCTGCGAACTTTAACAATTTGTCTCCATTCTGAGGATTTTTTGAAGAGAAGTTTGTTAAGGTAACGATAGACGATATTGCAAATTTTTATGTATAAAAAATCACGATTTTTAAAAATTAAATAATTCTGTAGTTTATTGTTAAAAAATGTAATTTTATTAAAAAACAAGAACAAATTAAAGGATTATCAATTAATTTTTTAGATACTTAGAATTCCGTATTTATATTATCAAGCTGATTTATATTTTAAATTCTAGTAATCTTAAGTTGGTCCTCAAAATTTTTAAATATTTTAGACCAAATGAAAGATAAATGAAAAACATTTCGTCATGAAATTGCCTAGTAGCAAATGGTCGAACTAGGTCTAAGTAGTGCTAGTTTTTTGACTAGTATTACAAAACTAGTGCTCAAAATAATCATTTTTAAACAGTTAAATACAATAAGTTTGTTCACAAAGGGTGTGCTATTTGTTGTATAGTCCTAATAAAAAATAGAGTTGTTAAAATTTAAATTGAAAAAATACGGCATTTGAGAATAACACGATACAACATTCTTACGTATGTTTAGTGCCATATGTTAAAGTATGCTAACAGAGAGAAAAATCAATAGAAAATAATAGAAATAGAAATTTTAACAACTATGTTTTTTGTTAGGATGATACAACGATACAACAGATAGCACACTCCTTGTGAACAACCTAAATATATAGGGCCTGTTAAAAAAATTATCGAAATAAAACACGAGATTTGAATTCTCATTTTATTTACATGTGCTTTTAATAAAAAAAAATCAGAGTTTGCAAATAAACATTTAAATTTTTTATTGTGAATTGAATTTAGGTACTAATTAACTGGAGTAGTCCTGGTGGCAAAGAGTCACTCCAGAACTAGTTTGATAAATTTCTCATAAGTACCAGTACAGCTTCCTATTTTTTTTTTTTTTCTTTTTAATAATATAGTTAGAGTTTTCGACTATAGTATTAAAAAGAAATCATAAACGCAAAACATTTTTTTAATAATTTAGTAAATTATCTCAGTTTCTCTTACTGTACTATTGGTGTAATCTACGTTTCTTTATAATTCAAGTCGTAACCAACTGTTGCAGTACTATTTATCGTCTCTAAATTGTAAATTTCAAACTAGTTCTACAATTATTTCCAAAGTGGGAGCTTGACGACAATTGCCCCCTTCCCTATGACATCATCATGTTAAATACTACAGTTGCTTGAATGAAGAGGCGGTAAAACTTGTACGAATGTAAAGTTACTATTTCAATTTGGAGTAATTAGTAGGAGATACTGGTGTAATGTCTAAAGCAAAAAATTCGAAAAATCGCACAAAAAGTTAAGTTAATGGAATTCTGTTACCACAAATACTACAACACCTATTCTTGGTACATTATATAGCAAAATCAATTCTTCACTTTGCACCACATCACCCTATTGAAAAAAAGCCAGTTATAAAGGACTAATTGTTGGAAGAAATAAAAATTTGAAATTGTTGCAAATATAGTAATGTAAAAGGCTTTTCAAGTTATGCTTTTATTTCTGTCATTGAAATATGGATTAACGATTTCTCACTTACAAAATGACGATTTTTTTGCATTACGAGTAACAACTACACTTTTTCAATAAAATCACTGGCGGTCAAATTTATTTATAATTTTTTATTATTCACAATATATTTAAAATTTTTAAAAAGTAAAAATCTATTTAAAATTTTTAAAAAGAAAATCTGAAAAATTGATAACTTTTATAAGGTTCGTATTAGAAATAAACAACTAAATGAATCTATTTGTGGAACTGTTAGAAAAGGTTGTTTTAACCGAGGTTCATCTTAAACTAGTTTGTATTAACATTTTTTTTATATAAAAATTGTTGCTATTTTATTTAGTTAAATTAGTTCGTACCCAGAAAAATATCAGTAATGGGAGCTTATTACTAATACTTGAAAAATATGCAATAGAATTAGGGTCCACTGAATATCCTTTGGTATTAGTATTGGTTGGTTGGCGCTAATCTATCAAATTTCCATAACGTTGGCGAAATTACAAAATTCCTAAAAATATATTTTCAGAAATAAATGTTTAAAAAATGTAAGAAAATTTTTTTTATAATTTTTTTAGAAACAAGGTTTTGAAGAGAATCAAAACCAGGCGGCCAGATTGTCAATCGAGACTTCTACCCACCAAGCTGAAAACTTATATGAATGATAACAGTAGTTGGAGCTTATTTACCAGTATCAGAAATAGGTTAGTTGACACTAAATGGCCAATATTTGCATAATGTTGGAAACATAAAAAAGTCGATAGTCTAAAAAATTAAACATTTTTTTTTGCCAAAAAAACGTACTTTAGAAAAAAATGTTAATTAGAATTTTTCTTAGATATGAAATGGGGGCGCTGTGATTCGAACACGGGCCGACAGATTGCACGACAATCGCTCTATACACTAACCTAGTGTCTTCAAAGCAATGAAATGTGCAAAAAAATTTGAAAATAACACACAAAGCAACAATAAAATTATTTTCGTTGTTGTTGTTTTGTGTGTTATTTTCAAATTTCTTTGCACATTGAAATTAGTCATGTCTCAATTGGTTTTCTGTTGCCACAACTGAAAAATTCGGCTAACACAACCAAACCATGCGATTGGCTACAAATGCGGTTATCAGAACTGAATCTGTTTTCTTCGTGTAGCAATAAATTTCTCTTTATCGAAGAAAAAAATGTCTTTTATTTTATTAAAAAAGAAATCACAAAAAATTTTTATTCGTTCAGAAACAATTTCTCCAAAAAAAATTTTTTCAAAACATTGTTTTGCTTTAAATATTTTTTTTGAACGTAAAGCACCGTAAGTTGTTTTTCACGTGTAAAATTTTCACTCAAACTTTAAAGGCCTTAAATAATACTTTAAATTCTGAATATGAAAATTTTTTTAATGCAATTAGCAAGCAACAATCACAATAAACACAAAATGTCAAAAATTAATTTTCACGACAATGAGTTTCACGTGAAAATTGTGTTGAGTTTGTTTTCACGCAAATTTAATGTACAAAATTATTATTTTTCTTCGGAATAAGTGACATTTTGTGTTTATTGAGATTATGTCTTTGTTATAAAATTAAAAAATTGTTCATTTTTATAAATTAAATTGCAACTTAAGAGGCCTTTAAAGTTCGAGTGAAATTTTTCCACGTGGAAAACACTTAAACAAAAGCTAGTTTTTAGAACAAATTTTGTTCCCTTGTGACAGAAAATTTTTGGTGTCAAAAACTTAATTTTTTTTGGTTTTTCTTTAAAATTTTTGATAAAAAATTTAAAAAAAATTTAGGAAAATTCTTTGCAAGCAAAGAAAGTGGTTAAAGAAAAACAGTGACCACTAAATTCGTTTTATGCCCCTTCGACTTCCGCTATACCAAAAAAGGAAGCAAATCGTGGTTCGACTGTAGCGCAGATTTTCCTTATATTAACAAATTTTAATTATATAACCATTTATTTGGTAAATAAAGATTTTGCTGGGTATGGCCGAGAATTCGTCTTATCCGAATGCGTCTTAAGCGAGTTCCATTCTATTTTCATTAGGGGTATAACTTTTTAACCATTTTGTGCTTTATTTCTCCTGAGACGTTTAAAAATATAAGAAACCGTAATAATTATGGCTTTTGCAAAAAATTCAGATACTAAGGCCCATATGACACTTTCTAGTTTCAGTATTCAAACTCCAAAATAGAAGAGAGCACGAATTTCCTTATGTGAAAAATAATATGTGTGAAGAGAACAACTATATCAAAAAACTATCAATAATAACTATAATCATATGATTTGCATTGATAGTGAAAAAAATTAGAATCTAGAAACCAGCAAGTGCCACAAAGGTTTAAAACTTATTTTTTAACTTTTATTTTATTTTTGGAGAAATACGAAAACTATTTTTGGATTTTTATTATTTCTGAAAAAAGGTTATAATTTTTCTTTTTTAATTAATGACAATTAAAAGTTCCAATGGAGATTATTCCCAATAAGCACATATGTTTTAAAAATTCAAGTGCTTTAAATTTTGCTTGAAGTAAAGTATATTTCAAATTCTAGCATTTGTATATTTAAAAAAAATAGTTCAAACTTGAATTTTTGTTTCCCTTTTGCTGGAGTATGCTATTGAAATAAAATGTAATTAAAGTTTTATTCAAGCCTTGAAACTGGAAAACACGGCTGGAATTGGAGTTGTTTTCAACTTGAATTCCAGTGAAATTGTTTATAGGGTTTTTATAGGATTAGTCAGAATTTTCCTATTTTTAATATTTTTTTTTGTGAAAGAAATAACTTTTAGTCTGGCATAAACACATATTTATTAAGAATTTCCACCTCGATTCATTGCTTTTTTAGAAAATTATATTTTTTCTTTATTATTTAATTATTCAGATTTCTTACTTAACTAATGAAGCCTTTAGGCATTTTTTTTACACAATTTGAAGAAATTTTACCTTTTAATCATGAAATTTTTTAAGATTTTTAAATCTATACAAAATGACTTTACACAGAGGTATAATCATGTCATTAACTGTGCAAGAATTTTGTTGGGATAAAAAATTTGATTTTTGAAATTGCTCTACCTGCAGTAGGATTTTGTTTCAAAATTATGCAAATAAACTCTTTTCAACTTCAATACAACATTGGCCACCTTGCGGCAATGGGGCCTAGTTTTGATTATACCCCTAATATGTACATTTAGTCATAAACTTATGGATTTCTTTGTTGGCTTATGCCTATCACCAGGGAAATGATGATGTATATATTATAATATTCCCAAGTAATTTCGTGGTCCAGTGGTGTAAAATGTGACACTTTTAAACTAATAAGAGCATAATAAGTTTTCCCAGTAATGTAATGCTATAATTGTTCTGTGGATTCCACAAGGAATTTTATTTGTCATATTTATGTTAGCCATATATTATAGGTTTTACGTATTGGGGTAACTAAACTAATTTATGTTAACATACAAATTGTACAATTATAATCACGTAAAATATACTCACATCAAACTTGTGTAAAGAGACATTTACAGTACACAGAAGACATTGGCAACATTCACATTGTTTTTATAGTTGGTTCTCTGTTGGACAGGGTTTTTGTCTTAAATATTTCCTAAGTTAAAAGTTTAGTTTGATTTTAAGTTTCTGACTGAAGTAAAATTAAAAAAAAAACGTTCTTACCCAGCAAAACCTTGGTAATGGGTTTGACCTTTTTCACGCATTGCCTGGCAATGGGTACCCCTTTACCCTTGGTTTTACTTAGAAACGTAAAGTAATACGTTACTAATATTGTGATACATCAATACTTATGTGGGAGGTATGAAGTAATGAGTTACCGATATGGAGATATATCACTACTTACTTGGAGCCTTTAAAATAATATATTACCGATATTTTGTTTTATAATAACTTATTAATAAGGGTAAAAATAATAAGTTATTGGTATTGCATAATACATATAACTACTTATTATGCGAAAGTACGATTTAATAAAAATTTAGAATCTAATTACATTGCTCGGATCTTATTGTATTGCCTATATGTAACCATTGAAATATGTACTAATGTGTAATGACTTACTTCACTCTATAAAAGTATGTACTTATTTTAGCTAACTAGTGAATTTAATATTACAAGTAACAACTTATTTCAGTACTTCCTTCGCAACCACTTATTTTAGCCTATACTGGTACGATTTAGGCAACCATTTACCCCCAATGACACCCCCATGCTAAAATAATGTGTTATGCGACCAAAGTGTAAGTAGTTACAATTTTTAGTTTCTTATTAGATTTCCCTTTACCTGGTAATAGAAGGTTTTGCTGGGTAGTTCTGACTACACTAATATGAAAAAGTAGTTAAAACTACTAAAAATTTGTTAAAAATGATGCTGCAGAAAAAACCTGCTAAATTAGCAGATTATTTTTTGCTATATATTAGTAAGATAGGAACAGCAAAAGTAAAACTGTTAAATATAAAAAAACTAATATGCAAGTGCTTGTGCAAATTTAAAAGTTACTAACACTTTAGAAAACATATTATTTTCTATTGTTGTTTATACATGAATGAATGTCACTACATTGCTAGATCTGTCAAAACAACAGAGTATTATACTGGAAGATGATAAGGCAAATTGTTTTTTCTTTGATATTTTAAATGGTAAATAGCGCTTCTAGATATATATATATTTGTTCCTTTTACTCCTGCAAGGAGCATAAGAGCGCTTCTAGATGAGAACAAGAAATTCTCATTGAGTTTGTAATTTAACTTAACAAATATTTCTAGAAATTCTAAAAACGTCATCCCCTGACGATTTCCTTAGGCAAGAATGAAATCCGGATAGGGACTCGCCTTCAACAGATCATATTTCACAATTTGTCAAATAAGTTTTGGGATTTTGGCACATTTCATTCCTTTAATGCAAATAATGTATTTCCCGATAAAAACAAATTTAAAAAAAATGCTGAATTTTAGTTCTATTTAAGTTAATTTTTTTTTAATAGAAAATAACAAAATAACCTGCTAAAGTCGGCAAAAGATTTTTCTAAATAATAACTAGCCTAAAAAATCAAAAAAAAAAATTAAAAATCGTACTGTGGTGTAGGGTTACATAGAGTCGCCCTGCCCGACTTTACCTTTATTTACCTGTTTGCATTTAAAAATAATTTATGTTTAATAAAATTTTAGTTGTGAAAAATTATTGTGGTGAAATAATTTTGTGCTGTAAAAAACTTTAGTTGTGAAAAACTGTTTGAGGTGAATACAAAATATAATATTCTTCTCTAAGAGGCTGGTGGAAAATAAATATATACTGAAATAAAATTGTAGAGGATTCAATAATTGTTATAGAATATTTTGAGGTATATTCACATTTTTACTTATATCCTTTAAACGCTTTGTTCATTTTCAGTAAAAAACTGCTCAGGATGATGTTCATTAAGAATTACAGTTGCATACCTTCTTTAAAAATTAATTAAATATTTTTGTCTCCCAAGCCTTTTAAAAAATAAGTTTTTGGATCTATATATACTCAGCAAGGAGTTGATAGTTGATACAAAAACAAAGTGCTCTAAAAATGCAAAAATATAGTGCTTTGAAAGTGTTCGAAAATTGCAAATCTTAAAGTACTTTTGATTTTTTTTATCAAATTATGTAATTGTTCAGTAAAATAAGACTAAAATTTCGAGTTATGGAAAAAATCGATTTTTATTTTTTTGGAAAACGTTAATCCGTGCCGAAAGTTGGACGAAAATTGCCCATTTTAGAAAAAAGTGTATTAATATCGAAAATTCCCAAAATTCAAAATTTCGAATAAAAATATTTTTTATTTCAGTTATTCATTTAATATAGTCAAAATGATTCAGATATGAATTTTGACTTCATCGGATATGATTAACCCACTAGAATTCAAAATGACCGCAAATTTGATAAAAATGCAAAAACGTGTTTTTTTAAAATTAATTTTAAAGATGTTTTAAAATGCCTAATTTGGAAATGTCGATTGCTATTTGTTCCAAATAATAGTTGATATTAAAGACAAAAAATAAATTGGAAAAATGATAATTCGAGTTTGTGTTTGGAGCGACTGCTTTCCAGAACATTTTACAAAAATTGCTTCTTTTGTCAAAAATTTAACAAAATTTGAATGTTTTCATCAAATTTTACATAGTTTGCGAAAAAATATCGCTTAAATTTGGTTAGAGTGTCATCTTTGCATTTGTTTAAAGGCCTTGGTGGCCTGGGGTAAGAAAAGACCCATGAAACTGGATAAAAATAATTATTTTATGTAACATGATCCATATGGGATTAATTTTCATACTTTTGGCCAAAAAACGACCCACTAGGAAATTTACAGAATAACACCTTTCATAATCTTCAAATCAAAAATCAATAAAAAAATTGTTTTTTCTACTTGATAAAAATTATTATTTGGTGTAACTTGATCCATATAGGGTTAACGTTTTCACTATTCGGCAAAAAAAATGCCCACTTGTAGATTTACAGAATAATGTCTTTCCAAATAGAAAACAATAAATGCATAATAAACAATTTAATTAGAATCTAATACGATTACAAAACCAAAATTGATATTAACATACAGACACTTTTGCCCAACCTTTTTAACCCTTAAAAATAAGATTGGGACTACAGATAATTGCGCTTGTTCGTTAGTCTTGTACCCTCTATGGCAGGGGTGGCAAGAGTTTTTACGCTGCGTGCCAGAAACGGTCAATTTTTTTTGGAAAAATTTCTCGCGTGCCACCTTAAATTTAGTTGTCTTTTAAAAGTCCTTTTTTAAAAAATTTTTAAAATTGCTCTTAAAAACATCATCGCGGATGTACATTTTTATCAAAGCTAGGGATAACCCCCATGAAATAACCCCCAAAGGGCAAAATTAAATAACATCCAAGAAATGACGTAAAAATGTTTGACGGTTATTTACTTTATGGGGGTTTATTTAATCTTTAAATATTAAGATTAGTTCATTATGAAAAAAATCCCCAATGATAAAAAAAAAACAGTTTGAACATTGTTGCCTTTTAATTTTTTTGGAGGTTATTCCATTTTTGGTGGATATTTCAATTTGTTAAAAAAATTTAAATTATTGGGCGCCATTTTTAATTTAAGTACGTAAGAAACTAGTTGAAAAATATGGTTTGGGCAAAAATTTGATTGTGTTAAAATACATCGCGTGCCTTTTATCACCACAATAATGAATAAAAAGCGAATATTAGGGATTTGAACAGACAAATTTCTATTTCAGATGAAATGGCTCTGCGACACACGATCAAAGCCCAATTTCAAATTCCAAGAAAGAAGGTTATTCCATTACGAAACTTATTTTCAGTCTTTATTTCATTGACGGTTATTTCGTAGCACCTATTTTCCCTTAAAAAAAATTTTAGATCCAATTTTATTACAAGTTGTTTTCCATTTTTGTGCAATTTTCTGGTACTTTTTATTTATGAGGCATTTTCTCAACGAAACATTTAAACTTCTTTCAATCTAGAATTTTTAATATTTTCCCACAATTTTATGATAATCGAATTTGCTAGTTCTGTATTAACCATATTCCTTTAAACAAAAAATGGTGGCAATACAGAGTTTTATTCATTTTAAAAGACGATTTACAAGCTCTATGAAAAATTGTACACATTTTTGTAGCGAAATTTAACGTTTAACTGAATTTTTTGCTGGTCTTCTAATAGTTTGAATTTTTTTAAAATATCCAACAAAACGTCGCTTGCCACCTAAAATCCACTCGTGTGCCACTACTGACACGCATGTCAGTATATAATTTGTTAATTTATTAATTTAATTGTTATTTCCTGAAGATGCTACACAATGGAGTAGCGAAATATCGAAAATAAATAATTTTTTATATATAAAAACAAACCTTACGCTCAAGAAAATTGTGAAGTTCAAAATAATAATTTTTATCTAGTGGAACATTTTTTTTATTCATTTGAAATGATATTTTTCCAAAAATTATGAAAGGTTTTATTCTGTAAATTTCCTAGTGGATCGTTTTTGGCCAAAAGTATAAAAATTAACCCTATATGGATCATATTACATCAAATAATTGTTTTCGTCCAGTTGAGATTTTTTTTTATCAATTTAATAGCTTTACAATCTCGTAGTCATAATTAAAATTGAGTTTCATGGGTCTTTTCTGACCCCAGGCCACCAAGGGCTAAAGATTTTTTTAACAAATGTAAAGATAATTATAGTCTAACCAAACTTAAGTGATATTTTTGCGAAAACTATGTAAAATTTGATGAAAACATTCAAATTTTGTTAAATTTTTGACAAAATAAGCAATTTTTTTAAAATGTCCTGGAAAGCAGTCGCTCCACACACAAACTCGAATTATCATTTTTCCAATTTATTTTTTGTCTTTAATTTCAACTATTATTGGGTACAAATAGCAATCGAAATCTCCAACCAGGGTAAAAATTTTAATATGGTGTCATACATAATTATATCTTTTTTGATAAATCCCCATATACAACGACATACAACTTGATCCGAAAAATGGGTCATCTACATGTGTTTAATTATATCAAATTAGATATAATTTGATACAGTTTGATCCGAGATTTGTCCATATCCAGGACTTCAAATTATATCTAATTCGATATAAAAATATCTGATTTTATAAAATTTTGTTTGATAGTAGGCATACTTTTAATGAATACCAGCTATTAAATTGACATTGAAATGTCTATGGTTTTAACAATTTTAAAGACCCAAATTTTAAAACATAAAATAAAAATTTATTTGAATACTTTTGTCTTCTAAATCGTACGCATCATTTTTTAATATGATTTTACATGCAAAAACATCTCGTGAAAAATATTTGGCTATGGAGTAATTAACTCTGAACTTGCAGATAACTAAATTTGATGTTGAACTATATATTAATTTGTATGGGATTATATAGAAAGTTATATAAAATTAAAATATATTTTTAGTACGACGACACATACAGTGTTATAAAACTTAGTATCAAATCATATATAATCATATCGATCGCTACATATAATTTGATTAGTTTTATAAGGCTTATGTAGTTATATATGGATTCAGATTTAGGGATATGTAATAATATCAATTACCATACAAAAAATTCGTTGAAAAAATAATATCAGATGTAGTTGTATATAATGATATGTGTCTTAATGTTACTCCATTCATTGTCAGATATAGCCCAATCAAATTATATATGACAATATATAACTATTTTTACTCGGGAAATTAGGTTTTTTAAAAAATCTTTAAAATTAATTTAAAAAAACACGTATTTGTATTTTTATCCAATTCGTGGGTCATTTTGGAGTCCAGGCTAAAGTGGGTTAATGATATCCGATGAAGTCAAAATTCCATAGCTGAATCATTTCGACTTTGTTAAATGAATATATGAAATAAAAAATAATTTGTTTCGAAATTTCGAATTTTGGGATTTTTTAATAGTAATACACTTTTTTCCAAAATGGGCGATTTTTGTCCAACTTTCGCCACGCGTTAACGATTTCCAAAAAAAAATCGATTTCTTCCATTCGGGACCATTTCCAATAAAACTGGAGGGTGTAATGACAAATCTATTTTTAAGGGACACCCTAATATACATACATAATTTTTTCTTTCTCAAAAATTGTAATATGATGGTCATATTTAGTTGCATCTTATTATATATAGATTAGTATATAATTGTATATTGCATTTACAATTAGATACAGTAAATCCAATTTTATATGACGTTATATATATCTATTTAGTACATAATCCAAAATAATATATATTTATACCCTACACCACTATGTGGTCAGGGTATTATAAGTTTGTGCTGATGTTTGTAACACCAAAAAATATTGGTCGTAGACCCACCTTATAGTATACCGATCGGTTCAGAGTTTTTTTTTATTTCGATTTAACGATGTCCGTCTGTCCGTCCGTCCGTCCGTCTGTCTGTCCATGCAATCTTGTGCGCAATCTACAGGTCGCAAATATTACGATATTTTGATGAAATTTGGTACGTTGGCTCAAGGACGAACAAGTTTGATTTTGGTGAACATCGGTCCATGTTTAGACCTAGTGCCCATATAAGGGTCCTACCAAAATTATATTGTTTATACGCTGCAGGTCGTAAATATTAAGATATTTTGACGAAATTTGGTACACAGACCTATGTTAGCCCAATAACGTAGCCTATTGATTTTGGTGAACATCGGTCCATGTTTAGACCTAGTGCCCATATAAGGGTCCTACCAAAATTATACTGTTTATACACTGCAGGTCGTAAATATTAAGATATTTTGATGAAATTTTGTACACAGACCTATATTGACCCAATAACGCAACCCTATTGATTTTGGTGAACATCGGTCCATGTTTAAATCTAGTGCCCATATAAGGGTCCTACCAAAATTATACTGTTTATACGCTGCAGGTCGCAAATATTAAGATATTTTGATGAAATTTGGTACATAGATAGGGTTGCCACATCGCAAAAGTCTAATAACTTGACACTTCGCAAAAAATAACTTGATTTAAAAAAAATAACTTGACAATAAAAAATTTAATGTGCATATGTGTGCAGTAGAGCGTACCATCTTACAGGCAAAAAAAAGTTCGCCGTACACCCTCCAATATGAAGTATTTTTGCAACAAGGTTTCAAAGAAAATTTTTTATTTTTTTTTGCCGAACGTAGGGTCGCCATTTTACATTTTTCGTTATATCTTTGGTTTTTCGGTGTTTGTCTCTCGAGGGCCATTGACCTCAAGTATCCCGTTCTAGTAGTTAGCCACCAGATCTCAGTTCATCAGATCATTAAACTTTTTCTAAGGAAGTTTTTCGATAAACCCAGTAGAAATTTTTTTTATATATTGGTTGCCGAACATAGGGGTCACTTTTTAAAAAATTTTTTTATTAGATTTTTCCTTTATAACAAAACACCAGTCTCCTCGAGGCAAAAAAAAATCGCTGTATCATACTTTAAAATCCTTAGGATGTCCCTTATAATACGTTTTACCGATTTTCGCAAAAAATCATTAAACTTTTGCTAATGAAGTTTTTCGATATATATTGGTTGCCGAACGTAGGGGTCGCCTTTTAAAATTTTTTTCCTTGGATTTTTCGTTTATAGCAAAACACTGGTCTCCTCGAGGCAAAAAGATCGATATTTGAAACTTTTAAATCCGATTTTAAATGCCGAAGCTATAACGAAAAATTGAAAAAGGCGACCCCTACGTTCGGCCAAAAAAAAAAATATTTTTTTTGAAATTGCCTTGCAAAAATACTTCATATTAGAGGGTGTACGGCCAAATGTGTTTTTGAGGTACGGTCTAGTGTGCAGTAGGGTGATTCTTAATATAAAAATTTATAATTTTTGAATACACTCGCCATTTTATTAAGATACATAAAAAAATTTCGGTTTTTTTTTTGAATTTCGGGGACAAACTCGATAGTGCTACTAGCCATTGAAGTTTGGACATAAATTGACGAAATTGATTAGTGTCTTATTTTTTCTTTTGTAGCAATTATTCCTGTATAATAAGAAGAAAAAGATGAAGTCTGCAAGAAGTTGACATTTTCAAACTTTAGGCCAAAAAATATATAAACTTTCCATAGTTTTCGAAACGTCAATTTGAAATTTTAACATATTTTTTTTCTGAAACGTAAAAAACCAACATTTTTGTTTATAAATTTCAAAATAAAATCAAAATAAAATAGCACTTAAGGTTTTTATTGTCCCAGTAAAGTTATTGTTTACCGATTTTTAAGGAAAACCGTCTTTCGTAAATCTCTACTCGCGCTCTCAAAACCAAAGATATACCTTAAGCGCCATTTTATTTTGATAATATATCATCAATTTAATAAATTTATGAAAAAAAAGTTTTGGTTTTTTACGTTTCAGAAAAGAAAATATGCTAAAATTTTAAAATGGCGTTGCGAGAATTATGAAAAATTTATAAATTTTTTTGGCCTAAAGTTTGAACATTTCAACGACTTCCTGCAGACGTCACCCTCAATTCATAAATGCTTTCTAAAGTTATAGCAGCCCGAGTAAAAAAAATTATATATAATCATATATGGCATATATTACAATATATAATTATACATGTCGTTATGTATATCCATATATAATTATATATGACGTTTTTTCACAAAATTTTTCCTTATATTATGCCATATATAATTTCATCTAATTAGATATCGGCCTTCATAATATTAGATATGGCATATATAATTATATATTACATGACATGGTTGATCTTATTGCATATATAGTTATATATAGAACTATATCTTAATATATATGGTGGCATTTTAGCAATATATAATTATACATGGTATCATTTAAAAAATATATAATTATATATGGTGACAGTTAAACTAGATATTATCATATATGGTGCCATTTAAACAATATATGGTCATATATGGTACCTCATTAACAAAATCTTTAATTCAGTTCCAGATATGATAATATATTGTACTATATATAGTGCGATATATATTTATATATGGTGCTATTAAAGCAATATATTATCATATACGGTGACATTCAAACCATATATTATCATATATGGTGCCATTCAAACCATATATTATTATATATGGTGCCATTTAAACAATATATGGTACCTCATGATCAAAATTTTTAATACAGTTCCAGATATGATACTATATATAGTGCAATATATATTTATACATGCCCAGGTAGAAAAATACAAACGGCACAATGTTGGCCCGGTACTGGAGGCGGTAGTACATGTACTGGCAATGCGTCGGATTTTTAACGTTCACTATACTGGCATGTTGTCGAAATGATAACACCAATAAACGCTTGGCCGTAGTAATTTCCCAACGTTGGCGCAGGCTTGGGTTTTTTTTTTTTTTGGTATTATCCCAGTACATTTAATAACAAATTTAGTAGTTTGCTAGAACTTTACTGTCCTCTTAGTGTACATCACAGATTTTTAATGTATTCTTTCGAAACTTCACAAGAAAAGAATGGCGATGTCTCTCGTACATAAATAATTGTGTAATAGATGTAAAAATACGTAAGATTTATAAAATTGTTAATTTTAATAAATTAAAAAAAGCTCGTTAATTTTCAGAAAACAGTACTGGCCAAGCACGTTTTAAGTAGTACCGGCATTTCGTAAAAAACAGTGCTCTCCCAGTACAACTTTTGTTGTAACGTCGGCAATTTCTACCTGGGTGGTGTTATTTAAGTAATATATTACTATATATGGTGCCATTTAAACCATATATTATCATATATGGTGCCATTTCAACAATATATGCTCATATATGGGACCTCATGAACAACATTTTTAATACAGTTTCAGATATAATAATATATGCTACTATATATGGTGCAATATATATTGATATATGGTATCATTTAAACAATATATTACCATATGTGGTGACATTTAAACCATACATTATGATATATGGTGCCATTTCAACAACATTTTTAATACAGTTCCAGATATGATAATATATGCTACCATATATAGTACCATATACTTTGATATATGGTATCATTTAAACAACCCGAATAAAAATAGTTACATATAGTCATATATGTGATTAAGTTATATCTGTATAAATATACAGTTTCATCCGAAGAATGGCCCGATATATTTTTATCGATTGTTTATAAATTTTTATCTAATTGTATCAGTTTAGATCAGACCTGATTAAATTATGTGTTAATCAGATGAAATTGTATCCGATTTTTGACTTGATGCAATTTTATCGGTTTATATGTAATGGTGTCAGGTTTGATCGTAATTGGTTCAATTTTATATAAATAAAATATAATTGTATCCGACATTTACCTTATACAATTGTATTAAAGTTTTAAACTGATATCAGGTCAAAATTGGGATATAACTATATAATTTTGTATACAAATATATCTATTTGGACCTAAACTGATACCATGTGATATAAACCAAAAAAATTGTATCAGGTCAAAAATCAGATACAATTTCATCTGATTAACACATAATTTAATCAGGTCAGATCTAAACTGATACAATAAGTTAAAAACTGATAAACAACTGATACAATTTTATCGAGCCATTTTTCGGATCAAATGGTACGTGGATGACTCTAAGTTATATATTACCATATAAAGCTCCATATTATTTTTTTTAATAGGGAACATACCATATATGGTGCCATTTAAACAGTATATTGTCATATAAGGTGCCATTTAAGCAATATATGGTCATAAATGGTAACTCAACTACAATATTAACTGTATTTCAGAAGCTTTTAATTGCATTTCACAAATTTTAAATGTATTTCAGAAATTATGGAATGTATTTCAGAAATTATTAATTGTATTTCAGAAATAATCAAATCTATTTCAAAACTTGTTGATTGTTTATCATAGTTAATAGAGAAAAATTTCTAAATTACATTTCATAATTTCTGAAATACAATTGATAATTTCTGAAATACAGTTTGATAATTTCGGAAATACAATTAATAATTTCTGAAACAGAATTGATAAAACTGAACTTCAATTGACTAGTTCTGAAATACAATTCATAAATCTGAAAAATAATTGATAAGTTCTGAAATACAATTGATAAAACTGAAATTCAATTGATTATTTCTGAAATACAATTAATAAATCTTAAAAACAATTAATACAATTGAAATGGTGTAGAGCGTTAAAAAGATGTAAATAAAATTATTTTATTCAAAGATTTCAATTTAATAAAAAAATAAATATATAATTTTATAAAAAAATTTATAGAAAAAAAATTTAATTTTATAAAAAGAAATTCATTTTGTAAAAAAAAATGCATATCGAACTCGAGACCTTCTGAGTTTAAACCTTATTTTAACAAAATATTGTAATTTTCTATTCATCTAATTTTATCTGTCATTTTTATGGATAGTTTTAGGTGTCAATCCCCAAATATATTGCTGTTTCTAATTCTATCTGCCATTTTAATACCTAAATAAATTGCTGGATCTAATTCGATCTGCAATTTATGGGAAAAATTAAGATTTTACCAAATCACTAAATATATCACTGGATTCAATTCGATCTGCAACTTATTGAAAAAGTTAAGATCTTACGCAATCCCGAAATATATTACTGGATCTAATTTCATCTGTTATTTTTTTCATAAATTTAGATCTTACGTAATCCCCAAATATAATCCTCGATCTTATTCGATCTGCCGTTTTCCAGATAAAGTTAGATGCAACTTAATCCTAAAATATATATGTGACCTTCTCCGAGAAAAGGGACCTAGTGTGTGAAAATTAAGTTTTGAGAAGAACGCATTTAAAGTTTCATAACGCATTATCACTTTAAACACACCTTCAGTTGGGAGATGCGATTTGGTATGGTTAGGTGCCTCAACTCATTTCATCTTATTCTACACCCTTTTAGGTACCAGAATCCACTCTTAAGTCCAAACCCGTTTTTTGACACACTAGGTCCCTTTTCTCGGAGAAGGTCAGATATACCTAGATCTACTTTTTCGTATAAATTTAGATCCAAGTTTATCCCCATATATATTGCTGGATCTAATTTGATCTGCCATTTTTCTGATAAATTTAGATCCAAGTTTATCCCCAAATATATTGCTGGATCTAATTTGATCTGCCAATGTTCGGATCAATTTATATCCAAGTTTATCCCCAAATATATTGCTGGATCTAATTCGATCAGGCATTTTTCTGATAAAGTTAGATCCAAGTTTATTCCTAAATATATTACTGGATCTAATTCGATCTGCCAATGTTCGGATCAATTTATATCCAAGTTTATCCCCAAATATATTGCTGGATCTAATTCGATCAGGCATTTTTCTGATAAAGTTAGATCCAAGTTTATTCCTAAATATATTACTGGATCTAATTCGATCTGTCATTTTTCGTATCAAATTAGATCTAAGTTCACCCACAAATATATAGCTGGATCTAATTCGACCTGCCATTTTTCGGATCAAATTAGGTCTTACTAAATCCCAAAATATATTGCTGGATCTAATTTGATCTGCCAATTTTCTATTCAATTTATATCCAGGTTTATCCACAAATATATTGCTGGATCTAATTGGATCTGCCATTTTTCGGATAAATTTAGATCTAAGTTAATCCACAAATATATTGCTGGATCTAATTTGATCTGCCATTTTTCAGATCAATTTATATCTAAGTTTATCCACAAATATATTGCTGGATCTAATTCGATGTGCCATTTTTCGGATCAAATTAGATCTAAGTTTATCCCCAAATATATTGCTAGATCTAATTCGATCTGCCACTTTTTCGGATCAAATTAGATCTAAGTTCATCCACAAATATATTGCTGGATCTAATTCGATCTGCCAAAATTGAGATCAAATTAGATATAAGTTTATCCACAAATATATAGCTGGATCTAATTGGATCCGCCATTTTTCGGATCAAATTAGATCTAAAAATATCCCCAAATATATAGCTGGATCCGCCAATTTTCGGATCAAAATAGATCTAGGTTTATCCCCAAAGATATCATTGGACCTCCCAATTTTGAGATATAACTTGATCTTAGTTTATCCCCATATATACAATGGGATCTAATACGATATGATTGGATACACCCAATTTTGAGATCTAATTGGATCAGCTAGATATAACAGCAGATCTTAAAGAATATCAAATTGGATATGATTAGATATTGCGCGAGATCAATTTTTTTTACTCGGGAGGTTTACAAAACGGCATTTTCATACAAAATTTGTTCAATAAACCTCCTATAATTTTACAAAGCGTTTATGAATTTAGGAGTTCATCTTTCTTTTCTTATTGTTTAGAAATAAATGCTACTGAAAAAAATTAAAACACTAACAAATTTCATCAGTTTTGTAATTTTACATGTTTTTTTTTTAACTACTGATATGACAAAAATTCAATTTAACTTGACAAAATAAATTTGACCTTGGCACTTGACAAGACCTAAATTAACTTGACAATCAAGGCCATTCAAGGCCATGTGGCAACCCTATACATAGACCTATGTTGGCCCAAGGACGAAGCCTATTGATTTTGGCGAACATCGGTCCATGTTTAGAACTAGTGCCCATATAAGGGTCCCCCCAAATTTGGCTTGGTTACAAACTGCAGGTCGCAAATATTAAGATATTTTAATGAAATTTGGTGCGCTGACTCACATTATAGAAAATTTTGACACAAGCCCCATTTTAACCCATTCGAATTTCGGATCCAAACAATACACCAGACTGGTGTAGGGTATTGTAAGTCGGCATGCCCGACTTTAACCTTTTTACTCGTTTTATATGATATCATTTTTCGGATGCATTTAAATCTGATATAATGAAATTATAACTGAATTGATGCAAACTTATATATAATTTTTTAAAAAATAAAAAATAGTGAAATCAAAAAACTATATATAAAATAAAATAGAAAGTCCGAAAAAACAATTTTTGCTAAAATTAAAATATTTTGAGTGTTATTTTTGTTCGGTTTAGGATCAAATATTACAAATTCTAAACAGAATTTACAATTTTTATTTTACAACCATTTTTTAAGTTTTAGTTAAAAATAATTTTAGTTTTTAGGATAATATTGTGTTTAACAAAAAAATTTTAAGTATTTTTATACCCTACACCACTACACCGTCCGTCCGTCTGTCTGACCGTGCATTCCTGTGCGCACTCTACAGGTCGCAAATATTAAGATATTTTGATGAAATTAGGTACACCAATATAATGGTCCCCCCACAATTGGCTTGTTTATACGCCGAAGGTCGCAAATACGAAGATATTTCAATAAATTTGGTACACAGACAGACCTATGTCGGCCCAAGGACGAAGCCTACTGATTTTGGTTGAAATCGGTCCATGTTTAGGCCTAGCGCCTATATAAGTGTCCCCCAAAATTGGCATGTTTATACGCTGTATGTCGCAAATACGAAGATATTTCAATGAAATTTGGTACACATTTGTCCCAAGGACAAAGCCTATTGATTCCAGATAGGATCGATCCATATTTGGACCTATCGCCCATATGGGCTATATTTCCGTTTTTCTCTTTTATCATTTTATAGAAAATTTTGTCACAAGTCCATTTTAACATTAGTTGGCTTTTAATCAGACTGGTATAGGGTATTATATAGTCGGCATGCCCGACTTTAACTTTTTTACTCCGTTTTTTATAACGATTTTTTTACTCAGTAGCATTGCAGCTCCACAATGTGTATGTACCCTAGTAAAAATGATTTTTATATATTCATATATGATTTTTATATATTCATATATGATTTTTATACAATCATTTATGATTTTATACAATTATAACTTGGCGAGTATTGTGAAACATATATTTTTATATGATTATATCAAAAGATATTTAATTATATAAAATTATATTAACCAGATCCACCATTTTTCGGATCAAATAATATATTTTTTATATAATTATATTAACCCATACATAATTTGATCCGGAAAATGGTGGATCTGGTTAATATAATTTTATATAATTAAATATCTTCTGATATAATCATATAAAAATATATGTTTCACAATACTCGACAAGTTATAATTGTATAAAATCATGATTGTATAAAAATCATATATATTTATATAAAAATCATTTTTACTAGGGTACATATATTTTTATATCACATTCTATGATAGTGTTCATTTGCGAGCTATTTTTCAAATTTTCTCACATTAAAGTTTAAAGCAAAATAAATTTTTTGAATAAAATTCAAAAACTCTGCAAACCCGAGTAAAAAAAATAATATGATGTCATATGTAATGATATCTAATTTAATATAATTGGAAATATGCTATGATCCGAAAAATGGTGGATAAAATTATATCGGATAAGACCTAAATATATTAAATCTTATAGAATCTTATCCGGATTTTGACCCGATATAATCATATCTAATTTGATGTAGAAAGACATAATTATATAACGCATTATATTTCAGGCTCAAAACAAAAACTATTAAAAAGAATTAAAAAATAACACCCTTAAGTTAAGATTTCAAAAATTAAATAAAAATTAACCGCTAAATTCGTAAACGCTTTGTAAAATTATAGGAGGCTTATTGAACAAATTTTGTATGAAAATTTCGTTTTGTAAACCTCCTATAACTTTACAAAGTGTTTATGAATTGAGGGGTTAGTATTTAGAAGAAGTTGTACAGAATTGTAACCAAGTATTTTAAGCCTCCTGATATAAACTTGTATTCTACCTGTAAACTGTGTAAACGTGGTATGTTTATGAGTTGAATGTCAAATTCCATACATAAAAAATATGGCTTGTATTTGTACAAGGTTTACAAGGAATTTAAGAGTAATAATGAGTACACCTTTTATATTTTGAAATCATACATAAATACACTTTAGTCTCTTTCTATGCGGTTTTTTTATGCGGATTTGAAGTTATGCGGTTTTAAAATCGACTTGCGTTCTGTTTTTTATAACTTTTATAATACTTTTTATTTAATTTAAAAGAAAATAAAAAATTTGTCTTATTTTTTAAAGGTTTTCTTAAAAGAAATGGATAAAACCAAGAAAAAAAGACAGCAATTTCGTTAGAAACAAAAATGGTAATTTTGATCGCATAGAAAATGGTGAAAGATATGCATCTATTGGAAAATCTTTTAAATTTGGAGAATCTTCAATAAGCGCAATTAAAATGAATTAGTCTCAAACAAGAAAATCTGTTATTTCTGGCTCACAGCTGAGTTGAACTTGTTATCGAATTCTTGGGAATACGATCGTATTCCCATTAATGCACAAGTGTGGACATATGTGGATGCTTGTATGAAGATTTATGTATCCATGTATGAAAAACATTCATGTTTATGATCATGCACGAACATACATTATAACTGTATTAATCGATATATGTAGTTTTTTAGCCGGGTATTATTTTTTTATTGCTCTTTACTTTTTTTTTTTTGTATGTGCTGTATGAATACAAGTGTTATTTTGTGTTAAAAGTAAAAATAAATGAATAATTTTTTTTTAATTTTTTATTCTATAGATTTTTTTAAAGTTATGCGGTCTTTGAAATATTCGGAACGCATCTCCCATTTTTGTATGCGGATTTATTTTATGCGTTTTTTTTAGGAACGCATCTACCGCATAAAAAAAGACTTAAGTGTATATCTCAAAAAAACAGAATTTTATTTTACCCCAGCAAAAATATGTGTAAGTCATTCAAAACAAACAACTTTTAAATTGGTTACAATGGAGCGATAAGTGCTCTTTTAAAACGTTAAAAGTTTCTCCACAAAACTTAAAACGAAAAAAATATCGTTTTCATTCCACTTTCAAAAACCAAAGTGGAATTGTTATTTAGAGCAGCTTAAACTCATAAAAGCTCTTCAATAGTGCTTGGTATGTATTCCCTAAAGTGTCGTTAACTATTTCACTTAAAAAGATTTACATTTAAAACGCTTTTTGTTGGTAAATTCAATAATTTTCTTATTGATTAGAAACACGTAATTTTTTCTAAAAAATTAAAATTTTAAATTTTGATCGGCGATCTTCTGTTTTTTAACTACAAATGGCAACTTATATCAAAATTTAGCAGTTGTAACAAGAATTTACCACAAAAAGTCTTTTTTTAACATTTCAGAATTTACGAAAACGCAAAAAACCTGAAGAAGCAAAAGTAAAACGTTACGAAATTGTACATCGAAATCATATTAATTTTATGCGAAATATGTGTTAAAACCTTAAATATGCTATTGAACAAAAACTTTTTTAAGTGAAATTATTAAAAACAGCATTCTTAACTTATAATTAATTACGTTTATCTGTTATTTTTGGTTTAAATATGCAAATATACCATTTACTTCTGGAGAAGCAATTTGCGGTTTCAATTTCACTTTCAAGTGAAATTGAAGTCTGTGACATGCCTGATAATGTTGTTTTTTTCTTTGTAAATGCATTTGTTTGTAAATTACGAATTTATTAGAGATTCCATTTTTTATCTCTAAAAAAACAAAATAGTTAATTTTATTACGACTTTATTAATTTACGATTATTTACATATTTTTTAATTATTCGTACATATTTTAAAAAATACTTCAATTGCAGTTCCCATTGAAAAAGGGAAGGAATAAAGAATTGGATCCCATTGAACCTGCTGTAGTATGACCCAAATATGAATTCTTCTTTTCCCTAAATGCAAATATATAAAAATTAACAATTAAAATGTATTGTTTAGGTTCTATGAAGTCGCTCGCGTGCTTTTGCACCGTGCACCAAAGAAATATGTTAATAAAATATGTTGTAATGTTAACACATTTTATCGTTTAAAACAGACCAATCAAGAGGTTCGTTAACAGAACCTTTTCGATTTAACGATGTCCGTCTGTCCGTCCGTCCGTCTGTCTGTCTGTCCATGCAAACTTGTGCGCACTTTACAGGTCGCAAATATTAAGATATTTTGATGAAATTTGGTACGCAGACCTATGTTGGCCCAAGGACGAACAAGTTTGATTTTGGTGAACATGGGTCCATGTTTAGACCTAGTGCCCATATAAGGGTCCTATCAAAATTATACTGTTTATACGCTGCAGGTCGCAAATATTAAGATATTTTGATGAAATTTGGTACACAGACCTATGTTGGCCCAATAACGCAGCCTATTGATTTTGCTGAACGTCGGTCCATGTTTAGACCTAGTACCCATATAAGGGTCCTACCAAAATTATACTGTTTATACGCTGCAGGTCGCAAATATTAAGATATTTTGATGAAATTTGGTACACAGACCTATATTGGCCCAATAACGCAGCGTATTGATTTTGGTGAACATCGGTCCATGTTTAGACCTAGTGCCCATATAAGGGTCCCCCCAAAATTATATTGTTTATACGCTGCAGGTCGCAAATATTAAGATATTTTGATGAAATTTGGTACACAGACCTATGTTGGCCCAAGGACGAAGCCTATTGATTTTGGTGAACATCGGTCCATGTTTAGACCTAGTGCCCATATAAGGGTCCCCCCAAAATTGGCTTGGTTACAAACTGCAAGTCGCAAATATTAAGATATTCTAATGAAATTTGGTGCGCTGACTCACATTATAGAAAATTTTGACACAAGCCCCATTTTAACCCATTCGAATTTCGGATCCAAACAATACACCAGACTGGTGTAGGGTATTGTATAGTCGGCATGCCCGACTTTAACCTTTTTACTCGTTTTAATTTAAATTAATCACACACTTTTGGATATTTTGCTATTTATACCCTACACCACTATGTGGTCAGGGTATTATAAGTTTGTGCTGATGTTTGTGACACCAAAAAATATTGGCCGTAGACCCACCTTATAGTATACCGATCGGTTCAGAATTTTTTTTTATTTCGATTTAACGATGTCTGTCTGTCCGTCCGTCCGTCTGTCTGTCTGTCCATGCAATCTTGTGCGCACTCTACAGGTCGCAAATATTAAGATATTCTGATGAAATTTGGTACGCAGACCTATGTTGGCCCAAGGACGAACAAGTTTGATTTTGGTGAACATCGGTCCATGTTTAGACCTAGTGCCCATATAAGGGTCCTACCAAAATTATATTTTTTATACGCTGCAGGTCGTAAATATTAAGATATTTTGACGAAATTTGGTACACAGACCTATGGTAGCCCAATAACGCAGCCTATTGCTTTTGGTGAACATCGGTCCATGTTTAGACCTAGTGCCCATATAAGGGTCCTACCAAAATTATACTGTTTATACGATGCAGGTCGCAAATATTAAGATATTTTGATGAAATTTGGTACATAGACCTATGTTGGCCCAAGGACGAAGCCTATTGATTTTGGTGAACATCGGTCCATGTTTAGAACTAGTGCTCATATAAGGGTCCCCCCAAAATTGGCTTGGTTACAAACTGCAGGTCGCAAATATTAAGATATTTTAATGAAATTTGGTGCGCTGACTCACATTATAGAAAATTTTGACACGAGCCCCATTTTAACCCATTCGAATTTCGGATCCAAACATTAGTTGGCTTTTACCCAGACTGGTGTAGGGTATTGTATAGTCGGCATGCCCGACTTTAAACTTTTTACTCGTTACACCTTAAAGTAGTAAAATCAAGCTAAATAAATAATTCTATAGTGACAAAAAATATATTATTCCTTCAACTCAAAAATAGATTTAAAAAATAACTGCCGTCAACTGTAAAATGTCCATTAAAGTTCCAAATTTTAATTAAAATTAAAATTTTGCTAAATGAACTTCTTCAGCATAAGAATTCAACTAATCACGATTGCATTGGAACTTAATGCATCGTTTAATGAAAACGTTGATTTTAAGCTGACGATGGTTGACTTGCTAAATTCAAATGACGACATGGTATTCGCCTTCGAAATATGTCTGGAGAAAAACTGTACTCCAACGGTTCTCGGATTTTTTAATGAATTTAAAGCTAAAATTTCAATCATAGATCTGCGGATTCAGCAAATTTATATGATGTCCTTATTACTGTAGAGTTGTAAAATGAAAAAATAGTTTCCTAGTACGCTTTAATATTCTCAAAATTCCTTGACTAATGTTTTTAATAAGATTAATCAGAGGGTTACATATATCTTTTAGGCCCATCTTTTAGGATGTAGATTATATTTAAACTTAGTTTAACGCAGTTCATAACTGGAATACTGCTTCTAAAATCTATTTTATTTTTATACCCTACACCACTATGTGGTCAGGGTATTATAAGTTTATGCTGATGTTTGTAACACCAAAAAATATTGGTCCTAGACCCACCTTATAGTATACCGATTGGCTCAGAATTTGTTTTTTATTTCGATTTAACGATGTCCGTCCGTCTGTCTGTCCATGCATTCTTGTGGGCACTCTACAGTTCGCAAATATTAAGATATTTTGATGAAACTTGGTACACCGACTTATATCGGCCCAAGGACGACGCCTATTGATTTTGGTTAAAACCGGTCCATGTTTAGACCTAGTGCCCATATAATGGTCGCCCCAAAATTATATTGTTTATACGCTGCAGATCGCAAATATTAAGATATTTTGATGAAATTTTGTACACAGAGCTAAGTTAACCCAAGGACAAAGCCTATTGATTTTGGTGAACATCGGTCCATGGTTAGACCTAGTGCCCATATAAGGGTCCTACCAAAATTATATTGTTTATACGCTGCAGGTCGCAAATATTAAGATATTTTGATGAAATTTGGTTAGCTGACTCACGTTATAGAAAATTTTGACACAAGTCCCATTTTAACCCATTCGAATTTCGGATCCAAACATTAGTTGGCTTTTAACCAGACTGGTGTAGGGTATTGTATAGACGGCATGCCCGACTTTAACCTTTTTACTCGTTCGTTTTCGGTTTAACTAAACCAAGTTTAACTGACATCTCAAAAACTCGGTCTTAATGTATTAATCTTATTTAATTCAATATCGTATCTTTTTCGAATTTGAAGACTGAAGTAAACATGTTACAAACTTATTTAAAAAAAACTGTTGAACAAAAATAAAAAAAAATTTTTGTTTTGTCTGATTTTGACTTAATCGAATTGATTCAGATGCAAAAGAAGTGTTTCCTTAATATTGCCCTACAAATAACAATAAATTGAATAAAATAAATATAACGGTAATATGCATATATTACGCAATTGAACCAATAAAATATCGAAATAAAAACGGGTAAATATAAAGACAATTACTCTTAATGGTATCAGCATTTTAAAACGTTCATATGGGGTTTGGTTTCGGCATGGATTACAATTACCGTTATATTAAAACTGAAACGGTAGCCAACCTTGCTTTTTTGTAATGACTTTTTTTGCTGGGACATTGCGCTATACTTAAACATATCTAAAATAACTTAGAAAAAAAAATTTAACCATGAGGTATATAAAACTTTATATATTTTCCGGTAAAGCCATTTGTAATTATATATGACGCTGTATTAAAATTGTCATAGCATATGTAACTAGATATGGTACATATTAATATATATGGGGACATATCTATTTATACTGATCTCTATATGGCACCATATAAAAAAATTTTGAAAAACTCGAAGCTAAACATAATTATATCTGCAAAGATATGGTATCACACTTGACTATATAAAAACATATTAGTCCATATTAAATTAAATAATTTCCTATATAATTATTTTTACTCGGGAATTTTATGTAGAGTTTAGTTATGGAAATAATATAAAAATAAAATCGAAAAAAATCTTAACCCGCTTGGGTCCGACAGCATGTTAACTTTCGAACATTAATTCCCAATATCTCCGCTAGAGGCTGCTGCAAAGCTATAAAAATAATAAAAATATTTCTTTGGCATGGATCTATATTTCCACGAAGTTTGGTCGGAAAATTCCCTGCCATTACAATTCAGACATGTAAGGGTTAATCGATCAAAATAAAAATCCGAATAATTGACAACTCTAACATTTGTATCACTTGTTCAGTCCCATTTTCACCTGTCTCAGGAGAGGTACTTTCAGACCGGTACTCTTTTCACCAGTCACAGGACCCGTGCTTTAAGACCAGTTGCGTTTTTACCGGTTACGGGACAGGTCATCGGGTAGGTACTTTCAGACCGGTCCTGTTTTCACTAGTCATGGGACAGGTCCATGGAGAGCGGTCCTGTTTTCACCGGTCACGGGACAGGTACCCACTACAACTGACCCCTTTTTTCCCACAGGGTCGTAAAAAATGCGAGAAACGGCAAATTTTTATTCGCAAAAAATATATAAAAATAATTTTCAAAAAAAAATTTTATTTTTATATATTTATTGGCATATATGATGTAAATAGCGGACGAATTTTGTAAAAAATTTGTTATTTCATAAAGCGTTTTTTCGTAATCCACCATTATTTTTCAAGTTTTGAAATACCGTTTTTAAATAACTACAATCTGGAGATAGCGATTTTTTCTGCAATACCCATATGCCAGCAAAAATAATGACGAAAATGAAGTAGTTAAAGCACTGCAACTGTTGAATAGGAAGTTGTTCTTTTTCGGTGTTTTCACCGATGATTTTAACATTGGCTTGTCATAGGAAGTAGGGTTTCCAATACCGAATCGGTATTGAGAAATCGATATTTCGGTATTGAAAATTTTCCAGTACCGAATTTTACGTATTTTCGGTATTCATATAAATGTTCTTATTTAGCGAGCCAACTTAGATATAGAACATCTCAAAATTTCAAAATTGTGTACGAAAATTATTGATTCCAAGCAGGCTTAATCTTCTTTCTTGTGCTTCATTCAAAGCTTGAAAAATGTAATTCTTTTTTTGAATTAATACGATTAAAAATTTATTCATTTTATGAATCAGTGAATATTTTAAAATAATTTTAAATCACTGATTTGATATTGAACAAAGTGAGATAATGATTTGGTATAATTTACATCGATTGAATTTTGATTCGACTGAATAATTTGTTTTAAGAGATAATTCGCGACGTATAAATCAGATCAGAACTTTGAAGAATTGATTAAAAATAATTATTTTAAAGATGATAAATTCGCGAATCAAAAAATATAAAGATAATTCGCACGAATTGTTGTTATATTTTTTTGATTATCGAAGACATTATTGTCTAAAATTAATTCGCAAATCAAAAAAACCTTTTTAAATCCTGAAAAAAACCAAAAATTATAATTCGCGAGAATCAAGAAAATCAACATAATCAAAAATAATTTTTTATTATTCTTTTTTAGAAAATTTAGAAAGAATTTTCCAATACTGGGAAATCGTAGGCACAAAAGTGAACAAATGTTTGTTAGATTAATCTTTGAATCAAGAACATTTTTAGGAAAAACATTCTTTTTGTTTGAATTAATTAAAACTCGTGGATATAACCCTTACAAAAGTCATACTATTTATAAGTAATCTTAATCAGACATTTTTTGGCTGGGTTAATTTTAGTGTTTCCGTTGTACAAAGTTCTAATTGAGTAAAAATGCAATATATTCGTATTTATTAATGCTTGTATCTTAAAAAAAAAAATAAAAGGATTGCAAACACAAAAACAGAATTATTGTCAAATTTGTTAAAGTTTCTCTTAAAAAATACATAAAATATTAAAATAATAAACAAGAAAAATTGTATGCAATACCGAAATCGGTATCGTTCTAATATCGGTATTTCGAATTTGCTAAAATGGCTCGAATTTCGACATTTTCGGTATTACCGAAATCGGTACTGGAAAGCTTAATAGGAAGGAAGTTGTTCTTTTTAAAAACAAATTATGTATATTTAAACCAATGATAAGGAAGTTCTTTTTTACTTCTTTTTAATTTAATTTAAAAAAAAGAAAATCATGATGCAGCGTGTGGGGCTTGAACCCACACTTGTTGGCATTTCAAGCAGATACTCTACCCCCTGCGCTATCGCTTGTTATGCGTGATACCTGACTTTTTGCGGTCTTGTTTTGTAAAGTGTTTTCTACATTTCTTTAATTTTTTATTAACAAAAATATATAGCATATTGGAAAAATATATAGTCTTATTATTTATAAAAAAAAAATATTAATACACTCATAGAAAGAAATAAAGCTGTAAAAATAGGAGAAAAGCCTACTAAAAATTAATTAAAAATGGACCTTGCCAAAGAAACTATTAAATTTTAGATGCATTTCACTTTTAGTAATTAAAAATAACCAATTACCTTGATAAAATTTGCAAAAAATTGTTTTTGCAAAGTAATTTTTAACTAATTTTTAGTAGTTCTAACTAAAAGGTTTACAAAAAAAAAATTTTAAATCGTTTAAAAAATTAATTGAGTGGACAAAATTAAAAAAAAAACTGTACAAACAATGAAAAGTAAATAACTGAGTAAAAAAAGTTGCAAACATTTTTTTTCAACCTGCCGGGATTCGAACCCGCAACCCTCTGAATTCTGTGCCAGTACGTCCCCATGCAACCCCCATACAAAATATTTACTTCTTATCACCCATGAAAAAAAACTTCTGACTAGCATATATTTATTTGAGCTTTAGATGTAGTTTAAAACTCCTTCCTAAGGGAGTAAACCTTTGCGACGTATTGAAGGAAGTGATTCATTTAGAAATCATTCCATTTATTTTTGCTGGGATCTTGTAACAAAACTTAGTGGTTTTGTTAATACTAAAAAGCGCTAAATAGTGGGTTAAATTTTAAGTTTGGTGAGTAGATTATTTCAATAAATTTTAAAATTTGGACCAGAGTATCTTGATAAAGTGCACTTATAAAGTTAGTACAAAAGTCTGTTAAACGCTTTCGGATTCAATAGAACTAATTTTTCTGTTATTTTGTCTTAAAACTTCTGATTGAACTAATATATTTTATAAATGCAATATAGCAGAACAATTAATTTCATCCGTATTTGAACTAACTATGCATGCATGTCTCTGCTATCAATATCACATAGAGATGGTGCTATATTTTCGTATTTTTTATTTTATTCATAAAATGGCTTATATCTGTGAAACTAAGCGAGATAGAACAAAATGAACAAAAATTCATTATTCTATATTTACGAGCCACCTATACTCCCAATAATAACTATGGGCCTTTTTCGGGACAGATCTGGGGAGTCCAGAGACCCAGATTGTAAGCGACATTTTAGCAGAAACTTTCAGTTAAATTAGTTAAAATTTCTGTTGAATTTAGCTCAAATTTTCTTAGCTAAGTTAACTAAAATTTTCTGTGTATTTAGCAGTGTGTAAAATTTAGCTTACTTAAATTTAGCATACCATAGTTCTCAACTTCATTGAAAATTCGTCTGGTGCAAATACAGATACTATTTCCTGTTATTTTTTATGAGTGTGTATCCGACACATCAGTTTCCGGGGGAAATTGTAATAACTCGGCCATTTTTTACCCGATTTAAATTTTTATTGCCTTATTACAAACACAATTCAATCCGAATTACGATTCTTTAATATTTTTGATTCGAATAAGTTTTAAATTATCAATTTTTTTTTTTTTTGAGAAAATGTGAAAAGTCATATTTTCCCCCTGTAATCTGTTATTCAAACTTCATGGCCGATGCGACACGTCTTCCCGATATGCCATTATTCTAATTTTTTGAGGGACTTAGTTTTACACCCAAATAAATATTTCCAGGAGGTAGCCCGGTCAATAAATTTAAAAGTTTATTTTCCTCCATACAAGCTTGGGGAACACTAATGCATATATTACTTGTTACTTATACATTTGTTACTTTTCTTGTCGGCCTTAACCCATGATTTTGGTGGTAAAAAGTGGTGTGGGAAAAAAGAGTGGTAAACACGTTTTTTTTTTAATATTTTTCATATTTCGTTCAATGCAACAATGGTTATGTTAAACACCTAATTTTAGGTGGTACTAGACGGCTGAATGAATGTTTTACAAAACATTCTCTTGCATGCGCTGATAAGAGATTTGACAATTTTTAGTACTAAATATAACAAAAATTGACCATTTTACTTATTTGTAGTTATTTACAAGATATTAGAATTTAGATCATTAAAAAAAAAATTAAATAAAACAGAAAACAAAGAAAAAATATTTTGTTGTTGTATAAGAAAATGTTTTGTGAATGATTCGCAAAACATTCATACTGGCCTCTATTATATACGTCACTCGAATTTGTGGTGAGGAGCTTATTGGTCGAATGGGTGGTTGGTGTATGATGGGTTATTTGTTAAAAAAAAACTGTGTTGACCCAGAAAATTTCTTCGATATTATTTTCGTTTGCTTTTTTATTACTATTCTTTCTTTTTTTAAAGATTAACCTAGAGTTTAGTTTTGTTGGTGTTTGATATGAAAAATTAAAATTAAGTATAAGTATAGTAGCAGCGACAGTAACACCGAAAGAACCAACGAGCTTTTCTATTTTTAGACGACGAATTAACCAAACAATTTAAAAAAATAAAATAAGCACAAAAAATTGTAAAACCTACCCAAAGCTAAATTTCAAATATTGTGTATTATCGTCAGTAATCCTAATAGTATGATACACTCATAAAATAAACTTGTAAAATTAGAAGAAAAAACTAGTAAAAAATAGCTTACATGACCTTACGGAAAAGACTTCTGAAATAAGCGGATTTTTTACTAAATATTAGTAAGATAAGAACAGCAAAAAAAAGAAAAAAACTGTTTAGTATAAAAACATTTAGCTGTTTTTGAGGTACATTTTTGTTTATTCGAAAATCACAATTCACCTTACTAAAATCACCAAACATTTTTGCTGCATTTTAGTAAAAAAAAACCAGCAAAAGAAACTCTTACATCGCAAAATTTTAACTTTATTCGTAATAAAAAATTTTTGTTTGAAGAAAAACTTAGAAAATTTGATATTTTCTTGAGATGTTTTGCGTCTATCAATATACAGATAAACTATTTGCTAATTTTCACGCGATTAGTTCTTATTTTCAACTGAATTAAATTTAGCTGAAATCTAACATTTTTACAAACATTTCTCTATTAGTTAATTAGAAATTTATTAATTTAGTTCAAGGCCAATTTCCTTATTATGAATTAACATAATAAGTACTTTTTTTTCAAAAACTGCTATTTTTCTTCATCAGGATACTCTACTGACAAATACTTCACAGAGTTTTTGCTTTCAAAAACCTCTACAATTTCAGGAATGAAAAGATTTCGGGGATTTTCCAGGTCCCCTTCATCAGTTTTCTTTAGAAAGTGGCGACGTAGTGCAATGCAAATTAAAAGCTTCAAAATCTGAAATTAAAAGTAGTCTGCTACATCAACAAAATGGGAATGAAGCAAACAATAAAATATCTTTTCGATGCCTTCTGCAAAGGATAACCAACAGTAGAAATATTATTAAAGTTTTTTGTTTTTGTATTTCATACCATCGGTATAAATAAATACAAATTTTATTTTTACCTTCCTTCTTTGTTACTAAAAGAAGAGGCAAAATCATTTTTTTTCTCCGTACTATGAGTGTCGTCAAAATGTTGGATTTTAATTTTTCATATATTTAGTTAGAATATTCTTCTACCTCAAGTCCAAATTCTAATATTTTAAAAAAATAAAAATTGTTTTTTCGACCTTTTTAATTGATTAATTAGAAATTTATTAATTTAGTTCGAGGCCAATTTCCTTATTATGAATTAACATAATAAGTACTGACAAATACTTCACAGAGTTTTTGCTTTCAAAAACCTCTACACTTTCAGGAATGAAAAGACGATCGTTTCGGATTTTCCAGGTTTTCTTTAAAAAGTGGGGCGTAGTGCAATGCAAATTAAAAGCATCAAAATCTCATATTAATTAAAAACCAACATTTCTCTATTAGTGTACAAAAAATCTGTTGTCAAAAACGAGTTCTTATATATGAGTGTTAAATTCGGCATGGACGATTATTTTATACCCTTCACTACTTTTAACCTCTTTAAATGAAAAATGAAGGGCACGTTTATGAGGAAGTTTTTCTCCATCCAGAAAATTATTTAAGGGTTAAGGTGGCCGTGCATGAAATGTTGCTCATATTGGTTCACTTTTCTATATAAACACGTAAGTATAAGAACTTGTTGAAAAATTCTACAATCGAATGCACATTTTATAAGTTTTATGAGAGAATATTTGTTCCCACTGGCAAAGATACTAACTATAGGTTTCAATAAACTGAAGAATGGATAAAACTAGATCATATGTGACCACTATAAAGGAAAGAATTAATATACCTTTATTATATAATGGATGATATAAAAATATATAGTAGACAACGAAAAATCATGAAAGAAGACAGTGACATCAAGACTCCACCTTTCTTGTGAAATACTTAGTCAAACAAAATCCAAATATAAACAATCTTTAAACTTTTATTTGATAATGGTAAAATCGACTTTTGGGTATTTTTCATCTAAGGATGGGTGCGAACTGGCTAAATAAAATCTAAACTTAAATCAGGATTCCAAATTTTCATGAAATTTAAAAAAGTTTTAAAAAATTGTTTAAAGAAGTTTTAAACCCTTTTGTCAATTTGTATTTAGTTTAGAATTTATTTAGCCACCTCGCACAGGGCCTAAATACCAATACAAAAGAAAAGAAGGAAAATGGTTATATAAAAATCAAAGTGAAATGATATTTATAAATACAAAAAGTCACACTAATTAAAAATAAAATTCAACTCAAAAGGAAGGTGTCCCGATGGATTCTCTCCTATTTTAATGAAATTCAGACATTTGCATATTTTTGTTACAAGTATAAATAACCCTGTACAACAAAATAAAAATTTTTACAAAATAACAAGACTCTGACCAAAAAAATATACGTGTATCGGAGTTTTAAAAGTTTACGTGTGTCGGAGACAAAGTTTGCCCACTTTTGAATCTTACATTTTAGGTATAGGATGTCTTCAGCAAACTTCTGTAAAACACTACGAGAAACATTTCTGTGTAACATTTTAGCACTCTAACTTTTCAATAAAAGGGACTTTTTGGCCCCCGCTAAAAAAAAAAAACAAAGATCCGTAAGTTAAAGAGTTAGAGGGTAAAAATGTACCGCAAAAATATTTGTCATGAAATATTACTAGATGTCTCTGAAGACATAAAATTTGAAAATCTAACTTCAATGCCAGAAACAAGTAAAAACTAAAAATTTGTTTAGGGCTAAATTCTCATTTATTCACAATTGGCCCTTAAATACCCAACAAACATGGAGTTTAGGGGTTAATATAAGTCAATATAAGTTACTATACAAAAGAAAGCTATATACGAGTATATACATATATAATACGAGTATCTATTAGCAGAAACATTACAGAAAATTCGTGTATTTCAGCAAGCATTTATTTATTACATTTTTCTTCTAGCTCTACCCGGCCAAAAAATTTATATATAGTAATATCTTGTATTATCTTATGATATGTGAGTATATATGTTGTCATGAATAGCCAAATATAATTATATGTTTCTTATATTATGTAATCATATATTTTTATATATTGTCTTTTATAAAATAAGTTATCAACCATATATGCTATACACAATGAGTTCCCTACGGGGAAAGGGACCGGTCCCAGATGACACGCAGGATAGGTCCCAAGTGGGCGGAGACCGGTCGTTGATCGGTCTTTTTGTTTGAAAGAGACATATCACTTTAACATGGCGTTGTCATTGGAAATGACCAATTGCCATAGTTTAGACACCTTGTGACAGTAAGGTGGTGTGTCTAAAAATAGCTTTTCAAATAAACTAATAAAAAATTAAGAATTAAAAATAATCTACTTGGCGTCGAAGTAGGGCTCGATAACACAACCTCCTGCTTGTAAGGCAAGCGCTCTACCGTCTGAGCTAATGTTGCTTATGCGTGATGGCTGGCTGATGGTAAAGTTATATATTTTTCGTTTCTGTTCAAATAAAAAAGAAAAAGCAAAAACAAACACTACAAGCAAATAAAACAATGGAAAAGAAAAAAATAGAAAAGAAAACAACACTAACACACACACAAATATAGTGGAAGTGCCTTCAGTATGGCCCCGATTGACCGTTCATGGGATAGGTCTTTTAATGGCAGTTGACTCGTTTTTTGCGTTGGCCAGAATTAAATTAAAAAATCAATTAAAAAGTAGAAAATTACCTCAATAAAAACTCTAATAATATAAATAAAAATTTTAAAAATTGCCCTTAAGTTAAAAAGAAAATTAAATGAAATACCAATTGTTAAAACTAAGACAGCTTTAACATTAAAAAACGTTGAAAATACAAAACATAAAATTTTTTAGCAAAAAATTAAAATTTTATCTAAAATAAGCAAATCGTAAAAAATAAAGTTCAAAATAAATAAAAGAGTAAAATAAATAAAAAAAATATTTCGAAAAATATGCCGCGAATTTTATTTTTTATTTCGGTATCGGTCAAGTTTTTTAAAAGCAACAGTGAAAGTAACGAATCAGAAAATACTTAGAAAATTAATTTATTCTCTTTGGTTCATATTTGTACTAATTTAGTTATATGCCTTCGGTTGACTGATCACGGGATAGGTCCTTGGAGGGCAATTGACTCCTCATTCCCCGTAGGGTTATGACAGATCTGTTGACAAACATAATTTTAAATGACTATGTTTGTATATGATCACATATTGTGGGAAAAGGTACTTTTTGTGGGAAAAGGTACTTTTTTGGAAAAAGGTACTTTTTTGGAAAAAGGTACTTTTTTTGTCCCCTTTTTGCCCCTCCCGATAAGAATTTCCAAAAATGCCGTCTCAACGGACGTCTACACCGGTCGAGGAACCTACATACCAAATTTCAACTTCATAGCTCCAGCAGTTTGAGCAGGCCGTCAAGGGGGAGACTTTTCCCCCTTTTTGCCCGTCCCTATAAAAATTTCCAAAACTCCCGTCTTGGTAGATGTCTACGATAGTGGAGGAACCTTTATACCAAATTTCAACTTCCTACCTCCAGCGGTTTGGACAGGCCGTCAAGGGGGGCCTTTTTCCCCTTTTTAAACCCCATTTTTACAACGTCCCTGTCCAAAATTCCAGAAAGTACTTTTCAGAAAAGTTAGCCCATACTCCAAGGAACACATATCTTAAATTTCAGCTTTCTAGCCAAAGGGGTTTTGGCAGGCCGCCAAGGGGGAGACTTTTCCCCTTTTTGCCCGTTCCGGTAGGAATTTCCAAAAATCCCGTCTTAGCGGACGTCTACGCCGAAAGAGGATATATTTGCAATATGTAACTGGATATAATTTCATCCGAAAAATGGTTATATTAAATTGTATCATATTGGATGTAATTGTATTAACAAGGATACAAAGTTATATCAAATGATAAACTTATATCCGAATTTTGTCCCGATCAAATTGGATATAAGTTAATACAATACGATATGATTAAATTTAAATGATAAAAAAAAAACTTTGAATTGGAGGGCAGCAGGATTTCGGGTCCTACACACTCAGGGGTGTGATGAAAATTGAAAACGAACAGTTTTTCAATCTAGAATAATTTGTTTCGCGAAAATCAAATTAAAAAATAATTGGTATTGTACAGATCCATCAACACATGCCTGACTGTCAGCCGAGGGCTACTGTTGATAATGAGTAACTATTAAAGACGTTAATGTATAAATCTGTTATTCTTTAAAGACTAGATAATTTTTTATCAAATATGGGAATTTTCTTTGGACTTAGAAATTTTTCTTAAATATGTTAAGCTTTTTTTTATTTTAAATAAAATTTTAATGGTTAGCCCGGCAATGCACTTCTTTTTTGTTGGAGGCTCATAGTTCCCGATTTATGGAGCTGAAGATGATCTACAACAGTATCCAATGGCTTATTTCTCCACTCAAAACTTATCGGACCAGAACAAAATATATATATCGTTGGAGAGGTACTTGAAATACCTTTCCAATGATATGCAACATGCCTAGACTTATTAACCCACTACAAGCCGTGCCATGATTTTAAATGTTAATTTTTTTAAATTGGATTTTTTAAATTAAAAAAAAAAAACTTTTAGAATTAAAAAAGCTCAGAAAATATTAATTTAATTAAAAAATTGAATAAACAATATAAAAAATAGTTTCTGATCAAATATTACATTAATCTCGAATATATTATCTAATCTCGAACTTGGGTCTGATATTAACTAATATATCGTCGTCTAGCCTGCAAGAAGTGCTATGTTTTTGGTTTTAACAGGTTTTCAGGAGAGCGAAAAAACTGATTTATATTATCCTTTTAAGATATTTTATTGACATCATATGCCCTAATGATTCACGACCTTATTTATTATAATCATTACTAAAGTATATGATGTCAATGAAATATATTAAAAGGATAATATAAACCAGTTTTTCCGCCCTCCTGAAAACCTGTTAAAGAACACATAACACTACTTGCAGGCAAGCCGACGATATTGTTATATAAAAAATAAAATTAAAAATATTTTTCGTATCTATTTATATATAAAATTTTGAACGGTTTTATCAATAATATAATCCTATATATACAATTTGCAATAAAGCAAATACTGATATATGATTTAATATGATTACATATGAGAAAATTTCTAAAAAAAATTCTAATATATCATCATATAAAAACATATAAGGTCGCACACAATATTTTTTATTATCATATATTTTAATATTAAAAAATATCTGTTATATATACTCTTTTTTACTCAGGTAGTTAGATATCGTAATATATAATAATTTCGTTAAAGTTTTGAATTTGAGCGGAAATTACTTTTTTTTGTAATATTTCTACAAAAAATTTTTGCAATATTTTTTTTTTCTCTTACTTTTAATACCAACAAAATAAATTATGCAAAAGTGTTGGATAAGGGTAGTTTACAAACTACCATATATGTATTTGCAGTATGCTTCCAATTATATTGTTTTTATAGTTACTATACATATATTTCCCGGTAATAATTATATTTGTGGGATACAATTAACATATATTTGGAAAAATGGAGAATTTCCATTCTTGATACATATAAAGTTGTATGTAGCCATTATAACTTTTGTAGTTCGTAATAATCGTTTATTTTAGCATCTAGTCAGAAAATTTAGTGATATTTTTCCTTTATTTATTAATTTTATTGTGAAAGATGTGAAAAAATAAAATAAATTAGTATAAATAAAACCTAAAATTGTGTTAAAAAGAAAAAAAAATATTTAATTGTGTATTTTAAAGTATTAACTTATTATAAGAGTTTTTAATTAATATTTGTTAATAAAAATAAATAAAAAATAAATGAAGAGATTTTAGTTATTGTTTTTCAATGAATGTATTAGATGTAAAATTCAATGTGATTTATAATATATTTAGTTATTAAATAATCGCCAAACAGTAGATGTATTAATTTTACTTTTTATATTTTTCCATTAAAATATAGAGAAATTTGGAGAGTAGAATAAATACGCCTATTGTTTGGCATATATTAATAATTGCTTTATAACTAAATATATTATTTATATATAGTATTTGCATGGAAACATAATTTGTTTATGACACACATATTATATGTTTGCTGCCATACATATAATATTTGTCGATAGCGTCATTTCATTTCATCCAAACATTATATATTTACAGGCAAACATAATATACTTGCTTGCAAATATAATATATTTGCATGCAAATATATATTGTTTCTAGTAAAAACATGGCGAATATGTTTAGCAATTTCTCCAAATATATATATATTACCAACAAAAATATGTTTGGGACAGGCCGTTTTTTTCAGCGTGTGTCATACCTTATTTACAAGACATTTATATTACCTTTTCAACAACATATACATTGTTCTTATCCCATTTATAATTTCAGAAATACAGAATGTTGATATTTAGAGTTTTGAGCATTATAAATCGGTGCCTAGTGCCTCCAACAAACATTTTTTAATCTTTCTCACCAAAACAATTCCGTGAGCGGAAAACATTTACGATTTTTAATTTTTGTTTTTTTGCAATAATGTTATTAGTTTATTTTTTCTAAATCATCTATATATATAAATTTATATAATTATATATAACTCAATAACACGAAAAATGTTGTCTCATATAGTCAGTCCTTTTGTATAGCAGAGAGTGGCGGAGTGAGTTAAGTGACCGACTACAACTCAAGCAATCTGGGTTCAAATCCTGCGGACGGCGTTTTTTTAAAGAAATAAATATTTCTTAATAAATATTTTTTTTTTAATTTTTTGTGTTATTTTTTAAATTTTATTAAAATTTAAATAATTCCAAATATATCATCGAATAAATTTTGATCTCAAACTATCCAATCCGATCTGGCAAAATTAGTTTGTATCTAATTGGATCGTAACTAATCCCATGGGATATTTTGGGATATATCAGGATCTCAATTTAATACTATTGGATATTAGTGGATAACCCAATTTTGAGATCTATTTGGATCCTATAATATATTTGAGGGATCTTATTGGATATTACTGCATACTCCAATTTTGAGATGAACTTATTAAATGTCGATCTATATCAAAGAAGATATGACTACATATGTTAGATATAATGTGTTTTTAATCGGGTAGGCAATTCTATGTCGTTCTCAGAAAATGTCCAGCATATTTCAGCTATAAAAGAATGAATACCCCTGCTTTTATAGCGTTCTTCAATAGGAAAACTCAAAATAATCCGTTTTTAAAAAAATTGATTCCTGTTTTTTGGCTTAAAATAAAATTTGTTGATTTCAACAATTTTTTGTTAAATTTAACAAATCTAACTTTACTTAAAACTAAATTTAAGTAAGAAATTTGTAAAACTACAGTATTATCTGTAATTATACTGAGTCGTAGAACTTATCCAAATTTATGGTCTCGAACCCAATATTCTACGCAGAAGCAGAAGCAATATTAAAAGCAATACAATGGGTAAAAAAGCAACGCTTTAAATTCGTTATTTGTACAGATTCCAAATCCTGTATAACAGCAATACAAAATATTTCTAATTCAACCGATGTCATCTGCGAAATCAGGGATAATCTAATTCGTTTCCCAAACAAATTGAAAATTATGTGGATACCTGGGCATGCAAATATAAAAGGAAATGAAACAGCAGACAAAATAGCAAAAGAAGCATTAAAATTACCACTTATTATGGATAAAACTCAAAACAAGAGTTCAATACACTCTGCAATCGATAAATTCTTTATTAATAAACAAAAAGACGAATAGAACAGCTATTCACATATATACAAACAATTCAATCCAGACGGAATGCCATCTATATTTCCACCTGACATTTCAAGGACACATCTCCAAAAGTATCTTAGAATAAGACTAGGCCACTGTCAGCTAACACACCAACACCTCATGGAAAATAAATCTGCTCCTCAATGCATTTTCTGTAGATCGTCAACTATTTCAATGAACCATATTATCAATTAATGTATTTATATTAAAACGATATGTATTAAAAATAATTACAATCTACATAATATAATCTCAGATACTTCAAAAGATAATATTAGCAACCTTATTAAACTCTTAAAAGAATTAAATATATTTAATAAAATTTAAGTTCATATAGAATTTGTATCTTAAACTGTTATAAAGTATGTATATAAAATAATCTTTAAACATAAATTTTCTTACTTAGATTTAAACTAAATATAAAAAAAAAAAAAAAATAATATGCACAAAATATGAGCTGATGGCCTCAGACGCTAGTGCTGGGAAAAAAAAAATAACTCTATAATAATTTTATTATCATTTAGTTATTAAATAAATAAATATAAATTTTTTATTAAAGTAAATATCCTAAAATCTCATAATTTTTTTTAAAAAAATCGTGATAAATAATTTGCTGTAGACTTGTACCGGATTTCATTCTGGCCTAAAAATATAATCAAGGGACGACTTTTAGAATTTCTATAAATATTTGTTAGCTTCAACTCAATGAGAATTTTATGTTTTCAAGTAGGAGCGTTAATAAACATCTTAAATCCCAAAGAAAAAAACAAAAACAACATTAAATTGTCACAGTTTGCTTTGTCATCTTCCTAATTGCTACTCTGTTGTTATGACTTATCTAATAAAGTAGTATCTATTTACGTATAATAAATTTTGAATTATTTTTTACGACTTTGAAAACATTTGTATTAAACGAAAGCATTAATAATTATTATAATTACTGATTATTAGAATTATTAATTATAATTAATGTTCAATGTATTAAAGTTTGTTTAGTGAGCACTCTGAATTAATAAAATAGAATAAAGTAATGGAGGTACAAAACGTAGAGGGAAAATAAATTCTCAACAAAATTCCACTCTACATTTACGTTTTTATGTATTAAATGCATAGGAAAAGATACAAATTAAAGTACGGGGTCTTATATTCTTCTTTAACTCTTTAACTCATTGCGGTGTGTCTCCCCGATTTGGATAAAATTTGAATATGTAAAAGAGGGGACAGAAAAAATAAAAATATTGATAAAATCTGATCTCAATTATTACCTTTTTTCAATTTTTATGAATTTCAGAAGAGTTACTGAATTTATATTTGTTCCTTTTTTTCAATAAAATTATTAAAAACACAACAAGTGTATGTATTAGTTTACATACATTTTTTTCGATTAATCGATTAATTTTAAAATTTTGTTCGATTAACCGGTTAAGAAAAAAACCCAAATAATTATTTGAACGATTAATCGATTAAAATAAAAAGCCGATTAATTGAATACCCTAATCCATACCTTCTTTTGTCTTTTCTTCGCTAAGTTTTGGATACAATGTTTAACGGAAATGGAATGCCGATCCATTTGTGTCCAAACATTTCGCAACGTTTTTTACCACACCAAGTTTTATATGCAATGGTGGTAAAATAATTTTTCAGTTTGTACCAGCGGTGGATGAATGATATTTTGCTAGCGTAATATGCTTGCAGCTCTTGGCTTCCTTCCATTGTTACATTCCATCTGCTATATCCAAAAATATTAAAATGTTTTTAATTTTTTTGTTAATGGATATTGTATTGTAACGTGCCGTTACAAATAACCTACTACTCATATACCTAATGAAGATACTGATACCCCTAACCAACAATCTATGTTCGCTGGTATAAAACAAATCTTCTAGTAATTCTTACTAGGTTGGTAAACCCTATGGCATATAATATAAAATTTGTGTGGCCCAGAGAGCTTGAATTCAGTTGGAGTTTTACTATACTTCATCCTGTGGCGAAATATACACGAATAAGCAGACAAAATCCAAGTTACCAACTTAACCCGACTCACCTGCCTTTTATTCTCGTGAGTTACTAATCGTATTTACACCTTCGCCACTTTTTTTTTCAAAGCACTATCATTTCTTAACCCTTGTATATTTTTCAAAATTTACTTTCAAATTGAAAATCTACATATCTTGGCTTTAATTTCCTTGATTTTTATTCTAATTATTTCCATATTTTCTGGGGTATATTCGCCAAAAGAGCTAGATACAATTTCAACAAAAAAATTTGTTAATACAGCAAAGTCAATCTTTTAATGATTGAAATAAATAATTTATAATAAGTTCTTTCAGATATGTGATTCTTTTTAATCAATAAATGTCCACTACATTAAAAAAAAATTATTTAAAACTATAATATAATGATTCCTCAAAATTACAAAAAACTGAATAATTAATATAAATTTAAGAATGAACACGATTTACCATTAAACATATTTTAAACATATATAAGTCTTATATAGCATTTTAGGCAGGGATGCACCAACTCTTTGTAGCTCCAGGGGCCATCTGGTGATTGTGCCCCAGAGACAGGCACTAACATAAAATTAATATTTTTTCACACTTTTTAAGCATTTTTTAAAATTAAATTATAATTTTTCGAAACCTTAGGATCGTAGGTCTAACATAATGAAAAATTATTTTCTTATCACACGGTTTGAGGAAGTTTTTTCAAAATGTAGTTGCTTCCTATTATTTTTTTGGCACCCCAAAAAACACAAAAACACGTCTGTCTGCGACCACATGTGATATACAGTCATCAAAGTGGATGTCGAGGAAAGATAATTGAAAAATGCACAAAATATATTTTTTTTAATTTTTTATCTCCCTTAATAGCGGGATTAGTGTATGTGCCCCACTGGCGAAGGATCCCCCCTCTACCCTAATCTTCAGCAAAAGTTTTGCTAACACTTAGTCGACTGCAAATGAAAAATATCCTTGCTAAAATCACTAAACTTTTTGCTGAATATTAAGTAGTAGACTGAAAAAAACTCAAAAAACTTGTAGCGAAATTTTACTTTAGTTAATATATTTGCTGAAAATTTAAATATAGAATATGTGTAGAGTTGTTTTTCTTTTTTTGTCATTTCCGTTACCAGAAAAGATGCGACATCTACATCTTGTCTATCTGGTTGTCGTCCACGCTATGAATGCAGTTATCAGCACAATTTTTGTAGCAAAATAAATTAGTAAAACATTAGTTCAAAATTAGTTTAGTGCTAAAAAATATTACTAAAATTTTTGCTGAAAACGGAATTTCAGGAAAAAAAAATTGCTGAAAACTAGTACCCTTGATATACAAGACGTTTTAATAATTTTTCTACTAACTTATTTTTTTGAGTGTACAGTTGAATTAACCCCTTGTGGACCAAGACTCGAAAGCGTTGGAAACTTTGTATTTTTTGACTAAATAGTAATTAATATGCCTTCTTAAAGTTATTTACAAATTTTAAAATTTGTCAAGGACTTGCAAGGATATAAGGTATGAATGGTACCGTTGGGTCAGGATGAATTAAGAAGTAAGAAAGAAACATTGGTTTTTTTTGTACTTTTAATAAATTAGTATTAAAGCATTTGTTAATTAATTGATTCCATGGTATTAAAAAAACAATTTATTTATCATTATAACATAAGTATTTTTCATTAATCGAAATTAGTGCCACCATATCTTAACCAAACAGCTGAAATACATTTCGAATTACCGTTATGCTGGGAAAATGGCAACTTTATTTTAAGATTTTATGAGCTCGTAACTGTAATGGTACTTTTAAGTACCGTCGGTCGACAAGGGGTTAAATAAAAGAAACGATCTTTGTTTTATTTCAAAGGAGGCAGGCCTTTGCCGGACCTGGACAAACTGAGTTGTACCCCAGCCGAAGACAAAACTGCCTCACAGTTCTTTTGTAAAGTAATTCATAGTGAAATTTTATGTAAAATATTTTTCTCATACAAATTAACCCCCTAATATTCAGGTTTGTGGGACATTTGAGCGCCAATTCTGAATAATTACGAAATTAACCCTTAAACACATTTTAAATTTTAACTTATTTCTGGCATTGAAGTTAAATTTTAAACTTTGAGATCTTCTGAGACTTATAGTAGAATTTCATGGTAAATATTTTTTCGACTCAGTTCTGCTAAGGGTTCATTTGCGCAAGTTCAGTGACAAGTTCTTTTTTATCAGTCCTGTAACAGGTTCTATGTTGTCGGTTCTGTGACAGGTTCTTGTACTTCAGTCCTGCGACTGGATATTTTGCGTTGGTCATGTGACACGTCACAAGGGCAACTGCCATTTTTTTCGCTTTTTTCCATATGTTTGCCCAATGTCTACACTAACTTATTACACAATAATATCCCTGCAGGAAGCCTAGGGCCAAGTGTCTCCATGTCACCACTTTTGTCTACTATTTTGTTGACATTGTCAACTAAGAGTCTACACTTTTTTACTCTGCTTTTGATGGGTAGAGAAATTTTTTTACTCTTCTTTTGATAGGTAGAGAAATTTTTTGAGAGATGAGTGTAGTAATGCTTCTTCTTGATATTTTTATAGTTTTGTTTTAAATACACATACATGTTCCTTGTACCTTAAGTATTCTAGTTTTTTTTTTAATAAAACTTTATAATTTAATTTAAATAAAATATAAAATATGTGTTCTTATTTTAACATAAGAATTACCTAGTCACTAGCGAGTCTCTGGTTCCAATGTCTACATGTGGTCCCATGCGAACTACCTAGTCAGTAGTGAATCTATGGTTCCAATGTCTACACATGGTCCCATGAGAACTACCTAGTCACTAGTAAATCTCTGGTTCAAATGTCTACATATGGTCCCAAGAGAACTACCTAGTCCCTAGTGAATCTCTGGTTCCAATGTCTACATATGGTCCCATGAGAACTACCTAGTCAGCAGCGAATCTCTGGTTCCGATGTCTACACATGAACCCATGAGAACTACCTAGTCGCTAGTGAATTTATGGTTCCAATGTCTACATATGGTCCCATGAGAACTACCTAGTCAGTAGTGAATCTCTGGTTCCGATGTCTACACATGGTCCCATGAGAACTACCTAGTCACTACCTACTCACTAGTTCCAATGTCACTATTGATTCGCAATGACGAGCATATGTTAAATGTCTATAGCAAATTACATTGTCTGGGGAATACTTGGTCAGTAGTACTGGTGACAAAGTCGATAGTGAATCAGTACTGTTTCACTATTGACATTTCCTGCAGGGATTGTAAATCGTGCATACGTGTTAGTGGGAACATTGAAATTGGTAGTTTTCATGTTACATGTTTTTTCTGTTCGTTAGTTTATTGTCAGTCACGTTATATTTAACATTTAAATTAATTATTTGACTTGTTTCAACTTCTATATAATTAGTCTAAAACAATTTTGAACACATATGTAACTATTTCCACTCGCTTACTTGCTATTTTGAGGACCTCCAGGTTTTTTTTTAGAAAACATTTCATCGACATGCTAAATTCCATCAGCAATATATTAAAATAATAATAATAACGAAAACTGTTAAAAAAAACCATCAAACCATCGATTATTTTAACTCGTAGAATATATGTATAATATTATATATAATAGTGGGGATGGGTAGTTGTATAAAAAACAACTTCAAGGACAAGTTTATCGAAAGAAACTCATTTGAAATTCGGCTTCACAAAAAAAAAAAAAAGATTTTCTGTTTTTATTTTTAGTTTCTTTTTTTGTACTTCACCCAAAAACTACAAGAAAAATAATGGAAATCAAACTTAAAGTGCTTTTTAAACCGCCGTGTACTTGTAAAAATGATTTTTACCTTTGATTTGGGAAAAACTCTTTAGCTTTGCAGAAAAATACATTTAAAATATATATAAATGAAAAATCCAAACGATGAGAGTATGTGCTTAAATAAACACCGTGCTAAAAATTTATACGAAATTTTTATATATACATATATAAACAAAATAATAATTATCTACTTGAGCTTTGTCCTTTTGATGTAAATCTCATTTACAAAGTTAGCAACAGTCAGTTACTTAGGACCCTTGAATTAAAAACACTGGATAGTGACACAAATTTACCAAAAAAGCTCAAAATTTAAAATAATATCGAGCATAGTGTTCAAAGTTAGTATATGTGGTGAAAATGGTATTATCACAAGGACACCTAACGACATACAATATTACCTCGTACAAAACCCAAAAATAAGTTAAAACATGTTGTTTATAATAAAGGTAGGTATTACTTTGGATATTATTTGTTAAAAATATAAATATAATATTTAGATAGAATCTTTTTCCACCTCAAGCACAGTAAGTTGTTTAGATTTCACGTGAAAAAACTACATTTAAAATAATACGTCAGTAGAAAAATCTGTCAAACGTGTTTCAAATCGATTTGAATAATTTTTAACAAATTTTTAGTTGAAACAATAATTTAAACAAATATTTTAGTTATCTTCATTTAACACTGTACTAAATATCCCTAGTACTTTAAGTAGTTTTGAGTGTTAATTTGAAAAACTATTTATAAAAAATTTTTAAAAACCCACTCGTTAAATTTTATAAAATTTATTGTGAATTACCCGGTAAATGGCACCCGGTAGAGCAAAACCGGATAAAAGGTTTGCTCCTTTAAAGTGACCTTACATGCCCTTAGATTATATGGTCTATCGGGGAGGGTCCCGAGACCTTAATTGGAACAAATTTTACGACTCAGTATAATTACAAATAAAAGTGTATTTTTTACTAATTTCCTACTTAAATTTAGATTTGCTAAATTTAACAAAAGAATTTGTTAGAATTAACAAACTTTATTTTAAGCCAAAAAACAGGAATAAATATTGTTAGAGTAACAAATTTTTCTGTTAAGCCGACAGACTTACTATTTTGAGGGTATTTATTCCATATAAAAAAAAATAATTTTTCACGATAATGGGTTTCACGTGAAAAGTGTGTAGACTTTGTTTTCGCGCAAATTTAATATACAAGACTATTACTTTTCTAGTAAAAAAGTGATATTTTTTGTTTATTGTGATCGTGTCTTTAAAAAATATTAAATTTTATAATTTCAATGGTAATTTGAGGCCTTTAACTCGGTATCTTCAAATGCAATAATGACAATGCCAAAACCATTGCAGAGAAACGTCAAAATGGTATCAATTACAAAGTGTTGGAGAACACTTGACTATTTCTTGGCTCCACTTATACTAACGCGTTAGTAGAAAAAATCTGTCAAACCGGTTTCAAATCGATTTGACTAATTTTTAACAAATTTTTAGTTGAAACACTGATTTATGCAAAGATTTTAGTTATCTTCATTTAACAAAATACTAAAAATCCTCAGTACTTTAACTAATTTTGAGTGTTAGTTTTCAAAATTATTTAAAACTAATTTTTAAGAACCCATTCGTTAAATTTTACAAAATTTATTGGTAAAATATAATATTTTCATGTTACTGTTATTACATGGTAGATGGCGCCACCAATGTATCCGAAATTTTAAAGATGGCTCTATTTCTTTCCCCCCGTGTAAAAAAGTTTAGATCTGATCAGATCTTTTCGGATCTAAATATATATGATTGAATCTAATTAGATCCTGTACCAGATCTCATCAAATATGATCAGATATGGCATATGTGATAATCCCTTACGGCAAGATCTGATCAGATGTAGTGCCAAATCTGTTCAAATCTAAAGTGTTCTGGATAATTGCGCCAGGTATGCCTAGATCTGATCAGATCTTACTAGATCTCAAATTTGTCCCCAATTTTGAGATCTAATTATATTTGGTAAGATCTATTGAGATTTGGCCAGATATGCCTAGATCTGATCAGATATAATTAGATCTAAAATTTCTCCCCAGTTTTGAGATCTAATTAGATCTGGGAAGATGTACTGAAATCTGGCCAGATCTGATCTTTTTTACACGGGCCTCCCGATTTTTTAAAATGCCCCATATCTCGAAAACTAAGAGAGATATAGCAAAATTGATGAATAACCGTACAATGTCCCAGCGAAATGGGTTATCTCTATCCAAAAATGGAACCTCGGAAATTTTTAATTAAAATTCATAAAATGGCCCATATCTCGACAACTAAACGAGATAGAGGAAAACGGACAAAACGTTTGCTCCATTGGAGTGCCATTATATGCCCTCACATTATATGGACTATGCCCGGGAGGGTACCGAAACCCTAGATTTGGATAAATTCTACGACTCAGTATAATTACAGATAAACTGTAGTTTTACAAAATTACTACTTAAATTTAAATTTGTTAAATTTAACAAAAAAAGTGCTAAAATCAACAAATTTTATTTTAAAGCACCATAAGTTGTTTGATTTTCACGTGAAAAAATGATTTTTCACGACAATCAGTTTCACTTGAAAATTGTGTAGTTTGTTTTCACGCAAATTTAATGTACAAGACTATTACTTTTCTGGTGAAAAAGTAACATTTTGTGTATATTGTGATTGTGTCTTACTTACAAAATTAAAAAGTTGTTAATTTTTATAATTTAATTTGCAGTTTCAAGCCTTTAAAGTTCGAGTGAAATTTTTCCACGTGAAAAACAACTTACGGTGCTTAAGCCAAAAAACAGGAATAAATTTTGTTAAAGTAACACATTTTTCTGTTCAGCCATTTTGAGTGTAAAAAATATCATAGATTTTTCTTCGAAAAAAAACAAAATTTTATCAAACATTAATTTTTATCTACAAATAATAAACATTTAGGGTCATATCCATAATCACTTTTCAAATTTATAAATGGTTTATAACACAAATTTTGCATACAGAATTCATTTTATAAACGTGTTAAAAGGTTTTCAAATTATTATGCATAAGAACTTTAAACTCTTTCCCATTCTTTTTTACCAAATTTTCTCTTATTTACTTATCACAAAATTAAAATGAAATCGAAAAGTGACATTTGATCGCAGGCATCATTGCAAGAGCGGCTTGCATATCCGCGATATCATGATATTGCAATAAAACTAAAATTGAGTGTCTTCACTTGAAATTAAATCATTTTAACATTTGCTTGCTATCATTTAATAATGAGTGAAATATTTTCACGTGAAAAACAAATCGCGGTGCTTTAAGTCAAAAATCAAATATGTTATTATCATTTTGGAATTTATTTGTTGTTTTAAAATTTTAAAAAACCAATACTTACAAAGAAGGTTTGAGGTATTATTCTCTCTGAAATATGAACATATTGTGGTAAAGAAAACATTTTTTGATTACGTTTGTTTTTGTATGGAGATGTGTTTGAGTGCAGCTGCTTAAATTTCCATATTTTATTCGCCATTCGATTTCAGCAAGAGAATGTCTCGGCTTTTTTGATATTCGCAAACTCAATAAAATAATAATAATAAAATGATTTGAGAAATTTAAAACTTAACAAAATTCGTCGAAAGTAACAATGTTTTTCAAAAAACTTAATAAAAGTATTTATTTTTTGTTGAAATCAAATAGCAAATGGCCAAGTTTCTGAAGTTTTCATAAATAAAATAGAAAACTGTTTTATAAAAAAATTTTAAGCTGTTTGGTGCCCATAGAAACTGTTTTTGTTTATGGGTTTTTTTTTTTGTAAAAATCCTTAGCAGTTATAATCAAGGATGTTAGAAAATAAAGAGAATGCAATCTTCTAATTTACTGGGAATGAATTTATAAATGCGGCTGAGAATAGGAAACTGAAATTTTTTTCGCACATTTTAATTGATAAGTGGCTATTAACAGTAGGCACCAACAATGGAATTTGTAAAAGCAATCACATTTTCTTTTAAATTGAAATTTTATACCCAATAATTTTTTTATTTGAAATATTTTTAATTGTTTGTAAATTGTTATCTTTCATATAAAAATTGTTTAAAAATAAAAATTCAAAGTTACCAAAAAAAAAAAGACAATTTTTTTGGATTTACAAATTTCTTTGTTGGTGCCTTTTTAAAAAGTTTTTTTTTTGTATTTACAAATTTGGTATAAGAAAGGTGTTTAAAACTTTAATTAGAATTTTGTAAATTCTTTCTGTGTACTAATGGTTTTCGTCATATTTATTATAATTGAAACATAAAATTAATAAATTAACCTTTGATTTTCCTTAAAAATTACCGGTTTCTTGCTTGCAGGCACAAGCTATTACACTTAACCAAAAATTTTTAAAATTATTTTATTTTTCGATATAATCTCCTGAAACTTCAATACACTTAGTCAAACGTTTTTCTAGCAATTCTATCCTTCATTAAAATAATTTTCCTGAAGCTCCTCAAAATAAACGTTTACAGCTGGCATTGCATCTTCATTCGATGTGAAATATTTGCCAGCAAGAAATTTTTTTAGATTTGGAACAGGTAGAAGTCTCATTTCTCATCATTTCCCTAAACCAGGGAAATGATGAGAAATGAGAAATTTTGATTCGAATGGGTTTTTGGTCAACTGTTGACAAATGAGGCACCCATCTTGCAGAAAGCTTTTTCATCTGTATTTCTTGATGCAAAATAAAATGTACTCGATCATTTGAGATGCATATGGCGTTACATATTTCACGAACTTTCACTAGTCGATCGTCTGATACCACACCCTGGACTCAAGCTATGATTTCTGGCGTTGTTGCAGTTTTTGGACGTCCACTTCGTGGTTCGTTTTCAATGTTTATACGGCCACGTTTAAATTCAGCAACCCATTTTTTTACTATTACATTTGAAGGAGCACTTTCACTTAACACATTCACCATATCATTATAAAATTCTTGTCCCGATAAACCTTTTTTATGTAAATATTTAATCACGACAAATTTCTAATTTTCCAATTATAAAAAAATCACTGAAGCGCCTTTTTTGAACCCCTGTTAATAAAGCGGGGTTTACATTATACCATTAATCATAGGATCTGTCGAAAAAATCAGTCAGATAGCCAAAATCCTATAGTGTAAACATATTTTGTGTGATACTTACAGAAAATCCGATTGAAGTTTTGACAGTCAGATTGATTTTGAAATATTTCATAAAATTATGAGAATCCGATGGTAACAGCTGTTTTCATCTGATTGCATTTGATGGTGTAAACAAATATACAAGATTTTTTGACAATCGCGTCGTTTCGTAGGATTTTTTATTTGATTTGTCAGACGTAAAATCAGATACAAAATAAGATAATGTAAACCCCGCTTAAGGAATGAATTGACAGATCGCAATGAAATTTAACATGTGTTCATATGTTGGATGGCAGTTTCCATTATACAAAGCTTTTTGCTGTTTATACCGCCATCTCTATGTCAAGCTAAAAACATTTCGTACTGCCCTCGTACTGACAATTTTGCTGTTATTACGGGAAATTCAACTGTTTTGAGCACAGCGATATTTTTTGCTAGTTTCAACAACACATGTCTACTGATTTGTAGTACAATAAAATTAGTAGCATCTACTAAATTTTAGCAAAATTGTTGTAAACTGGAATACAAAATCGATTTGCTAAAATCAGTTAAAAAATTTAAAAATATCAATAAATTTTGTACAATATAATTAGTATAGATAATTTGTGGACGCTACCAAATTTCAGTAAATTGTTGTAAACTGCAATTTTAAACCAACCTGCTGTAATTAGCAAAAAAGGGTACACTCAAAAAAAAAGTCAGTAAAGTCAGCAAAAAATGTTGCTGTGGCAGCAAATTTTTAGTCAGGAGCGTGCTTGCAAAAAAGTTGGCAATTTCAGCAAAAGGTTTGCTGAAAGTCAGCGAGCTGATTTTTACCAAAAAAATAGTAATCTTCAGCAAAAGTTATGCTAACACTTAGTCGACTGCAAATGAAAAAAATCCTTGCTAAATTCTTTAAACTTTTTGCTGAATATTAGTAGACTGAAAAAAAACTCCAAAAACTTGTAGCGAAATTTTACTTTAGTTAATTTATTTGCTGAAAATTTAAATATAGAATATGGGTAGAGTTGTTTTTCTTTTTTTGTCATTTCCGTTTCCAGACAAGCTGCGACATCTACATCTTGTCTATCTGGTTGTGAATGCGGTTATCAGCACAATTTTTGTAGCAAAATAAATTAGTAAAACATTAGTTCAAAATTAGTTTAGTGCTAAAAAAATATAACTAAAACTTTTGCTGAAAACGGAATTTCAGCAAAAAAATTTCTGAAAACTAGTACTTGATATACAAGACGTTTTACTAATTTTTCTACTAACTTATTTTTTGAGTATACTAAAACAATTGTACTGAAAATCAGTACAAAAATAGTAAAGTGCGATTGAAGGCATTTTTTTTTACAATTTTGTTTACTAAATTTACATAGTTTACCATAGGGTGATAATTTGGTATAATTCGACATTTTAAAATTTTGTTTCCACCCTAAGTTAAGCATTATTGTGTTGACTTTTAATAATTTTTTTAAAATTAAAATTATTAACTGTCCATGAAAAAGTGTACTTTAGGAGAAATAAGAAATTTGTTCTGGAAGTGGCTGTAAATCAAACACATATAAAAATTCGGATTTGTCCCAATAAGCTTCTTGCAGTATATTTATCAAAAATAGATTATGCGGTTTTAGAAAAAAAATATTCATCGCGGTTAGCCTCAATGTTTCTAATGCGAACTGAAAGTACACTGTTGCTAAAACAAAACTTTCAAAGGGTTTTGCAAATCTAGCTCCGATTTTAATTTGATTGCCTCTTGAATCACGTGTCTATTTTAATCACATTCACCTCACAAAGACGCACTATCAGTTGCTTATTTTTATTCAAATTGTTTGTTATTAGCAGTTTGGTCTTAAAAATGTTCGAAATCGGTTTAGAAACTGTGAGTAGAAATGTGAGGGTGACCGGAAATTGTCATTCAAAATAATACATTTTGCACAAACAAACAATCGGCATAAAAATGACTAGAATTGTGCATTATAGTTCACAGTTCATTTCAATAAAAATTTTATTTTTGAACTAGTGTGTTATTCTAGTTCACTCGTTCATTCGAGAAATTTTTTCAATTGTTCATACACTAATCTGTTAGAAAAATACAAACAAAAAAAAAATCTGTTAAATTTACAAAATTTCAGCTATATTAAATTTAATCGAAAATGACAATTTACACTGCTAAATTCAGCATAAATTTTCCTGGATATTTGTCGACTAAATTATCACAACTAATTTTAAATTTTTTGATTGATTTTCTTAATGCGAATAAAAATCTACACTGCAGAAAGCAGTCTACTATTTTCTAGCCAATATTTTTCTTTCAGGAGAGACCATTATTTGTATTCAACTCAATTAAATTTAAAGATTAATTAACGTTTGAATATATAACAATTTCTTTACTGCTTTTTGTCTATTATTTTCAGCAACATATTTTGCCGACATTAGCAAAATAAACTTGCAATTCAATTAAACAAGGTTTAACTCGAATATTACTAAAATTTCGTATATTTAACAGATGCATTTTTGCTGTTCTTAACTTACTAATATTTAGGATTTACTAATTTCAAGAGATTTCTGTGCAGTGCCGGTTTTAACTAATTTTGAGTACTTTTTTGTTTGCTATTTTTACAAGATTTTTTCTGTCAGTATATATCATGAAAATGATTAACCTCTTTGAAACAACAAATAAAATCTAATATGACAATATCATATTAGTATTTGAACTTGAGGTGGAACAATGTTCTAACTAAATATATGAAAATATATATTTTTAATGCAAAAAATAAAATAATGGTAGTATAAGATTATATTATGTCAATGGTTTTGTTAATTCTGAATAAAATAAAAGAGCCGAAAGGAACAGTTGAAATTCAATTTTAATTTCATTTCGCATTGGAACCATAAAATTCGTATGGAATCCATGCTTGGAAAAAAATGGTAAAACAATATACTCCATGTCAGAAACGAATTGCATTGAATTTTAAATATGTATTGACAAAAAATTAAAAATTTTGAAAATTGAAATCACCTAGAAATCAAATTACACTTGAAATATATAACTTAGTTTAGAACATAGAAAATGCGTTAAAAATTTAATTTTTTTATGGTTAGGTATTAGCCATTCTTAATTGTAATGTTTAAAAAGTTTCCGCGGGAACCATTCTAAACAAAAAGCGTTCCCGTGCTCGAAAATTTAGGAGCACACTTAACTTAAAATAACGATTATTTTGTAACGGTTATAAATTTTTCTCTGTGTACATAGTTTCCCCTAGTATACAATACAAAAAAAAACCAGAAAAATTAAACAAAAAATGTAGAAAAGGCCCCCCCCCCCCAAATAAATTCCTAGCTACGTGCCTGATATAAAGTATACTAGTTTTCAGCAACTTTTTTGCTAAAATTGTATTTTCAGAAAAAGTTTAATTATATTTTTTAAGCAATAAACTAATTTTCAGCTAATGTTTTACTATTTTTTTTGCTACCAAATTTGTCCGCACATTTATAGTGCGGACAATAACCAGACCTCCAAGATTTAGATGTCGCATATTAGACATAAGAAGTAGTGCGGACAAAGAAAATTATATTTAAAGATAATTCTAAGACAAGTAATAAATACAACCCGGAAAGATTTTTGTATCTGTGTCTCATACATACAGACATTTTTTTCAGTAGTTTGGGTAACTTTTTGGCGTTCCCTTTCGCTTTTACAAACAAAAAAAAAAATGTTTTTATAATATAAAAGCCATAGTTTATTTCCATTTTTGTTATTTCGAATTGTCTACTAATGTGGAAGTCTATAATGTGTTTCCTAAACAGTGTTGGAAAGAATAACAAAACCCATAAAGACAATCTGATGAAAGTGTTTGGTTACACTTGAAAATACATTAATTTCAACAATTGGTTCTAGGAAAGTTTTTTCATAAGTTTTTTCTCTATTTGTTGTAAAATAAATTTAAATTCTATTTGGAATTTGTCATATTTGATCTTAAAGCCGAACAAAAATAACACTCATTATAGACTTTATACGCACGCAAATTTAATATACAAGACTACTATTTTTCTAGTGAGAAAGTAACATTACGTGTTTATTGGGATTGTGGCTTTATTATAAAGTAAAAAAAATTTATACACTCAAAATAATACGTCAGTAATACAATCTGCTGAAAGGTTTTAAAGCCATTCGACTAAGTTTTATCAACTTTTTTGTTGAAGCGTTGATGTAGACAAGGATTTTATTAATCCTCATTTTATTAATCCTCGGTAATTTAACTGATTTTTAGTGTTTTCTAAATAGTTATCTATTGACTTTTTAAAACTACTGTCTAACTTTATATCAATCAACGGTATTGAAACCAGCAGTCCGAATTCTTATTACTTGAATTTAAATTTGATTTTGATCCATGAAGTCTACTACAAAATCAACGATTACTTCCCAATCAGAAAAATACAAACGGGAAAGCAGTGGCAAAGCACTTTAGCAGGTGGTACAAGTACTGGCAAAAAGTGCTTTCCCATTCCCAAAATGATAACATCATTCAATTAACATAGGATCGGTTCACAGTGCTTTGATCCCATATAACGATTGGACAAAAATAGAAGGAGTGGAGACAGAGTACACTGGTATAGAACCCCTTGGTTAAAAATTTTTAATTTTTGGAAATATAGGGCCAAGGACTCGCCCGCCTCCCATAGGTCCTGAAATTTAAAAATATTATATTAGCTACATAAATGGACGTCAAATTACAAAAAGTATTCATTGAGGTACACACAAATCTGGAAACGTTTGTGCCAATTTTTATCAAAATCGAAGCAAGGACTCTTAGTCCTGCCACATATCCTTTATCTTAAAATCTTCATAAAACCTGCAAAAACTATCCAATTGCCATGAAATTTAGCAGGTGAATTGATATAAGGTCAAGCCATATTTGCGCTAAATTTGGGTAAAATCGAGTCATTAATAAAAAAATGCCTCTAATTAGGTATATTTAGGAATTTATTAATGAAATAGATAATGTGTTTTTGCCAAAGTTTATACTTAATTTTTGGAAAAAAAAGTTATACCATTTTATTAAAATCTAAGAAACTTGTTCGTAACCCATAAAAGATGAAATTACAAAAATACATATTTTGACACTTGGGAAAAAAAAATTTTTTTTTGTAGTTAAATTAAGAAATTGGTTCTTTCTTTATTTTTTCTTATATAAAATTATAAGAGAATGACAAAAATTTTTAAATTTTAAAATCAATTAACATAATTTTTTTAAAGTCCCATTTAACTTTTGGTATTTTTAGGCTCCCAGAAAAAATATAAAAATTCAAAGATTAATTTGATATGTTACTTGCAAATTTTTTTACAATTTTATTATCTTTTATTGATTCGAATATATTCGAATTTATTCGAATATTTAAAAAAAGAAAAATTTTAAAAATACCTCTAAAAATTAATTTTTACAAATTTTTTTTGTAAGATCCAAAAAATTCATCTTTTTTCATTACATTCTATGCTAAAAATTAGTAACCTCTAGTGCAAACAGAATGGGGTATACCAGAAAGGATAATATTTACGAGATTAAGCAATTTTAGTTTATTTACAAAACAAATATTTTCGTCGAAATCGGAGACACAATTTTTTTTTATTTTTGTCTATGGGACAAAGCACTGTGCGGCTGTTCAAAAAGCGCCAGAAAAGCACTGGAGGAACAAAATTTTTGAACGTTGACAAACCGCTGGCAAAACCAGTAAATAGGTGGTCTGGGAATATATTTTCTAAAATAAAATTTTAAAAAAGTTCATATGTATTTTTTTTTGGTCCTGCCGTGATTTGAACCCAGGCCGTCAGATTGATAGACGATTGCTCTACCCACTGAGCTAACGAGCCATATAATACTTGGTGGCTAAACACATAAATAAGTGATAACTAGTGTTTCCAATTCGGTTAATCGATTAACCGATTCCTCGATTAATCGCCTCTATTTCGGTTAATGTCGAAACAAATAATTTAAAACTCAAATAATTATTCAACCCAAATAATCGGTTAAAATAGGTCGATTAACCGGTTACATTTTTAATATGTAATTTTTTGCTTTATTTTTTCCCAAAACTTCATAATTTTCTTAACTTTCGCTAAAAAATTGCAAGAAACGCTTAGAAAAAACAAATACTAACTAAAATCCAATTAAATTGTTTTAAAATCGATTGAAAGAAGCCTTTAGATACCATTTTTTGAGAAACTTCAAGCAAGCCGACATTAAACAAGAGAGACACGTCATGGGGTTTAAGAGATTTTTAAAACGGATTTGTTTTACATTATCGCAATTAATGTTTAATAAAATTTTTTTGAATTTTTTGTAAAAAAAAACAAAGTTTCTATTTGTAAAAAAATGCTTTAAAATTATATGTCTGGCTGGAGCAGGTTTTAGGAAATACAATAGAAAATTTCCCAGGCAAAAATTACCCATTACCTTAACAAGGCATTGCCATATAACCGCTTACAAATCTCATAGCCAAATTTATTTACTGCATTACCAAACACATTCTAACAAGATCGTAAAAAAAGCAAGAGGTATTGTAATCAATTCTAAAAATCAAAACAAACAAGGCATGAAAGTCATTCAAATATAATTATTTACTAACAAAAGTTTTCAAAAATTAATAGTTTACTTTTTAAATTATTTGATCTTAGAAAGTAACCGTTTACACTTTGGTAGTAAAACAACAAACTAAGAAGTAGTTCCACATTTTGAAAAGAGAAGTTATTTAGTTTTAAACATAACAGTGAAAATATTATTTTAAAAATTTTGTGCTAATACGGGATTTTAATTTTTAAAGGACTATTTCCCATTTCTTTGCAATAAATTTGCGCTTTATCACAAATAGTATTTTTGATATACACAATCACCCAGCAAAATCTTTCATTACCAAATAAGTGGTTATATAATAGAAATTCATGGCTCCGCACAACTTATTTTTTGGCGTCTAAACTCATTATTTTTGTTTGGCGTGGTCGTTTTTATAAGTAGTCACGCTTACCTGCTCGCTTACGAAAAATTGAGAAATAAGTGGTTATGAAATTTTGAATAATAAGTGGTTACACGCATGCTTACAAAAAGTTGAATTATAAGTGGTTATCCGATTGCTTACTTGATTCTTAAAAATAAGGAGTTAAGCAAATACTCTTAGCTTAAGGAAATACATTCAGAAAAATTTAAGTTTTCTTTGGTGTGTAATTTTAGGACTCGTCATAAAAATTTGAACATAAAACATCCCGGTGAAAAATGTTCGTATACGCTCAAACATGTTCATATATGGTTTATGTATGGACACATATGAACAAATATGGATTTTTTATGAACATATATGGATTTTATATGAACATATATGGAAGTATATGTGATTCCATATATGGAAGAAATTTCATATACAGACATATATGGAAGCATCTGTTATTTCATATATGGAAATGGCACTCATATATGGACAAATATGAAAGTATATGTTATTCAATTTATGCAAAAGGGACTTGTATATGAACATATTTAAAAGAATACATATTTCCATATATGTAAAAGGAACTCATATTTGGATAAATATGGAATTATATTTAATGCCATGAATAAAAAAGGAAAATATGTAGCGCTTAATTTGAATGTCATATATAAATTTATATCTATCGTACAACCTTATAATAAAGGACAGCAACGTTCGCATGTATTCGCATATATTTAATAAATGTATATGTTCATATATGTCAATATATGAACATATACTTAGGTGTTACCTCATTTTTCGGATCCATACATATATGGTTGAACAATAAATGTTCATATATGGACCTTTTTCACCGGGATATAATAAATAAAAATGTATAAAATTTAACTGTGTAAAAAGTACTTATTTAAACTATTGCGAGTAAATCATTATTTTATATTTAGAAACAATGAATACAATAGGCCGTTATTGGGAACTCATTATTTTATATTATAAAATAATGCAAAAGGTAATGATGTATCATTTTTGGTAATGCAGATAGTAATGAGGTGTCATTACCATTATTTTGCTGGGCACTGTATGTAATTAAAAAAGTAAACCAGAAAAGTTGTTTTCGATTAAATAAATAGTAACATCCCGAGTAAAAAAAATTATATATAATCATATGTGGCATATATTACAATATATAATTAGACATGTCGTTATGTATATCCATATATAATTATATATGACGTCTTTCTCCAAAATTTTTCTTTATATTATGCCATATATAATTTCATCTAATTACATATCGGCCTTTATAATATTTGATATGGTATATTTGATTATATATTATATAGCATGGCTGATCTTATTGCATATATAGTTGTATATAGAGCTATATCTTTATATATATGGCGGCATTTTAGGAATATATAATTATATATGGTATCATTTAAACAATATATAACTATATATGGTGCCAGTTAAACTATATATTATCATATATGGTGGCATTTAAACAATATATGGTCATATATGGTACCTCATGAACAAAATCTTTAACACAGTTGCAGATATGATAATATATGCTACTAAATATAGTGCCATATATATTTATATATGGTGTTATTTAAACAATATATTAGCATATATGGTGCCATTTAAACCATATATTATTATATATGGTGCCATTTCAACAATATATGGTCATATATGGTACCTTATGAACAACATTTTTAATACAGTTCCAGATATGATAATATATGCTACCATATATAGTACCATATACTTTGATATATCGTATCATTTAAACAATCCGAGTAAAAATAGTTACATATAGTCATATATGTGATGAAGTTATATCTGTATATAAGAATGGCCCGATATATTGTTATCAATAGTTTATCAATTTTTATCTAAATGTATCAGTTTAGATCTGACCTGATTAAATTATGTGTTAATCAGATTAAATTGTATCAGATTTTTGACCTGATACAATTTTATCGGTTTGATCGTAATTGGTTCATATTTATATAAATAAAATATAATTGTATCCGACATTTATCTTATACAATTGTATCAAAGTTTTAAACTGATATCAGGTCAAAATTGGGATATAACTATAAAATTTTGTATTCAAATATATCTATTTGGACCTAAACTGATACCATGTGATATAAACCAATAAAATTGTATCAGGTCAAAAATCAGATACAATTTCATGTGATTAACACATAATTTAATCAGGTCAGATATAAACTGATGCAATTAGATAAAAACTGATAAACAACTGATACAATTTTATTGGGCCATTTTTCGGATCAAATGGTACATGGATGACTCTAAGTTATATATTACCATATAAAGCTCCATATTGTTTTTTTTAATAGGGAACATACCATATATGGTGCCATTTAAACAATATATGGTCATATATGGTAACTCATCAGCAACTACAATATTAACTGTATTTCAAAAGCTATTGTATTTCAGAAATTTTAAATGTATTTCAGAAATAATCAAATCTGTTTCAGAACTTGTTGATTGTTTATCATAGTTAATAGAGAAAAATTTCTATCCCGATTAAAAAAAATTTATATGAGGCTTTATACAGTCATATGTAATTTAACATGAGTCTTTATACAATTTTATCCGAGAAATGGGCCCATATAATTTCATAAGTTTGCATCAATTCAGTTATAATTTGATAATATCAGATATAAATGTATCCGAATAATGGTGCGATATAATTTGATCAGACTTTATATAGTGGTATAAAATTATAGCTGAAATGGTACAAACATATAGAAAATCAGATATTGTTATATCCAGTTTATTCACTATAAATTTCACTGAAATCCTAAATGTTTACAGAAATAATTACCTGAGAGTTTGTCAGACCTAAAACTTCATGAAAGCTATTAAACTTATTTGGATTTTGACAAAAGGACATTTTACAGAAAAGCACAAACGACTTTAGTATTGCTTTAAAAATTATATCCAAAAGGCGACTGACAAGAGTTCTAGTGTGACTCTAAATGGGGTATATATAATTCTATCCAAAACGAAATCGTGTTTTTTTTGATTTCATATAAAAACATATATTATTTTCGATTATGTACTAAATAGTTATATATAACGTCATATAAAATTGGATTATCTGTATATAATTGTAAATGCAATATACAATTATGTACTAACCGATATGTAATAAGATTAGGGTTTTTCTTTTCCCGGACTTTTTCATTTCCCGGGACAGCGGGATTTTTTCAGAATTTCCCGGGATCCCGGGAATTCCCTCTCGTTAGAAAATATATAAATTCGACATATGTTGCACTTGAAAAACTCGATTAGTGTTCAAACACCTTCCGACAAAGTTCATCTTTTGGTTGTACCCATGAGAAAATGCACTTAATATATTCTGAAAGGATGGCTAAACATAAAATATCCATGTCTTCCACTTTTTCTGGATCAATTCGTTTAACAATTTAAATCGTGAATTAATATTTAGGTAATATATTTATATGGAAGGCCGTCTTAATTTTAAAAACTCTTAGAAATATATTAATTAAATATTAATTCGCCGTTTAAACGGTTAAACCAATTGATATAGAAAAAGTGAAAGACATGGGTATTTATCTTCATCCCCTTTTTCAGAATATATTGGAAATGTTAATGGTGTAAAATTGTGTCGGACCAGTTTTATAGTCAGAAATAAGATCGATTTGTTGCTAAAATAATTCTTAAATATGAAATCAAAAAATTTCTATTTCTAGATATTTTATATATACCTTTCTATGCAGATTTTCAAAAGTATCCGTCTAGAATTATTTTTATAAAAAAGTTTAAAAGTGAGTATTTTTCACATCAATTTTTAGGCAAATTCGTCTAAATCGTTTTATAAAAAAAGACACTACAACATTATTAAATAGTTTCTTAACTTTAATTGATTTTCTTGTATAGACATTTTTTATGCCACAGCTACTTAAAAATAAATTATTTAATTTTCGTATTTAGTTGCATTTTAAATTAACATATAAAAAATCCAAAATAATTTTAAAAAGCATCTGATGGATTAATTTGAAAACAAATAATATTTAAAAAATACAGTTGAAATAAAGGAATAACAATTGAACTTAAAATTAAATTATTTTAAATAAAAGAAACTCAAAATACTTGTCAATTGAAAATATGAAAACATCACAAATTTTTTAATTTTAATGTCTAGTTTTTTGGAGGTATTTGGAACTGAAATAATGATGTTGGAATTTTTTTTATTAAGATATTTCGTTGAAATTTGGTACACCGACTTATGTCGGCCCAAGGACGAAGCCTATTGATTTTGGTGAACATCGGTCTATGTTTAGACCTAGTGCCCATATAAGGGTCCCCCCAAAATTATATTGTTTATACGCTGCAGGTCGCAAATATTAAGATCTTTTGATGAAATTTGGTACACAGACCTATTTTGGCCCAAGGACGAAGCCCATTGATTTTGGTGAATATTGGTCCATGTTTAGACCTAGTGCCCATATAAGGGTCCCGCCAAAATTATATTGTTTATACGCTGAAGGTCGCAAATATTAAGATATTTTGATGAAATTTGGTACACAGACCTATGTTAGCCCAAGGACGACGCCTATTGATTTTGGTGAATTTCGGTCCATGTTTAGACCTAGTGCCCATATAAGGGCCCCCCAAAATTATATTGTTTATACGCTGCAGGTTGCAAATATTAAGATATTTTGATGAAATTTGGTACGCCGACCTATATCAGCCCAAGGACGAAGCCTATTGAGTTTGGTTAACACCGGTCCATGTTTAGACCTAGTGCCCATATAAGGGTCCCCCCCAAAATTGGCTTGGTTACAAACTGCAGGTCGCAAATATTAAGATATTTTAATGAAATTTGGTTCGCTGACTCACATTATAGAAAATTTTGACACAAGTCCCATTTTAACCCATTCGAATTTCGGATCCAAACATTAGTTGGCTTTTAACTAGACTGGTGTAGGGTATTGTACAGTCGGCATGCCTGACTTTAACCTTTTTACTCGTTTTACTATATTATTTTTTGTTTAAAATATATTTTATTGTGGTATTGTCAAAAAATATTAGTTTTAAATTTCTCCAACCAAAATTGCCAGGGTTGCCACTTCATTATTAGCCTTTTTTAAAAAAGGCAAAATCGGCTGCCACTGTACAGCCTTCATTTATTATCGGAAATCAAAAATGTAAAGTGATTCTTAATACCAGATAAATTCTCTACTCCATATCGTGGCCGGATTTTTAGTTTTTTAATTTTTTGTTAACAAAGTTCCAACGCAAACTTGAAACGGTTTATGGGTATTTGAATACTAAACCTGATAGTTCTAAAAAACGATAATAGATATATTATTATACATAATGCTACTCATATTATTTTGTAAAAATGCTATAATTTTGTACATTTTTTTATTTATTTCGGATTTTTTTCCCATTTTTATTTATACTGATTACTTGTATAACTTATATTAAGCCATCAGCACCTGCCCCATATGACGTGACTTCAACATTCATCAAGGAATAGTCATTGGCTTATCTCTGAAAACTGCGTGCAATTCTTACATCTTTTGATGTAATTTTTATCTTTTTATTAGGCCTTGTTATAAGATATATGATTTCTAATAAAAACAAGTTAATAAAAATGCAAACAAAAAGTAATACACACAAATTTACCACATAGAGCAGGGCTGGCAAAACTATGACACGCGTGTCAGTAGTGGCACGCGAGTAGATTTTAGGTGGCACGCTTTGTTGGATATTTTCAAAAAATTTAAACTATTAGAAGACCAGCAAAAAATGCAGTTAAATGTTAAATTTCGCTACAAAAATGTGTGATTTAACTCCATAATGGTGAAATTTTTCATAGAGCATGTAAATCGTCTTTTAAAATGAATAAAACTCAGTATTGCCACCATTTTTTGTTTAAAGAAATATGGTTAATACAGAACTCGCAAATTCGATTATCACAAAATTCTGGGAATATTTCTAAAATTCTAGATTCAAAGAAGTTTAATTGTTTCAATGAGAAAAGGAAAAAGTATCGGAGAAGTAAAAAGTACCAGCAACAGAAATGGAAAACAACTTGTAATAAAATTGGATCTAAGAAATTAACACCTTTACTATAAAAAAGAAAAGGTCGATTTTAAATCACAAAAGTCGACTATTATTTTAATTTTCGTACTATACAAAATATTTAAAATATGCATTAAAATTCTGTTTCAAATTTGAAGTTTTCATTTTCTTTTATTTTATATTTACTTATTTCCTTTTTATTGTTTTCAAAATTCGTTTTGATTTTCAATAAACATGAACAAAATTTTTGAATGTATATGTTTGGCATTATTTTAAATGTTCCATTTTAAATATTTCGTATAGTACTGTTAAAACAAAATCTTTGCTTTAAAATAAAGTCGACTTTAACAAAAATATACCTTTGAAAAATATTGATAGTAAGGGCGTAAGTTGTTTTTAAAGGGAAAATAGGTGTTACGAAATAACCCTGAATTAAATAAAGGTTGAAAATAAGTTTCATAATGAAATAACCCCATTTATTGGAATTTGAAATTGGGCTTTGATCGTGTTTCGTAGAGCCATTTCATCTGAAATAGAAATTTCTCTGTTCAAATCCATAATAATCGCTTTTTATTCATTATTGCGATGATAAAAACCGCGCGATTTATTTTAACAAAATCAAATTTTTGCCCGAAGCACATTTTTCAACTAGTTTCTTACGTACTTAAATAATTAATGGCCCCCAATAATTTAACTTATTTTTTAATAATATGAAATAACCACCGAAAATAGAATAACCCCCCAAAAAAATGAAAAGGCAATAACGTTCAAACTGTTTTAATTTTTTTTCATTGGGGATTTTTTCATAATGAAAAAATCTCAATATCTAAAGATTAAATAAACTCCTAAAAATTAAATAACCGTCTAACATGTTTACGTCATTTCTTGGATGTTATTTAATTTTTCCCTTTGGGGGTTATTTCATGGGGGTTATCCGTAGCGCTGATAAATATGTACATTTGCGATGATATATTTAAGAGAAATTTTATAAATTTTAAAATTTTTTTAAAAAATGACTTTTAAAAAACAACTGAAATTAAGGTGGCACCCCAAGTAAAAAAAAATGATATGGAGCCATATAAAGTTATATTTAATTATATATAATCTTTTATGTAATTAGATATAATTATATCCGAAAAATGAGAACGTCTCATTGTATCATATTGTATCGAATTGTATACAATTGTATACAATTTGGTACAATTTGATACAATTTTATGCAATTCGATGCAATTGTATCCGAATTTTGTCCTCATCCAATTACATCAAATTATATCTTTTTGTATAAAATTATATAAAATGTTATAAAAGTAGACATAGTTTGATACAATTATATCTAAATATTAACCTTATACTTTTTATCATATTATATAGGACCATATCTAACAATATACAAAAATTATTTTTTTAAATAAAAAAAAATGTTCAATTACTTGTAATTGCAATTGTTCTTTTTTGAATTGCAATTACAAATAATGTGTAATTGTAGTTGAGTTTTTTTTCAATTACAATTCCATGTAATTATCTTATTGCATGTGTAATTACCCTACGGGAAATTTTAACAAACTGTCACCGAACTGGCCCCTTTATATAATATAGACTGGTCACTTTTACATGGCGTTGTCATAGGAGGTGGAAATTGACCCCTTGTGAAATGTCACAAGACAAATCCTAGGACAGGTTACTGAACTCTCATAAAAACAAAGTTCAGGAACCTGTCCTGGGATTTGTCTTGTGACATGTCACAAGGGGTCAATTTCCACCTCCTATGACAACGCCATGTAAAAGTGACCAGCCTATTTCATATAAAGGGGCCAGTTCGGTGACAGTTTGTTAAAATTTCCCGTAGGGTAATTACAAAATGTAATGATTAACCCCAGGTCTGCTGGAGATCTTATAATTTCGATAAATCTTCCATTACTTTTATCCAGATTTATCATGACAGTGCAATAAACATGAAAATTTTTTTCTTTTAATATAGTAATTTTAAAATAACGTTAACAACACTGAAATTTTAAAGTCAATTCAAGTTTTTTTTCTAATTTTTTTGTTGTTGCCTTTATTTTTAAAGATCAAAATAGTGGATAAATTCGCCACGAAAGGCAAGGAGGTGGTTTAGAAAATTCTACAGAATTTTAACGTAATGTTTGTTTTTTCATTTTGTCACTTGTTTTAAAATTAGCGATATAAACCTCTTATCAAATTACATAGTAAAATTTAGGCAGTACTGATCGGTTCTGTACAAACTGTATATTTTTGGAAATCCTATAAAATTTCCTTAAGTCTTGCATTATCTTTATCTACAAATAGTCACCAGACTTAAAATTGAAGCACTTTAAACATGACCAAATTTTTCTTTGTTTTTAGCGTATATTAAAAACTTACAATCAGAAAATTCTCACGCAAAACAGTAAAAATTACTAAAAACATATGATGCAAAAAATAAACTCACACACGAATCATGCACGGGTTATTCTTACTCACGCTCACGCACGAATCACTTAAGTATAGTAATTATTACTCACGTGTGAATAACGTGACTCACGAACATTTCGTGTCACGCGCCAATCCCTAGTAATTACTAAATCTCAAACTAGTTCAAAATCATTGATAACATGGAACCAAATATAATATAATACGGTTTTATATGGACCTTATATATTTTTATATAAAATGAAAAAATTGCCTATGTGGGATGATATATAATTATAGATGATTTTATAAAGAACGTTATAAGTTATATATGGGTTCATATTCGTCAATGTATAATCATAACTAACACAAATTATAAAATATTTTTTATATGGATCCACATAGTTTTATATTATTATGTATAGTGTCATACTAAATTATATATAAACGTATATGTAATTAGATCTTTTATATGTTACTTTATGTACTTATATATAGCACATACATATATATGTAGGCCAGTATGTAATAATATAAAATCACATATGTCTCCATATTAAAACCTTTGAGGAAAAAATATCTAATATATGACTATATAAAAGTATATATGCTTGAATTTAAAAGCATATGTGAACATATGTAACTATAAGTTACTATATACAATTAGATAAAATAATATGTGATTATATCAAAACTTTTTTACTCGGGACGCGATAAATTTTTACAAAAAAAATTTGTCCGTTTCTGGCACACAGCGAAAAAAGTCTTGCCACCCCTGACATAGAGTATTACTTTGGTACTAAAACATGTTTTACAAAAAACATGTAGAAATTTAATTTCTTCGAATTTTTTACTGAAATTTTCGGAGCATATAGAGGAAAGTATGATTCATCCAAATAAAATATAAAAATAATTCCTACAGTTGATACCCCCCTTAAACAAATTTCAATATTAATTAGATCTCAGATTAATTTTAATAAATTAGAGAATAATACTCTTTTAGAGTTTAGTTATTTAAAACATAAGTTTAAACTTTATTTAAATAATTTGTTTTAATTTTATTTTTAGCGAGTAGTCTGTAAGGATCATTGTCATCCATAGACTTTATAAAAATAAAGAAATGAAATAAATGTGCATAAATAGTGACTAGTTTTCGCGAAATTCAAGAAACAAATTTGACAGCAGTGCTGCAGTTCACTGCCACTGTAAATATCTGGATTGGGATTTATAAATGGACTTAAAAAATACATTTGTTTGAAATACCTTTTGTTTGTATTGTATATTTAAATTTAACATTACAGTTTTTTGCAAGCTTTTTGTAAAAGCAAATTGTTTGCTGGGTTAATGTATTTTGTTTTTTATTGCATTGCTATTGTATTTTCGTCCGTGTGAAACAAAACGTCATCTAGAAATAGCACATATAAAATTTTATCCCTAGGGGACATTCTTTTTAAAATTGCCAGAGTCCATTTTAACAAAAAGGTTTTGCGTTTTTTTTACTTCATATTTCGTATGTAATTTGTTAATTTAGTAAGGGAAGTCATAATATGTAGTAACAATAGCGGATGCAGTGCTTGTTTAGGAGTAACATACCCATGCACATAGATATACTAGATTAACAAACACACACACACACACAGTCATGGAAAGTTTTATTTATATACATAAACTATGTATGCATCATATAGTTCTATTTTGTTTTATACTCTAACTTGACCCAGATTTATAATAAAAATATAAAAAATGAAAAAATATAAAGGAAAAAAAAAATTAAAAAAACAACAAAAATGAAATCATGTTAACATAAGAGAATAAATACTAACATAAAAATAAACATACTAAGGAGTGGTATCGTATCTAGGGTTTTTCATTTCCCGGGACAGCGGGATTTTTTTCTGAATTTCCCGCTCGTTAGAAAATGAATATATCCGACGTATGTTTACTTAAAAAATTCGATACCTATTAAAAAAAACTTACGACAAAGTTCATCTTTTGGTTGCAGTCATGACAATATCTACTTAATATATTCTGAGATAAGGGCTTAATATAAAATATCCATATCTTCCACTTTTTCGAGATCAATTCGTTAAACAGTTTAAATAGCAAACTAATATGCAGGTAACATATTTGTGTGGAAGACCGTCTAAATTTTAAAACAACTCTTAGAAATACATTAATTAAATATTAATTCGCGGTTGAAACGGTTAAACAAATTGAATCATAAATTCTTTCAGGATATAATGGAATGGTTAATGGGTGCAAATTTGTATCGGACCAGCTTTAGAATAAGAACTAAACCGATTTTTTGATTAAATATGGAATCCAAAAACTTCTGTTTCTAGATATTTTGTTTCTATGCAGATTTTTAGAAGTGTTCGTCTATTTTTATTAAAAAGTTTAAAAGTGAGTATTTTTCACACAAATTTTTAGGCAAATGGTCTAAATCTTTTTATAAAAATATACACTAAAATATTATTAAATAGTTTTAAAACTTTAATTGGTATTTTTTGAATAGAAATTTTTTATGGCACAACTAGTTAAAAAAAATTATTTATTTTCATTGTTGCATTTTTTTTAAATTAACATATATAAAATCCAAAATAATTTGAAAAAGCATCTAATGCATTATTTTAAAAATAATAGTAAGCTTTAAGTGCAGCGCGAAGTTTTCAACTCAGTCCCGTTCAAAAATATATTTTTTAATATTTTGTATTTTTTAATCATCCCAGAGGATGATTTGCGATGCAAATCGAAATATCGGAAGAAAATTAAAAAATAAAATATTGAAAAATAAAACACAAAATATTTGGATTTTTATTTTTTTTTAAATTTATGACCTAAAGCCAAACAATACTAAAAATATAAAAATACCAAAGGTCAACAATATTTATTCTAACAAAAACATAAATTTTTAAAAATACAACTGAAATAAAGGAATATCAATTGAAATTTAAATGAAATTATTTTAAGTAGGTAATAAAAACTCAAAACACAACAACTGAACATACGAAAATATTAAGGGTTTTCACAAGGGGTGTACTATTTGTTGTATCGTTGTATCGTCCTAACAAAAAACAGAGTTGTTAAAAATTAAATTGAAAAAATACAACATTTGAGAATAGCACGATACAACATTTTTACGTATGTTTAGTGTCCTATGTTTGAGTATGTCAACAGAAGAAAATTGAATAGAAAATCGTTGTTAAACACAAATAAAAATTTTAACAACTCTGTTTTTTGTTAGAACGATACAACGATACAACAGATAGCACACCCCTTATGAACAACCTAATTATAATTTTTTTTTTTTTATTTTAATGACGAGTTTTTTTTGGAGGTATTTGGAGCTGAAATACTGATGTTGAAATGTTGTGTATATATATTGATTTATTTGAACAAAGACCATCATTAAAAAATATAAAATTTCCGAGGTACGAGAACTTTTGTTGGTATTTAAACTTGATAATGTCTAATAAAATTTGTTTTCGGTTTAACAAAACCTAAAAAATGCGTCCTAAATAATACTTTTTTATATTATATATTATATTATTAAATTTTAAATCGCATTTTTTAATTTTAAATATTTTTTATTTAAATTATTTTTAAAGCAATCAATGTTTTTAATTGAAATAAAGCTTCCAAATTTTTAATTTACTAGCTAAAACTTCTGTAAAAGAATAAACAAAATCCCGGGATATAAATTCCCGGGATTGCGGGATTGAAAAAAGGGCGGGATTCCCTAATCGTATCACAGATTAGATACACAAACACACACACAAGAATAACGATATGTTTTATGTGAAATAAAATAGGAAAATAAAAACATTTTCATTTTATCCCTCTTCTCATATTTTACTAAAGTCAAATATATAAATTTTGTTTTTATACATAAAGAATTATTTGATTGTTTTTGCTGTAAACGAGGTACTCGTAAATGTCTAAGATTTTCTTTTTGGCATAAGTATACAAATGCACAAACGTACGCACATCTATACACTCAAGGAAAGTCTGCAGACAAGATTTGTTAGTTGTTTTGGTAGTATTTCAGTTTTGTCAATTTCAAAGGAAAAACATTCATTTGTAGAAGAAATGTAAATTTTAACTACATTTTTTAGTTATTAAAATAAAGAACAACTGCAAAAAGTTACATTTTCTTTTTTATAAAAGAAAACAAAAAAACCAAGTAGTAAATGTCAGTACTTTTTGTTAGTAAACATAATTAAACAAAAGTTTTGGTTTGACTAATTTCTTGATTGTTTTATGAACAGTCTAAAATAAATAAAAATTAATGTTACGATATATAAAACGAAATATTAGTATATAATATTCTAAGTGTACTCATACTAAATGTGACCAACTGATTTTGGTAATAAAAGGGGATTTTGATGCAAAGAGCGTATATTTAACAAGCGTTTGATAATCTACACTTTGCAATAAGCTTCAAAGATGGTTGCCAATCAAATCTCATTGTAGTATGAACATCAAAGGTGATATATGTACACATTTGTGTATAATTCGAAATCCATCTTAGAGGAAACTTAAACGAAATAAAAAATTACATAGTAAAAAAAGAAAAGAACAATTATAGACTTTGGGGCGCTGATTACGAATATGGCCTTCGAATTCTAAAGTTAGGTATTTGTTATAAATATATACCAAAAAGTTTTTTTCGAATATTAAAGTTTTTGAGAAACTACAAAAAAAAAATTGAAAATTATTACTAGGAATCGGAAGTTCATGTATTTATAATCGTGTTTTATGTATATAAAATATGTATTTACAATCGAAAAATATGCATTTAAAATTTTACGTTTGTTATTGACTTTTTCAACGTTTTCAATATTATCAATTAAATTTTGGTATTATTTGTCTCTGAAAGTATGTAGTATAACAAGTTTCTATGCAAGTCGCTCACGTATTGTTACGCGCTCTCGCACTGGCTCTTTGAGATTTGAAGAAGTTAATGGGTTTAGTTTTTGTTATATTTTTTCATATTATACATATCAATTGAAACAATTTTTAATATTTTTTAAAATTTAACCATATATCTTAACCTATCACTTTGTAATAAAATTTTTTCAATTCTCGTCCAGAGCCAGTTAACTGAGGTAGACACACATGCATACCCTTGAGATTCTACGCTCGTTGCTATAACATTGAAAATTATGATTAATCATTAGCAGAATTGTGACGAAAAGTTTGTCCACAAACTAGTGTCACACACTGTAGCCATCATTAGCGAATAAATGTTAGAATAACAACACACAATAAATGTAGGTTTATATAGCCCGGGAAAACTTTGGTAATGCCTGCGAAAAACTCATGCATTACCTTGTAATGTGTACCCCTTATAAGTACCGATAATTGGGAACATAATTCTCCTTACCTTCAGCATTAGTTTGAAATATAAAATAATTAGTTACCGAAAATTTATTATATAATGCACTATTTTGTAATGTATACTCTTAATCATCAGCATTAGTTAAAACCACAGAATAACTAATTACCGATAGTTGATTACGGAAGCTCCTTACATTTATCATTATTTTAAAACGTGAAGTAATGCATTACCGAATGTTGATTAAATAATGCATTATAGCACGCGCAATTGTATTGTTGGAAGCATTTGATTGTTTTTCGATGAGTACAAAAGGGCAGTTTAGAAAATTGAAAGCAAAGCGCTCAATAGGAGTAGACTAGCATGATTTTTTAAAGGTTGAAATTTTCGTTGATGCAAAAAATATTTAATTTTTACTAACATTAAAAAAAATATTATTTTGGTAAATTTTTTACAAAAAAAGTAAAACTGTATAGAATTTTTTTAATGAAAAGTCTTAAAAATCTACAAAATGGCTTTTTTCGGCAAGGATTTGTAAAAATGGAATTTAGCAAAATAAGTGGAAAAATGTTATTTAATGGCAAATGCCAGAAAAAATTTTCCCTGCATACATCTAACATAGTGACCTAAATAGACGCTTCGGCTGGTAAGTCGGGGGGTGTTTACTGATCACCCGAAGAAGCGTAGAAACATGTGTAAATTGTCCAGGAGTAGACACACTTTGACTGATGTTTACAGATCACCAGGAAGGGCTTTTGAGCGTAGTATATTCACTTCGGATGGTGTTTAACGATCACGTTATGAAGTTTAAAAACAAGGGTTAGTCATTCGGGAGTAGGGAGCTAAATACCAGCCAAAGTATTGACTGGTGTTTAGCGATCACCAGGAAAAGTTAGTGAGTGTGGTAGATACGCTTCGGATGGCGTTTAGCGATCACCTGACGAAGTTTTGGGAACTTGCGAAATTATATTAAGAGACTGAGTGTGGGTGATAACCTTCGGCTGGTGTTTGCGCTCGCCAGACAAAGTTAGAATAAGACTAAAGTAGTGAAATAGTTTTCCTCGTGGTTAGCGATCACTTGGAGAAACAATTGGTGGAGGGTAGTAGTACCGTATATAGCTCCACTGAACTTCGGATGGTGTTTACCGATCACCTGACGTAGTTACGGCGATACGAAGCCGAAGCACACTTGGTGTTTTCCGATCACTATGTTAGTTTTGGCCAGGGATGGAAAAGCTCGGTCGATTTTTTTTAAAAAGAGCGATCCAAAAAAAAAGCTCGCTCGTTTTTTTAAAACGACCCAAAAATTTTAGCTCGTTCTTATGTAAAAATGGAAATAACTAAAATATATAGTTCCCTCACTTCCTCAAAAATTACGCTCTAAAAATTAAAAAGAGCTTTATATAAAAAAAGGCTTTTACGTTTTCATAAATCGAGCATTATGAAAACGTAAGCACTTTTTAAGTAAATTTGAAAGCTCGTTTGGATCATTTACAAAAATAAAATTGAATATTTTGATAAAGTAAATGTAGGCAAAAACATAAATACGGTATTTCCAATAGCATTTCATAAATTATTAACAAGTGTATAACTATATAAGGCACACTGCATTACATATTAAGTGCATTATCAATTCAGTAATCAGTAAATTCTTACTGATAATGAAATCTAGTTTGCATTACCAGTAAAGTTTTACTGATTTCTAAAAAAATGCAGTAATCAGTAAATTTTTACTGATAATGAAATTTAATTTGCATTTACTGATTACTGGAATTTTTTTCAGTAATCAGTAAAAATTTATTGGTAATGCAAATTAAATTTCATTACCAGTAAAAATTTACTGATTACTTTATTTTTTACTGGTAATGCAAACTAAATATCATTTTCAGTAAAAATTTATTATATTTCACTAAAATTTTGATTTAAAAATAAAGTTATATCATTCACCCTTAATATGCAGCTCTACAAAAAATACAGTATTTATAAGTCGCGCAACTTTGCAGTAGATTTAGGATAATTGACGGGTGCTGCTTTCGAATCTGCAACCAGTTTATTCATGGCTCCAAATTTTGGACAATGCCTAATTTTACTTTTCTCCATTTTTAACCAATTATTCCAATAAAAAAATAATAATTTAGTAATACATTTATAATTTAGTAAATAACAAAATAAATTTGATATATATTAAGCTGTTGGTATTATTAATTGCCTAAGGCCTGATTACTGAATGTTCAGTTAGCTACTAACTGGATTCAGTAATCAGGCCTTAGGCAATTTAAAATTTAAATGTCGGCTAAATTTTAACTGAACATTCAGTAATCGGGCCTAAATGATTAAATTCCTTTAATGAGAGTGCATTAAATTTTCTGTAATCAGTAAAAATTTACTGGTAATGCAAATTAAAATTCATTACCAGTAAACATTTACTGATTACTTAAAATTTTTTCAGTAATCAGTAAAAATTTACTGGTAATGCAAATTAAATCTCATTACCAGTAAAAACTAACTGATTACTTAATCCCCTGTTTATGTATTACGAAAATGGTCTAAACGAAAGCAAAGTAACGAAAATTTGTTTTTGTTTTCCATATATTTTCGACGAAAGTAATTGTCAATGCGGCCCTATGCTCCTTGCAGGAGTAAAAGGAACAAATATATATATATAATTGTCAATTGCTACCGTTTGGAGTATTTTCGTAATAGATAAACAGGCCCTAAATTTTTTTCATTAATCAGTAAAAATATACTGGTAATGAAAATTTTTTTTTCTAATTAAATTTTTATTTAAGAAACTTTTATATTATACATATAAAAGTTTTTTATTTACATTTAAAATTTCCTAATTGTTTTTTTTTTATTCATAATCGAAGGACTATACTCCATATCCTAATCGTGTTTGGTGTTAAGTTTGCAAAAAGAATTCGAAAAAAGATTTCCAAAAAGGAAAATATTTGCATCAATAAATATATTCATTTGCAAAATGTTAATCGCTGTATAAGTCCTTAATTCATTGTCTGCGCCACAGAGACTATTTTCGCAACCCGCTATTATCTTGTACTTTTTTAAGTGAGTTGTTTTTAAATTTATAATCTAGGGACTATAATACTCATTTCATACGACAAAATTTGATGGCTATTTGCAAAAAACAAAATACAAAAAAATCGCGAAAAAAAAATTTGCAAAAAGTAATATTTTTGCATCACTATATTTGTTTGTAGAATGTAAATCGCTGATTAGGTTTTTAATTAACTTTTTGCACCATAAAGCCTATTTTCGCGTGCCATTATTTTAAAATTTTCTAAGTGCGGTTTTTTAAATTCATGATCTAGGGATTACTACCAATTTTATACACCAAAATTTGCAAAAAAAATAAAAAATCGCAAAGAAATATTTTTTCAAAAAGGAAATTTTTTACACAATATACTTGTTAATCGCTGATTTAATTTTTCAATTATTTTTTTGTATCTAAAGCCTTTTTTCCCGATCCACCATTATACTCCAATTTTCTAAGTGCGGTTTTTTTAATTTAAAATCGAGGGAATATAATACCCACTTTATATTTGGTGGTTAGTTGCAAAAAAAATTTAGAAAAGAATTTGCAAGAAATTAAAATTTTTCCAGCAATATATTTGTTTGCAGAATGTAATTCGCTGATTTATTTTTTTAATCCGTGTTTTGTACCATAAGGTATTTTTTTGCGTTCCGCCTATATTTTACAAATTTTTAAGTACGGTTTTTGTTAAAGGTATATTCTAGGGGTTAGTTGCAAAAAATAATTGGGAAAAAAATTTGCAAAAAGGAAAATTTTTGCATGATTACGTTTTTGAATTCAATTGTTGTATCATAAAGTCTTTTATTCGCGTTCCGCCATTATTTTGCAAATTTTTAAATGTGTTTCGTTTTTTTTAATACAAAGTTCATTAAAAAATTTGGTGGTTAGTTAAAAAAAAAAACTTAGCAAAAAGAAAATTTTTGCATCAAAGTATTCGTTTGCAGAATGTAAATCGATAATTAGTTTTTTGAACCACAAATTCTATTTTAGTATTCCGCCATTATTTTGCAATTTTTTTTAAAATTCATAACCAAAGGACTATAATACTGTTGGGATATAGTGTAAGTAAGTTACCAGTCCAGATTTTTATAATAATTAATTATTTTGATGGGAACAAGCTTTTTTAGCGGCTCGATTTAAAATGCTCAACTAAATTTCATTAGTGAGCTGCTCGATGAAAAAAGCTCTATGAAATTTTTTACGCGCTGCTCGATTTGAGTAGCTTTGTGAAATATTGAAAAAAATAAAGATTGTCAAAAAGTGTGAACGCTTTCTAAAACGTGTGAACCCATTTTGACATATGTGTAACGAATTGTGTTCACACTATTATACATTTTCTTTCTAAAACACATTTCTGACATGTATAACACACTTGTGTGATAATCGAAGCGGGGCTTAAGTGATAGACACAATCGAGATGTTCTTCGTTAAGCAGGCATATACCATCTACCCGCTTCCGAGAGACAGCTAAATGTGCCTGCCACACGTTTAAGACAAATTCTGCAAACAAGTGTAAACTTTGAATATGTTAGATATGACTAGGGTTTTTCTTTTCCCGGACTTTTTCATTTCCCGGGACAGCGGGATTTTTTTCTGGATTTCCCGGGATCCCGGGAATTCCCGCTCGTTAGAAAATATATAAATTCGACATATATTGTACTTGAAAAACTACTTTTTGGTTAAACACCGTTCGACAAAGTTTCTCTTTTGGTTGTATCCATGAGAAAATGTTCTGAAAGGAGTGCTAAATATCCATGTCTTCCACTTTTTCCAAGTCAATTCGTTTAACAATTTAAATCGTGAATTAGTATTTATGTAATATATTTATATGGAAGGCCGTCCTAATTAAAAAAAAAACTCTTAGTAATATATTAACTAAATATTAATTTCGCCGTTTAAGCTGTTAAACGAATTGATATAGAAAAGTGAAAGACACGGTTATATTATTTTGATCCCTTTTTCAGGGTATATTGGAATTGCTAATGGGTGCAAACTTGTGTCGGACCAGTTTTATAGTCAGAACTAAAATCAATTTTTTGCTTAAATATTTCTTATACATGAAATCCAAAAATTTATATTTCTAGATATTTTGTTTTTTTCTATGCTAATAAAATTAGTTTAATAAAAAAGTTTAATAGTGACCATTTTTCACAAAAATTTTTAGGCAAATTCGCCTAAATTGTTTTATAAAAGTAGACACTAAAATATTAAATAGTTTCATAGCTTTAATTAGTTTTCTTGAATAGAAATTTTTTATGCCACAACTCCTTAAAAAGAAATTATTTAATTTTCATATTTAGTTGCATTTTAAATTAGCATATAAAAAATTCAAAATAATTTGAAAAAGCATCTGATGTATTTATTATTTTAAAAATTAATAATATTTAAAAAATATATTTAAAATAAAGGAATAGCAATTGAACTTTAAATGAAATTATTTGAAGTAAAAGAAACTCAAAATACTTATGTTAATTGAAAATACGAAAAAATTACTATTTTTTAACTTTAATCCCTAGTTTATTGGAGGTATTTGGAACTGAAATAATGATGTTGAAATGTTGTATAAGGCTGGTTTACACTATAAGATTTTCGGTACGATTTTATTTCAGTACACGTGCAAAACATATAGCAAGGTTGCAAAATCTTTCCGAGAATCTTGTAGTTTAAAACAGCCTATATAAATATTGCTTTATTTGAACAAATATCATCATCTTAAAGAAGAAAAAAATTCCCGAAGGACAAGTATTTTAGTTTGTAAATTTGGTAATTGCTAATATAATATTTTTTGGTTTAACTAAACCAAATTCAATTGGCATACAAAAACAATTTGGCTTAATTCAGTTTATTAAATTTTAAACCGTATTTTTTAATTTTAAATATTCTTTATTTAAATTAATTTAAAAAAAATCAATGCTTTAAATTTAAATAAAGCTTCTAAAATTGCAATAAAACTAGCTAAAACTACTGTAAAAGACTAAAATAAATCCCGGGAAATCCCGCATAAAATTCCCGGGATTTCGGGATTCAAAAAAGGGCGGGATTCCCGGGAATCCCGTCCCGGGAATTCCCGGGACATAAACCCTAGATATGACTCAAACTAAACATCAATGCTCTCACCCATTTGCCCTGGGACCATGAATGGCAAAACGTTATATTCAGTGACGAAAAAAAATACACCCATTTGTTTTCTATCTACCAAAACGAATGCCGAAAATTACCTTGCGGACGTTTTTATAACATATTTTGAAGAAATTGAGTTGTCACATCCCATTTTTCAACAGCAAAATTCACCAATTCATAGAGTACGAGTTATTTCTGAGTGGTTTCCTCAACAAAAAAAAAAAAAAACATGGTAACAATGAAGTGGGCAGTCCTCAGTCTGGATATTAAAAACATGTGAGATTTCAGAGATATGAACATCAGTTTAACACTTCAAGAGAGCTAAAAGAAGAAATCGCTCGACCAGGAAATCGATATTTCCGAGTTTAAAAATTTGGTGCATTCTATGCCGCTAAAAATGGAAAAGGTTATTCGAGTGTCAGGGGGACACTTGCATTATTAATTCTTACTTAGTTAAAAAAAGGCTTTAAGAAGTATTTAATGATTTTGATAGCATATTTATTTCCTTCTGAAGCTTAATTAAATTTTGTTCATTAGTACACTCAAAATGCTACGTCTGTTGGCTGGACAGAAAAATATTCAAATTCAACAAAATTTATTCCTGTTTTTTGGCTTAAAAAATATTTGTTGATTTTAACAAATCTAAATTTAACCATCGCGCAACCATCTATCTGATGAATCAGCAGTAATGCTTCAAGTTGTGTAAATAAAATATTAGATTTGTAATTATTTTATTTCAGACTTAAGTTACGTTCCCAACAAAGAGAACACAATAAGAAAAAGCACATAGTGCTGTTAATAAAGACATTTAATAAAAAACATAACCAAAGTGTTTAATTGGCGCCCGAGCAGGGACCTGAAAGGATAATTTATAACAATAAGGATCCTTTAGGATCTAAATTAAAAGCCTTGACGTGGCTCCTTAGTAGAATTCGAACGGGTGTGTACGTTTCTGTCGCAGCCAGTCAAGCCCGGTAAACGGTATTTTTTAAATAAATAAAACTATTTAAGTAAATTAAAGCTAAAATTAAATGTAACAAATTCATTCATCTAACTAATTAAAATTTTTTGAAAACCCCAAAAATAAATCTTAAGTTTGTTAAGTGTAACAAATAAATAAAACTAAGCGCAACAAATAAATTCTTCTAACTAATTAACATTTTTGAAAACCCCAAAAATAAAACTTAAGTTAAATAATTGTAAAAAATAAATACACCCAATGAAATAACAGTTTATCGAAAGAAACCGGAATCAAGTGAACCTCGAAGGAAATTGAAAATACAAATAAAATCCAACAAGTTAAGGATATTGAATCTTGCTCCAAAATTTTCGTTTTTGATAGGGAATCAAGAAACCAAGTAAAATATTTTGATTCAAATCAAATTAAATTAAAGTTAAATATAGAAATTATTTGCTAAAATGAGCCAAGAGGAGCAACTATCGGCAACATTGTCGAAACTAAATTTAACGGCACCTCCGAGTAGTACTAATTCATCATCCTCATTTACTAACAATCAGAAAAGGGAACTTTTGAATTTAATATCGACAACAGTTTCTTCTATTTTAAATCCTGTGGCAGAACGGGATGAAGAAATTACAGTAGATTTCAATAGAAACCCCGAATCGTCAGAACGTATACCTGACGTGGTCAAATGACTAAGGGAATTTTCTGGGAAACCAGAAGAGTTCAATTCATGGAGAAAGTCTGTGGATCGGATACTCCTAATGTATGGCCAGAATAGGGGCACACCTAAATATTTTGCTATCCTACACACGATTAGGCACAAAATCATAGGCGAGGCCGATGCGGCGCTCGAATCATATCGAACGCCACTAAACTGGGAGAAATAAAGATGTGGGTACCCTCGAGTACCAAATGACAACTCTTGCCGAACGCGGAAACTCCGTTCAGGAGTTTTACCAACGGGTATACCAATACCTTTCTTTGATTTTGGATAAGATTGATTGTCTCGATCTGGGAGAGGAAGCTCTGTCCGCAATGACAGCAGCGAACAGAGGAAAGGCTCTCGACACTTTCATGAGTAAATGGCTATTTGTCAAGTCTTCTGAGTGTAAGGGAACCGACAAGATTACAACAGGCCCTACAAATGTGTCAGAAATTGGATAATTTGAACTATAGGACAGTTCATGCCAATAGTATGGAGAGGGTCATCAGCGACCCCCTCCGATGGTACGAACGTTTTAGCCGAACTAACTAACCCACATGGAAAGTTTCCTGGGGCAGTTAATGTCTACCCATATGGGCAAAACAGACTTGATCCGAATCCATCACATCTTTCACCACCTCTGCCACCCAGACAACCGATACCATTGGAGGTGGATAGGTCAGTCCAGACGAGGCAGTTAAATTAACAGAATAGACCAATGTATCCGCAGCAGAGCTTCGAAAGACTTAATTCAGTTTAAGCTTAAATCACAAAAACTTGAATTCAGATTTTAAAAATGTGCATGTACCATTCCGTTAAACCATTCGTAAAGAATTCATTGATAAGCTTCATTCACAAAGCTTTAATAAGAATTGAATGAATTCCCAACTTGAATCATTCAAATCGCATGTTCATTCATAATTTTACTAATTGAATGAAGAAATTTTATTATCATTCACTTAGTGCAGTGTAGCATAAAACTAACACATAATCAAAACCAAAGCATACAAGCTGTAACAACGCATACAATAATATTTATCTATGCTAGATGAATTTTAAACGTTTTTTATTTGTATTATGCTAATATTTCAGCAATTACATGCAAATTTAAATTTTTCATTTGGCTAAATGAATGAAGAAAAACATTTTGCATTCACCTTTTTACTAAGTGAATTCAAGTAAATTTGGTTTCATTCAATTAGAATTCAATATAAATAGAATTAATTCATATAATTTAAAGCTTTTGGGAATTAAGCTATCGAATGAATTCCATAAGAATGCTATTACGGAATGAAATTTAACCCAAATTAAATTAATTTTTAAAAAGTGAATGAAAGAATTAAGCCTTTTAAACCTTTGATTAGCAGCAGGTACAGAATTTGGGACGGCCAGTTTGGCAAAATCCCCCTAATAATTTCCCGCAAGGTGGTGATAACCAGGCTGGGAAAAGGCCACTATCACAGAATAATTCACAACCCAATAAGGTTCAATTCGTTTTTAACACGGAAGCAGCGGAATTCATTCCGTTTCAGTATATTGTGGATGGAAGGGAATATTACGAAGACTCACAAAATTATCCTTCTGAGTATGAGGCGGAGAACGACGAAAGTGAGCAAACAAACCCTGCTAATGACGATATTAATTTTTTAGATTAAGCTCTTTCTCACTGCCGTATTTCCTTTTTAAGATGAAAAACGGCAACGACTTGAAATTTCTTTTGGATACCGGATCTAATAAGAACTACGTTAAGCCTACCTATATTCGAAATTCCATTCCGAACATACACTTTTTTACAAATTCAGTTGGCGGAACTGTTAAAATCACCCACCATGCGAATATCGATATTTTCAATAATGAAATAGGTAAACTTAAATTTCATATTCTACCTAACCTTAACAATTTCGATGCCATAATTTTTTTTTTTTTTAACTTTATTTCTTTATTTATTGGATCTTTCTTATTTCAGAAAATAACAATAAGTATTAAAATCTTAAATCAACTAATAATTTCTGGGTCTATTGCCATTGCAATAGAAAATCCATTTTTCGTTGCGTAAAATGTTCATCTTTCATGTGGTTCCGCGAGGGCCAATGTGTCGACCCTCTTGAGGTGAATATGTCCATTATAACATAGTAGAGAGGGTTTGGAAGAGTTGCCAGTTTTCGTACATATTTAGAGCAGAAGGTTTTTATTTCGTCGCGAACAAATGGAATATTAAGGTCCTTATGAATAATCACGTTATTAATATACCACGGGTCACCAGTAATTAGCCGCAATATTTTATTTTGTCGTCTTTGTAATTTTTCTATATTAGAAGCAGAAGCTGTTCCCCATAGTTGGATTCCATAGGTCCATATTGGCTTAATAGCTTTGTAGAGTAGAACCTTGTAGTTTAGGTTGAGAGCAGAATGGGGACAAAGGGGGCACTGAAGCTGTAAAGTTTTAAGTTTAAGTTGTGTGGATTTGGATTCAATATGTTGAGACCAGGTAAGGCGACGATCAAGGTTTATACCAAGATATTTTATGTGATTTTGCTCAGGGATATCGATGTTATTTATCTTCAGTTTGGGACAGTTTCCCTTTCTCAAGGTGAAAGTAACATGTGCGCACTTTGTTGGATTTACTTTTATTTTCCACTTGTGAAGCCATTTTTCGAGTTCCTTAATATGAGCCTGCAGACAACTAGAAGCAATTACTGGATTTTTATGTACGCTTATAAACGCTGTATCGTACCAAGTATACTGCCTTGGGGAACTCCTGCTGTGATTTTTCTTGAGTCTGAGATGTGGTCTTTATACTTTACTACAAATGAACGTTCCATTAAATAATTTCGCAGTAACTTGTGGGTATTTAGGGGTAACAAAGAGCTTATTTTATATAATAACCCATCATGTCAGACTTTGTCGAAGGCTTGGGAAATATCTATGAAGAGTGCTGAGCAATAGAGTTTATCCTCGAAAGCCTTTCTGATAAGAGTAACTATTCGATGAACCTGTTCTATGGTGCCATGATCCTTTCGGAATCCAAACTGATGAACGGGAATGATGTGGTGGTCGTTTAGGTATGGGGTCAACGCATTTAAAAATACTTTCTCAAAGAGCTTTGATAAAGTTGAAAGTAAGCTTATCGGGCGATAAGATGATACTTGGCTAGCGTCCTTACCTGGCTTAGGTATCATAATTATTTCTGATATTTTCCATGATTTAGGGTAGAAACCAGTTCGCAAGATAGAATTGAAAATGAATAAAACTAGTTTAAGGGCAGATGTTGGTAGCTCACGAATCATTTTTCCTGAAATTTTGTCCATGCCAGGGGCTTTATTTGTTTTCAATTTTTTAACTGCTGAAGTTAAGGACGAGAATCTAATTTTTATTGGGGAAACAACAAGGTCTTCAATAGCTGGCAAAGTTATGTCTGAGTTAGAAATATTAGGCGTGAACACTCTTTCGAGGTGATCGGCAAAAACTTCTGCTTTCTCTTTATGGGACCTAGCCCAATTACCATCGCTATAACGAATAGCAGATTCGTATCTAGTTGGGTTTTTAAGTTTTTTGGTGACTTTCCAAAGACTATAATCCGTGGATTTAGTTGGATTTAGACCTTCTAAATATGCCTTTAGAGCTGACTGTTTATCCTCCAAAAGAGCACTGTGAAGGGTTCTTTGACAGTGGTTTAGTTGACTTTTCAAGGTAGGAGAGCGATGTAGTTGCCATTGTCTTCTAAGATTTCTCTTTTCCTTTATAAGATTTTGAATAGTTGTTGAATATTTATTATTTTTAGGGCCGTCGTAGCGTTTAAAAGGTGTAGCTACTTTAGCTGCAGTTGATAATGTTTCCGAGAACACGTTTATAGCATCTTGTATTTCATCATCGGATTTCAGTGAAATATTTTGAGATACGTGTGAGCTTACATACTTTCTATATTTGAGCCAGTTAGTATGTCTATTAGGGAAACAAAAAGGTTTTTCGATGGTTTGCCCATTAAGCATTGAATTAATAGTGGGAGAGTGGTCAGAAGACAGGTCGAACAAAGAGACTGCAGAAAGCTGATCGCGTCTGATATTTTTAATGACTGCAAAATCTATTAAATCAGGAGTCTTTTGTAGATCTGAAGGCCAATAATTGGGCTGTCCTCCAGATATAACGTCAAGTTTAAGAGATGAGATAGCTTTTAATAGCTGTCTACCCTTAGGAGTAGTGAGCCCCAGAGTTTTGTAAAAATTAATAAATTGATCATCTGTTATTTTGTGTCTTGGGGGACAGTATAAAGAAGATATGGTGATGTTTGTGGCCGAGAGGCATATTGATGAGGCTTGAATATGATGATGCCATAATAGGCAATGACACTTTAAAAAGTTTGAATGCGATTAGTTTTACTAAGGGGAACTACTTTACATTGCTAAATAAATATAGATATCCTATTCACCAATTACATATTAATTCTATAGCGCATACTACTCTAAGATTGAATCACCTGTGTCCAAGAGATAATGAAAAGTTAAGGCAACTTTTAGAGGCCCATCCAACCTTGTTTTCTGAACCGGATAAAAAACTTACTTATGTTACAAATGTCAGGGGGAAATTAGAACTAGAAGCGATAGACCAATTTACTCCAAAACGTATCCGTGCCCAATGTCCCTAAAGAGGAAAATATATTCACAAATTAGGGAATTACTAAAGGATGGCATTATTCGTCCATCAAAATCCTCCTACAATTCCCCGGTATGGATAGTACTAAAGAATCAAGATGCTTTAGGCGAGAGAAAGTTTTGCATGGTAGTCGATTATCGTAAACTGAATGAAGATACCATACCGGATAAATATCCCATTCCGGATATTACCACCATTTTGGCTAATTTGGGATCAAATAGATATTTCTCAACAATTGATCTCAAGAGTGGGTTCCAACAAATTGCTTTAAATGAAGCCGATATCAAGAAAACTACCTTCTCCTTCACCAACGGAAAGTTTGAGTTTACTCGGCTTCCATTCGGGTTACGAAATGTTCCTGCTATTTTCCAACGATGATGATTTCCTTAGATGATGTGCTTAGGGAACACATTGGTGTTCTTTGCTATATTTATATCGACAATATGATTATTTTTAGGAACACTAAAGAGGAACATTTCGATAATTTGAATATTATCTTTGACACTCTGGAGAAAGCTCACTTGAAAGTACAGTGCAATAAATGCGAGTTTATGAAGGAGGAAACTGAATTTCTTGGTATCATTGTTTGCCAAAAGGGCATTCGCACTGCATCATAGAAGACAGAGGCTATTATAAAATTCCCGAAACCAAGAAATGTTCACGATTTCCGTTCATTTTTGGGAATGACGGGTCATTATCGCAGATTTATAAAGACATACGCTCAAATTGCCAGACCTCTTACTGAGATACTTAGAGGAGAGTTGGGAAGAATACACAAGAATTTGTCTAAAAAGATACAAATAAATTTCACGGCGGAACAAACGGAAGCTTTTAATCAATTAAAGAGATGTTTGACATCGGATGATGTAATGCTTCATTATCCGGACTTCGATAAGTCCTCCGAGCTAACTACAGATGCATCTGGGTATGCTTTGGGAGCCGTACTTTCTCAAGATGGAAAGCCAATCAGCTTTCTTTCCAGAACTTTAAGTAGAGCAGAAGAAATTTTCAAATTCCGAAAATTTAATACCATCAGTGGAAACTCCCGTCAATGTTTTCAAAAATCAGAAGATATTACCAATGCAGAGGATCAGGATAGAATTATAATCGAAGAGCATAATCGCGCCCATAGGAATGAAAGGGAGAATAGACTACAGATACTCGGACAATTTTATTTTCCCGCTATGGCAGGGAAAATTAGGAGAATCACGAGAATGTGTAAAATCTGCAAGGAGAATAAGTATGACCGACACCCAAATAATACGAAATTGGGCGTCACACCTTTACCGGAATGTGATAACGAGAAAACATTTAGTTCGCAACCAATAAAGTTTATTTTGGAAAATGAATTCAATATTAGAATATTTACTGCACCGCCTTACAAGAGCGAGGTGAATAGGCAGATCGAAAGGTTCCATTCAACTTTGGTGGAGATTATGAGATGCTTGAGGCATGAATACCCCGAGAAAGGTTTTAGGGAACTCCTAGAATGGTCTGTAAATAAGTATTATCATTCCATTCACTCTCTCACGGAGAAGAAACCTGTCGACGTATTTTTTGGTAGACCCACTCCATCTGACCCCAATGACATAAAGGAGGCTAGAAAAATAATATTTCAGAAAGTATGGGCTAAACAGGGAAGGGACTTACAGTACCAAAAAAAAAAAATAGACAGGAGATCGTTGATTATGACGTAGGGAAAAAATCTTTGTGAAACAAAATAAAAGATTAGGGACTAAGCTTTCAAAAAGATTCAAAGAGGAAATAGTTAAGGAGAACAAGAATTCCACTGTGACAACGGAATTAGGGAAAGTAGTGCACAAAGACCTTATTAGGAGCTGATCTTACCATACATATTTTCTTTTTAGAGCATTTGTTTCTTTAAATCTACTTTTTTTCCAAAAAAGTACCTTTTTCCAACATAAGTACCTTTTTCCAAAAAAGTACCTTTTTCCAAAAAAAGTACCCTTTTCCAAAAAAAAGTACCTTTTATCCAAAAAAGTACCTTTTTCCAAAAAAAGGACCTTTTTCCGAAAAAAGTACTTTTTTCCAAAAAAAAGTACCCTTTTCCAAAAAAAGTACCTTTTTCCAAAAAAACTACCTTTTTCCCAAAAAAGTACCTTTTTATAAAAAATGTACCTTTTCCAAAAAAAGTGCGTTTATCCAAAAAAGTACCTTTTTCCAAAAAAGTACCTTTTTCCAAAAAAGTACCTTTTTCCAAAAAAAGTACCTTTTTCCAAAAAAAGTACCTTTTCCCAAAAAAAGTACCTTTTTCCCAAAAAAAGTACCTTTTTCCAAAAAAGTACCTTTTTCCAAAAAAAAATTCTTTTTTCAAAGAAAAGTACCGTTTTCCAAAAAAGGTACCGTTTTCCAAATAAAAAGTACCTTTTTCAGAAAAAAGTACCTTTTTCATAAAAAAGTACCTTTCAAATAAGTACCATTTTCCAAAAAAGCACCTTTTCCAAAAAAGTACCTTTTCCAAATTCATACCGGGAGGGGTAGAAAGGGCAAAAACTTCCCCCTTTACAGGCTGACCAAACTTCTGTATATAGAGACCTAAAATTCTGTATGTAGTAGGTTCCTCCTCCAACGCAGTCCTCTAGGACGGAATTTTTGGAAATTCCTACCGGCAGGGGTAAAAACGGAATAAATCTCCCCATTGAGATTACAGGTTTCTAGCCGAAGGGTTCGGCTAGAAACCTGTAATCTATAATATGTTTTCCTTGGAGTATGGGCTAACTTATCGACAAGGTATTTTTAAGACTTTGGACAGGAACGTGGTAAAAATGGTAATTCAAAAGGAGAAATTGCCCCCCCCCTCCCCCTTAACGTCTTCGTCTTTAGTTAGAAAAATAAAATTTAAAGAACGAGTGTATATGGAACACTAAAATTAAGAAAGTAAATAGGAAACGAGTGGAATTAAAACACTACACAAGTGGAACGAAATGGATATAAACGTTGAACGAGTGGAATTGAAATTATAGACAATGGAAATGGATGGACTATAGAACGAAATGGAATGAGGAGCGAGATGACATAGAATGGGGAACGAGTGGAATTGGAACACCGCAGTTAAAAGAGGAATGGAACGGAGCACGTGGAAAGAAATGGAATGGAAAGAGAGAATACTTATATCAATATCGATACACAAGACAGTAGGAACGAAATGGAATGAAACGGGGAACGAGTGGAATTGGAATAACAGATAATGGGAACGAAATGCAATTGAATGGTGTACGAAATGGAATCTTGGAAGGAGTTGCATTGGAACACTAAAATTGTTAAACAGAATGGAATGGAATTTGAATTACTCAAACTGCCGAAGTTTGGTACTTGAAATTTCGCATGCGATTGAGGCAAGATTATATATATTTGGGATTTTTACTGGGAGGAACAAAAAGGGGTGAAGAACTCCTTTTAATTACCTGTTCAAACACTATCCACGGAATATGAAACTTATGTAGCATTGAAACATACTCTCCAAAAAGTTAAACAAATTTTCTAAAAGAGAAAAAACCTTAGAAAAGGAATGGAACTTATATATTCTGATATTTAAACTACAGGTAATGAAGCGCCGGTGGAAGACCGACGGAGTAAATTTTCCAACTGAATTTGAGAATTTACTTGAATTTCCAGGTCTACTTTTACATAAACTGGATATAAAAAAAACTTTAAGGCACGCTAACAACGTAGCGGGCTTTGCACGCTATCTTTAATATTATAAAATGCTTTCCAACCCTGCTTTACGTTATTTATTTTCATTCCAAACACAAATGAAGAAAACTACTTACGGGTCTATCTACCTAAGCTCGCACTTTACTAAATTATCTTGACATACACACGTATATTGCAATTTATAATGGATTTATTACTAACAATCCACTTCCAACCACGAATACGAACTATCTACGCCGATGGTTGACAACAGACAATTAGTTGTTACATGCTCACGTGTTGGTATACTAAATGATTTATTTATATAAAAATGAAGAGGCAAAAAATAGTGTTTGTACTTAAACATTACAATAAATTTACCTTAACAGCTAGTATAACTATATCTTGTTATATATTGCAAAATATATAGTGCAAAATATTACAATATCCAATTATATATAGGACTATATATGGTTAAATATGCCTCATATAATTATGTGTAATTGTATCGAATTATATACCATTATATCTAGTTGGATATGATTATATTATATTTCATACATTTGGATGAGGACAAAATCCGGATAAAACTGTATCAAACCATATCTTATTCCATCAAATTAGATCTAATTGTGTCAAATTAGATCTAATATGATCATAATACGATCTAATTTGATACAATTAGATGGTTTCATTTTTCGAAAATAATTACTTATATATAATATCAAAAGTCATATATTTTTTTTAGTAGGGTAGAAAAAAATTCTTTAAAATCTTTGCAGCTTTATTAATTTCTAACCTACTTTCACTAATTGCTAATTTAATTTTATTTGAACGTACACTCAGATAAAAAATTAGTAAAAAAATTTGTAAACAGTTTCCAATCGCACTTTACTATTTTTATACTGATTTTTAGTACAATTTATTTTTTTAGTAATCATTTTTGCTATTCTCTTATTACAAATTACGGATTTTTTTACTAATTCTCGCTGATGATTTCAGCAAAACATTTTACTAATTTCCCGCGGCACTCGGTTCTTCGTACCGGAACGACTCGGAGCCCAACAAGCCTCGACCAAGGAGTGCCAACTCAACAAACCAACAATACGTATGTATGCCCTCTTCTTTTTTCTAACCTGGAGCAACTTTATCCGGCGAACTTGCTCCATATCATTTTGGTACGTGCCGTAATCGAACAAAATCCAGGACCATGGTTCTGCTCGGTTTGCCAGGACCGGTTACACTCTGGCGGAACATCAGTCAGGTGTAACATCTGCAATCAGTGGGTTCACCTCAGGAAGGACAGCAGTATAAACTGCAGTGGGTTAAGAACCCATAGGGACTGGGACGGTAATTATGTGGCCCCATGCTGTATAGGCCAACGTAACAGCTCATCGTCATCGGAGCTGTCAACGTCGGCGACATCGTCGGCCTTGACATCTCCGGTCGTGGTGACCCCGATCTCGTCCCAACAGCAACAACACCAGCTACAACACCAACAGCAGACACCACAACTAACACCACATGTGGCTGTCCCCCGACCTGAGGTGATAACACTTATGCAGTTTAACTGCAACGGCCTCCAAGGTAAGATCACGGAGATAACCCGATTCATGCAGCTCCACAAAGTCGTGGTCGCTGCAGTCCAGGAAACTAAACTCAATGCCACCTGTAGACTCCAGAGTTGTAGTAATTACAACATTCTGCGCAAGGACCGCACACGGAGCGGAGGCGGGGGCCTCGCATTCATTATCGACAACACCGTGCAGTACAGAATGATCTTGCCTTACCCTAACGTACGTGACGTATACATGGAACATCAATGTATAGCAGTATGGTCAGGAGCTGCCGAGATCGAGCTGTACAATGTGTATATTCCGCCAGTGGCCAGCTGCCCCGCAGGATATCACCCGGACATCAGATTCCTTCTGGTGGGTGATAACCGCATGGTGATGGGCGACTTTAACGCACACCATGAGCTCTGGAACTCCAATCTGGGGGAAGACCAGAGAGGGATAGCCTTGGCGGAACAGGTCGATGACTCCACATTCTGCACACTGAATGAGGACGCCCCCACCAGAATTATAGGAAGTTGCACTAGCTCGCCAGACATAACAATTTCGAGTGCAGGTCTGATAAATTACGCCTCCTGGCGGCCGATTATATCGTTGGCCTCAGACCACCTTCCTATAGTTATCACGCTGGATAGACCAAATGACTTCATCGTCTCTGAACGCCGCACGTACATTAACCACAAGAAAGCTGACTGGTTAGCGTTCAGAGAGTTCACCAACCGCAAATTCAGTGACCTACCCACCCCAACCGATATGCGCTCCGCGGAAAGGAAGTTCCGTGAAATCGTCAACGCAGCGGCTGCTCGCTTCATTCCGGCTGGAAGGATCGCCAACATCAGACCAAATTTCCCAGCCGAAGCGGCAGAACTCGCAGATGAGCGGGACGAGCTTCGTTCGACCAACCCCAGCGACCCCAGGATCAGCGAACTCAACCGGGAGATCAGCAAGTTGGTCAACGAGCATAAACGGAACAAATGGGTAGATCATCTGAAAACATGCAACCTCAGCACCGGAGCCAGCAAGCTATGGTAAACGGTCAAAGCTCTCTCGAACCCGTCCAAAAGGGACGACAGGGTATCGATCTCATTTGCCGACAGGACGATATCGGACCCGAAGAGGTGCGCGAGCTATTTTAGCCGGCAGTTTATAGAGCACCCCGAGAGAGACAAGGCGAAAAGGAGTGTCGTGAGGAAAATCCACGAACTCCGAGTCAATGACGAGCCATTAGCTTTTACGTCAATAGAGGTTGCCGAAGCCATCAAAAGAGCCAAACCATCTAGAGCTCTAGGACCCGACGGAATTTCCATGCTGATGATCAAAAAACTGGAGATGCCAGGAGTAGAGTACCTGACAAAGGTCTTTAACCTTTCCCTATCCACCCTAATAATACCCAAGGTCTGGAAGATGGGCAGGGTGGTACCACTTTTGAAGCCGGGAAAGGATGCGAACCAGGGAGTATAGTACAGACCAATCTCCCTACTGTCACCGGTCGCAAAGATACTTGAGGCTCTACTCCTCCCCAGTCTCACACGGCATTTTCAGCTTGCCCAGCACCAGCATGGATTCCGGAAACAGCACAGCACAACAACAGCTTTAACCGCCATTGCCACACAGATAACCAGCGGTCTAAATCAGAGCCGCCCTTGCTAAAGGACGGTTCTAGTGGCGCTTGACCTATCGAAGGCATTTGATACGGTCAGCCACGCGACCCTCTTCAGAGACATCGCCGAATCCAGTCTCCCAAATGGCACGAAGAGGTGGATAGCGAATTATCTGTGTGGTCGCCAGTCGTTTGTGGAGTTTCGTAACAAAAGATCCAAACCTCGTAGGATTAAACAAGGAGTTCCTCAGGGTGGAGTTCTCTCCCCGATATTGTTTAATTTCTACGTTTCGAAACTCCCGGCACCACCAGAAGGGGTGGAATTGATTTCTTATGCCGACGACTGTACGATACTGGCGACGGGTCACGACATTGATGGCTTATGCGGTAGGTTGAACAGTTATCTTCATGATCTTACGAATTTCTTCACTGGAAGGAATATGCAGCTCTCCCCTGCAAAATCCTCGGCGACTCTTTTTACCACTTGGACGAAGGAAGTAAGGCTGGAACTGAATGTAGTAGTCGATGGCGTACGAATTCCGACACTAAACCACCCCAAAATTCTTGGGGTTACATTCGACAGCCTGTTCATGTCCTCAGCGCACACCACTGCAATTTGCAACAAGATGCAGAGTAGGAACAAGGTCCTCAAGTCGCTAGCCGGCAGCTCTTGGGGTACGGGCAAAGAAACCTTGTTGGCAACCTACAAAACAATTGGTCGGTCAGTGGTTAATTATGCTGCGCCAGTGTGGTCGCCTAGAGTCAGCGATACCCAGTGGAGAAAGCTCCAAACCTGCCAAAACTCTGCCCTCAGGACAATAACAGGATGCCTACAAATGTCCTCGGTTGAACATCTTCACGAGGAAACGAAGGTCCTAACAGTAAAGGAACACTGCCAAATGCTCTCGAAGCAGTTCCTGCTGGGATGTCATCGGAGGAACCACCCGAATCACCATCTTACGGAGGTAGATCCCCCCCGAGGCATGTCAGAAAGGACCTTCGTATCTTTGAGGGCACGGTCCAGCGTTATATGAGAGATCCGCTGGACGAAGCATCCTATAGGGCAGGTATAAACGATATTCATCGGGACACGGTAAATGACGCCATCAATTCTTACCGGATGAATATCGTTCTTGGAGGTCGCCCCCCACCTATTGCGGAGAACGAGGAGAGGACTCTCCCACGATCTACGAGAGTTCTCCTCGCGCAATTGCGTTCGGGATGGTGTTCACGCCTTAATTCATATTGGTCTCGGATCGAGCCCACCATCCCGAACACATGTCCCGCATGCCAGAGAGGTCCCCACGACGTAAACCACCTCTTTGGCTGCACGGCAAACCCGACTCACCTAGATCCCACGTCACTATGGACCCACCCGGTGGAGGCGGCCCGGTTCCTGGGTCTGGATCTAGCTGAGACAGCAGAAGAAGATGAAGAAGATGATTAATATTATATATGCTTACATATTTATTGTAGGAGGCGTTGCTACAACAACAACAACTAATTTTTCAAAACCGAGTGCTAAATTTAGCAGAAAAATATACTAACCCAAGTAAAAAAAATGATATGGAGACATATGAAGTTATTTTTAATTATATATAATCTTTTATGTAATTAGATATAATTATATCCGAAAACTGAGAACATCTTATTGTATCGAATTGTATACAATTTGGTACAATTTGATACAATTTTATGCAATTCGATACAATTGTATCCGAATTTTGTCCTCATCCAATAACATCAAATTATATCTTTTTGTATAAAATTATATAAAATGTTATAAAAGTGCACATAGTTTGATACAATTATATCTAAAAATTGACCTTATACTTTAGATCATATTATATATGAACACATCTAACAATATACAAAAATTACTTTTTTAAATAAAAAAGATATGCAATATCTGGAGATCAGACCTGGGGGATTTCAATTACAATTGCAAATAAATGTAATTGAAATTAAAAAAACTCAATTACATTTCATGTAACTGTAATTGAAAATTTTCAATTGCAAGTAATTGTAATTGAAAGTGATTTCAATTACATTTAGAATTAAAGTGTTTTTTGTTAAAATTTTGTAGAAAAAACTGACTGGGATAGGTTGGATAGGCGTGGATAAGTATAAAAAGAATACGTCATGTTGGGCTGACCCCTCACTTGTTCTTTTTGTCATTATTTATTTTCCGAAAAAATGTAATTGTAATTGACATTTTTTCAATTACAATTATATGTAATGTATAATTGAAAATTTTCAATTACAAATTACTTGTAATTATTTTTTTTTAATTACAATTACAAATAATATGTAATTGTAATTGAATTTTTTTCAATTACAATTACATATAATTATAGATGATTTAAAAAAAAACGTTATATTGTTATATATTAAAGAAATCATGAAATATTGTAGATATGGAACCATATTAAGTTATATGTGGGTTCTTATTCGTCAATATATAATCATATCTAACACAAATTATGAAATATTTCTTATATGGCTCCACATATATATATTTAATCCCTTAATTCCCAGTGGAACATAGGGCCGCAACAAATGTTCTCCATTGTATTCTATCGGTAGACATCATTTTCATCTAACTCCAGGACACACCATGCTCATGCAACTCGTTCTCTATTTGGCGTCTCCAAGTGTTCGCAAGTCTGCCAGGTCTCCTGGATCCTTGGGGGTTATATTCAACGGACTGTCTAGTTAAATCATCCGCTGGCTTTCTCATTGTGTGCCCTAGCCAACTAAATTTACGCAATCGGATATTCATACTTAAAGGAATTTGATTGGTTAAGTTCCACAAATACCGATTTGATATCGTGGCAGGCCAGAATATCCTATGTATACGCCTGAGGCAGCGGTTTACAAAAGCTTGCATACAACTCATTTCACGACTCGAAATATTCCAGATACAGAAGCACAGATTTCACGTTGCTATTAAAAACCTTGATCTTGGTGTGATTGGAGACATTTTGCGATCTCCAGAATTTATTAAGCATGCCGTATGCTTGCTTTGCCTTGCACAGTCTATTCTGTATATCTTCTTTGCTGCCCCCTCTTTTAGAAATTATACTCCCCAGATAACAGAAGATTTCAACATCATCAATGGGTTGGCCCGAAAGCTGGAAGTTCGTGTCGCATGAAGAATTCATGCGCATTGATTTAGTTTTGTTGATGTTAATTTGTAAGCCCGCTTTGGCCGCACGTGTAGCAAAGGCTTGAATCTTTGTTTGCATGCTAGAGAAGCGGTGGGATAGAAGACAGACGTCATCTGCATAATCAATATCATCTAAGCTATCATGAAGGCCCCACGAAATACCATGATGCATATCCATACATTGGTTCATAACTACGTCAAGTACTATATTAAACAGTAGTGGAGACAAAACACAGCCTTGACGAACACCTACGTTTACTTGGTTTGCTTGCTGAACCCTCATGGAGTATGGAACAAAATGCGTTGTTATATAGCTCCTTAATGAGATTAATTATCTTCCCGGGAACTCCCTTACATCTTAGAGCTTCCCATATCGCATTGTGTTGTAATGTGTCAAATGCACGTATAGTTTTATATTATTATGTATAGTGTCATACTTAATTATATATAAACGCATATGTAATTATATCTGTAATATGTTACTTTATGTACTTATATATAGCACATGCAATTATATGTAGGCCAGTATGTAAAAATATAAAATCACATATGTCTCCATATTAAAACCTTTGAGGAAAAAATATCTAACATATGACTATATAAAAGTATATCTGCTTGAATTTAAAAGCATGGCCATATGGAACTATAAGTTACTATATGCAATTACATAAAATAGTATATGGTTATATCAAAACTTTTTTACTCGGGAATTTAAACAATTTTTTTTTTGATTTTTTACAATTCTTATTTAGTTTATATTTGTTACTACTGATATATTCTTAGTTTGGAAATAACACTCAGAAAATTTTATTGTATATCCAATGCGTAAAAAGCTAATAACTGGAGAAACGTTTGCAATTTTGACTCCAAATTTCAAGTACGATGAAGTAAGTATACGCTTGTTACAATCGGAAGAAAACAAATTTATTATTTTTTTTTTTAAAAGATTTTACAGTTTTTTTATTTTTTAGTACACTTTTTTGCTAATTTCAGCATATCGATTTTAAATTATAGTTTACAACAATTTACTGAAATTTAGTAGCTGCAACTAATTATTTATACTAATTTCATTGTACTAAAATTATGATATTTTTAAGTTTTTTAACTGATTTTAGCAAATCGATTTTGAATTGTAGTTTACATAGGGTACGTTCGGCAGATAAAATTTAATAGTCAACAGTTCTACAACAGTTGTACAACTATCTGCTGAACGACCTGATCACTAACCGCTCGGTCTGAGCGCTCAGGTAGCGCTGTCATATTTTGGGAGCGTAAAAAATATTTGCTACTTTTGATCAATAAGTGATACATTTGTTGTTGTTCATTTACAATAAAAAATGTTTTGTAAGAATGACAAATAAAAACATACAAATATAATTCGAAAACAAAAATTAAAAAACAATAAAAGGAAACTGTAAAAAAGTGTATTAAAAACAAAACAAAGAAAACGTCGTCCAGCAGAGTAAGTAATCACAAATCGCTACAAGTCAACGGTATCAGTTTAAGGTTTCTCTGCCGAATAATACCATAAATTTTACTAAAATTTAGTAGCGGCTACTAATTTTTTATACTAATTTTATTGTACTACAGATCAGCAGACATGTGTTACTAAAATTAGCAAAAAATACCGCTGGCCTCAAAACAGTTAAATTTCCCGTAATAACAGCAAAATTTTCAGTAGCCATTACAGACTTTCTTGGTTGAGTGTAGGTTAAAAATTGTCAAAGTCAACACTAAGGTGGTATTGATATATATGTAGGGTGGTATTGATATATATGTAGAAAGATTTTTTTCAACGAATCCCGGGCGTTTTATTATGAAACTAACATAAATTTGGCGAAAATTTTAACCAAAAGCGATAACTGCACAATTGTAATGATTCATTTGTGTAAGCCGATTTTCTTCCAACCGAATTGATTTAATAGCCGCAACCTTGTTATTCGGTTGTCAGAACTTAATTCTGTCGATATAACCGGTTTACGAGTTTGCGGTCACTGAATCAATTCGGTTGATTAGGGTTGTAATTTATTTGTAAAAATTGTTTAATCTTTCTTTAATTTGAAAAATAATTTAAACAGAAAGTGATATTAATTTATGATCTAGAGTCAAACTAAAAAACAATCATTTACCAAATAAAAGATCAACTATATATACCCCTCAATTATCTTAAAAACACATTACACGGTGCATAGTATAATTTAAATAACATACATTGAAATTTAAATTTCACGTTTCGTTGTAATTCAAAAATCTGCGGTTATCATACACAGAGTTGAATAGAACCAGCTGAGATACTGTAAGAATTAAGGTGCAAAGCAAAAAAGATTAATAATAACAAAGGATCAAAATAGCATTGTTAGATTTCGTTGGTGTTACTCTAAGTTGAGTTGTTAACTTATTCGATTTGCTTTCAACTTTCACATAAGTAGACGATTATCAATTATTAACCCATCAACGATACTGATGATGGCTTGGTAGCGAAAGCCGAAAATACGCATTCACGTTATCTTATGTCTCTTAAATATTCACTAATGGAAAACGATCGATTTGGTTAAAAATCAAAAATTTAATGATGATTGGAAATGGTAAAGAGGTTTGAAATTGTTTTTAGCCACTTTAGTTGTATCAGGTTTATCGATTTACGCCTTCTTATCGCTTTTATATAAAAAGTAGTGTAAAATATTCAAGTAACTTGAAATTTCAGAAACGATCGATTCGAAGCCGATAGATTTTCATCACATCCCAGCAAAAAAAAATTGGAAGTAATGCTTTACAAACTACTTGTTTCACTGCTTCACAAGTATCCGTTAGTGTATTTTTACTGCTTTTTAGAAGTTATTCTAAACAACTTCAAAAAATCACTTCTTTTATTACTTCCAAAGTATCCATTAGTATATTTTTACATCTGTTTTAGAATCACTTCTGAACAACATCCAAAAAAACCACTTAGGTATTGCTTCTAAAGAGTAATTGCTCTAAAAGTGATCGTGAAAAGTGATTTTGTTATCATTTGAAATTTCCAAACAGAGGGTACCGGGTTCGATTCCCGGCGGGACCACTATTTTTTTATTTTTTTAAAATTTTTTTTTATTCTATTAATTTTTTTTTTAATATTTATAATTAATTTGTTTAAATTCAATATTTTTTTAATTTTTAAAAATATTTATATATATAAAAAAAATGGTGAGAAATTGCTTTTTATACACCTGTAAAAATAGTACTGAAAACAATATTGAATTTGAGTGAACCTTTTACACTTGTTTATTAAATACTTTTATTGAAGATAATAAGGAACAATATCTCGCAGTAACAAGGTGGTGTATTTATGCCAGTAAACTTTCCTATCAAACAATAGCTCAGCGGTAGAACGCTAGTCTAACAATCGTGGGGTCGCAAGCTCGAACAATAAAAAAACTTTTGTAAAATAAAAAAAATATAATTTGCGAAGAATTTTTTTAAATTTTCATAGGTGAAAAGGAGCTTCATTTGCACTAGTTCGAAAAGTACTAAAAAATTTATGAAGTGGGAGTACTCCTCTCCTATGACAACTCAATGTTAAAATCATTAGTGTTTATGTTAAAAAAGAAGTAGATGTAGTGCTTTTTCTACTACTTCGGCATCTCTTTTTTTGCTTGCTGGGATGTTAGTATGTCAATTTTAAATGAAGTGGTACAATATTCCGCACGGTTTTCAGTGAATATCCAAAGTAGAATTTTCATTACCACCCTAATACACATACATAAAAAACATTTTACTTCTATATGTACTATATGTACATATATTTAAACAAACAGTATTCTGTGTATTCTGTATATTTGACATTTATTTTTATTACAAATTCAAATTACAAAATCAGATTTAAATTAACAAGAAAAAATTTCGAAAATAGAAAATATCACATTAAATTTTCGAATTTAAAATGCTAATGACTGTTTGGTACTTGCAATTTTTATATATTTAGTACTTGGTAAACAAGTAATCATTTAATATATCACCTGCAGGTAAAATTAACATCAAGTGTCCTTCTCTGTTTTTAATAAACGATTGAAGCATGCAAAAAATTAAAAAATGTAAATAAGTAAATATTGTTTTTGCGCTGTTAAAATTCCCCATATATCGACCCATACACGCAGGGATGCCAACTTAGTGCATTTCGCGATAAATCTGGTGCTTTTTGATGCGCCAAACGCGAAAAATACTAATCTAACGAATAACTGAAAAAAGCGCTAAATTCGTGCTTTTTCAAAATTTATTTAGCACGTTTTGAGTTTTTTTACACGTACTGTTTTTATAGCAATATCAAGAAATATGTCAACAGTTGCTTTTATTTCAATAACGGTACGTTAAAATATCAAGGGAAAGTTGTAAATGCCAAATAGTGCTTTTGCACGTATCACCTTTAACACAAATTTAGCAAAATCTTCAGCTGGCCATATACTTCGCAATATTCTTGTGCAACTTCTTGTATTGTGGAAAAAATTGCCAGTGTGTATGCCATATTGGAAGGCTGTACAATACATTGGAAAAAATCAAAACGGATTTGATTCTTATTGCACAACCAAGAAAAGTGAAAAATATTTTGTAATGTGTAAGCCACTTTTATATAGAAGAAAAGTGTGGTGACATATCTTGTGCAATAGTATTGTAGATCTCCTTGTGTGGTGTAGGGGAAAACGACGATAATATTGGTAAAAATATTTGCAATGATATTGCGTAGTGTATGACTAGCTTCAGTTATAGAACAAATGTTGGGGCCAGTTTTTTATAGTCAGAACAAGAAACATATTTTTTCAAAAATTCATTTATTCAAGACAAAAATCCTTCTTTGTTCTAATTATAAAACAAGACCGTAAATTTGTAAAAATCTAATAATTTTAAATAATAATGAAACGAAATTTTTCATAACATTTTATGAAAAATTCTCTTAATCCAATGAAAAGTCTAGTGCTTTTTTACCCATTTTTAAACAGGAATTTACGCGTTTTTACCCTTTTTTGTAACTTTCTTGCTTACTTTCTCCTTTTCTCTCTATTGTTGAAAGTTAAAAAACGTTAGCCAAAATGATTTATGCAATTTCTAAACTAATGCATTTATTTTCTTTAATAAACAAAACTGATATAAAGGAAACAATTTTATTTATATGTTAATATATTCGTTGAATTAAATTATGCAAATAAGTTATGAAAAATTCTGGTGAGGCTTGAGCTGGCTATATTTCTTGCGACTTCTTATTTTAGCAAATATGTAGCCCATACGATTTTCGCCCGTATCAAAAATGTTAGACAAAATGTTTGGATATACTTCAGTTAAAAATCGAAAATTTTCAAAAATTGTACTTTTGACTTTGGTAAAGAAAGGGTTAACGCTGTCGGAGTTTTGTGAAATTTTCCGAACACATTCTTTTGTATCTGAGCTAAAAGAAATCGTGAGTGATTTTGTTACAGCTTGCTAAAAAAAAAAATAAAATTGATACTATTATCTAAATTATTGGCCAAAATCACACTTCTCTAAAATTTTCAAACTTAAAACATCCTCAATACTAAGTTAAAAGAGAGATATGTGCAATTTGTAATAGAAATATTTTCTGAGGTGTAGTTAAAAAACCTCTATGCGTTGATCGCTATTTTATATCTTGTTGTACAAAACTTTAAAATATTTATATCTTGTTGTACAAAACTTTAAAAAACTTAAAATTAGAGTTTTGAAAGTTTACAAAAAAGGAAAAATCCCATATTTGTCCATACCTGGGACCAGATTAGCATAACCTAAGTGAGACAAAAATTTACATCTGGATAGTTATAGGTTATTTTTTTTACGATTTTCATAATTTATTCCATTTTAACCTTACAATGGTCTGGGCGAATTGTAATTACTTAAATATTTTCCAACCGAATTTGTATCTTATACCTTGTTAGAAAGGTAATTTAGTTTAGATTACGTTTTATTGACAATTTCAAAAAATACAAATATTTAAGAGCCAGTATATAAAAAACCCAAAAGAAGAAATTTTTCACTTGCACATCGTATTTCAAATTTCAGGGCCGATGCGAAACGTGTTCCGGTTATACGGTCACCTTAATTTTTTGCATAAATGTATGTTTATACCCAAGCTAGCATTTCCCTTAATTAGAAGTTTGGAAATAAGGTTCGCCCTATTATACACAATATGTTTGTATTGAATTGTACGCTAAACATGCCGGTGTAGAAACGGTAATGACATATCATTACTTTTTGGACTACCAGTAATGACAGCCACTCACCTTCTTCATTATTTTAAAACATATAATAATGAGTCACTGATAATGACTTATTTTTATCCTTATTTCAAATAGAAAATAATTTTCTAGATTTTTTTTTAAATTTTTTGAAATCTATTTTTAGACTCAATATTTTCTAAACACTGGTAAGGATATATGCATTTTTAGGGCTAATAGCCGCGGGTGACTGGCCTGTTTTAATCCGAGAGGATCAATTTTCGCGGGGATATTATTTTTTACACCGAATCTACCAGAAAGTGCGTGGGGAGGTGAGAAAATATCACTTTTGCACATATGTGTGCTCTATTGAGCGCCTTCAGATTGGCACGAAATTAACTCTTAAACATATTTTAACTTTTGACTTATTTCTGGCATTGAACCTCAATTTTAAACTTTGATGTCTTCAGAGACTCATAGTAGAATTTTGTGACAAATATTTCTGCGGAACATCTTAACCCTCTAACTCTTCAACTTACGGGTCGTTTGTGTCCCTTTTGAAAAGGGTCAAAAAGTACCTTTAATAGAGGAGATAGAGGGTTAAAATATTCCACAAAAATATTTACTATAAAATTCCACTATAAGTCTCTGAAGACATCAAGGTTGAAAATTTAAGTTCAATGCCAGAAATAAATCAAAACTTTAATTGTGTTTAAGGGTTAATTTCGTACGTATACACAATTGCCGCTCAAATGCCCACAAACCTAAATTTTAGAAGGAAACCATGTGACTCTTCTATTTCATGTAATGCACTATGTTGAACATTTCTGTGTATTTGTATTTGTACACCAGTGCAGTAAGATATAATTATCTTTTAAATTTAGCACTGTAAACATATAGTGGCACACTAAAATTGTTATACATATTAATATATTATAGTAAAATTAATAAAAAAATTATTATATAACAACATTAAATGACTTTTAAAATTTAATAATCAAAGTATAAAAAGTAAAAAAAAAAAAAATTATTAATAAACCTTTTGTACCTTTTCTGTCGCTTTTAAAAACGGGGCAAAAAAAGTCCCTTTAATTGAAGAGTTAGAGGGTTAAATAGTTACACGAAACTGTACCTCGTAGTGTTTTACATGAGTTCGCTGAACACATCCTATACCCAAAATGGAAGAATCACATGGCTTCGTGGTGCACATATGTAAAAAATCTATAACTCATCAGTTTTTAGGCTTTCTGTCATGGAATGGACGAAATATTTAAAAAAGCTTATTTTTCTTTTAATCTACGCTAAATTTTCTATTATATGATGAAGAGTATACATATTTACAAGTCTCCAAAATTAAATGAGAGACATTGCAAATTTAGTTTTAAGAAAAAATTTTATGTTTACTGCTTAAAACACCACTAACGGTCATGGGAGGGTTAAAAGTTTATATAAAGAAAATGTTTGCGTTTTCATTGTGTAAACAACAGCTATGTAACTTAGTCACCAGAAAATTCTAGTTTAAGAGTTATAAATGGATAAATCCATGAACCTTTTTAGGGTAATTTTGAGGACATAAATGTAAACGGCCTGGCCGGTTTACATCGCAGAAACCCAATTTTTGCACATATCTTATTTTTTACTCTTATCCTATCCGAAAATGGGCGGGAAACTGCAAAAATAACATTTTTGCACATGCGGGTGCTCTAGTATACATGTTTTACTGACGAATCACGATTTTCGCCTCTTTGCGATAGGCGGAAAGCAGAAAAATATATTTTAAACTATGCGTTTTCAAATCAAGAATATAATTTGAATTCAATCTAAAGTAATGGCCTTCGTGGTTCGACTGTATACATGTACTGTGTAATTTTTATTTCATTTTTGTATGTGAGGTGTATAAATATTTGTCTAATAAATAAGAAACTAACTACAACTACTATCTCAAACAACAAATTAAATAAACAGGACCGACAAATATTTATTATCAAATGTATCGATTTTATTTTTATATTTTAAAATACATACAAATAACAAGAACAAATAACTTTGAAGAAAATTAAAATATTTGAACAGGGGGAAAAGCTATAGAATTTTATTATTCTATTGATTTTAGTTTTTATTAATACCATAGTTGACAGAGAAAGCAGATTCGTGCTGACAACCGAATTTGAAGATAATCGAATGGTTCAGCGGACAAAAGAAAAACCATTGGCACTAGATTAATTTGACAGTGACTAAAGAATTTCGATTGCCTCAATATTGGTCGTCACACCAATTTGGTTGCTGCTACTAAACTGAGTGTTAAAAATCATATTATTATATTACAATATTTTGTCTACAAAAAATGCAAAATTTTAGAGTCTATTGTAGTTGCTACATCCAACAAATTCGGTTAGTACAGTTAATTCTTCTATGTGTATAAATTAATCATAAGGCAGCAGTGAAAACGAAACCACTATGCGTATGAGTAATAAACCAAACATCAATGGGAATTTTGTTGCTCATACGCATAGTGGTATTTTAAATGTGTAAACAACAAATGATATTACAAAATTGCCTATTATATTTAAAGATAAACGACAAAGTTCAATTTAATGTATTGTTTTGTAAAATAGTGCTTACACTGCGATAAAATAATTTTTTCACTAGCTAATTGACTTCGTTAATTAAAAAAAAATACCAAATGGTTATTCCTGACAACACGCATCTTCTAAATAATCTTTATAAAGATGATTTACCTGCAGGTAGATAAAAACATAAAGAATTTCTTACTTTCCAAAGTAGGTACATATTTTAAATTTACATACTGTTGATAATTTTTAATATTGTACTAGCATACCTAAAAGAGAAGAAAGAAAATATGCATTAATATTTTGTTACAAAACAAAAGTAAAGCGTTAAAAGTTAATAGCAGTTATAACTTTTACTCAAAAAATTTAGATGATTCTGATTATTATTTAATTTAAACAATTTTTTAAATTGTTCAAAAACCCTGTGTGATTTATATTTTGAATTCAAATAAAAACAATTCAATATATGAGTTTAATTTAAAAACAAACAATAATAGTTATTTTGTGATTTTTTCCCATCATCCAAAAGAAACTGTTCAAAATAAAAATCATAAGCCTGAAAACACAAGGATATAGTCGTAAAAGTATACTCGCGTTGTTGAAAAGTGAGGAACCTAATCAACATAATTGAGATTTTTATTTTAAAATTAAATATAAAAGTTGATGCTTGATTTCTTATAGTAATCAACACATGACTTTTATAAATTGTTATACCCTTCACCACTATGTGGTCAGGGTATTATAAGTTTGTGCTGATGTTTGTAACACCAAAAAATATTGGTCCTAGACCCACCTTATAGTATACCGATCGGCTCAGAATTTTTTATTTCGATTTAACGATGTCCGTCTGCCCGTCCGTCCGTCCGTCTGTCTGTCTGTCTGTCCATGCATTCTTGTGCGCACTCTACAGGTCGCAAATATTAAGATATTTTGATGAAACTTGGTACACCGAGTCTATTGTAGTTGCTACATCCAACAAATTCGGTTAGTACAGTTAATTCTTCTATGTGTATAAATTAATCATAAGGCAGCAGTGAAAACGAAACCACTATGCGTATGAGTAATAAACCAAACATCAATGGGAATTTTGTTGCTCATACGCATAGTGGTATTTTAAATGTGTAAACAACAAATGATATTACAAAATTGCCTATTATATTTAAAGATAAACGACAAAGTTCAATTTAATGTATTGTTTTGTAAAATAGTGCTTACACTGCGATAAAATAATTTTTTCACTAGCTAATTGACTTCGTTAATTAAAAAAAAATACCAAATGGTTATTCCTGACAACACGCATCTTCTAAATAATCTTTATAAAGATGATTTACCTGCAGGTAGATAAAAACATAAAGAATTTCTTACTTTCCAAAGTAGGTACATATTTTAAATTTACATACTGTTGATAATTTTTAATATTGTACTAGCATACCTAAAAGAGAAGAAAGAAAATATGCATTAATATTTTGTTACAAAACAAAAGTAAAGCGTTAAAAGTTAATAGCAGTTATAACTTTTACTCAAAAAATTTAGATGATTCTGATTATTATTTAATTTAAACAATTTTTTAAATTGTTCAAAAACCCTGTGTGATTTATATTTTGAATTCAAATAAAAACAATTCAATATATGAGTTTAATTTAAAAACAAACAATAATAGTTATTTTGTGATTTTTTCCCATCATCCAAAAGAAACTGTTCAAAATAAAAATCATAAGCCTGAAAACACAAGGATATAGTCGTAAAAGTATACTCGCGTTGTTGAAAAGTGAGGAACCTAATCAACATAATTGAGATTTTTATTTTAAAATTAAATATAAAAGTTGATGCTTGATTTCTTATAGTAATCAACACATGACTTTTATAAATTGTTATACCCTTCACCACTATGTGGTCAGGGTATTATAAGTTTGTGCTGATGTTTGTAACACCAAAAAATATTGGTCCTAGACCCACCTTATAGTATACCGATCGGCTCAGAATTTTTTATTTCGATTTAACGATGTCCGTCTGCCCGTCCGTCCGTCCGTCTGTCTGTCTGTCTGTCCTTGCATTCTTGTGCGCACTCTACAGGTCGCAAATATTAAGATATTTTGATGAAACTTGGTACACCTACTTCTGTCGGCCCAAGGACGACGCCTGCTGATTTTAGTTAAAATCGGTCCATGTTTAGACCTAGTGCCCATATAATGGTCCTACCAAAATTATATGCTTTATAAGTTTGTGCTGATGTTTGTAACACCAAAAAATATTGGTCCTAGACCCACCTTATAGTATGCCGAATTTTTTTTTATTTCGATATAAATATGTCCGTCTGTCCGTCCGTCTGTCTGTCTGTCTGTCCATGCATTCTTGTGCGCACTCCACAGGTCGCAAATATTAAGATATTTTGGTGAAACTTGGTACACCGACTTATGTCGTCCCATGGACGACGCCTATTGATTTTGGTTAAAATCGGTCCATGTTTAGACCAAGTGTTCATATAAGGGTCCTACCAAAATTATATTGTTTATACGCTGCAGGTCGTAAATATTAAGATATTTTGATAAAATTTGTTGGCCCAATAACGCAGCCTATTGATTTTGGTGAACATCGGTCCATGTTTAGACCTAGTGCCCATATAAGGGTCCTACCAAAATTATATTGTTTATACGCTGCAGGTCGCAAATATTAAGACATTTTGATGAAATTTGGTACACAGACCTATGTTGGCCCAAGGACGAAGCCTATTGATTTTGGTAAACATCGGTCTATGTTTATACCTAGTGCCCATATAAGAGTCCCCCCGTGTAAAAAAGTTTAGATCTGACCAGATCTTTCTGGTTCTCAATAGATATGATTCAATCTAATTAGATCCTGTACCAGATCACATCAAATATGATCAGATATGCCATATATGATAATACCTAATGGCAAGATCTGATAAGATCTAGTACCAAATTTGTTCAAATCTAAATTGATCTGGGCAAATGCCGAAGATATGCCTAGATCTGATCAGATCTAAATAGATCTCAAATTTGTCCCCAATTTTGATATCTGATTAGATATGGTAAGATCTATGAAGATCTGGCCAGATATGCCTAGATTCGATCAGATCTAATTAGATCTCAAATTTGTCCCTAATTAGATCTCAAATTTGTCCCCAATTTTGAGATCTAATTAGATCTGGTAAGATGTGCTGAGATCTGGCCAGATCTGATCTTTTTTACACGGGCCCCCAAAATTATATTGTTTATACGCTGCAGGTCGCAATAATTAAGACATTTTGATGAAATTTGGTACACAGACCTATGTTGGCCCATGGACGAAGCCTATTGATTTTGGTGAACATCGGTCTATGTTTAGACCTAGTGCCCATATAAGAGTCCCCCCGAAATTGGCTTGGTTACAAACTGCAGATCGCAAATATTAAGATACTTTAATCAAATTTGGTGCACTGACTCAAATTATAGAAAATTTTGACAAAAGCCCCATTTTAACCCATTCGAAATTCTGATCCAAACATTAGTTGGCTTTTACCCAGACTGGTGTAGGGTATTGTATAGTCGACATGCCCGACTTCAACCTTTTTACTCGTTTTATATATTTTTAAATTATTCTAATCTGATTTTTTTTTAGAAAAATAACTATTTTGTTTATAAGGTAAAGACTTGAGCTTGTACTGATGTTTGTAACTAGCAAAAATACTCGAAGTAGACCCAGTTTATAATACATATGTATATTCAGAATCACTTCCTGAGCTGCACGAGCGATATTGCTGCGGCCCAATGGTATAAAATATCGTAAATATAATTTGTTTTTTGGCGATTGAAATTTCAATATTTTAATGGCGAAAATTCTTGCTTCTTTGTTTAAATTATAATGTTTCTTGTTTTTTAACTAAAAATAAAATTTTGTTGAAAACTAACATTGCAATTCTGAATATCAGAAATTATAATGGGGTTCTTGAATCCCTGACTGCCAAAGAAAAAGTCGGCAACGCTTAAAAGAACTCCAACACGACGAAGATGATTCCCAAATTATCAAACTCTTTTTATGCAATCCCGTATAAAAAAGTTTAGATCTGATCAGATCATTTTGAATCTAAATAGATATGATTGAATCTAATTAGATCCTGTACCAGATCTCATCAAATATGATCAGATATGGCATATGTGATAATACCTTATGGCAAGATCTGATCAGATCTAGTGCCAAATATGTTCAAATCTAAAGTGATCTGGACAATTGCGCCAGATATGCCTAGATCTGGTGACCAGATATGCCTAGATCTGATCAGATCTAATTAGATCTTAAATTTGTCCCCAATTTTGAGATATAATTAGATCTGGTAAGATTTACTGAGATCTGTCCAGATCTGATCTTTTTTCACGGGATATCATGACATGTACTACCATGATTAGAAATAATTGCCTTATTTAGTTTTATTTCAGAATTTTCAAAAAATATTTCAAAATTGTCCAAAAATGTTTTGAAATTATCAGAAAATGTTTTAAAATTGTCAAAACTTTTTAAAATTCTCCAAATGTATTTTAAAGTTGTATAAATGTGTTCCAAAGTTGTCTAAAATATTTCAAAATTATCTAAATATGTTTTAAATTTTTTCAAAAATGTTTTAAAGTTGTCAAAAAATATTTCTAAACTTTCGAAAAATCTTTCAGATTTGTTTAACTGCATTTCAAAATTTACAAAATCTATTTCAAAATTATACAAATATATTTTAAAATAATACAAATATATTTTAAAAAATTTTGTTTGTGTTTAAGAAAATTCTGTTTGTATATTAAAACTGTAGATTTTGAATTTAAAAATTTTAAATCTATATTTCAGAATTGTCCATATTCATTTTAAATTATTCCATTATTAGCTAAATGTTTTTCAGAAATTTACAAATATATTTAAAAAGCTTGCATTTGTATTCCAAAATGTTCCAAATGTATTTAATAAAATTGTTATTGCATTTTAAAGTTCTCCAAATGATTTTCAGAAATTTCTAATTTTATTTTGAAAGTATTTTTACAAAAATACGTATTTTCTCTTTCATAATGAACATTTTATGGCAATTATGAGACATAAATATAAACTACTTTTTGATGAAGCGTATAGCAAATTTTGCTCAAGAGACCATAGCTCTAAGTCGGATTTGGAGCCCCCAAAATTTCAAAATAGATATTTTTTCCATATATACATAGAATAATTTAATTAAATTCGTCATAAAATCGGATAGAATTATAGTAGATTTCTTAATCTGGGCTTGTTTGAAAGGTATTTTTATCACCTTTCAGAATCTGTATTGATACCATTATTTTTTTTTTATTTTTAGTAGAGATATTAGGAATTTTTTGTCGAAAAATAGCCTAAAATGAACTTTTAACTAATAAATTCTGAATTTTCTTCGATTTTTTTCGAGTTTTTTTTCTTTTGCAGAATATGAAAGTTCAAATAATTTCCAACAACTTTTATAACGATAAATTTTTTTGTTTTCGAACTCCTTTTTGTAGGAAAATCGATCTGAAAAAATCAACATTTTCAAGGTTTCAACAAAAAAACACTATTTTTACATTTTTAATTCAATTTATTTTTAAATATTATTCTCGACCTCCATTTTAATGTTTTAACATGGTAATATTATTTTTTAAGGTCCTTTTTACTTTCCATTCGAGGAGTTTTCTTACGACTTTCTAATGTCACTGCCATAACTCCTTCACGATTCTTTTCTCTAACTCGTTTTGAAATACTCGTTAATAATTCTACATGTCTTTCTGTTCCTTGCATGTGCATTGGAATTTGTGGATCAGCCAGTGGTGGTTCATCGAAATCTAAGTATTCTACCAAGTGATCATATGGAATCTGTCGAGTAAATGCTGGTTCAAATAATATATCGTCGTTATTCATATCAACCATATTGACATAATCGGTACACTGATAGAATATTGTGCATAGTATTAATGAATTTGTTCATTAATCCAATGATTTTTTTTATTGAAAAGTCCCCAAAGAACGCGTTCATTAGATCAATGAAACGTATTCATTAAATGAAAACTAATTGAAAAAATATATTTTTTTTGCGTTACTTTTTTTATTTATTTATTTTTATTTTATTAATTTTTATTTGCACATATATTTCTTTTTCGTTTTTACAACGTTTTTGACATCTCCCTGAAGTCGACTTGAACCCGCAATCACCAGAATGTAAACATTATCGCGTTACGGATTGATCTAAATAGCCAAAACAAAATGATGTCATTATTTCGACTTTTATATTTAAATAATTTCAGTTTGCAACCCTAGCGTTCATTACTGGAACATATATCTATTTTAGTAATTAGCAAATTCAAAACCCTTATAAAAATTATAGCATATCTTACGGGTTAGTTGAAAATATATAACGAAAAAATTCATTAAATTAATGAATTTTCATTAACGCAATGAAATTTTTTCATTAAATCAGTGAATTCAGATTAATGAAATCGATTCATTAATAGTATGAACGAAAATTCTATCAGTGTAGCATCGAAATTTAATATATATTTTTTGTAAACTCTGAGTTTAGTTGGATCGTACAATTTTTCTCGATAGTGTAAAATCTTTTTGATAGCTCTATCCCGTATTGCTTTTCGATCATCAAATAACATTGTTAATAAGATATTTTCTGGATGTGCGTAATATGAGTTGTTTTGAATTACACCATCTACAATATTACGTAAGTTTGGTTGTAAGTATCGTGTCCAACGTATAATTTTTAATAAAAGTGCACTGCCGTACACAACAGAGTTACAAATCTTCACATTGATGTACATTGGCACATAAACTGTAATAATATAAACTGGCAAAGTTTTTAAATTGGTCGATGGTGTATTAGTTGTTACATATAATCGTAGTAATCTACTTGCTTTGGTTAACCAACGAGAATGTGCAATTGGTCCTGGTTTAATGTTAGCTAAATCAACTGGAACAATACCATTCGAAATTGCTTTAGCTATTTGATATAAATATTTAACATATGTTGATAGTTCGAGCTCTTTAACTTTATTCCAATCGAAAAACTAAAATAATGACAATAAATAATGATAATAAATTATGATATTAAATAAAATATAGTGTTACATACCTGCAATTTCTCACATTCTTGAATAGCTTTGAATAACTTTCCACTTGCTGCTCGTGGTCCACTGGTGACTGTTTTGTCCAATGCTTCATATAAATGACGAAGTGGCAGTTCATTGAAATGAAGCAGACATATAAACCAGTGAATTGGTCTATTTAATTGTTTTTCAAATAATCGTAAAACACCATTTCCTGTCGCAGTATTTGCTGGCTCACCATCACTGCATATGTCAATTAATTGATCAACTGTTAATGTTTTATTGTTGAAAAATTCATTCAGTTTTCTGTGTTTGGTTTTTGCATCTTCTTGACTCCCCAAATTTACATATCCAATTAACTCATTATAGGGCTCTTTCAGAACAACTAAATGCGGTTCTTTTACCATAGTGGTATGAAATTTGTCATTAATTTTCTCTGTTGTTAATGAGTCATCTTTTCTACCATCGAAAGAGAATGCAGTTATGGAAGAATTTGTATGTCGTGTACGAAGCACTGCATCTCTAGATTTAACTTTTTCTCTAGCCACTTTTGATTTATCCATAACAACAAGATTACCATGAACATCTCTAAAATTTATATCTTCGAATAAAGCTGTTGCTAAACATGAAGCGACTCTATCTGAAACACCGAATCTATCACACATCATAGCAAAATTTAAGGCATCGTATCTTTGAGTATAACGACCTCGTCTCATTTGAACAGTTGCTTCTGGAACTTCTGTTGTTGCTTCATTTTCATCTTCATCCATGTGTAATTCAGGTGGTTCGTATGTTGGATCATCGGTACCAGTTATAAGTGTTGGTATTGTTGTAGCTACTTCTTCAACGTCTTCCGTATATTCAGGTATTGTGAATTTTCTATCATTATGCTGGTCCATCATAAATTGTTTTATATGTTCTGGAATCAATCCACACTAGCATTCTGTTGTTTTTAATTTGCAATTACATTTGCCAATATAAAATAATTCGTTTATTGAATCAACAAATGCTTTAAATTCATCTCTTTTGTTTCTATGTTGTACATGTTTCTGGTATTTATCAAGCAAACCAATATTTAATTTACACCAAATTTGGATCAATTTATCTGTTACGTTAGGACTAAAAGTTTTATACGAGAACATTTTGTTTTCAAATTTAGCACGATCACTTAAAAAAAAATAATATTTTAAAATGTCACATTTAGTAGGCAAAGTAAGATCATTTAAATCACTTGGTAAACCAAAAACAACAATATCTTGCTGAGGCATGTTAGTCAATCTAGAGCCAAAACCTGTTGATGTTGTTGCTTCCATTTGCGAAGACAACGCAGACGATGTTGATGGTTCTTGATTATCCATAATAACTTTGATATTATCACTGCACTCTTTGATTGTGTCACACTAAATTTAAAAATTAAAAAAAATATTGGTATTGTGATAACCGAGTTTTTATTTAAGTATTTTGGCAAACTGCGTGCGCATTGCACGATGAACGATTAAGGTAGAAGGAAAAGCAAGCTTGGCAACGTTTAGTGTTGGTAAACGTCATTATTTTGTAACGTCATTATTCAGTGTTACAAATTTGTTCAATTGAACAATGCTGCCATTGACGACTTATTCTACAGGTATCAATACAGATTCTGAAAGGTGATAAAAATACCTTTCAAACAAGCCCAGATTGAGAAATCTACTATAATTCTATCCGATTTTATGACGAATTTAATTTAATTATTCTATGTATGTATATATGGAAAAATATCTATTTTGAAATTTTGGGGGGCTCTAAATCCGACTTAGAGCTATGGTCTCTTAAGCAAAATTTCTCAGAATCACCTATAGATAACTTTTCTGCCATACGCTTCATCAAAAAAAATTCAATTTGACCCGCCCTAATATACATATATATTTTCCTAAATCTAAGTTTAATTCTTAAAATAATTTTATTAAAAGTGTTGATTTTGATTCACAGTTTTAAGGTTTTACTTATAAATATTTCCTAAAAATTTGTTAATAAAAAATAAAAAGATTGGAAGATAAACAAAAACCTAAAAATATAGTGTTTGTATGTGTCTGTGTTTGATTACTTCTGAGTAGTATTTAGATATTTAGATATTTATTTATTTTTCATTATTAGAACTAAAGAATAAAATTCTTTTGTAGTTCAAGTGGTATAACATGATAAAAGGTCATAATAACAATAACAAAAATAGACATAATATAGTAAAAAAAAAATACAAAAATTAAACACTAATGGTAAATATTAAAAAAAAAATTAAAAAAATATATAAATATATAATACTATGAAAACAAAAGTTTAAAATAATAAATACTATTAATTGAATTGGTCAAAAAAAAAAGGTAACATTTAAGATATTAGGACATTGCCCAGAGAGGAAATATATAGATGAAAAATAAAATAATAGAAAAATAATATAGAAAAAAAAGATAAGCTCTAAAAAAAGAAAAAAAAAACTGAAACTAACTATTTTGAGATTCAAAATCAAAAAGTGCTTTCTTAAAACTGCTTTTTCCCTCTATAAGTTTTATGCTTATAGGTAAGCTATTCCATAGTTTAATGGCGTTAACATAAAAGACTCTGTTGGTATTCAAGTAACCACAATTAGGGTAAATCAGTCTCGTATATCTAGGTGTCATGCCAAAATTTAATTTTTCATAAAGATACAAGGGTATTTTTTCGCACAATAATCTGTGCAGAAATAACAAGTTGCGGAAGCGTAGGTAGTCAACCAGATCACAGCCTAAAATCATCCTTCTCCATGATGATATACTACTAAATCGACTTAGGCCATAAACATATCGGGTAGCATTATTAAAACAAACTTGCATCTTGTGTAATGAATGACAATAACAGAAAGCTGAATAGGAAAGAAAACAATGAATTAGTTACATTGCATTCAAGGCCTTATTTGGTTGAGATGGCTAAGATGTCGTTGCACTTCAGTATAGTTACGTTTGTAATTATTGAAAAAATTATCATACACAGACAATCTGACATAAACATACAAATATTTAACAATTTAATAGAAAATCACTGATAAAGCCTGTCCATACAAAAAGGCAGAAACTAGTTCTAGGCTGACTTAGAAATTAGTGTTTAGAGAAAAAGGTTTATTCTTCTTCTTAACCTGAAACCTACTAAAAAAAATTGAAAAAATGCATATTAATTGCAATACTAGTTGACGTTTAAACAACACTGTACTAAAATACATTATGAAATGCCATGTGGGAACCTGTCTCAAATATACGCAAGTTGGTTACTCTTGAATGTAAAAACCATACGTCAGTGTGGCAACATTTGCGAAAAAGGAGACACAGAAGAGATTGGAAGATAAAGAAAAATCTAAAAATTAAATGTTTGTGTGTGTCTGTGTTTGATCACTTCTGAGTAAAGACAATAACAGAAATCTGAACAGAATAAATGATTTTCATTTGTATTATACTAACGTTTTGGTATGTAATTTCAAATTTAAATTTTAAATGAATGAAAAAAAAATATTTTTCGTTCACCTTTTTACTAAATTCATTCAGGTAAATTTGGTTTCATTTAATTAGAATTCAATAAAAATAGGATTAATTTATATAATTTAAAGCTTTTGGGAATAAAGCTATCGAATTTGTATCTTTAAGTTAGTTTCCTAAAGCAGTCGCCATAAAGGCTAGCTCACGTGGGTCCTTCTAAATCGTGTTCCCGTTGTGATACTTGTAAAGCCGTTAGGCGACCACATCAAGGTCCGAACCAAACCAGTTGGATCAGGAGGTCAAAAAAACTTATTCTGCCAACGTCAGTAGCAGACAGGTACGTCAGGTCCTCCAGAAACGGATGACCAAAGAGAACAGCCCTCCTGTTCGTAAACGCCGGATACTGGCACAGGAGATGGAACGGAGTATCCTCCTCTTCCTCATCGTGACAGCTCCTGCAGAAATCATTATAGGGCAGTCCCATCCTAAGGCGCATGCATGCCAAAAGCGCCATATCTACCACCGTTACATATATACTTTCAGATAAATTCTGTGATGACTTTTTAATTTAAATTTCGCTTGATTTAAATCGCTTGGCAATTTCGAACGATTCGGATAGAATAAAATGGATTGGGAAAAGAAAAGTTTTCTAAGTGTTTGATAGCGTGAATCGTGTTCAAAGAAATTGTAAGTAGATGTAAAAAATAAGTTTTAAAAGTTCCTGAGGATCGTAATTCATCTGAAAAATTAACTTTTTTCCGAAAAAATTGCTGTGGAGATTTTGTCCGGTCGAAATTTTTTCTCGTTAATAAGAGAGAATAAAGAAATATTTTATATAAAAAAATCGATTTCAGATGAGAAGCGAAAGTCAAAAATCAATCCCGATTCGGCTGAAACTGTTCCAAATATTAACTCATTTGGTAAGAGAATATTTGCAACGGCCACAAAAAAGTAATCATGCGCGGCTCCAGCAATTAATATAAGTGGAAAAATCATACGCCACCGTAGCGAAACACATTGAGTTGGGCACTGTAGTGTATGATCTTTCTTATTGTATTAATTGCTGGAGCAGCGCATGAAGTAATCTCTATATATAAAAGAATAACGTGACTGACTGACTGACTGAATGACTGACTGACTCAACATCGCCCAGCCCAAACCGCTGAAGCTAGGAAGTTGAAATTTGGTATGTAGGTTCCTCTTTCGGCGTAGACGTCCGCTAAGACGGGATTTTTGGAAATTCCTACCGGAACGGGCAAAAAGGGGAAAAGTCTCCCCCTTGAGGGCCTGCTCAAACTGCTGGAGCTATGAAGTTGAAATTTGGTATGTAGGTTCCTCGACCGGTGTAGACGTCCGTTGAGACGGCATTTTTGGAAATTCTTAACGGGAGGGGCAAAAAGGGGACAAAAAAAGTACCTTTTTCCAAAAAAGTATCTTTTCAAAAAAAAGTACCTTTTCCCAAAAAAAGTACCTTTTCCCAAAAAAAGTACCTTTTCCAAAAAAAGTACCTTTTTCCAAAAAAGTACCTTTTTCCAAAAAAAAGTAAATTTTTCCAAAAAAAAAGTACCTTTTTCCAAAAAAAAAGTACCTTTTTCCAAAAAAAAAGTACCTTTTTCCAAAAAAAGTACTTTTTTCCGAAAAAAGTACCTTTTTCCAAAAAAAATTCCTTTTTCCAAAAAAAGTACCTTTTTCCAAAAAATGTACCTTTTTCTAAAAAACATACATTTTCCAAAAAAGAAGTACCTTTTCCAAAAAAAGTACCTTTTCCCAAAAAACATACATTTTTCCAAAAAATACCTTTTTCAAAATACGTACCTTTTCCAAAAAAAAGTACCTTTTTCTAAAAAAATGTTCCTTTTCCCAAAAAACATATATTTTTTCAAAAAAAATACCCTTTTTCAAAAAAAGTACTTTTCCAAAAAAAAGTACATTTTCCCAAAAAAAAAGTACCTTTTTCTAAAAAAATTTTCCTTTTCCAAAAGAAGAACCTTTTCCAAAAAAAGTACCTTTTTCCAAAAAACATACATTTTTCCAAAAAAACACCTTTTTAAAAAAAAATACCTTTTCCAAAAAAAGTACAAATAAAATACTTTGTAAAAACAAAGTATCTGTTTCCAAAAAATTTCGTTTTTCCAAAAAGTACCATTTAAAATAATATATAATTTCAAAAAAACTACTTTTTTTCCTCCCCCCACGGATATCTCCACTAAAACAAGGTTTCTTGATGTTCGGCATAGACGTGCGCTAAGACGGGATTTATGGAAATTCCTACCGGAACGGGCAAAAAGGGGAAAAGTCTCCCCATAAACAGTCTCACAAATTGGAAAAGTGCCTGCCCAAACCACTGGAGGTAAGAAGTTGAAATTTGGTATAAAGGTTCCTCCACTGTAGTAGACATCAACTAAGTTTGTATTTTTGGAATTCCCTACAGGATATCCCAAAAGGAAACTCGGTATGTGAGTTCCTCCTTCTGTGTAGGCGTCCGCTTAGACGGAATTTTTGAAATTCCTATCGGGAGGGGAAATAATGTAAAAGTCTCCTCCTAACGGCTTGCCCAATCCCTTTTGGCCAACCTAAAATATTAAATATGTATTCCTTGGAGTAGGACTAACTCACCGGCAACGTAATTTTTCTATTTTGGAACAGGAACATAGTAAAAATGGTGGTTGAAAGGGAAAAATGTCCCCACTAACGGCCTGCCCAAACCGCTTAGGCAATGCAGTTGAAATTTGGTATGAATGTTCCTCATCCATCGCAGATAGCCACGAAGATGGAATTTTTGTAAATTCCTAAAGGGAGGGGCAAAAAGAAAAAAAGCCTCACCTTGGGGGCCGGTAAAAACCCCTTCGGCTAGAAACCTGAAGCTTAAAATGTGGGTCCCTGGAGTAAGGGCTAACTTATTAGAAAAATACTTTTTTGAATTTTGGACAGGGTCGTTATAAAATGGGGGCTCAAAAAGGGAAAGTTGCCCCTTAACGACCTGTCCAAACTGCTGGAACTAAGAAGCTGAAATTCGGTACTTAGGTTCCTCTTCCAGCCTAATTCCAACAGGGAGGGACAAAAAAAGAATAAGTGTCCCCCTTGACAGCCTGCTCAAACTGCTGGAACTAGGAAGCTGAAATTCCCTGTCGATGGATTTTCGGAAATTCCTACCCAGAGGGGCACAAATAGTAAAAGTTGGCTAGAAACCTGAAATGTAAAACATATGTTACTTGGAGTATGGGCTCACTTACCGGGAAGGTGCTTTTTGGACAGGGACATTGCAAAAATGGGGATTAATGAAGCGAAAAGTGCCGCTTAAAGGCCTGCCCAAACCACTGGAGGTAGGAAGTTGAAATTTGGTATTAAAGTTCCTCCTCTATTGTAGACATCCGCTAAGATGAGATTTTTGGAAATTTCTACAGGTAGGGTCAAAAGCAGGAAAGTCTCCCCCTTAACGGCCTGGCCAAACTGCTGGAACAAGGGATCTTAAATTGGGTTCCTTCTCCAACGTTGATGGTATTTTTGGAAATTCCTACCGGGAGGGGTAAAAACGGAATAATTCTCCCCCTTGATGGCCTAACCGAACCCTTCGGCTAGAAACCTGTAATATATAATATGTTTTCCTTGGAGTATGGGCTAACTTATCGACAAGGCATTTCTAGGACTTTGGACAGGAACGTGGTAAAAATGGTGGTTCAAAAGGGGAATATTGCACCCCCCCTCCCTTAACGTCTGCGTCTTTAGCTAGAAACCTAAAACTTAAAGAACAAGTGTATATGAAACACTAAAATTAAGAAACTAAATAGGAAACGAGTGGAATTGAAACACTACACAAGTGGAATGAAATGGATATAAACGTTGAACGAGTGGAATTGAAATTATAGACAATGCAAATGGATTGGAAGAGGGAATTACCTGTTCAACCACTATCCACGGAATATGAAACTTATGTAGCATAGAAACATACTCTCCAAAAAGTTAAACAAATTTTCTAAAAGAGAAAAAACCTTAGAAAAGGAATGGAACTTATATATTCCGATATTTAAACTTCATGTAACGAAGCACCGGTGGAAGAAACCGACGCAGTAAATTTTCCAACTGAATTTATGAATTTACTTGAATTGCCAGGTCTACCTTTACATAAATTGGAATTAAAAAAAAACTTTAAGACACGCTAACAACGTAGCGGGCTTTGCCCGCTATTTTTAATATTATAAAATGCTTTCCAACCCTGCTTTACGTTATTTATTTTCATTCAAAACACAAATGAACAAAACTACTTACGGGTCTATCTACCTAAGTTCGCACTTTACCAAATTATCTTAACATACACACGTATATTGCAATTTATTATGGATTCATTACTAACTATCCACTTTCATGAGAAAAAGTGATCAAATATTTATTTTAAACCCATTGTTGTGCAGAATTATTTATTTGTGGTGGCTGGGTGAAGGCTTTTATTATAAAAACTGTACTTTAAATAAAAAGCGAATTTAAAAAAAATTGTCGTGCCTAAACTTTAAGGCACGCTAACAACGTAGCGGGCTGCGCCCGCTAGTACTATAATATTTTTTTATACTTTTCCAGGTCTTAGTCTGTTATGTCACGCAATTTCTGATGCTTCCAAAAAAGCCAGGGTTGCCAGTATTAAATGCATAAATGAGTTTTTTAAAATGTGAAATGGTAGTTTAAGGTAACTAAAAGTTATACGGGTGGAAAGCTCATCTTTAAATATGCACAACTGGACTTGTCTTCATGCAACAATGTAGTTTGTATATAAATTCCTCTGGGAATTATTACGTTGTGATTTCGTTCAGGCAAGATACCCGAAACAAGAATTTAGGAAAATATATAATCTCCACTGATGCCTATAAACTTTGTAAGCTTTCATTATTATAAAATCGTTGTATATCTAATTTGAAATTCAGTTCCGCTTGTCAGAAATAAAACTACTATACTCGAAAATAAAACTAATATACTGGCAATATTGCAATCCATTCAATTTGTCTACATGTTTTGCACAAATGCGGTAGTTTCAATCTCTAGCTTGCTCTTATATTCATTGAAATTCATGGTATGTGTAATACAACTCTGGTCATAAGTTGAATCCAAGTAAATTAGAGTTAAATTCTAACTTGAGTTGAGCATGCCATACGCATACCTAGTATACTAAAGTTATTTGGAATCCCTATCTCAAGTGACAAGTTTAATGCCAGTTTCGAGTAACCAAGTTATGTTCATCGACATAATAGTTAACTAAAGAACATGTACAAAAATACATTAAAATCTTTTCATTCCGTGACAATGTGCGTGTGATTGCACATTGTCTGTACATTTGAATTATTACAATTTTTGTTAAATTTAACTTCCCCCCATGATTTAAACTATAAAAGTAAAATAAAAAACAGACACAATTCCAGCCAACTTAATAAGTAAATTTATAAAAATTATTACAAAATCAAAAGAAAAGCCCAATAAAATCTTAGTAATGGGTGCTGATTACTAATATCTAAATAACAAGCAGTAGAATTAGGGTCTTCTGTATATATTCCAGTGTGAAAAAAAATTATTTTAAATTGCCCAGGTCTTTTTTATAAGTAGTTGCCTACATTTGCTGCATGAAAAAACGCACTAAATTGTACACCTGCTTACCCGCTACATTATAAAAATATAAAAGATAAGTGGTTACTAAAAAAGGATTTATTCGTATGCTGATAAGCTGTTAATAAACTTATTAGTAGTTAAAAAGTAAGTAGTTAAGAATATCACATTTATTTTTGTAATTAACCCATTACTGCCCAATTTTCACTTACCAGCATTTTAGATAAGTATACAACCCATCATATCTAAAAACTTTAACGTGTCGCTGGCTTATACTTTAATTTAATGTGTTTTAAGAAAACAATTTAAAGGATATTTTTCTTTTGTTGTCTTTTCGCGTTTTGAAAGCATTTCCGCTATGCCTCAAAAAAGTACATATTATATCCACAATTTAGTGTGTTAACTACAAACTGATTCAGAATCCTCATTTCGATTACTTTAATTATGTATAAGTTAAGGCACGTTGCCCTCAACGTGACAACATAACTCAATTTAAACCAATATTTCTGTATTCGTTCCCAAGCAACCCAAATTTTCTGCATTGGTTGCAAAATGGTTTTACTTTTTGTATGAGTTGTATTTTTGTCAAGTAAATTCTGTTGTATTTTCATAAATGCTAAAATCCTATGGTCAAAGCCGCGGTGTCAAGTAGCTTTGCAATTTTATAAATTCTCTAGTAAGTCTGTCTGCACGTTCTACAAAGTCAGCAAATTCAAATTGTTGGTTGCCTTAATAAAGAATGATTGTGGAAAGATAGAGGCAGTCTCTTTTTGAACGCCAAACCTACAATGTAGGGAAATAAAAATAAAACCTACATAGTAGGGAAATAAAAATAAACAACCTACATAGTAGGGAAATAAAAATAAAACCTACATAGTAGGGTAAAAACAAAACAGATTTAAAAATTAATATTATTAAGTCAATAATTGAAAATAAAATTCTAAACTAATATTAAGACTTTTAATAAAAATAAAGATTAATAAAACAACCTACATAGTAGGTATTAAACAAAACATTGATTGTTTTACTGGCGCCCAACACGTGATATCCTTTTAAGGATCAAAAAAAAAAAAAAAACAGAACAGTTTACCATAGTGTGAAAAAGTGACAATCTTCATAGAAGGTAAAATTTATTGAACAAGTTCACATAGTGAAGCAGTGACTATATTTGTAAAAATACAAGATACAAAACAAATAAAAATTAGTTCTGAGCCGAATAAAGCCAAAATTTATGTGTTAGAAAACAAAGTTTCTAATAAAATAAAAACAAACTTCATAAGAAATATTGAACCTAAATTTTCAAAAAAAAGGTGTTCACAAAAACACAAAAACGTTGTGAAAACTAATAAAATAAATAAAACTTTCATCGTGAGAGGAAGCATAATACAAAAAAAAAAAAAAAAGTGCACGAGGTTAATGAAAGGACAGTCAGAAGTGCCACACATATCCAAAAAAAAAAAAACCCACATAATCATTTTTACCAATAAAGACGACCAAAATCCCTTCTACGGCCGAAATCAACTTCAGCTTTCTCCAAAAAAAGGGGTTTTAAGGATTCAACAATTTGCTGCTGCAGTTTCAATCTTCATCATGTTTATCTTTTAATAATACTGCTACAAAATCTGTATCTTCGATAATTTTCAACAAGATTTTTGCATTAACTTCTTCAATACGATCTGAAACATCAACTTCTAGACAATATGATGACACCTTCAAATAAAAGTATTAACAGAAAAACTATGTCTCCAGCACCAGAAGAACAAAGTGGTATAGAAAATAAGAACAGTCAAACAGAAACACTAAAACAACATAAACAAGCTACAAATACCAAAAATGGTAAAAATAAAGCCGAAATACTAGAAAATTTATTATTAGTATCCGACCCGCCGCCTACCATGAGATCATCAGTTAAATGTTCAGATAAACAGTGCATATTTAGTGACATCTCATTTGTTGAATTTCTTCAAAATACCAACGTTTTGAAAATGTCACCACAACCCCTTAGTAATAGTGAGCTGGTGACTCTTTACAAGAAAACTTTGTTCTTACTTGCACAGCAGGTAGCCCATATTTGTTGTTGAACGTTTATTAGGTAAAGATTTGCAAATTTGTGAAAATTGCAAAACTAATTTCGCCTGTCAGGAAAAGGAAGAAACCGATCAAAGCTCTCACAATGCTATGGATGTACATCCATCAACATCCCGATCGACATCAAATTCAGCTGGCATACAAAAGTTAAAGCAAATTTAGTAATGTTTACAAAAAAAAAAAAAAAAAAAAAAAAAAAAAAAAAACTTCGTTTAAATCCTCTCCAAAAATGTGCCGACCAATTATATCCACTGTCATTTGAACAATTTAAACAATCTTCCAAAATACCATTAAAGAAAATTTTAAATGAAATTTTCAATGATAATAATGAAATTACTGAAATGTTTTTGAAAGATAATGAATTGCGTAATCTATTATTGTATTATTATTATATCAATTATCATACAAAACCAAGTTTTAAAACAAAATATCCATCCAAATTTTGTAACACATCCGACAAACAGATGGAGAAACTAACAAACACGAACCTAATTTAATTACTACAGAAGAACCTAAAAAACAAACAGATACCTTAAAATCTACAACTCTACCAGCAAAAGAACCTATAAATAATCAAATTGATGCTGGAAATTTACAAATGTCTTCTGATAATTCAGATGGCAAAGAAAAACTTTACAAAAATCGAACACTTTAACACATCAATTTGTTCAAGCATCACCAGCTGCTACAACAAAATTAGGTCACGCTGAAAATCAAACTATAACTGATATTCCTTTAACGACATTAAAATCCCAACACCAAAATGCTATATCTTCAGATCTACCAAAACATGTGGAAGATTTAGATAAAGCAAAACGCATAATTTTTCGCAATAATGCTAAGACATACAACAGCTGACAGTTACAGTAGATCCAAGCAAAGCAGAATTGAACAAGCAAAGCAGCAAAGTCTGGAAACAAAACGTACACAACAATATATTGTCACTTAACCAACAACTGGGAGTCATCCACTGTAAACATTTGAACACAAACAAATACAACACACTCACGCAGTACCAGGAAAAAATCTACATACAATCACACATTTGGTAACAAAAAGTTGAGTGAAAGGATGGTGAAATGTTAAAGTCAAGTCAGGCAGTCTGCCAACAATATGAAAATGGCACATATATGGTGATGGTCTCCAAGCAACCGAATCAACAACAGCGTCAGCAACATCATCAGCAATAGCATCATCACAACTAACACAGCTGCTCAATGATTCTCAACACCCTTGTTTTCAACCATGGCACCATTCTGGACTACTCTTCCTCGCATTACATCCCGATATCAGATGGGAATGCAGCAATTTTTGACAACTATGGAATTTTGGCCCACATTACAAACTTAACAGACTTCATCAGAATATCCTATGACACTAAGAAGTTAACCGAATTACTGCCGCAGTCGCACATGAGGAAACTGTTGGAAGCTGACGTGGACCAAGTACTTAAAATTACGAAATCTCTTCAAATACACCACAGGCATTCGCGCAGCATAAATTTTATTGGAACGGCGCTGAAGTATGTAGCTGGTACCCCTGACTACGACGACTTTGCAGAAATTGACAACAAACAAAAAGAGTTAATTACGGCAAGTAACACACAAATAAATATCAACACGGCCATGCAATACCAAATAAATAACTTAACAAAAACCCTTAACATTTTGCTTAGCAAAACAAAGGCCACATATGTAGACACCGGTCATTTATGCGATCTGCTTAGCTGTAGAAATAGGGCAATCATTAGGGAACTGGATAATTTAGCGTTGTCAATAACTTTGGGAAAGCTACAAATGATCAACCCCATTTTGTTGGATAGCTCGGAAGTAGATTTCATTTTAAAGTCAGAAGTAAATTTGAACATTAGCATCAGTGAAATAGTTGTAAACTCTAAGCTCAAAATTTTGCAAGATGAAAATATAATAACATTTTTAACAAAATTTCCCAGAATTAAATCTGTATGTAATAAAAAACACATATATCCTGTTATCCATGAAAACAAAATTCTGTCATTTGAAAGTGAAAGTGTTTTAAAATGTGATTCTAAATATTTGATATTAACGAATTGTAAAAGGAAATCAACAATTTCATTTTGCCAAGAACTAAAATACGCCAATAACTCATGCCTTAATGGCTTGTTGAATAACTACACGGCTACTTGCAATACTCTTTCGGCTCATAACATGCCATCCATCTCGGAAATCGATGATGGGATCGTCATTATCAATGACCGACCTTTTAAATTAATTGACAAAAATGAAACCACAATCGTCTAAAGAGGAACTTTTCTAATAACTTATGAGAGTGAGATATTTATTAATTCTACAAAGTTCGAAAATCTTCGCAAAATTGTTTTCAAAAGTCCGGAAACGCCCATAGCCCACTCTGTCAGTCTTGCTGATCATACCTCTATCTTATCACTCCCATACTTACACGAGCTAAATATTAAAAATATGGACCATATTTCCCACTTGCATTCCAAAGTCAGAGGAACTTGTTATATCTCCGCTTCTCTTTTTTTCCTGATTTTGCCACTTTGTGCTGCATACTTTGTAGCCAGGAGGAACCGTAAAATTGAGATAAGTAATATCCTAAATAATTACGACCAGCCGGGGACGTCTGGATCTCAAGGGGGGGAGAAGTTAAGGCACGTTGCCCTCAACGTGACAACATAACTCAATTTATACCAATATTTCTGTATTCGTTCCCAAGCAACCCAAATTTTCTGCATTGGTTGCAAAATGGTTTTACTTTTTGTATGAGTTGTATTTTTGTCAAGTAAATTCTGTTGTATTTTCATAAATGCTAAAATCCTATGGTCAAAGCCGCGGTGTCAAGTAGCTTTGCAATTTAATAAATTCTCTAGTAAGTCTGTCTGCACGTTCTACAAAGTCAGCAAATTCAAATTGTTGGTTGCCTTAATAAAGAATGATTGTGGAAAGATAGAGGCAGTCTCTTTTTGAACGCCAAACCTACAATGTAGGGAAATAAAAATAAAACCTACATAGTAGGGAAATAAAAATAAACAACCTACATAGTAGGGAAATAAAAATAAAACCTACATAGTAGGGTAAAAACAAAACAGATTTAAAAATTAATATTATTAAGTCAATAATTGAAAATAAAATTCTAAACTAATATTAAGACTTTTAATAAAAATAAAGATTAATAAAACAACCTACATAGTAGGTATTAAACAAAACATTGATTGTTTTACTTATACACTCAAAAAAATTAAGTTAGTAGAAAAATTATTAAAACGTCTTTCATATCAAGTATACTAGTTATCAGCAACTTTTTTGCTGAAATTGTGTTTTCAGCATAATTTTTAGTTATATTTTTTTAGCTCTAAACTAACTATGCACTAATGTTTTATTAATTTATTTTCCTATCAAAATTGTGCTTACAAACACATTTCTAGTGCCGACAACAACCATGAAGACAAAATGTGTGTATATGTCCGTACTACAAGTGCGAAAAATGAAAATGTTACTAAAAACAGAACTCTTCTAAGACATGGAGAAAATACAACCGTGAAAGATTTTTTAACTGTCTTTCATTCATAAAACAAAAAGGACGGCAAAGGATGCATATACATAAAAATAAAACACAATAAGACAAAATATGATTTAAATCATAGACAAAATAAAATATTTAAATTTAATGAAGATAAAGACAAAATGTTATTTATATAAACAAAAAGTTTATAAATAGCGATTATGTGAAATTTTTTGTGTTCCCTTTTTAAGAATAAGATTTTTACAATTAGTGTTATTTTTGTTCGGTTTTAAACAAGGTTGATTACCGTTATCATTATAATACCGTTATCGCTGAAATACCGTTTCAAATTGAATACCGTTACCGTTACAAATACCTCTAAAAAAAATTTCAAATACCGTTATCGTTACCGTACCGTTATTTTTATAGGTAGCTACCGGTATCTATTAATTTATATAAAACGTTACAATTTTTTAACTTTTGTATTTTATAATCTTGATTTTTTTTTACAAAAAAAATTTATAGATAATAACTTTACTTACTAAAACTACCAGCGTCGAATTTATAGCTAATAATCAGTATTTTTAACACTTCAAATTAAAAAATAGGCTACATTTTTTTTAATTTTTATATGTTTTTAACGTGGTTTATTATACCGGTAAGTACCTTATGAAACTTATGTAAAAATCTTCCCTAGAACCAATGGTTGACAATTAATGCATTTTCAAGTGCAACCAAACACTTTCATCAAATTGTCTTTATGGGGTTCTCTCTAGGTTAAAATGTATATTTTAGTTTTTGTATATATGCTAACTTTCAAAGTCAAAAACAAATATGGAGAAGTAAACTAAAACATTTTTACTTATTTATTTCATATTACAACGAGAATCACATGTTTTTAACAAAGCTATTATTTTTCTCTATTATTATTATTATTATTATTTATTTATTTCATTATTAGAACAATAAGAATATAATTCTTTTATAGTTCAAGTCGGTATATCATAAAACAAAGTCATAATTTTAATAGTAACGACATTTAAAAGCGTCCATACAGACAAGACAACAGTATAGCATAAATATAACAGTAGAATATATATCATAAGTATAATAAAATTTAAAATTTAACAAAAATTAAAATAAAAATTCTAGAAATTCTAAGAATTTGGCTAGCTAGTTAAGAAAAGAAGAAAAAGATGGAGAAATAGCCGAGCAAAATGAAAAGAGTGAAGAAAAAATAATTTGTAAAAAGTTAAAGACCAAAGGAAAATAAAAATGAGTAATTGAAGCTAGTTGTTTCGAGTAACATAATCAAAGAGAGCTTTTTTAAAACTGTTTCCTCTCTGTATAAGTTTTAACCTTGTTGGTAAGGTTCTCCACAGATTAATGGCGTTAACGAAAAAGAATCTACTAGTATTCAAATAGGTGTAATTAGGCAAATTTAATGTTGCACATCTGGCTGATCTACCAAAACTAAGTTTCTCGTAAAGATAATGAGGTGTCTTTTCACATAATAATCTATGTAAAAATATTAGATTTCGCATGCGCAGATAATCCACTAAATCACATCCAAGAATCATTTTCCTCCATGACGATACACTACAATACCGACCCAAGCCATACACATATCTTGTTGCATTATTAAAACATACTTGTAACTTATGCAGTGAATGTGAATCTAGTTTGCTGAAAACTTCAGCAGAATAAGTTATAAGGGGAAGTATTAACTGGACAACAAGCTTTCGCTTCACATCAGTGGGTGTAAATTCAGAAGACATTCGCAAATTACGAAGTGTAAGAAATACAGTGCGCACAACACTATTGACGTGATCCGTACAAGACAAAGCAGAATTAATATGAAATCCTAAGTATTTGACTCTATTTACATATTCAATGGCAGTATTATTAACGTATAAAATTGGAAGTTCTATAGAGTTAAGCTGGTATCTACTAATTGGTAAAACTACAGATTTATTAGGATTAAGCATCAACCTATTAACTTTAGACCACATTAAAATAGAATTAAGATCCTCATTCAGTCTAAGACATGTATCCTCCAACATACCAACGCGATTTGAAATATACAATTGGATGTCATCAGCATATGCATGTACACGAGCATGAGCCACAACACTGAAAATATCATTAATAAATATACTAAACAGAAGGGGGCCAAGAACAGAACCTTGGGGGACACCAGAAGTAATCTCCTTGAGACCCGACTCTTTGTCACCAACAATGACTTTCTGAACGCGTCCAGACAGGTAGTTCCACATAAGAATCAGAGCACTATCCGTAAAACCAAAATAATATTTCAGTTTTCGACAAAGAATGCTATGATCAACTCTATCAAAAGCCTTAGAAAAGTCCAATAAGCACATTAAAGATATATTTCCCGAATCATACTCAGGTCTTAAATCATCAATTACTTTTAATACAGCAGTTGTACAACTATGGGCAGCACGAAAACCAGATTGGAGCGGAGATAAAAGTACATTCGAGTTCAAGTATTCCGTGATCTGTACAGACATGAGTGATTCAAAAACTTTCGCAAGAACAGGGAGAATGCTTATTGGCCTGTAATCATTAGGGCAAGATGCAGAAGGAATTTTTGCAGCAGGAATAACCCGACCAATCTTCCACAACCTAGGAAAGTTGGATGTAGTTATAATATGATTAAATATATGTGTAAGTGATCTCACAACATAAGGCAACACAATTTTCAAAAATCTAATGGACACACCATCTTCACCAATTGCATTAGACCGAACATTCATAACCATTTTAAAAACATCAGAATCGGAGACAGTGGAAAACACAAAACTGCTTGAGCAGTATAGGGAGGGTTGAAGGTCATTACCATAACCATTAATTGTCTCATTCGAACAAAAGAAATCGTTGAGTATATTCGGATCTAAATTACAATCAGGTATACCACCAGAATGGACACCTAATTTCCTGACATTATTCCAAAGTTGGCCTGAAGGTAAGGAGACATTTAGTTTTCGAGCAAAGTACGATTTCTTGGCCTGCCTAACCACTAGATTAGCGCGATTTCTGGCTATATGGTATAAAGTTTTGTTCAGCGATGTAGGTTTACGTTTCCAGACATTATATGACCGATTACGATCACGAATAGACTGTTTGACAGCCGCAGTATACCAGGGACAAGAGTTGTTTTTAATATAAAAACTCTTCACAGGAACATGTCTATTATAAACATCGTGTAAAGATGCAAGCAGTACATCCAACTTTCCATCAACTGATGCCTGATACCAACAGCCTGTCCAATCTACGATGGCCAATTCAGAGATTAACGACGGAAAATCAACAGCATTGTAATCGCGATATGTTATGAGTCGAGGACTATCATCCCTACTGAGGTTAATATTAACTGAACAGAATAAAAGATCATGGTCAGAAACAAACGAAATCTGATCAAACAAGAGCAATAAGTCCGGATCCGAAAGTAAAAATAAATCAAGCAAACTAGGCGTATTATTTGGTGAAAAACGTGTGGGCATTTTCCTGTTTACGATCGATAACCCGACAGAGTTGATAGAATCACACAGTTCATCACTATACTTATCATTAACCAGCAAATTTACATTAAAGTCCCCACAAGTTATGTAAAAGTCATAATCAATGACACGGCGTTCAAAATCTTTGAAAAAAGGCTCAAGGCTTAATAACTTATTAGGGTTGTACACGCATGACACAAGAATCTTATTTACATTATCACAAATTTCCACATTTAAAAATTCAATATTAGGATCATCCGACACATTAACAATTTTTGCTTTAAGATTATTCTTACAATATACTGCAACCCCACCACCTCTCCTCCTCCCATTCCGACACCTTAGAAAGTGAGTGTACCCATTTATTTTATAGTAACTTTCTAATACATCCTGTTTAAACCAAGTTTCCGTTACACATATTACATCGACGCTTGAGTTCTCAAATAAGTATCTTACATGATCAAGTTTAAGACCATGCAAGCTTCGCGAATTAAAATGTACAATGTTCAGGCCAGATCGTTGTCGGCACAATACAGTTAAAATAGCAGACTGATTATCGCCAACGCCATAACCAAATTTATGTTGGTTCATGTATAGATCGAGAGAAAACAGTTTGAACATTGTGAATAAGTTTCAATTGAAAGATAAGGTATGAATAGATAAGAGAGAAAAAACTAGATAGCCTTACAATCATTTTTTTCATTTTAAATAATAAAAATTAAAAAAAAAAGTCAAATTAAATAATAAAAGGAAATAAAAAATATAAAAACAGTAAATAATATTAATAATAATCTAAGATCTACTCAGATATAAAATCATCTATGTTATAGTTGTTGATATGACTGAAGCTCCTTCAATAGCAAAGTAATGTATGTTGTGTTTAAGAATTAAAAACGGGAACAGAAATGATATAATTTTACCTTTTTGTATTTATTTCTTATATTAAAAAATATAGACGAATTGGGTATTAAAACGAAGAACATGACTGAACATATCCAACTTTTATTGTAATTTTTTCAATTTTTCCTTAAACTTGTCAAAAATTGACAATAAGTAATTGTCTTACAATTAGGGGCTTGATAAATCATCTTTAATCTATACTTTATTATTTAGTCAATTTATATTATAATATTCAATTTCCATTAAGTGAAAAAGAATATTTTCATGTCAAAAAAAAACGATTTTGTTTTTAACTTATTATAATTTTTTTTTCAAAAATTACATATGGTTCAAATCAAAAAATGTGATAAGTTTTTGGGCCAAATTTGTGAGAAGCAAAAAGTGTTAATATTTCGGTTTTTTCTTAATGGAATCAGTAAGTTTAGTCATTATAAACCTAATTGCAAAAAATCTCTTCTACAAGTTGTCGCAATAACTTTTTTTGCACAATTTTAATATTTTTTGTGGTAACGGAGTTTACATTTCCACAAGCAAAAGATATAACAAAAAAAATTGAGTACAATTTTCTTTAATTTATTAGTTTTTCGTGTTTGGGTTTTCAACATGCTTTTCAATAATATACAATTTGTGTTTATCAAATCGGCCGTTTCGCGAATAAAAATACAATTCATTCCGCGAAAAAAAAATTTTTTTTTGTTTTTTTTTAATTTTGTATTTTTGGTCCTTTTAAATGCTTTTCAAAAATATAAAAATTTTTAAAATCCAGTCAGCCGTTGCGAAGTTACAAAATAATATATTAAAAACATAACATTTCGCGATCAAAAAATTCTTAAATTGTGTGAAACAAATTTAATTTGTCAAACTAATGTCAGTAATGGCTCGAAATATCGATTGCAAACCAATGAAATGCAAAATCAATCATTTTTCGCTCCAGCAGTTTGGAGTAAAAAACTGATAACTTTTTATTGATTTGACTCAAAATTATTAGTTGAATCATCTTTTGACGCATAAATATTAGTTGAATCACAACTGTTTATGGTTATTTTAAAATATTTTATGCATTTCCCTACATTTTTTTGAATGCAATCTGATGCAAACAATTTTGGTTACAAAGTTTACAGTTACGGAGTTTACATTTGGTTACTTTTTTCGTTTTCTTTCAGAAACGCTTTATCAGAATTTGCTTTCCGAAACAAAATCGTATGATGCTAACAAGGTGAATCCAGATATGTCGTTGTTTTTCTTACTCGTTAAATAGTTTGGTGTAAAAATTAGAACTGCAGAAAAACTTCAAGTCTGTTATACTAGATGATTATTTACAGTCCAACGATCATTTGAGTACAAAAACCATTATACTTTTCGCAATTTAATTAATAGATAACTCCAAAATTCTAGTGTATGCATTTTTATTAAAAATTATGACGAAAAATCGTTACAGAGTTGAAGTCGTGTTACCATAGATATTCGAAAAAGTTTGTAAAATGTATTAATATTTGTTAATAGCGTAACTTTTCATCTTCATATAAATTCTTACAGTAAGTGTTTATCTTCACTGGTTATTAAAATATAAGCTATTATAGTTGAAAAACCTTATGAGTTACTGGTTACGGAGTTTACATTTGGCCTATAAAATTGGTCACAAATTTTATCTATTAACCAAAAATTGGTCAGATTGTTATAAATTTTGTTAAACAGGTGACAATGCGCTGATATATATCGAAATATATAACTCAAATGTAATCCATGCATTAGAAATTAGCTGGTTACATGGTTTTTATCACATTTTTTGATATCACCCATATGTATAAGAAATTGTTGTTGGTTGGATTGAGATCTTAGATTTTCCCGTTATTTGTCACAGTTAGGCTTTGAGGAAGCTTCTACCGATATTTCAAATAAGTGGCAACTTGGATATATGACATTTAACAATGCGCAAACATCAATCCAAATTGCCTAAATTATAGAAAAGTTCCGCACAAAAATGAGTCTCTTTTCAACTCCTAAACATAAGATGGGGCAGCTGAGAAAATATGTGTATCTGCCACATATCCGAATTTCATTCAGTTTAGAGGGAACCATTCGGGAGAGCTCCGTTGTGTATCTCAGTCAGGGATGGGCAATGAGATTTTCGTTTCGGTATCAAAAAATTTTTTAAGAGTACTTTTTTAACCCTCAGAGTACTAAAAACATATTTTTGGCCATTTATATTATTATATACAGCAAGTCATTTGTTTTTTAATTTATCAAACAGTATATGTCGAGATAACTCAGACGGTAGAGCTGTCGACTGGCAGGTTTTATTATTATTGGAGAATTTATCTATGAAAATGCTTGCCGAAATTGCCACATACATAATTATTTAATGAAAACTGGGATATGTGCAATAAGATCATATCAATTAAAACCGGAGAAAATGTGTACGAGTATCAAATATGTCGTGGGAGTACTACGGTGATTTTTTGAAACAAATAGTATCAAAAAAGTACTATCGTACACTCTAAAAAGTGCATGTAAAATTACTGTTATCAAAATAGTAAGATTTATGTAAAATTGCATAGAATGCTTAATGTTAAGCATAAAATGCGTTCAAAATTTATTTAGACACTTTTGCCTACAAAAGTATACACAAGTATTGTATTTTGCATGTTGCTATACATGTTTTCAAGTTTGTAAACATTTACTTTTTATAATTACACACATTATGCCTAAATATTTTTATTAGGCACATAATGGGTAATTATAAGCACTTTAACTAGTAAAAGCAAAAATTTCAAAACTAGAAATACAAAGAAAAGAATAAAAAACAATTTATAAAAAAATTTCAGTTTAAGGAACAAATTAGTGGATTTAAAAGCAAATGGCAAGATAAAGAAGTTTAAATATACAAAATAAATAAATTGACTATAAATAAATTGTTTTATTTTATTGGACATCTTACATAAATCAATATTTTCAAACTGAAAGTAAGTTGGTGAAAAAGTGCGTTGAAATTAAATAACTAAAGAATTTATGCATATTTTTTTGCAGATATTCAAAGTAACAGACTGTGTCACATGCTTCCGGTAACAAACATTTAAATGTGATGGCAGTCACACTATTGGGTAAATTGAAACCGGGCTTCACAAATACGTAGTTTAACATTCTAATTTCCATGAACAAACTAATGGCAAATATTTTGGTAATAATGAAATGAAACAACACTCGCAATTCTATTAATTTCTTTGCTTTGACCTATCTTGACAAGACGATCTCATAAATTATATTTAAATGTTTTATTATTTAAAATTATCAAAAACTTTGGGATCTTAAATCAATCCTTCAGTTTTTCCCCGTTTTTTCACAATAGTAAAATTGTTTGATCGCTAGATTATTATTTTTTTTATCTACATTTCGGTGTTTAAAATCAGGTATTTGTGTTAAATATCCCAACAAGATACTGAAAACTGGTGTATTAATTTTATTTTTGACGGTTGCGATAACAAAAATTTTTTAACAGTATGTTTTTGAAAGTCCCAATTTTCTCTTATTATTTGATCTATTTGTAACTATATTACGTTATTTGCATATAAAATTGTATGAGTCCTAAATTTGCATCAAATAAATTAATATTGAATTTGGATAACGAAAAGCAACTTGCACTTGTGTTGTATGTTAAAATTAATATTTATAAATATTTGTAAAATTTTAGATGCATTATTATTATTTAGAAATAAAAAAAAAAAAAAATAAAATATAAATTTTAGCGTTTTAATAAAAAAAAAGCTATGTTTCTAGTACATAATATGTAGATTTATGCATTTAAATGAGCTTTTTTAGACACATTCATTGTAAATTTCAACAAAAATATAATGTTGCTGAGCCTTTTTGCTACAATTAAAAACGCGCTTTTACACACATTGTGTCTATTATTTTCAAACACAATGCGTCTACATAATTAAATTTTAAACACTGTGTCTATTTTTGCCCAATTTATAGTAGGTATCAAGTTACCTCCTTTTAATAGAGTAGATTTCAACAAATATTTATTAGAATGTATCAACTTTTCCATCCATGATCTCAGTTGACTCGAATAAGAAAAAGTAACCAGAAAATTAAAATTTTTTTACATTAACTAAAAATTTGTTAAAGTGTTACTAAAAACGAAGTAACCCTACAATTTAAAATACTTAAGATCAACCGAAAAGAAGAATTTAAATGAAATACAACTCAGTGAAGTATACACTCAAAAAAGTCAGTAAAGTCAGAAAAAAAACTTTGCTGTGTCAGCAAACTTCTAGTCAGGAGCGTGGTTGCCAAAAAGTTGGTAATTTCAGCAAAAGAGGTTTGCTGAAAATCAGCGAGCTTATTTTTACTAAAAAATGGTAATCTCAGCAAAAGGTTTGTTAACACATAGTCAATTGCAAATGAAAAAGATCCTTGCTAAAATCAATAAAACTTTTCTGCTAAATATTAATAGACAAAAAATCTCAAAAAATTTGTATTTCACATTATCACTATTTGTAAACATTTTGTTTATATAAATATTAACATTTTATCTCTATCTTCATTTATATTATGTGCGTTTCCGTAAGTGCCCAAAGTTACCGAAATTTCCCCAAAAGCGTTCCCGTACTCGAAAATTGGGTAAATTAGAGCTCTAATGAAAGTGTATTAGTGTTTCGCCTTTTAAAAAACTTTACCCAGCCGTAAGGAAACTTATTTCTTTATAAGAATTAATTGAATAAAATCAAAAACAACTTCTAAATGCGAATAAATGTGTGTATTTGTGCCGATTTGCAAACTGAAATTATACGCATTTTCACATCAGTGATGGGATTTGTGGCATAATTATGCCATTTTTGCCACAATTGAAGATTAGTTGGTACAATGACACAACCGACACTCTTTTGGCACATTTTGGTTATCTAAAAAATTTGATTGAAAATGAATTTAAAAAATAACAATTCTTTAAAAATTCTTTAATTTTTAGTTTCTAAGTATTTATTGATATTAAAATACCTTTTCGAATAAAGCAAAACTAAAAAATGTCATCGAAGATATTACCGAATAACCCATAGAATTTTAAAAATTCAAATGCTTTAAATTTAGCTCAGAGCTTCGAGAGAATTAATTTAAGTTTAATTCACGAAAAATTTAATTCAGTTTTAGAAAATGTTTATATGTATACCATTCCGTGCACCCATTCCTAAAGAATTCATTCATCGTTTTGAAGTTGGGAAACAAAAAGCAACACTGGTAAAAAGATTTTTTGTTTTTACTAAATTTTTAATAGAAAAAATTATTTTTGTTAGACGAAGCCGTTTTTATAAGCAGTCTAGCTTTCGCGCGACTACTTATTTACTTAGAAAGATAATGTGAATTTATATATATATATGTCCTTTATTTATTTTAATTATGTACTAAAAAAATATATTACACATAATACTTAAATAAAAAGTTCACGAAGAACATAGGGCGTTAACGAATTCTCTCCATTTATTTCTGTCTCCGGCAAGTGATTTAATTTGGTTTCAGGTTTTACGAGCTGTTTCATATTCTTTTCTGGTATCCATGTATTACGTGGCCTTCCTTGTCTTCGTTGTCCCTGGGGATTCCACTCAAGCTCCGATCTAGCGATTTCAGTTTGTGGTCGTCTGAGGATATGACCGATTCATGTCCATTTCCTTTTACGAATATCTAATTCGATTGGACAACAGTTTGCCTTTTGCCAAAGAGCTTCGTTTGAGATCCAATTCGGCCAGTATATTTGAAGGATTTTTCTCACATATCGATTAATAGACGTTTGGATCTCTCCCAATGTCATTTTCGTAAAGCTCCATGTGGTACAGCCATATAGCAGTACAGATTTTACGCTCCAATTAAATATGCGTAATTTTGTCTTCTTCGAGATGTTGTTTGCACGCCATATTCTGTGCCATTTGAAGAAAGCAATGCGAGCTTTATTTATCCGATCACAAATATCAGTTCCAGACCCGCCATCTTTGGTAATCTTGCAACCAAGGTGGTCAAATGATTCGACATCTTCAATTAACGTGTCCTCCACCGTTAATAGGGTCGTTATATGGGCAACTACAGTAGTGGACTAAAGTGGATACATATTTGAATTTTTTTAAAACTGTATTCATAACTTTTGTTCAATTTGTGATATCCAAGTGTAGTTTTTCCAGTTTTTGAAGTTGCCAGCTCAAAGCCCCGATTTGAATCCCATCAAGAATTTGTGGGCAATTTTCAAAAGAAGACTCTCCCAATACGAACGAGCACCGACCAACTTAGATGATCTTTGATCAAGAGTTTCAACGGAATGGACTGTTATTCCACCTCAATATATTAAAAATCTCACGGAAAGTATGCCTTCTCGCATAAAATCTGTTTTAAAGCACAAAGGACTTTGGACAAAATATTAAAGAACGAACTTGCCGAAAATTTCAAATATGAACAATACTGGATAAAAGCGGTCACAATTTGCAATTATTTTTTTTTATTAACTTCATAATGATATAGTCTACTGTATTTAAGTTTTTATTGAAGAAGAATGTTTTAGTTTTCTGCTTTAAAAAAAATCATTTAAGTTTCTATAATAAAACAAAAATTATAACAAATTTCGTAAAATCTTGAATTAATGTATCCACTTTAGTCCACTACTGTATACGCATAAGTTTTGTCCCATTAAAGTTCATTCTCAATCCTACTTCCCTGGCATTTTCAGAGAGTCTCTTTATTTTCGCCCTAATATCCACATATCGATGGGTCATTAGACAAATGTCATCAGCGTGAATTTGGTAACTACTTATTTTTTAACCACTAGTAAATATATAAATAAGTCGTATTATTTAACAACTTGTAACCACTTATTTTTTAACTGCGTATAAGCACACGAATAACTACTTACTTTGGTAACTACTTATTTTATATAATTTTATAATGCAGTGGGTAAGTGGGTGCACAAATTTTGTGCGTTTTTTCATGCAACGAATATGGACAACTACTTACAAAAACGACCTTGTCGAACAAAAATAATGAGTTTTGACATCGAATTATATGCACCCAGCAAAATCTTTCATTACCAGATAAGTAGTTATATAATAGAAATTCATAGCTCCGCACAACTTATTTTTTGGCGTCTAAACTCATTATTTTTGTTTGGCGTGGTTGTTTTTATAAGTAGTCACGCTTACCCGCTCGCTTACTAAAAAAGTAAGTAGTTATGAGATTTTTAATAATAAGTGGTTACACAAATGGTTACGAAAAGTTGAATTATAAGTGGTTATCCGACTGCTTACTTTATTCTTAAAAATAAGAAGTTACACAAATACTATTAGCTTCATGAAATACATTCAGAGAATTTAAAGTTTTTGGTAGTGTGTAATTTTAGAACTCGTCATAAAAATTTTAACACAAAACATATTTACATATAGAGCAATTCCATATGAAAACGATCAAAATTGGCAAATTTTTGGACGACCCCTCTCCGATTTTAAAATAAATAGTCTCAATCGATTGCCCAGCAAAAAATAATGTACCTACATATTTTTTTTTTTTTTATAGTGACTGGTTTAGTGGTGGTGTACACAACCACTAAACCAGTCACTATAAAAAAAAAAAAAAATATGTAGGTACATTATTTTTTGCTGGGCAATCGATTGAGACTATTTATTTTAGAATCGGAGAGGGGTCGTACAAAAGGTGATCGCTTTCATATGGAATTGCTCTATAACAAATAAAATGTAACTTTGTAAAAAGTACTTATTTAAACTAATGCGAGTTAGGCCGGATTACTGAATGTCCAGTTAGCAGCTAACTGGGACTTTAACTGACACATTTGTTGTTCTTTCCCATATAAAATTTGAATTTAACTGCCGGCTAAATTTTAACTGGACATTCAGTAATCAGGCCTAAGTCATTATTTTATATTTAAAAGCAATGACTACAATAGGCCGTTATTAGGAAGTCATTATTTTATATTACAAAATAATGCAAAAGGTAATGATATATGATTATTGGTAATGCAGACAGGAATGAGGTGCCATTACCAATATTTTGCTGGGCAGTAGAAGTAGAACCTAATTCTACTGCTGATTATTTAGATATTAGTAATGTGCTGGGTGCACTCTTACTGAGATTTTGCTGGGTATTGTTGGTTTTTAATTTTTATTTAAAAATAAAAATTGTTTTTCGACCTTTTTAATTGATTAATTAGAAATTTATTAATCATTCCTGAAAGTGTAGAGGTTTTTGAAAGCAAAAACTCTGAAGTAGTTGTCAGGAGAGTATCCTGGTGAAGAAAAATAGCAGTTATTGGAAAAAAGGACTCTTTTTGTATTAACAAGGTAAATATAAAATTTGTATTTATTTATTCCGATGGTATGAAATACAAAAACAGAAAACTTTCATAATATTTCTATTGTTGGTTATGCTTTGCAGAAGACTTCAAAAACATATTTTATTGTTTGCTTCATTCGCATTTTGTTGATGTAGCAGACTGCATTTAATATGAAATTTTGATGCTTTAATTTGCATTGCAGTAATGCCACCACTTTCTAAAGAAAACTGATGAAGGGAACCTGGAAAAAAGTACTTATTTTGTTAATTCATAATAAGGAAATTGGCCTCGAACTAAATTAATAAATTTCTAATTAATTGTGTTATATTTTTATGTATATCGGGGGCTTATGTTCAATACGAGGGGGCTTATATGCGTAGAGGCCATCTGACGTTTTGAAGAAAATTAATTTTTGATACCAAATGCTTCAGTTGTACAGCTGTTATATAGTTTATTAATTTTGGATTGAAAAAATTATTCGAGAACCACTTTTAACATTTTAGTTAATTCGCCATCTACCAAACAATCTTTTATAAATGTTATATAGGCTATTTGCTAAAATTTCATTTCTTAAAATCATGAAAATAAAATATCTCTGTAAAGAGGTATTTTCGAATACTGATTGCAAGTTCGTGTAGATTTCAAATTATTTTAGACATTTAATAACATGTAATATTAAGATCGGACTTTGTTTATTGTAATTGGTGAAAAATTTTTTGAAATTGTTAGAGGTTTCTGAAAGATTCGAAAATGAATTTAAAATTCATCCGAATTCCGTGAATTAATGAAATTTCAAACACGATAGTACAAAAAATGTACACGAAGATGCCAAATACCCAATTATTTGTTTTCATTAAAATTGGAGCACTTTTAATTCTTTTTTAACTCAAGTTAATACCAAACCATGTTACCACTGGCATCAACTAAAACTCGAAATTTTGGTATAAGATATGGATACCACAGAAAAGTGGAAAGCGGAAAAATCCTATATGTTGCAACAGACTTATCAAAAATTTAATCCCCGGTTTACATTATGGCTATAAATTGTCGTATTTTGTCTTGCTCGCCTTATCAAATTCTTTAAAAATGTTTATTCTCTGTTATTTCCTTGTGAAAGTTGTGTTATTTTTCTATAATTTGAAAAATAATTTAAACAGAAAGTGATATTAATTCATGATCTAGAGTCAAACTAAAAAGCATACATTTACCAGATTAAAAGATCAACTAAAAAGTCCCTCATTCATCTTCAAAAATTGTCAAAAATATTATAAATTTTTTTGGAAAAATTATTTTTTTTTTCAAAATTTTGCTATAGGTTTTGCACAATTCGCGATTTAAATTTTTTCAAATTTTCAGCCGTTTTTTCAATAAAAAATTTATAATTTAGTAACTATAGTTTCGGAAAGAAAACGCTTTACATAGTTAAAGCTTAATTCCGTGCCCTATTTTTCAAACTTAAGTCTGTATCAATATCTAAATAACTTTTCTAAATATAGTCGCTCAAAGTCAAAATTTCAAAATTTTTGAGATTTAAAAAAAAAAAATTAATATAAGACAAAGTCCGATTTTAAATCTCAAAGCCAATTTGGAAAGAAAAAGGTCCAAAATTTGTATATATGTCATATTTAGGGTTTGGGGTTCGGGAATTCCCGGGAAAAGTTTGTCGGGAATTCCCGGGAAAATAATATATTTTTCCCGGGAAAACTGGAAATTTTAAAAATATTAAATTTTTTAAATTGTTTTTGTTTCGAATAGGATTTTTTAATTTTAGTCATAAGAACATTTTAAATAGCAAAACAAAAATGTCATTGTTAAAATCTTTTAAAAGGGAATACACTTATTTGACACACAAATAAAATCTTTGCCAAGTAATTAGGAGCATTTCAACTAATAAAGATTTTTCGCATAACTTATTCAAAATTTAAGTAGTAAAACCTAAAAACTTGGTAAAATGTTTAAAAGAAATATGAAAAAAAGCTTTGTTTCTTACAAATAATCGCCCTTACTATCTAAATTATTCAAATGTATAATTTAGGTAAAGTCGACTTTAGTTAAAATATTGGGTGGCTGTATACCTTGACTTGGTTTATTTTTGGAGCATTCTGATTGGTTAATTTATTTTCAACCAATCAAAATATTTGAAAATATAAATATTTTTGTAAGGTTTTCATACACAAAATGAACAAAACCGTTTGATTAAAAATAAAGTCGACTTTAAGTTTAAAATACTCCTTTATATTAAGGGGCAATAATTTTATAAGTAACGTTTTCATTAATAAATGTGAAAAGAAAAGACTAATGGTCAACGGTGGTACCCAGCAAAATATTGGTAATGACACCTCATTACTGTCCGCATTACCAAAAATGATATATCATTACCTTTTACATTATTGTATAATATAAAATAATGAATTCCTAATAACGGCCTATTGTATTCATTGTTTCTAAATATAAAATAATGACTTACTCGTAATAGTTTAAATAAGTACTTTTTACACAGTTAAATTTTATACATTTTTATTTATTATATGTAATGTAATGTAAAAATGCCCTGTTGGCTGTCCGTCTCCAATATACACAAATTGCCTGCACTTGTACGTACAAACCATACGTCAATGTGGCAATATTTGTGAAAAGGTGACACGGAAATAAGAAGATAAACAGAGAAAATCTGAAGTAGAATTTTTGTATACATATGTCTTTTTGATCACTTCTGAAATTATTCATATAGAGACAATCTGACAATAAAAAAAAATATAAACAATAATACAATTTAATGGAAGATCACTGATGAAGCCTGTCCATAAAAAGGCAGAAACTAGATCTAGTCTGATTTGCAAATTTAATGTGTTTATAACTTTTGAGGAAGGTTTATTCTTCTTCTTAACCTCAAACCTACTAAATTAGAATTAATAAAAATACATATTAATGACAATATTAATTGTATTTGGTCTATCCGACGCGTTTGAAAAAACAACACTTTACTATAAATATGTTTTATGTTTACATTTTTATGATGAGTCCTAAAATTACACACTAGAGAAAACTTAAATTTTTCTGAATATATTTCCTTAAGCCAATAGTATTTGCTTAAATCCTTATTTTTAAGAATCAAGTAAGCAATCGGATAACCACTTATAATTCAACTTTTTGTACGCATGTGTGTAACCACTTATTATTCAAAATCTCATAACTACTTATTTCTCATTTTTTCGTAAGCGAGCGGGTAAGCGTGGCTACTTATAAAAACGACCACGCCAAACAAAAATAATGAGTTTATACGCCAAAAAATAAGTTGTGCGGAGCTATGAATTTCTATTATATAACCACTTATTTGGTAATGAAAGATTTTGCTTTGTATCTAAATTTGGTTATCCGACATCTAAATTTGGTTCACAAAAAAAAAACAAATTGATGGTCATGCAACTTCTCTTGAAGAAAACAACAACAAGAATAACGTTTCAACTAAAATTAGCAAAGTACCCGAAGAAAAAAGTGTAAGCTGAATAGGCATTAATGGTTTTATGGTAGGGCAAACATTTCCTAAAATGGTATCCAAATTAGCCGCAGTCAATCCGCACCATAACTAGATCTTCGTTTATTCGAGAAAGTTTTTATAATAAAAACCTGGCATTACAAAAAAATGAAACCGATTTAAAGAACATTATATTAAAGTACTACAATCATGTAAAAGATATCATGATAAAAGAAATATCGAGCAATATTTCTAACAACCCTAGTAAAAATGATTTTTAAATATTCATATATGATTTTTATACAATCATTTATGATTTTATACAATTATGACATGTCGAATATTGTGAAACATATATTTTTATATGATTATATCAAAAGATATTAAATTATATAAAATTATATTAACCAGATCCACCATTTTTCGGATCAAATAGTATATTTTTTATATAATTATATTAACGCATACATGATTTGATCCGGAAAATGGTGGATCTGGTTAATATAATTTTATATAATTAAATATCTTTTGATATAATCATATAAAAATATATGTTTCACAATACTCGACAAATTATAATTGTATAATATCATAAATGATGGTATAAAAATCATATCTGATTATATAAAAATCATTTTTACTAGGGAATAGGAGACTTACTATAATCTTAGATGAATGGACAAGAATATCACAAAAGAGATATTTGAACATATGTATAAATAGAAATAATTCATTTTATAACCTGGGGTTGGTTTATATATCAGGAAGATGTAATGCTGATGAAATAAGAAGAATTGTAGAAATAAGATTAGAAGAGTTTTATTTGTCTTTGGAAAATAACATTGTGGTCACACACAGAGAAAAAATATGCCATTTTCCAACTGAAATTAGGTTACATCTACTAAAATAGGTTGGTACAACTGAATATTGGTTATCACAACAAAATTCGGTTTATATAACTGAATTTTAGTTGCACTACCCAAAATATTTAGGAATCATATTCCAATATGGTTTCACCAACCGAATTTATTGGTTATAGCAACCAAAATAGGCTTAGCAATTCGGTTGACAATTTTTTTTCCTGTGTGCACCATATCTAATGGGCCAAGTGTGCTGAAACGGTTTGTTTCCGACAGTCCAGCAGTAGGTGCTTTCTGCTGGAATCATGCAATTCATTTGGCAGTGCTGCGAGTAATTTATGTGAAATCAAATGTTCAACATTCTGATATTTTTTACGTTGAATTCTCACTACACAGACTGCATTTGTTCTGAAATAGTGTTTTTTTTTTAACAAAAATTACTTATATAGGTGGTTTTCATTAACAATTATGTTCAAAAATATTTACCGGGATTCCCGGGAATCCCAGGAATCAAATATTTTCATTCCCGTTTCCCGGGAAATAAAAAAGTCCGGGAAATCCCAAACCCTAGTCATATTGCATTAACAAATTATGTGAACAAAAAGATATTTTATACTGTACTAAAAACCTACTATACTAATAAAATGATAGCAAGCAATTGTAATAAAATGATAGCAAGAAATTGCCAAAATGATTTCATCTCAAGTGAAGACACTTAATTTCAATTTTATTTCAATATCATGATATCGTTGACATGCAAGCGGCTTTTGCAATGATGCCAGAGATCAATTTCACTTTTAGTTTTCATTTTAATTTAGCAATCAAAAACCCACATAAATTTTTGTAAACAAGAACGGGAAAAAGTCAAATTATTTATTATTTGTAGAAATAAATGAATGTTTGATAAAATTTAGCGTTTTTCGAATAAAAATCTATAATATTTCTTAGCAATGAAATGGTCAAGTGTTCTCCACTACATTGCAATTGAGATAATTTTGACGTTTCGCTGAAATGGTTTTGACATTTCATATCATAGAATTTATTGCATTTGAAGACACCGGGTAAACCATCAGATTTCATTCATTCATGCTGATTTTTTTTTTTTTGCGAAATTATTGCGATTTTCAAAGTTTATATTTAAATAATGCCTTCGGAGTCTTTCTACAATTATTTTTCGACGAACTTATTTTGAATGTGTACGAAAATATTGTGATTTAAAGGTGGGTGCGAACTGGCTAAATAAAATCTAAACTAAATTCAGGTTTCCAAATTTCTATGAAATTTGAAAAAAAAAATTTTTTTAATTTTCAAAAGAAATTTAAACCATTTTGTCAATTTGTATTTAGTTAAGAATTTATTTAGCCACCTCGCACTTTCCAAATCGCAATAATTTCCCAACAAAAATCAATATTGAATGAAATCTGATATTTTTAGAAAAAAAAGTTCTGTAATAGTAAAGTAAATTTTTGGTACAGTAAAATATTTTTTTGTTCGTTTTAAGTTTTAATTTAAGCTATGTTTTCGACTTAACTATATCCATTTACTCATAAAAAAAACGCATAAAACCGCGTTTAAGACTAAAACTAACATATTACTTTCAACACGGATAATTATCAACGTTGAAAACTCAGCGTTTATACATTTTCACATCTAATATCACTTATTCGCGTTACTTCCTAAAAACTTTTGCAGACGTACGTTCGATTATAATGGAAAAATTATGAATATAACCTGTTTAAAACTTTTTTGTACAACAATCGGTTTAACGTATTTAAATCGGTTTGCTTTAAATACTTAACGTTGATGGGCATGAGACAAAATACAGCTTTAATTACAAAAGGCTCTAAAAGTGCACATAATTTGTTAATGCAATATGACATATATATAGGGTGATCACTTTTTTCTGACTTCAAAAAAGTACAAATTTTAAAAAATATTATCATCAAAAAAAAAAAAAAAATTATAAAAATTATTATTTAGGCAACAAAATTTTTCGGTTAACCATTAACCATCCTTAAAAATCTTGGACATTTCTCCCTATACAGACCCCAAGACAAAAATTTGTTTCGCATGAAAAAATACAGGAAACGGACCCATGGAACTATTTAATAAATTCGGTTGGCACCATGAATATTCTCTCTATATTAAACTACATATTAGATTAAGAATTTTTCATGTAGATAAATCATTTTGAATTCTTTCTGGGAGAGAAAACCTCTCACATTCACAAAAATTTATCCTATAAAAAAAACTACTTTGTACTTATATTTTGGCTTTTTTTTTACTAAAAAAATGTAATTTTTTTAAATACTAAAAATCAGTACAATCAGTACAAATTTTAAAAAATCAGTGCAAATCAGTACACGACATTTTCGTCAGTACACGTGACCAAAAATCAGTACATGTACTGATCAAATCAGTACGAATGGTCAGCCTACATATATACAAATTTTAGACCGTTTTCTTTCCAAATTGGCTTTGATATTTAAAATTAAACTTCGTCTTATATTTAATTTTTTTTTAACCTTTAAAAATTTGGAAATTTTGACTTTGACTATATTTGGAAAAGTTATTAGATATTGATACACACTTAAGTTTGAAAAATAGGGCACGAAATTAAGCTTAAACTGTGTAAAGCGTTTTCTTTCCGAAGCTATAGTTACTAAATTATACATTTTTTATTGAAAAAATCTGCTGAAAAATTTAAAAATTTAAATTGTGCAAAATCTAGAGCCAACTTGAGCAAACTGGTTACATATTTGAAATCAGCACGCCCTATTATTCTAAATCCACTGCAATAACACTCACTTTTTTTGTAGAGCAGTGTTATTGATATAAATCAAAATTCTAAAGAAGCTACTCTAATATACAGGCAATATAGAAGGCCGGAGTTGGAAAAAATTTAAATTTCAAAGTTATACCATTGCGGAAAAGCTGTGGAAAATATTCCAAATCGGCTAAAAGTAATATTTTTAAAAATGGTTAATGTCGTCGATGGACGTCTGGTATTCGATCTAAGTTTCCGAGTTTCAAAAAATCGTCCTAATGCCTAACAATTAATAAGTATCGTCTAACATAACGTTTTGGGAAAATTTTGATACGCTGAACACGAATATTTTTAAAAAAGTATTGATAATTTTAAAAACCGATTTTAAAAAAAATCATAAATTCTGTCATTGGCGGAATTTGTGTAAAACAAGCTCTAATTAAAATGTAATAATTTTAAATCAAACGCAAATATCGCGCCTCATCATAACAAAACATTTATCAGTAAAATTTAAAAAAAAAACAGCGTTGGAAACCGAAACGAATTAGGTCGATTTTATTGTTTGTATTAAAATGTACTTAGGACTGTACTATTTAAGCTAAACCCGATTTAAATAGATGAAGTACTTTATATTCTTATATTTTAGTGCTTTATATTCTTATGCTATGCAAATCATTGTTTCTAAATAAACAAAAATATTGTTAAACTTGTATATACTCTGCCAGTATTCAGAGGTTAATGTAAACTAAAAAGTCGCGCTTTAATCATTTCGATTGCCAACCATGGAAAAATATATATTTAGAAAAATTGAGTTGCTATATTTCAAATCCCTTTCAATTAGAGTTGTAAAAGTATATAGAGCAATTCCATATGAAAACGATCAAAATTGGCAAATTTTTGGACGACCCCTCTCCGATTTTAAAATAAATAGTCTCAATCGATTGCCCAGCAAAAAATAATGTACCTACATATTTTTTTTTTTTTTATAGTGACTGGTTTAGCGGTGGTGTACACCACTGTCATGTGATAAAATTGAAGAATTCTTCATAAGGGACCTCATTGAAAGTTGTTTTTAAAATTTTCCTAATTTTTCTCAGAAATTTACCTTTTTTCCCATGAAAATTAAATTTTCCGATTTTCCACAGAAGCTCCTAAATTTTCCGGCTAATTTTTTTTTTGTTTTTGGATTCCTCATAATTTTTGCTTTAAGAATCAGCAATAAAAAAATGGGCCCCGACTCCTTGTTTGGACAGGAGAGGAGCATTTAAGAGACCACCTTGTTCTCATTGTTTTTATATTTTTTATAATTGAATTATTTGTAATTATTTAACATTATTTTATTTTATTATTAAAAATACATTTTAAAAATTATTTTACAGTTAAAAATACATTTATGAAGAAAAAATCAATTTTTTTTAAGAGCCCCAAGTTGAGTGTGTAGTGAATATGGTCTGCCTGACTTCACAAGATCGGCCATAAATCCATGGATAATAGCAGCAGTGGCATGTAATGGCACACCAAACCCGACTGAGGCTACAGGTCATAAACTGTTTTGTAAATTTTTTAAATTACCAGGTAATAAATATTTCGCCTAAAATGACACGTGCAGAAACAAGTCATAAAACACGGATTTTCCATAAATATGGCGAAATATTTATTACCTGGTAATTTAAAAAATTTACAAAACATTTTATGACCTGTGGTCGGCTTATTGGCAGTAACCAATTAAGTCCCTCTTTAAAAAACATTTTATGACCAGTAGTTCACGCAAATTTTCCTATTAAAGAAAACAAATATCGCTTATTTTTTTTTTACCTATTTTTTACCAAAAAATAAATATAAATACTTCACACACTCTGAGTCAAATTTTAGTTGAATACTAAACGTGAAAGTGTTAAAGTGTTTTTTTTGTAAAGTAAAGAGTGAAGCTGTAAAGACAATTTAAAGTAAAATGAATAAATTTTGCTGCAATCCGTTTAACAAGAGTGGACATCGTTCGAAAAAGATAAAAGTATTAAAATTAACTGGTGTTTCGAAGCGATACATGAATGAATTAAATATACAATACGGTGAAGAAGCAGAATTCATTTGCCCCAAGTGTAAAATCGATTTGTCTCAACAAGCAAATGCATTGAAACAAATGCAACCACAATCCGAGAGTGAAATGACAATTGAACAAAATGTTTCATTTGATAGTGAGGCAGACATTCCGATGGTCAATATGTCTTTGAGTCCTTTGAATGAGGCTATTACCACTTTAGGTGAATCGTCTATTACAAAAAGAAAGTTGCGAAGTGAAAAATACAGGAAAGAGAAAAAAGGCAAGGTTATGAGTGCAATCGCGACAATATTTGATGAAGGCTCTGATAACGAATGCAGTCAAGCAGATGACGTTGATGACGACAAACAAATGATTGAGCAGTTGAAAAGAAAATTCAATTTAGCGACCACTTTTCCGGAGAAATATCTCATTTTATCTGTGCTGCCTCAATCATGGTCTATACGCAAGATTTCTGAACAGTTTCAAACATCTTTTTACATCGCGAGAAGAAGCAAAGAATTAGTTCGACAGAAGGGCATATTGGCGACTCCCACCAAGAAATTTGGCTCAAGGACCCTCAGCGAAGCAACGGTGAAATTGATTCAAGATTTTTACTGCAATGATGACAACAGCCGCGCCTGCCCAGGTACACGTGACTATGTTATCACACGTGAAGATGGAGAAGAAGTACACAAGCAGCGCAGATTATTATTATGTAATCTATCCGAAGCATACCATCAGTTCAAAGAGAAATACCCAGCAGAAAAAGTGGGATTTTCTAAGTTTGCCATCCTACGACCAAAAGAATGCGTGCTGGCATTAGACAGGCACGGAACGCATTCAGTCTGCGTTTGCATGTTTCATCAAAACATCAAATTAATGTTCTTTCCATGCAAGAAATTGAAAGTATTTCACGGTGAAATTGAAACATATAGGGACCTCCTGTCGAAGTCGTTGTGCGCATACCCCACGGAAAATTGTCATCTGTCCAAATGCGATAATTGTCCGAAGATTGAAGAGCTAGAGCAATATTTGACGGAAAAGTTTGAACAGCTGTTAATTCAGGAGGTGCATTTCAAACAGTGGATAATTAGCAGCGGCAGATGTTCCCTTGAGACGGTGGTAAAGCAGATTCCGGAATTCATCGAGGAATTCGGATTCAAGTTGAATGAACTGAAGGCGCACCATTTCATATCCGAGATGCAATCGAAATTTCTAAAGGAAAGTAAGGAGAAATTAGCCCAAAATGAATTCATTGTGATAAGCGACTTTGCCGAGAATTACACTTTTCTCGTTCAGGATGAAATTCAGGCTTATCAAACGACCAGTGCACGGTGCATCCTTTTTGCATTTATTTCAAAAACGAAGATAACGAACTACAGACCGTAAGCCTTGTTGTTGTCGCGGAGAGTTTAGCTCATAATTATGTGTCCGTTTATTTATTTCAAATGAAACTGTTTGAATTCTTAAGATCAAAATTCGATGCAATCGACAAAGTAACGTTTTTCTCAGACGGCGCGGCTTCTCAGTACAAGAATAAAAAAAATTTTTACAATCTTTGCATAATTGAAGAAGAACAAAACTGCAAGGTCGAGTGGCACTTTTTTGCGACGTCCCACGGTAAGGGCCCATGCGATGCGTTAGGGGGAACCCTAAAACGCATGGCGACTAAGGCAAGTTTGCAAAGGCCATATACTGACCAGATCTTAAATGTACAACATTTGTTTTCGTGGATTCAAAGCAAGGAAATTGCCATTAATACAGTTTTATGCACTCAAAAAGAACACGATGCCATGGAGCGACGAATTCAAAACAGATATAATAATGTCAAAACTATAACTGGAACGCAAAAGTTTCATTGCTTCATACCAAATATTTCTGATATGTCAATTAATGTAAAGCGGTACTCTTCGTCTGCCGACGTGCTAAATTTAAAGTTACTTTAATTTTATAATGATGCCAAGACAATTGAAATTTTTAATAAATATTGTAATTAAGTATAAGCAGCAAAATAAGAAAGATTTTTTCTTCATAAATGTATTTTTAACTGTAAAATAATTTTTAAAATGTATTTTTAATAATAAAATAAAACAATGTTAAATAATTACAAATAATTCTATTATAAAAAATATAAAAACAATGAGAACAAGGTGGTCTCTTAAATGCTCCTCTCCTGTCCAAACAAGGAGTCGGGGCCCATTTTTTTATTGCTGATTCTTAAAGCAAAAATTATGAGGAATCCAAAAAAAAAAAAATTAGCCGGAAAATTTAGGAGCTTCTGTGGAAAATCGGAAAATTTAATTTTCATGGGAAAATTTAATTTTCATGGGAAAAAAGGTAAATTTCTGAGAAAAATTAGGAAAATTTTATTTTTCAATTAAAACCTGATTCAATACCTTTCCAATGAGCTATCACTCGTTGCGATCGCTTTAGTAGTTTAGTTTAGTTTAGTTAAAACAACTTTCAATGAGGTCCCTTATGAAGAATTCTTCAATTTTGTCACATGACAGTGGTGTACACCACCACTAAACCAGTCACTATAAAAAAAAAAAAAAATATGTAGGTACATTATTTTTTGCTGGGCAATCGATTGAGACTATTTATTTTAGAATCGGAGAGGGGTCGTCCAAAAAGTGATCGCTTTCATATGGAATTGCTCTATATGTATATTGAGTACGCAATACCGACCGTTTTCTCAAATACTCAGTACTTAGAAGTACCTACTAATTCAAATTTGTATTTTTCTGTATATAAGCGTTATTTTGATATGAAAAGCTATAAAAATGCAACTGTGTTTTTTTTGTGTGAAAATCAGTGTTGCCACTTTTTGAATAATTATTCAAAAATGGGACTGTTTACACATTCGTTGGATAATTTTTGAATGACATTTTTGTGTAATTTCACTTTTAACAGAAATTTCCGTAAATTTTTAAAAGTTAATAAAAATTAGTCGATAGTTGACGAAACGAGTTTGTCTGTGAAACATTTACCACAAATCTCCAATTTTTGGTGAATTACTTTTGTAAATTTTTTCAACACTAAACCCAATATAAAAGAAATAAAATATGATGATATTTACTATTTTTTGTTTTGTTTAAAACACCGTCCTTTGTATATTTTTTGCGAAAATAATTGTCAAGCTTCGTTTAAAAATTCTCTTGGTTTGCAAGACCATTTAAAAATGCAGCGAAAGAGTGGGAAAATTTGAGTTCGTTATGATTGTTACCTTCTGATCTCTGATATTTTTTTTTGCTGTAGTTAACATGATACTGGGCTTTGACCAGACAAAAATTTTCACAAAAAATTCCCGATATTTTTTTTTTAATTTCATGCTATTCTGTTGAAATCTGCAAGTTGGAGCAGAATCAAAATATTTTAGAATTCTGTAAATCCAACATGTTCCAGATTTCAACAGAATAGCATGAAATTAAAAAAAAATATCGGGAATTTTTTGTGAAAATTTTATATTTTTCTTTTCGAAAAGAAAATTTGTTGATGTACATACTGCAAGGAAATGTCATGACTTCCTATCAGTAATTTAAAAATTAAAGAAAACAAGCTAAATTTTACAAACATGGAATTTTTACAATTTTTGCTGTCTTGCCGACATTTAAAGCTAATATTGAACAGGACTTATGAGATCACATTAGGAACGCTTTGGACAATCTGCTCCAGGTTTTTGCTAAAATTTGAGGGGTATGGGAGAGAATAATTATCAAGTAGGTAATATTTTTGCATGCAACGCATCTGAATGAAGTAGCTTTTCTGAAAAACATAACTACAATTTTTTTAATATTCAAATTTAAAAGCACGCCATTTTAAGCCTTAAAAAAGTTATTGCATTAAAATTCCCTTTAGTTAATAGAACAATTTGTTATAATATTTTTCAGAAAAATTGGCCTGGATTTGCTGTTGTAGAAGACAAAAACCAGGACCAAGTTAACACAAAAACGCAAAATTTTAGTTCTAAAATGCAAATAATTTTTGCACTTTACAGGTGAAAAAAATGCTGTCTTTAAAAATCAGTTTCTAAATAGAAAAATGACAAAACTTTGGAGTCGAAATTTACAGTGTGAAATTTCATATGAGTCCAAAATACTTTTATTCTTCCCCACTGTGCTGAGGAGAGTTTATTTTGAAATAATATAAAAAATTATAATTTTTTGTGTAATTTCATACGGTTTTGGATAATTTTTGACCTACAGCTGTGTAATTTTTTGTTTTACTGGTGGCAACACTGGTGAAAATACAATTCTGTTTGTATGAATATAAAAAGTATTGTGTAGTAAATAAAAAATACTTGAAAAGAATTGAGTAGTATCTAAATTTCAAAGTTATCGAAATTTTACAATAATACTTTCAATTAATTTTAAATTTCTTGAAACATTCGTCGTGAGTGTATCAAAATTAAGCAGAAATAAAGTATTGAAAGACAATAAGGAACAACAACAAAAAACAATAATATTTGGGAAAAGCAGAAAAAATTGTGGCAAAATGAGGACCAGTTCATTTAGTATATTTTATGCAAATTCTGTTAGTGTCAAAGAAAACATTTAAAGATTTAAAATAAATCCAGGAGTAACGAACAAAACACAACTTTCATTATAATCAGGGTTGACATATTTTTAAAACTTTTCAACCAATTTAAAAAACGTTGGCATACTCGTGTTCAGCGTCCCAAAATTAAAGCAAAACGGTTTATCAAACGATATTAATTAATTGTTAGAAATTAAATTAATTTAGAAACTGTGAAAGTTGGATCGATTACACTATGGAACATTTTTGGGATTATTGTCTGGGGGGTGAGAAATTCCAAGTCAGGGTGATGGTACTAGGTCAGTATAGTAAAACCCTCAAAGGGTTTGGCGTTCGTATGTGTCATTTTTTTTTATGACCTTTTAAATTTTTTCCTTATCTTGATGTTTTTTCGCTTAGTTGTAACTCGAGAACCACTTGTCCGATTTTGAATTTAGAAAAATTTAGAATTACAATTTCTTTAATCCGTTCATATAACATTTTTCTTTATAATCAACAGTTTTGCCGGTAAAAATAAATTTGTGGAGAAAAAAAAATATTTTTTTGCCTAAAAATTAAAATTTTTTATGAATTTAAATTAAATGACATATACGAACGCCAAACCCTTTGAGGGTTTTACTATACTGACCTAGTACCATCACCCTGACTTGGAATTTCTCACCCCCCAGATTGGCTGTTGTACTGTGTTACCGCAGACCGAAGATATTAGCCAATTTCCAAAGTTTTGGTTTCTCCGATTTAAAATATTTTTACTTTTTCGTAAAGAGAAAACTTCAGAATTTTTAATTTCGGTCTACTCTAATATGCATACATTGTTTGCTTTCTGTGAATGAAGGCTTACGATGAATTTATACTTTTACAACAAAAAAAAGCCGCAACAGGCATATTGCATGAGTTCACTTGGTCGCTTTTGTTCAATTGTTGTTGTAGTTTTATTTTTTTTAATCGTTGTTTGCTTTCTTTTTCGTTATACAAAAAATTTTACATATTTTTTTGGCATGTTAGTGGTATAAATTTGTTTTTGTTACATGTAGCTAAGAATTTTTTTAGTAGGGCAATATGGGGTAGATTGGTAAATGTGTTGATCGAACTCCAAAAGAGTAGCTACAAATATTTTTTCAAATTCTATTTGCAGGTTCTGGTACATGGCATACATTCCAATTCGTGGATTTTTATGTGATACATTCAGAAAATTAAAAAACAAAAACAGTTGTAAACCGGTAATTAATAAAAGCTTTATAAATTAAAGGAGCTTTACAAAACAATTTTTCATACAAAATTTGGTTCATAAACTCATATAACTTTATAAATCATTTATGAATTTTGGAGGATAGCTTCAAAGTTCATCATCTTAACATCCCAGTGTAGAAACGGTAATGACATATCATTATTTTTTGGACTACCAGTAATGACTCCCACTTACCTTCTACATTATTTTAAAACATATAATAATGAGTTACTGATAATGTCATATTTTTATCATTATTTAAAAAAAAAATCTTTTTTTGACTCAATATTTCTTCAACACTGGTAAGGATATATGTAACCACATATTTTTTGTATGTTGGCAAGTAAGCTGACTTGAGTGCAGCAAGTCAATTTTGTTTTTATCCAACGAATTAGTTCGATTTTATAGTTTATACTAAAATATACTTAGGACTGTACTATACTTTATATATGGGGGATTTCGTGTCAAGTGACCCAACTTTTGAAATCGATGTCTCCCGATTTGGATGAAATTTGCATCAAGGTTATTCCTATTGGATATAGTTTAGACCCAAATTTTCAACAAGATCGGTAAAAGAGTTTCTGAGTTAGAGGTGTTCAAAATTTGACATTTTGGCCAAACAGGTGTTCTTTCTCATCCATGTAACTTATTACCTATTGGTGTAAGCAAATTTTGTCTCAAACAAATTATATAGCCACTTTTGCAATCTTTGTAAAAAAATTCTTCAATATTATTTTTTAAATTGAAACTTTTTCTTTATTTTTTTTTTAAATGGGTACTTTTTTCATTTAAGAATTCACTTATCCTTACAACAGTGATTGCAGAAATACAAAAAATAAATGTTACAATTTATTGCTAACTTTTTAAAATTGTGCACGAAAAATAGACTATAGTGAAAATTCCTAATGCTGCAAATAAAATAATTTCTTTTGTCAAACGGAAATTAATAAAATTTAGAAAAAGCTGATTTTAAAGGTTTTACATATTTTAGTGTTTAAATGTAGAAACAAAAGCCCTTATAAATGATTACATAAGAAAGGAGACAGAAAATTTGTGTAGTGTTTGATGTAATATAAAATTATATCCAAAAGGCGACTGATAAATTTTCTAGTGTGACTCTGAATAGGGTATATATAATTCTATCCAAAACGAAATCGTCTGTTTTGAAAAATCATATCATATAAAAACATACATTATTTTGGATTATGTACTAAATAGGTATATCGTCGACCGGCCTGCAAAAATCTACTTTTAAGATATTTTATTGGCATCATATGCCTTAATGATGCACGACCTCATTTAGTAAAATCATCATTATATGTATGGTGGCATTTAAACAATATATAACTATATATGGTGCAGTTAAACAATATATAACTAGATATGGTGCCAGTTAATATATAGTTTAACTGCCCGAGTAAAAAAAATTATATATAATCATATGTGGCATATATTACAATATATAATTAGACATGTGGTTATGTATATCCATATATAATTATATATGACGTTTTTTCCGAAAAATTTTCCATATATAATGCCATATATAATTTCATCTAATTAGATATCGGCCTTCATAATATTAGATATGACATATATAATTATATATTACATAACATGGTTGATCTTATTGCATATATAATTATATATAGAACTATATCTTAATATATATGGTGGCATTTTAGCAATATATAATTATATATGGTGACAGTTAAACTAGATATTATCATATATGGTGCCATTTAAACAATATATGGTCATATATGGTACCTCATAAACAAAATCTTTCATTCAGTTCCAGATATGATAATATATGGTACTATATATAGTGCGATATATATTTATATATGGTGTTATTTAAGCTATATATTATCATATATGGTGCCATTCAAACCATATGTTATCATATATGGTGCCATTCAAACCATATATTATCATATATGGTACCATTTAAACCATATATTATCATATATGGTGCAATTTCAACAATATATGCCCATATATGGTACCTCATGAATAATATTTTTAATACAGTTCGACATATGATAATATATGCTACCATATATAGTGCCATATATATTTATATATGGTGTTATTTAAGCAATATATTACCATATATGGTGCCATTTGAACCATATATTATCTTATATGGTGCCATTTCAACAATATATGCTCATATATGGTACCTCATGAACAACATTTTTAATACAGTTCCAGATATGATAATATATGCTACTATATAGTGTCATAAATGTTTATATATGCTGTTATTTAAGAAATATGTTAACATATTTGGTGCCATTTAAACCATATATTGTCATATATGGTGCCATTTCAACAATATATGCTCATATATGGTACCTGATGAACGACATTTTTAATACAGATGCAGATTTGATAATATATGCTACCATATATAGTCCCATTGATATATGGTGTCATTTAAACATTATTAATATATTGACATATATGGTATCATTTAAACAATATATTGTCATATATGGCACAATTTAAACAATATATGGTCAAATTTGGTACCACATCAACAACATTTTGAATACAATTCCATATATGCTTTAATTTGAATAATGTAAAACTATGTATGGCGCTATAAAAAATATTATCAGATATGTTACTTCATTAACAATATTTATAATACAGTCCCGGTGAAAAATGTTCATATACGCTCAAACATGTTTATATATGGTTTATGTATGAACACATATGAACAAATATGGATTTTTTATGAACATATATGGATTTTATATGAACATATATGGAAGTATATGTGATTCCATATATGGAAAAAATTTCATATACAGACATATATGGAAGCATCTGTTATTTCATATATGGAAATGGCACTCATATATGGACAAATATGAAAGTATATGTTATTCAATTTATGCAAAAGGGACTTGTATATGAACATATTTCGAAGAATACATTTTTCCATATATGTAAAAGGAACTCATATTTGGATAAATATGGAATTATATTTAATGACATGAATAAAAAAAGGAATATATGTAGCGCCTAATTTGAATGTCATACATAAATTTATATCTATCGTACAACCTTATAATAGACAGCAACGTTCGCATGTATTCGCATATATTTAATAAATGTATATGTTCATATATGTCCATATATGAACATATACTTAGGTGTTTCCTCATTTTTCGGATCCATACATATGTGGTTGAACCATAAATGTTCATATATGGACATGTTTCACTGGGGTGTCATATATTGTAATATATGTATATCATTTAATATATATTGATGTATGGTAATGGTACAATAATTCCAATATCAGTTGAGATACAATTTGTGGGTCCATATCAACAATTTGTTCAGGTACATTTAACATATATATATGTACATTTAAGTTATAATTTATAAACACTTTATAAAGTTAAATAGTTCCATAAACCTCGTCTAACTGTATAGAATGTTTATGAATATACGATTTAATATATAATAATTACAACTACAAATTGGTGCCATTATCTAAAATTTAATTTAATGTTAACTTATAATAAAATAAAAATGTATTTCCTAAAAATAAAAATATAGTGTTAATTAATGTTAATATACAATAGGTTTAAGTTTAACATCCCAAACAGAAAAATATAATCGGCACAATGCTGGCAAACCGTTGGCGATGGTCGGTTATGCGTTCGCAGAACGTTGCATTAACTATCTTGGCAAAAAAATAGATTTCAAAAAACATTTTTGAAAAAATTGAGAAAACTTTTTTTAATATTTGCTTTTAAAAACATGAAATTTAACCCAGTCCACCAGATTGTCAGCCAAGACCTCTACACTCTAATCTAACGAGACTTGTTATAGATGTGTGATAGCTACAAATTAAATTAATGATAAAAGCATTTCGAGCTAACTTATAAGCATCGAAAAAAGGTATTCCAGAAATTATTAAATGTATTTTAGAAAATTTTAATTGTATATCACAAAATATTATTTGCACTTCAGAAACTACAATATTACGCAAATTTAATTATTTATTTATTTAGTTGTGTTCAGAAATAATGAAATCTATTTCAGAATTTCATAGCTAATAGAGAAAAATTTCTCAAATACATTTCATAATTTCGGAAATACGATTGATAATTTCTGAAATACAGTTTGATAATTTCTGAAATACAGTTGTGAATTTCGGAAATACAATTAATAATTCCTGAAACACAATTGATAAAACTTAACTTCAATTGACTAGTTCTGAAATACAATTCATAAATGTGAAAAATAATTGATGAGTTCTGAAACACAATTGATAAAACTGAAATTCAATTGATTATTTCTGAAATACAATTGATAAATCTTAAAACAATTAATACAATTGGAAATGGTGTAGAGCGTCAAAAAGATGTAAATAAAATTATTTTATTCAAAGATTTCAATTTAATAAAAAAATAAATATATAATTTTATAAAAAAATTTATAGAAAAAAAATTTTAATTTTATAAAAAGAAATTCATTTTGTAAAAGAAATGCACATTGAACTCGAGCCCTTCTGAGTTTAAACCTTATTTTAACAAAATATTGTAATTTTTATACAATCAGTGCTCTGCCAGTCTATTATTTTTTGAACAGTTGGCAATATATGTCTGGGATCTTATTTAATCCCAAATAAATGGAGATCTTACGTAGTACCCAAATATAATGAGGCATATTTTATCTATCATTTTTATGGATACTTTTAGATGTCAATCCCCAAATATATTGCTGTTTCTAATTCGATCTGCCATTTTAATACCGAAATAAATTGCTGGATCTAATTCGATCTGCCATTTTTCTGATAAATTTAGATCCAAGTTTATCCCCAAATATATTGCTGGATCTAATTTGATCTGCCATTTTTCGGTTAAATTTAGATCCAAGTTTATCCCCATATATAATGCTGGATCTAATTCGATTAGGAATTTTTCGGATAAATTTAAATCTAAGTTTATCCACATATATATTGCTGGATCTAATTCGATCTGGCATTTTTCGGATAAATTTACATCCAAGTTTATCCCTAAATATATTGCTGGATCTGCTACTTTTTCGGATCTAATTAGATCTAAGTTTATCCACGAATATATAGCTGGATCTAATTCGATCTGCCATTTTTCGGATTAAATTAAATTACTAAATCCCAAAATATATTGCTGGATCTAATTTGATCTGCCAATTTTCTATTCAATTTATATCCAAGTTTATCCACAAATATATTGCTGGATCTAATTCGATCTGCCATTTTTCGGATCAATTTATATCTAAGTTAATCCACAAATATATTGCTGGATCTAATTTCATCTGCCATTTTTCAGATCAATTTATATCTAAGTTTATCCACAAATATATTGCTGGATCTAATTCGATGTGCTATTTTTCGGATCAAATCAGATCTAAGTTTATCCCCAAATATATAGCTAGATCTAATTCGATCTGCCATTTTTCGGATCAAATTAGATCTACGTTTATCCACAAATATATTGCTAGATCTAATTTGATCTGCCAAAATTGAGATCAAATTAGATCTAAGTTTATCCCAAAATATATAGCTGGATCTAATTGGATCCGCCATTTTTCGGATCAAATTAGATCTAAAAATATCCGCAAATATATAGCTGGATCCGCCAATTTTCGGATCAAAATAGATCTAGGTTTATCCACAAAGATATCACTGGACCTCCCAATTTTGAGATATAACTTGATCTTAGTTTATCCCCATATATACAATGGGATCTAATACGATATGATTGGATACACCCAATTTTGAGATCTAATTGGATCAGCTAGATATTATAGCAGATCTTAAACAATATCAAATTGGATATAATTAGATATTGCGCGAGATCAATTTTTTTTACTCGGGTGGTCTACATGGTGCCATTTAAACCATATATGATCATATATGGTACCATTTAAACAATATAGGGTCATATATGGTACCCTAAAAACAACATTTTTAAGATATTTCCAGATATGATGATATATGACTATATATAATGTCATACATATTGATATATGGTATCATTTATAAAATACATTCCCGACTAAAAATAATTTTATGTATAAGCTCATATAAATTGTGATTGAGCTACATCTGGCTGTGAATGGAATCACATTGATACACATATCATTATGTACAACTAGATCTGATATTATTTTTTGAACGAATTTTTTATATGGCAATTGATACTATTATTTATATGTCCCCAAATCTTACTCCATATATACCTAAATAAGCCATATAAAATTAATCAATATACATCATGGTTGGCAAACACTAACCGTAAAATACCGTTAACGATTCAAACCCCTTTCAACGAACTATTTTTAACCCTAAAATACCACTAACGCAATAACTTAAAATACCGTTAACCTTAAAATACCCTAACGAAATAATTTAAAATATCAATAACCTTAAAATACCCTAACGATATAGCTTAAAACGCCGTTAACCCTAAAATACCCTAACGAAATAGATTTACTAGGCTTTTTTCTCTAAATAACATTAAAAATAAAAAATTTCAGTAACAAAAAAAAAAACGAGTAAAAAGGTTAAAGTCGGGCATGCCGACTATACAATACCCTACACCAGTCTGGTTAAAAGCCAACTAATGTTTGGATCGGAAATTCGAATTGGTTAAAATGGGACTTGTGTCAAAATTTTCTATAATGTGAGTCAGCGAACCGAATTTTATTGAAATATCTTAATATTTGCGACCTGCAGTTTGTAACCAAGCCAATTTTGGGGGGACCCTTATATGGGCACTAGGTCTAAACATGGACCAGTGTTAACCAAAATCAATAGGCTTCGTCTTTGGGATGATATAGGTTGGTGTACCAAATTTCATCAAAATATCTTAATATTTGCGATCTGCAGCGTATAAACAATATAATTTTGAGGGGACCTTTATATGGGCACTAGGTCTAAACATGGACCGATGTTCACCAAAATCAATAGGCTTCGTCCCTGGGCCAACATAGGTCTGCGACCCAAATTTTATCAAAATATCTTAATATTTACGACCTGCTGCGTATAAACAATATAATTTTAGTATGACCCTTATATGGGCGCTAGGTCTAAACGTGGACCGATGTTCAATAAAATCAATAGGCTTCGTCCTTGGGCCAACGTAGGTCTGTGTACCAAAGTTCATCAAAATATCTTAATATTTCCGACCTGCAGCGTATAAAGCATATAATTTTAGTAGAACCCTTATATGGGCACTAGGTCTAAACATCTACCGATGTTCACTAAAATCAATAGGCTTCGTCGTTGGGCCGACATAAGTCGGCCCAACGACTTATATCGGCCCAAATATCTTAATATTTGCGACCTGCAGCGTATAAACAATATAATTTTGGTAGGACCCTTATATGGGCACTAGGTCTAAACACGGACCGATGTTTACCAAAATCAATAGGCGTCGTCCTTGGGCCGACATAAGTCGGTGTACCAAGTTTCATCAAAATATCTTAATATTTGCGACCTGTAGTGTGCGCACAAGAATGCATGGACAGACAGACGGACGGACATCGTTAAATCGAAATAAAAAAATTCTGAGCCGATCGGTATACTATAAGGTGGGTCTACGACCAAATATTTTTTGGTGTTACAAACATCAGCACAAACTTATAATACCCTGACCACGTAGTGGTGTAGGTATAATGGGTAGGGTATAATGACGTTTTGTAAACCTGCTATAACTTTACAAAGCATTTATGAATTTAGGGGTAAATTTGTATGATTTTGTTTTGATTAATTACAAATGATATTGTTAACTACACGTAAAATAATACGTCAGTAGAAAAATCTGTCAAATGAATTTCAAATCGATTTGACTAATTTTTAACAAATTTTTAGTTGACGCACTGATTTAACTAATAACTTTAGTTATCTTCAATTGGATCAGCTAGATATTACAGCAGATCTAAAACAATATCAAATTGGATATGATTAGATATTGCGCGAGATCAATTTTTTTACTCGGGATACTAAAAATATTTTATTGTAATTTTATATAATTTTATATATTATCCCATACAAATTAATATACAGCTCATCATCAAATTTAGTTATCTGCAAATGAAGAATTAATTAACTTCAAACATAACCATATAAGACTCCATAAACATAACCCATAACATGTTCATTAGGGTGTCCAGTAGGGTTATGACTCATTTTTAACAAAAATTTTACCTATCATCACGTGATGGGCAATACTAAATTAAAAATAAAAATCGTATTTTCGGGTCATTTCGGCAAAAAAACCTTCCGCACCAAATGAAATTTCTAAAAATAATTTTTGCTCGGGGATTTTGTTTAATTAACATAAGGAATTATTACAAAAACTATTGTTAACGACAAAAAATGTATCCAAAAGTCCCTCCAAAAAGGTTTCGCAATTTTTACCTTAAATAGCTTTTAATAAACATCGTTAGAGTCCCATTTGTTTAAAACTTAGGAGAAATATTTTAATTAAACTAAAACCATATAGACCAAATTTCAACCCTTTTGGTGCGGGAACTTTTTTGACAGCAGTGAAAAAGTAAGATTGGGTTTCTTAATATTTTTTTATGGCCTTTTTGGCTAGGGCATGTAAAATTTGATATTTGCAAAAAAAATCAAAAAATCATAACCCTAGTGTCCAGGCACGTAGCTAGGAATTTATTTCGGGGGGGGGGGGGGGGGGGGCTTTTCAAAAAATTTTTGTTTAATTTTTTCCGTTTCGGTTTTTTTTTTTTTGCTTACTGGGGAAGCTTATAAAATTTAACAAAAACTCGTTATTTTAAGTTAAGTGTGCTCCTTTATTTTTTGTTTAAAGTTCAAAAAAATGAGAGTAAGCACAAAATCCTCTATCTAAAATATATTTCAAATATAATTTGCTTTCTAGGTGATTTCAATTTTCAAAAATTTCAGTTTTTTGTGAATATTTAAAATTTTCTGCAATCCGTTTGTGATACGGAGTATATTGTTTTACCCATTTTCTGCAAAGCATGGATTCCGTTCGAATTTTTTGACAAAACTTCGTAGGTAGACGTGTCTTTATAGATATGTTGGTAAAAAATGGGTTAAACAATTTAAATACTGTATCTCATAGTTTTCTTACTTAATTTTAACAGTGAAATTATATTTTAATACTTTTTGAACAAATTACATCATTATTATTATTTTGATTTTCAATGGAGTGAGCCATTCTAATATGATCTTAGACTAATTTCAAAGCGTAACAGTAATATAATCTTGTACTGATAGAAAAATCCTGAAAAAATAGCAAAAAAATGTACTCAAAATTAGTTAAAAGGGGCCCTGCACAGAAAGCTTTTGAAATTAGTAAATCCTTTTTGCTAAATGTTAGTAAGATAAATACAGCAAAAATGCAACTATTAAAATCTTAAACACGAGTATTTCAGTTAAATTTCGTTTAATTGAGTTGCAAATTTGCCTTGCTAATATTGGCTAAAACATGTTGCTGAATATTAGTAGACAAAAAGCAGTAAAGAAATTGTTATATAATCAAAAGTTAATTTATGTTTAAATTTAATTGAGTTGAATATAAATAATGAACTCTCCTGCTACAATAAACCGAAATATTTGCTAGAAAATAGTAGACTGCTTTCTGCAGTGTAGATTTTATTCGCATTAAGAAAATAAAATAAAAACTAAAAATTTAAAATTCTTTGTAATGGTTTAGTCGACCAATTTCCAGGAAATTTTTTGCTGATTTTAGCAGGGTAAATTGTCATTTTCGATTAACTAAAATATAGCTGAAATTTTGTAAATTTAACAGATTTTTCCTTGCTGTTTGTATCTTTCTAATGTTTAGCAAACAGATTTTGCTGGATTCAGCTGTTTTTTCAGCAAAAATTTTTACAGACTTTTATATTAGTGTATGAACAACTGAACAAATTTCTCGATTGAACGAGTGAACTAGAAGAATAAAAAATAAAATTGATTAAAATGAACTGTGAACTGTAATGCCAAATTCTAGTCATTTTTATTCCGATTGTTTGTTTGTACAAAATTTTTTATTTTGTATGAAAATTTCCGAGTGTCCTCATATTTTTACTCACTATTTCTAATTTTTTTTTTACGATAGACTAACACTCAGGCAATGCCCCCTACTTATGCTAGTGCATTGTGTTAGAATTAGGAAAATATAATAGATTTCCACATTTTTTAACACCAAACTGCGAGAATCTGATTAAAATAGACACATGTTTCAAGAGGGCATCAAATTAAAAATCGAGCTAGATTTGCAAAACACTTTGAGGGTTTTTATTAAAATTTAACTGTTTTGATCCCAGCGGTATTTTTTGCTAATTTTAGCAACACATCTCTGCTGATCTGTAGTACAACCAAATTAGTATAAAATATTAGTAGTCGCTACTAAATTTTAGAAAATTTTTTGTAAACTGCAATTCAAAATCGATTTGCTAAAATCAGTTAAAAAACTTACTAAATATCAGTACAATCAAATTAGTATAAATAATTAGTTGCTGCTACTAAATTTCAGTAAATTTTTGTAAACTGTAATTTAAAATCAGTCTGCTGAAATTAGCAAAGAAATGAACTAAAAAACAAAAAAACTATAAAATCTAAAAAAAAAATTATAAAAAAACATTTTAGTCTTTGGATTGCAACAAGCGTATAATTACTTCATCGTACTTGAAATTTGGAGTCAAATTTACAAACGGTTCTCCAGTTATTAGCTTTTTATGCATTGGAGATACAATAACATTTTCTGAGTGTTATTTCCAAAATAAGAATTTATCAATAGTAACAAATATAAACTAAACAAGAATTGTAAAAAATCAATAATTTTTTTTTTTTAATTAGTATATTTTTCTGCTGAATTTAACACTCGGTTTTGAAAAATTAGTAAAAAGTCTTGCTTAAATCAGCAGCGAGAACTAGTAAAAAATCCGTAATTTGTAATAAGAGAATAGCAAAAAGTATTACTAAAAAAAATTGTACTAACAATCTGTATAAAATTAGTAAAGTTCGATTGGACACTGTTTACAAATTTTTTTACTAACTTTTGTATCTGAGTGTACACTTTTTCATGGAAAGTTAATAATTTTAATTTAAAAAAAATTATGAAAAGCCAATATTATAATGCTTAACTTAGGGTGGAAAACAATTATAAAATTATCGAATTGTGCCAAGTTATCACCCTATAGTAACAGCTTGTGCCTGCAACCAGGAAACCTGTAATTTTTAAGGAAAACCAGAGGTTAATTTATCAATTTTATGTTTATGTTATAATAAATATGATGAAAACTACACTCAAAATCGTTTGTAGTTTAAATTAACTGAAAATGTAATTTAAAATAAATGAAAAATCACTTGAAAACCGGTCTACTGACTTTTCATTTAAATCAAAAGGACTTTTCATTTATTTTTAAATGTTAATAAATTAACTACAAAATCCTTAAAAAAATAATGATTTTTCATTTATTTCATTTTTTTAACTTTCATAAAATTAACTACAAATTCCGTAAGAATAAATGATGTTCAGTTTATTTTGTTTTTTGAACTGATCTATAAATCTAAAAAGGTTTCTTTTTTTAACAAAACATTTTAAATGAAAATAATAACTGTAACAGAAAATCCGTATTTATATGTAGTTTATTTTTTAAATAAATGACAAAAAAGTTGAAAAATATATTTCCTTTCTTTTTAACTGTACAATCATTTAAAAATAAATGTACGGATAACTTTTTAAATAAACTACAGTCAGTTACTGTAATAATATTTTCAGTGTATTAGTATATTTGAAGCCCTTGATCTTTTACCACCTTTCATTTCTATATCCCCTTTCCAAAGGAAGCAACACGTTAATTAATAGGAAGAATTTCCTGAGTGTTGCTTCTTTTTACAAAAAAAAAAAAAACAAAAAAAAAAGTAACAATAAAAAATAGCCGCTTATCAATTAAAAGTTGGGAAAAAAAATTTCTGTGTCCTATTTGCAGTCACATTTTATAATTTTTTTCTCCGTAAAATAGAGAATTGCATTCTATTTATTTTCTAACCTCTTTGATTATGCCTAGCACACATAACTATTCAAGATTTTTACAAAAAAAAACCCCATAAAAAACAGTTTCTATGGCCACCAAAAAGCTTAAAAAATTTTTTAGAAAGCAGTTTTCGCAATTGGATTTAGTGTCTATTTTATTTATGAAAACTTGAGAAACTTGCCCATTTGGTTGATTCATATATGGACATTTTTCACCGGGTACGTTTAATAAGAATGCTTTTCAAATGCATTTTTATAAAACACAACCAATTTCGTTATGTTTTATTTTATAAAATTAGGGCCCCCAGCTAAAAATCGACATATATGAATACATACAGGTTAAATGTATGTTCATGCATGCTCATAAATATGCATTCATGTCCATACATGGATACATAAATCTCCATACATATATGTCCATATATGTGCATTAACGAAATTTGAGGTAATATCTACATGCATGATCATGCATCTTCATGCGTGTTCATGCGTGTACATGTGTGTTCATACATTTACACTAGAGTGGTCCAAAAAAACATAAAAGTTAGAATTCGCGATCTCCACAATGTTGCCCCTGTTCATTAGTGTCTAAAAACTCTCTGTGCCAAGTTTCAGCTAAAATTTCGGAAATTTCTCTAATCTGATCTTTATTTTAACAAAGATTATGAATCAGCAATCAAAATTTAAAAAAACTTTGTGGTTTATGAATTATTCGCGATTTTTGAAAATTAAAAAAAACTCAAGTTTTTTGAGGTATTTTCCTAATTACCTGTAAACGGTCCCAGCAAAATATTGGTAATGACACCTCATTACTTTCTGCATTACCAAAAATGATACATCATTACCTTTTGCATTATTTTATAATATAAAGTAATGACTTCTTAATAACGGCCTATTGTATACATTGTTTCTAAATATAAAATAATGACTTACTCGTAATAGTTTAAATAGGTACTTTTTACACAGTTAAATTTTATTCATTTTTATTAATTATATGTAAATATGTTTTATGTTTGAATTTCTATGACGAGTCCTAAAATTACACACAAGAGAAAATTTAAATTTTTCTGAATGTATTTCCTTAAGCTAATAGTATTTGCTTAAATCCTTATTTTTAAGAATCAAGTAAGCAATCGGATAACCACTTATAATTCAACTTTTTGTAAGGATGTGTTTCACCACTTATTATTCAAAATCTCATAACTACTTATTTCTCATTTTTTCATAAGCGAGCGGGTAAGCGTGACTACTTATAAAAACGACCACGCCAAACAAAAGTAATGAGTTTAGACGGCAAAAAATAAGTTGTGCGGAGCTATGAATTTCTATTATATAACCACTTATTTGGTAATGAAAGATTTTGCTGGGGTGGTATCGAAAAATCCAATTTGTTATACTTTTACAATTTACTTACCACGGGCCTTCATTATACATAACATTGATTTTAATTTTAAAAAGGATAACACCCAGTCAGAAAAATACAAACGGGAAAGCGGTGGCAAAGCACTTTAACAGGTGGTACACGTACTGGCAAAAAGTGCTTTCCCATTCCCAAAATGATAACATCATTAGACAAAAGGACCGGCTGTTTAAAAAGCGCCGGAAAAGCACTGGAGGAACAAAATTTTTAAACGTTGGTAAAACGCTGGCAAAACCAATAAATAGGTGGTCTGGAAATATATTTTCCAAAATAAAATTTAAAAAAAGTTCATATGTATTTTTTGGTCCTGCGGTGATTTGAACCCAGGCCGTCAGATTGGCAGACGATTGCTCTACCCACTGAGCTAACGAGACATATAATATTTGATGGCTAAACACATAAATGAGTGATAATAGCTGGACAACTACTGGCTGTGCCAAAATGTTAGTACTGGCAAACAATTTTTTGTAACTAGTATGCCAGTGTTGGGAGGGCAAAAGAAAAGTGGATCCTGAAGGAGCTTTCCCACAAACAAAAAAAATTGGTTTTATAAAACAAAAAAATTTTTAATTAAAAAAAATCCAAAAAAAATTTTTTGCTTGCAACCGGATTTGAACTCGGAACCTTCCGACTACAAACATTTTTTAACAAAGCGTCAGCATTTTTATAAAATCATTGGTCTACCAGTGAATTGATTTTTGTACGCCTGGTAGCATTTGCTAGGTAGCACTGGATAACCACTGGTTGCAAACCTTGGCATATCACTCTAAGCTAATTCTTTGCCAGTGGTTTTTTATAAACCACCGAAATTTTTGTAAAACAAATACTGGTAAAACGCTTTCTGCAAACGCTGGCAAAGCGTCCCAAATGAGTGTTCTGCCAGTCATTTATTTTTAATACCGTGGTTACCCAGTGGTATGCCGGTGCTTGATTTTTTGTACCACTGGCGATTTCTGACTGGGCAGATATCCTTGCAAATGAACTTAAAATTTACTTTTTTAATATTTCGTTATTATTTAGCTTGTTATAATTTTATTGCTACCAAAAACCCTATCTCACATAATAGGACATTCCACAGATATATATTAATGCAAAAAAGAAATTTTCATAGTCGTAAATATAAGAAAACATCCTGAACATTTTTTGTATGAAATTTTCAAATTTCGCGAAAACCGCGACTCCGATTTCAATTTTCATTTCATATTCGTAATGTACACCTAAAAATATATTAGATTTGATATGTCGCGATCGTAATAATTATATTTAATTTTTCTCATTTTTTCCATTATTTTTAATTAATTAAAAATAATAGAACAAGTACCACTGTTGGTAAAAGTGGCACAAAAGTGCCATTTGTGGCAAAATTGAATGTTCAATGGCACCATGGCACTCTCCATAGAATTTTGGCACTTTTTAAGAAAATTTCTATATAATTTGATAAAAGGTCGATATCGCTGGTTTTTCATTAAAAGCCACGCCTACTTAGAACGGGTAGGAAAATTAAAAAACAAACGCTACACTAAAAATTTCTACAATTTTTTGAACCAGCTTCGGAAACAATTTAATTATTATTTTGATCTTTAAAAATGAAAGCAATGGATATAAAATTAGAACAACTTTATTGATTCTATTGTATTGTCCGTCACTGGAATTTTTCAAAAATTTGTTATGGCATTCTAGTTTTTTTATGACAAGCAAAAGTTTTAAAAATTTCACATACACCATGAAAGCTTTTTCTGCCAAAAATAAGATAAAATTATCAAAAAATTGTAATTTGTGAAAAATTACGATTTTTTTTCGATAATTTTATGAAATCTTAAATAATATGAAAACTTAAAAAATGTCCAGGAACCGCAGAACACGAGAGAACTAGTTCTAAGCACTTGGAGTTTCCTTTAAATTTTAGCATCAAGCTCCCTGAACTTATTCCTAACAACTTTAGCCTTAAAAATCCCATGTTAATACGTAATCTTTTGGAGGAATTTGTAGGAATGTTAGAATCGGTAAAAGGTTCGATGCATCTTAAAATAATATCTCAAAATATGAATGAGGTCCCAGTCAGAAATCGCCAGTGGTACAAAAAATCAAGCACTGGCACACCACTGGGTAACCACGGTATTAAAAATAAATGACTGGCAGAACACTCATTTGGGACGCTTTTCCAGCGTTTGCGAAAAGCGTTTTACCAGTATTTGTTTTACAAAAATTTCGGTGGTTTATAAAAAAAACCACTGGCAAAGAATTGGCTTAGAGTGATATGCCAAGGTTTGCAACCAGTGGTTATCCAGTGCTACCTAGCCAATGCTACCAGGCGTACAAAAATCAATTCACTGGAAAACCAATGATTTTATAAAAATGCTGACGCTTCATTAAAAAATGTTTGTAGTCGGAAGGTTCCGAGTTCAAATCCGGTTGCAAGCAAAAATTTTTTTTTTGGATTTTTTTTAATTTAAAATTTTTTTTGTTTTATAAAATTAATTTTTTTGTTTGTGGGAAAGCTCCTTCAAGACCACCTTTTGTTTACCCTCCCAACACTGGCATACTAGTTACTAAAAATTGTTTGCCAGTACTAGCATTTTGGCACAGCCAGTAGTTGTCCAGCTATTATCACTCATTTATGTGTTTAGCCATTAAATATTATATGTCTCGTTAGCTCAGTGGGTAGAGCAGTCGTCTGCCAATCTGACGGCCTGGGTTCAAATCACGGCAGGACCAAAAAAATACATATGAACTTTTTTTTAATTTTATTTTGGAAAATATATTTCCAGACCACCTATTTATTGGTTTTGCCAGCGTTTTGCCAACGTTTAAAAATTTTGTTCCTCCAGTGCTTTTCCGGCGCTTTTTGAACAGCCGGTCCTTTTGTCTAATGATGTTATCATTTTGGGAATGGGAAAGCACTTTTTGCCAGTAGGGAAGAGGGGGGATCCTTCGCCAGTGGGGCACATACACTAATCCCATTTTTCTCCGCTATTGAGGCAGATAAAAAATTGGAAAAAATATATTTTGTGCATTTTTCAATTACCTTTCCTTGACATTCACTTTGATGAATTTGTATCACATGTGGCCGCAGACAGACATGTTTTTGTGTTTTTTGGGGTGCCAAAAAAATAGTAGGAAGCAACTACATTTTGCAATTTCTTCCTCAAATCGTGTGATAAGAAAATAATTTTTCATTATGTTAGACCTACGATTCTAAAGTTTCGAAAAATAATAATTTGATTTTAATAAATGCTTAAAAAGTGTGAAAAATATTAATTTTATGTTAGTGCCTGTCTGTGGGGCACAATCACCAGATGGCCCCTGGAGCTACAAAGAGTTGGTGCATCCCTGCCTAAAATGCTCTATAATACTTTTCTATATGTTTAAAATATGTTTAATAGTAAATTAGAACAATCGTGTTCATTCTTAAATTTATATTAATTATTCAGTTTTTTTTTTTAATTTTGAAGAATCTTTATATTATAGTTTTAAATTATTTTTTTTTAATGTAGTGGAGATTTATTGATTAAAAAGAATCACATATCTTAAACAACTTATTATAAATTATTTATTTCAGTCATTAAAAGATTGACTTTGCTGTAATAACAAATTTTTTTGTGGAAATTGTATCTAGCTCTATTGGCGAATTTACCCCAGGTTTGGGGCAGTTACGCCGAATTGAGTTACTTTGAAAATCATTAAAAAAATAATAGAAAATATGCAAATAATTAGAATAAGAATCATAGAAATTAAAGCCAAGATATGTAGGTTTTCAATTTGAAAGTAATTTTTGAAAAATAATTAGGGGTTAAGAAATGACAGTGCTTTGAAAAAAAGTGGCGACGGATCCCCCCTCTACCCTACTTGTACCACCTGTTAAAGTGCTTTGCCACCGCTTTCCCGTTTGTATTTTTCTGACTGGGGTATTTCATATTTTATTTCTGTGAAAAAAAATTTTGAAATTCTTCAAAAGAAAATAAAATTTTTATATTTTAAATTGTTGACAATTAAAAATATTTGTTTGTTATGTGTTTTTTATTATATGACAATTTTGTCAAGGTTTTGCTGTTACAATTTTTCTGAGAATACCAAAATTATAATAATTTCCATTCACACCAGTTTTGTGACAATTTTGTTATTGTTATAAAGTTTAGACTAATTTATATAGAATATAAATATTTGAAATAAAATTTGAACATATTTTTTGAAACATTTGCATGTTGCTTCATTTTTTTTTGGCACTTTTAAAGCTTAATGGCACGTTTTTGGCATACTTTAGGCACCAAACGAAAATTCTCAAATACCATCACTGACAAGTACTACCTCGAAACTTCAATTGCGATGTGCTACTTCTAAACAAAACTTTTTTGGTGATTTTTTTGATCAAACCACATTTTTTTTCAAAGTGGCATATTTTTAGGCTTGTGGAGCGTGAAAATTCCAACTTTTATTTTTTTTGGACCAGTCTAATGTACACACATGTAGATATTACCTCAAATTTCGTTAATGCACATATGTGGACATTAGACCGTACCTCAAAAAAAAAGTTCGCCGTACACCCTCTAATATGAAGTATTTTTGGAAGACGATTTAAAAAAAAAAAATTTTTTTTTTGCCGAATGTAGGGGTCGCCTTTTTTAATTTTTTGTTATAGCTTTGGCATTTAAAATCGGATTTTAAAGTGTGATATATCGATTTTTTTGCCTCGAGGAGACCAGTATTTTTCTATATAGTAAAAATCCAATTAAAAAAATTTAAAAAGGCGACCCCTAAGTTCGGCAACCAATATATGAAAAAAATTTATACTGGGTTTAGCGGAAAACTTCCTTAGCAAAAGTTTAATGATTTTTTGCGAGCTTTAATTTTCTGACATTAGGGTCGTACATTAGGGTGGTAGCAACTGAGATCTGGTGGGTAATTACTAGAACGGGATACTTGAGCTCAAAATGCCCTTAGAGCAAAATACTGGTCTCCTCGAGACAAAAACATAGATGTATCATACTTTGAGATCCGACTGTAAAAGCCAAAGATATAACGAAAAATGGAAAATGGCGACCCCTACGTTCGGCAAAAAAAATTTTTTTTAAACCTCCTCGCAAAGATACTTCATATTGGAGGATGTACGGCGCACTTTTTTTTTTGCCTGTAAAGTGGTACGCTCCACACTGATAGAATTTTGTACATAGTATTAATGAATTTGTTCATTAATACAATGAATTTTTTCATTGAAAAGTCCCCAAAGAACGGTTTCATTGGATTAATGAAACATGTTTCATTAAATCAATTTTAATGAATGGATTCATTGATCTAATGAAAGTTTCATAGAATATATGAATTTTTTTCATTAATTTTAAGATAAACATTATGAAAGTTTCATGTGTTTAATGAATTAAATTCATTACTTTTATGAAATAATTTCATTAAGTCTATGCTAAAATGAAAAATATTAATGAAATTATTTCAATAAGACATGAAGTTATTATTAGTATAATGATTTGTTCATATTTTTAATGAAGCGTTTTATAGATTTCGCAACAACTCCACGTAAGTGAAAAATAATTTTTTTTATATAGAGTTTGACAGCTTTTTTCGCAAAAGTATGAACAAAAGGGTTAAAAGGGTTAAAAGCAAAAGTTAATCTAAGATGCAATTACACACATAATAATCCATGCATAAAAATACGAAATAAATGTCATAACAACAAAAACTTTCGTAAAATAAACCATTTTTCGTATATTTTACAATTTTTTTGTTGTTATTTTGACATTTTTTCGTATTTTTATGCATGGATTATTATGTGTGTATGTGTAAACAAATCATACCATTATGTAAGCACTTTTTTGATATTCAAAGGCTTTTCACAAACGACTCGCTTTAAAATAAAAAAAAAACTGGAATCGGCTCGTAATGGGTTAGTAAATATGTTATATTAAACCCATTTCAATTACCTTTCCAATAATGCTCAAATTGTTATATTGAACCCATAATAAATAGCGGAGATACGGTCAAGTCAATGTTTTAACTTAGACCCGAAATAGGGGTCTCCGACAAAAAAATTTTTTTTTCCTATTCAGGCCAATGGGGAAAAAATCGTGGCTGTGCCCCTAAAATCAACTTGTTCCCTTAAAGGCGATATAACTCCCGAGATGAGGGTCTCTTTATTTAGGCTAAAAATAACACAATATATAGGGAAAACCAAAAAGAGGTAAAATTGTACCTGAAACCATTTTTTTAAGTTAAATTTTTTCTTTATGAAATATACATTAATGGTATTTCCACAAAAGTTGTAAATTTGCTACAGAATATTTACAGCTACACAAGATCATCAGTCTGGACTGGTGACGAATTATCAAATCCCCTTGAAACGTACACTGGAGTTAAGCAGGGTCGCTTGTTATCTCCTCTTCTATTTACATTGTATTTGAATGACCTTCATGACAACTTAGGAGGTGGGTTAATGTTAGAAGGAGTAAATGTCCGTTTGCTATTATATGCTGACGACATTGTGATATTGGCAGATAACATATTGGTCATGCAAAGAATGGTAAAGAATTTGGAAGCCTACTGCAATAAGTGGAACATGGAGGTTAACATGAGCAAGTCTCAAATTATGATATTTAGAAGTGGTGGTCGACTTTCAGTACATGATAAAATAAAATACAAAGAACAATATGTAGAAGTTGTTAATGAATATAACTATTTAGGGGCAATCCTAACACCTAAAATGAGTTTCAAAAAACACTTGCAAAAAAGAAACAAATCAGCTAAAAACAGCATTAATGCTACATGGAGTGATTTTCTGAGTAAAACAAATATAACTCTCGAAACAAAATGGAAACTTTTTCAATCAGTGTGTCGATCCATTCAAACGTACGCAACTCAGGTTTGGGGAATCGGGCTTTTTGAAGACGTGGGTATTTTGCAGCGTTATTTTATAAAAAGAATATTAAAATTGCCGGAATCTACACCAAACTATACGCTTTCGTTGGAAACAAATGCAGAAGTTAGCTACATTTATACATTGAATTTATATATTCAAAACCCTTTTTCAATATCACCAGAATAGACTTCCTCACAAATTATCGATAATGATATTAAGAAATAATATTTTTTGGGCACATAAAATTAATGAGTTAGGAAGAGAATTTAACATCATGTTCGAAAATGATACGTCAGCAGATGATTGGCGCTGCCTAGGAACAGCTTTGTTGCAACAAATTAATTCAGCAAATTTTACTCTAATGAATGAAATAGCTTTGAGAAGCAGAAATCGATTCTACAAATATATAAACCTAAGTAAAGGTACCAGCTACATACAAAATTGAATAAATCTAAAACAAATAACAACAATTTTTAAAACTAGGTGCGATATGTTACCACTAAATGCAAAAGCGTTTGATGACAATGAAAGTAAAACATGTAGTTTATGTAATCTGAGAGAAGATGAAAACTTAATGCATTTTATGGCAAAATGTCCCATACTCAGGGAATTCCGAATCAGACATTTAGGAAAAAATTATCTTAATCATAATGAATTAGTAGATGTTTTAAATGGAGATATAACCAATGGATGGAAGAGGCTATATAATTATGTAAATTGTGCTCTGGAATATAGAAAAATGATAATAGATGAATTTGTATGAATTAACAGTTAATATTATTATATTATTACACATAATTGTTAAACTAAGAAATAACACACGACTAAAAGCCATTGTTATAATTTTAAGGTCTTTATTTTATTCTAAATTTATTTTTGATTGAATAAAGAATACAATACAATACAATATTCATTAATTTAGTTTTTTAATGAATTTATGAAAAAATAAAAAAAAAATCTGATGAAAAAATTCATAACAACAATGAATTTTCATTCAGTTAATGAATTTTTTAATTTAATCAATGAATCCATTTTAATGAAATCGATTCATTAAAGCTATGAACGAAAATTCTATCAGTGTAGTGGACATACATGATGCATGTATGGAGATTTATGTATCCATGTATGGACATAAATGCATGTTTATGAGAATGCATGAACATACATTTAACCTGTATGTATTCATATATGTCGATTTTTAGCTGGGCCTTTAAAATTGTTTAAACTCCAGAAATTTCAATTGTCAACTTAATAACTGTTAAGCATAACTTTTATTTATAAAAGCCTACCTACTACATTAAAACTCGGTTAAAACGAACTCCGAGGGACCAAAGAAATTAGTTCGTATTAACCCTTTGAGGACCATACATTTTCTGCCGAAGCGATTTAGAAAATTTCGCGATTTTCATAATCTCTGACCTAATAATAGTTATGCAAAGAAAAATTGGCTCCGTAGAAACTTACCCCTCATTTCGCTTACCAAAAATATTTGCCATTTAACGATCCTGCCGTTCCGGACGAAGCGATTTTTATTATTATTTTATTTTCGTGATCTGGAACTAAATTATGGATACGTTACAAAAAATTTACATTATAGACCCCTTGCATTCCCTTCATTTCGCTTGTCAAAGTTTGTGCCTTCTACCCCTTAAATGAAGAATTCTAAATAACTAATTTCGTGGGCTCGCAAGTGGAAAGCGGGACTAGGTAGGAATTTGCTGCCTACTACATTTTTGTTCCCCCATTTCTCCTTTACAAATCAGCTATGGAAATATTTACTCTATCTCTTGTCTGGGCAATTATAAATGCGAAAAACCCTTAGGCAAGCATACTTGCCTATGGTCGTCAAAGGGTTAACCAAGGTCAAGTTTATCTAACAGATTTTTATATTCACAAAATAATTTAGATTTTTAATACAACTGAAAATTTCAGCAACAAATTATTTTAGCCTTTCACTGCTTTTTCTATAATAAATTATTTTTAATGCATTTCTAACTGTTAAATACCCGTGAAAAAACGATTAGATTTGATCAAGTTAGGTTTGATCCAATTGTACCTATTCATATTAGAGAGTGAATAACAACGTATAAAATTAAATATGAGTTTATCTGCGATTTCGATTTTCAAAATTTTCTTTTTCGTTGCCTTATATAATCATATCTTATAATATCTTTTCTCTTATATCATTTTATATGCCATATACAAATACATATACTTGATCAAATTATATCTCGTTGAAGATAAATTTGTATATTGCTTCAAACAACTCTTTATAAAACTAAATGTGACCCAAGAATATTTTAGATAAAATTATTTACTATTTCGAATCGAGCAAAATGTTTGTGGATTTAATTACAATTATATACTTAATAATTCAATACAAAATTAAAAGGCTGAGCTTATATGTTATGTTACATCTAGGGTTTCTAATGACCCAGAATACCAATGTCGCACTTTTTTAATTATATCTAATCTTAAATCTAATGAAAGAAATAAGAAAAGGAACTACACAGAGAAAAAATTATAGTTACATCAATTACTATATCAGATTTTAATTAACATTTGATTTTTTACGAACAGTTTGTCAATAAAGTATGAATATTAGGGCCAGTGTTATAGTCATGACTTATTAGGATATTTTATTTAAGTAAGAAACTTTAAAACGAAATTTTATAATTGGTGGCTCTAATACTTATCCTTATTAAAGTAAATATGATTCTAGTTAAACTTTTTCATATTTAAGTTAATGTGTTTTCCGATTTTAAAAATAAGCAGACAATTTTTTATATAAAAAGGAAAAACCTGAGATTTGTGTGATTTCAAAGCTGTTTCTATCTTAGTAAACGTTGTTTGTGTATGATTTTAATTTTTTTCTTCTGTGTAGTTACTACTAACTGCTAATGTATTATATAACCTACACAGAGAGAAATTTGCTGGACCAGTTTTAATGAAATTTTTTAGTAAAATAATAAAGCTTTCTTCACAAGGTAAATGAAAAATTTATTAAATTTGATGAAAACGCTTCATATATTTTATGAATTTAGTTTTAACGAAGCTTTTTCATTAAGTGTATGAAACTTTTAATAAATAAATTGAATACTTTGACATTTTATAAAAATTCCATTATTTAGTAAAAAGTTTCAATGGACGAGGACTAGTGAAATTCATCGGTTTTGTGCAAAAATTTATTAATATTATTCAGATAATTCTCTCAGTTAATTAATTGGTTGTTTTCCTATACTATACATATTCATATAAACGAACAAAATTTAATGAAATTGAATAAGACCAAAACTCCGATAAAATTGGATGAAATTATATCAATTCAAATATCTTTTTTATTCGTTTATATCAGAGATGGGATTAATTAATTACTTTGTAAGGACCATTGCGGGTTTTCATTACCATTAAATCTGTAAAAAGAAAAAAAAAGAAATAATTCATTACCATTACAAAATGTAATTGCAATGAAAAAAATGTTAATTTCATTTGTTTTATTTACATGTAATGAAACGTTTTTATAATTTTCTAATGAAATGGTAGTAAAAACAAAAAATCATTTTCATTTTTTCTACACTAGGTAGACAAATGAAATTTCATTACCATTACTTAACATAATGATGTAAATAACGTTTTTTTCTTTGTTCTACACTAAAAAATTTATCTTTATGTAAATTTTTTTTCGCAATTTTTTTTTGGCAACTAGCCACCAAACTTTGATGTATGTCTCTAGATTACAAATTAAAAAAAAACCGCACTTAAAAAATAGCAAAATTATGGCGGAACGCGAAAAAAGACTTTATGGCAGAAAAATTCAATTAAAATACTTAATCAGCGATTAACATTCTTCAAACAAATATACTGATGCAAAAAGTTTCTTTGTGGCAAATTTTTTCGCGTTTTTTTTTTTTGCAACTAACCACTAAACTTTGTTATATGAAATAGGAATCATAGTCCCTAGATTATAATTTTGAAAAACCGCAGTTAAGAAATTGCAAAATAATGGTGGAACACACAAAAAAACTTTGTGGTACAAAAACTGAATTAAAAAACTTAATCAGCGATTAACATTCTGCAAACAAATATGTTGATGTAAGAAACTTCCTTTTTGCAAATTTTTTTTCGCCATATTTTTTCGCGATTTTTTTTTTTTAACTGGCCACCAAACTTTGTTGTATGAAATGGGCATTATAGTCCCTAGATTACAAATTTTAAGAAACCGCACTTAAAAAATTCAAAAATAATGGTGGGACGCGAAAAAATACTTTATAGTAAAAAAATTTAAATAAAACAGTTATTCAGCGATTTACATTCTGCAAACAAATCTATTGATGTAAGAATTTTCGTTTTTGGAAATAATTTTTTTCACGGTTTTTTTTAACTAGCTCCCAAACTTTCTTCTATGAAACTGGTATTATAGTCACTAGAATATAAATTTCAAGAAACCGCACTTAAAAAACTCCAAAATAATGGCGGGACACGAAAAAAGACTTTATGGTAAAAAAATTTAATTAAAACACTTAATCTGCGACTTACATTCTGCAAACAAATCTATTGATGTAAGAATTTTCCCTTCTGTAAATTTTTTTTTCGCGGTTTTTTTTAACTTGTATGAAACGGGCATTATAGTCCCTTGATTACAAATTTTAATAAACCGCACTTAAAAAACTCCAAAATAATGGCGGCACGCGAAAAAAGACTTTATGGTAAAAAAATTTAATTAAAACACTTATTCAGCGATTAACATTCTGCAAACAAATCTATTGATGTAAGAATTTTCCTTTTTTGTAATTTTTTTTTCGCGATTTTTTCGCGTTTTTTTTTAACTAGCTCCCAAACTTTGTTGTATGAAACGGGTATTATAGTCACTAGAATATAAATTTTAAGAAACCGCATTTAAAAAAATCCAAAATAATGGCGGGACGCGAAAAAAGACTTTATGGTAAAAGAATTGAATTTCACTATTTTTTTTTTAACTAGCCACCAAACTTTGTTGTACGAAATGAGTATTATAGTCCTTAGATTATAAATTAAAAAAAAACCGCACTTACAAAATTGCAAAATAATGGCGGATCGCGAAAAACCACTATGGTACTAGAATTGAATTAAAAAATTTAATCAGCTATTTATGTTCTGCAAACAAATATATTGATGCAAGAATTTCCCTTTATGCAATTTTTTTCGCGATTTTTTTTTTGCAACTAGCCACCAAAACTTGGTATCAAATATGGATACCATAGGCCTCGGATTATGGACTAAAAAATGCTTTTAGTAATTTGTAAACCTCATATTTTTTAAATAAAAAACTTCGACAAAAACGGCATGTAATGAAAAACAAATGTACCCAGTATAGAAACGGTAATGACATATCATTATTTTTTGGACTACCAGTAATGACACCCACTTACCTTTTGCATTATTTCAAAACATATAATAATGAGTTACTGATAATGACTTATTTTTATCATTATTTCAAATAGAAAATAATTTTCTAGATTTTTTTGAACATTTTTTGAAATCTATTTTTAGACTCAATATTTTTTAAACACTGGTAAAGATGTATGTAACCACATATTTTTTGATTTTTTGTATGTTGGCGAGTAAGCTTACTTGTGTGCAGCAGGTCAATTATGTTTCTATCTATTAAATATTACATGTCGATGTAGCTCAGATGGTAGAGCTATTGACTGGCAATCTGTAGACCCAGGTTCGATTCCCGCACCAGCAAATTTTATTTAAAAAACGAGTAAAAAGGTTAAAGTCGGGCATGCCGACTATACAATACCCTACACCATTCTGGTGTATTGTTTGGATCCAAAATTCGAATGGGTTAAAATGGGGCTTGTGTCAAAATTTTCTATAATGTGAGTCAGCGCACCAAATTTCATTAATATATCTTAATATTTGCGACCTGCAGTTTGTAACCAAGCCAATTTTGGGGGGACCCTTACGGGCACTAGTTCTAAACATGGACCGATGTTCACCAAAATCAATAGGCTTCGTCCTTGGGCCAACATAGTTCTATGTACCAAATTTCATCAAAATATCTTAATATTTGCGACCTGCAGCGTATAAACAGTATAATTTTGGTAGAACCCTTATATGGGCACTAGGTCTAAACATGGACCGATGTTCACCAAAATCAATAGGCTGCGTTATTGGGCCAATGTAGGTCTGTGTACCAAATTTCATCAAAATATCTTAATATTTACGACCTGCAGCGTATAAACAATATAATTTTGGTAGGACCCTTATATGGGCACTAGGTCTAAACATGGACCGATGTTCACCAAAATCAAACTTGTTCGTCCTTGGGCCAATATAGGTCTGCGTACCAAATTTTATCAAAATATCTTCATATTTGCGACCTGTAGAGTGCGCACAAGATTGCATGGACAGACGGACAGATGGACATCGTTAAATCGAAATAAAAAAAAATTCTAAGCCGATCGGTATACTATAAGGTGCCCAGCAAAATCTTTCATTACCAAATAAGTGGTTATATAATAGAAATTCATAGCTCCGCACAACTTATTTTTTGGCGTCTAAGCTCATTATTTTTGTTTGGCGTGGTCGTTTTTATAAGTAGTCATGCTTAACCGCTCGCTTACGAAAAAATGAGAAATAAGTAGTTATGAGATTTTAAATAATAAGTGGTTACACACATGCTTACAAAAGGTTGAATTATAAGTGGTTATCCGATTGCTTACTTGATTCTTAAAAATAAGGAGTTAAGCAAATACTATTAGCTTAAGAATATACATTCAGAAAAATTTAAGTTTTTTCTAATGTGTTATTTTAGGACTCGTCATAAAAATTTAAACATAACACATATTTACATTTAATAAATAAAAATATATAAAATTTAACTGTGTAAAAAGTATTTATTTAAAATATTACGAGTAAGTCATTATTTTATATTTAGAAACAATGAATACAATAGGCCGTTATTAGGAAGTCATTATTTTATATTATAAAATAATGCAGAACGTAATGATATATCATTTTGGTAATGCTGATAGTAATGAGGTGTCATTACTAATATTTTGCTGGGTCGCATCTTGGTGGCCTAGGAGGTACTATCATGGCTTCTGATGCAGTAGGTCGCAGGTTCAAACCCCGGTTGGAGCACAATATTTTTTTTGGTTTTTTTTTATTTTTATAAAATTTTAATTAGATTTTTAAAGTTTTGCTGTTATTTAGTATTTAACAATTTTTTAGGCTAAAAATAAATAAAAAAAAAAAAGTATACGATTTGTTTTAAATATGAAAAAAACATTTAATTGAAAAAAGAAAATACATAAAACAAGTTATTTTTTACTTTGGCTGGAATTTGAACCTGTCCAGCCCATTCCAAAGGCAGGCATCACAACCACTAGGCTACGATTAGTAATAGCTTGCGTAAACAATATTTCATATGAGTATACAATATCCATATAAATGGTTATATAATAGAAATTCATAGCTCCGCTCAACTTATTTTTTGGCGTCTAAACTCATTATTTTTGTTTGGCGTGGTCGTTTTTACAAGTAGTCACGCTTACCCGCTCGCTTACGAAAAAATAAAAAGTAAGTAGTTATGAGATGTTGAATAATAAGTAGTTATACACCTGCTTACGAAAAGATGAATTATAAGTGGTTATACGATTGCTTACTTGATTCTTAAAAATAAGGAGTTACACAAATACTATTACTTTAAGGAAATACAATACATTCAGAAAAATTTAAGTATTTTCTAATGTGTAATTTTAGGACTCATCATATAAATTTAAACACAAAACATATTTACACATAATAAATAAAAAATTTATAAAATTTTGATGTGTAAAAAGTACTTATTTAAACTATTACGCTTAAGTCATTATTTTATATTTAAAAACAATCACTACAATAGGCCGTTGTTAGAAAGTCATTATTTTATATTGTAAAATAATGCAAAAGGTAATGATATATCAATTTTGGTAATGCAGATAGTAATGAAGTGTCATTACCAATATTTTGCTGGGTGGGTCTACGACCAATATTTTTTGGTGTTACAAACATCAGCACAAACTTATAATACCCTGACCACATAGTGGTGTAGGGTATAAAAAATACAATAAAAAATATTTTTTTTATATAATTTATTTTTTTGAAAATCTATTTTTAGACTCATAATTTTTGTCAGTACTGGTAAGCACATAGGTAACGATATATTTTTAAATTTTTCTTATGCTGGTGAGTAACCATAACTCATTATTTTTCGCGACATCGCCATATAAAGGTAATAAGAAATGTAATAACAAAAGTAACTAGTTACCATTACCAAGTATGTAGTTACATAACCACATATCTGGTAATGATTTTCTACACTGGGTAGGTAAAAGTAATGAAAATTAAAAAAGGTTCATTTTAATTTTCAAAACAAATGAAAGTTAAAAAAAATATTCATTACCATTTTTTAACGCAATCCCAGTGCAGAAACGGTAATGACATATCATTATTTTTTGGAGTACCAGTAATAACATCCACTTACCTTCTGTATTATTTTAAAACATATAATAATGAGTTACTGATAATTACTTATTTTTATCATTATTTCAAATAAAAAATAATTTTTTAGATTTTTTTTAAAATTTTTTGAAATCTATTTTTAGACTCAATATTTTTTAAACACTGGTAAGGATATATGTAACTACATATTTTTTGATTTTTTTTATGTTGGCGAGTAAGCTTACTTGTGTGCAGCAGGTCAATTGTGTTTTTATCGATTAAATATTACATGTCGATATAGCTCAGATGGTAGAGCTGTTGACTGGCAATCTGTAGACCCAGGTTCGATTCCCGCACCAGCAAATTTTATTAAAAACAAAAAAAATACAATAAAAAATATTTTTTTTTATATAATTTATTTTTTAGAAAATCTATTTTTAGACTCATTATTTTTGTCAGTACTGGTAAGCACATAGGTAACGATATATTTTTTGATTTTTCGTATGCTGGTGTGTAACGACAACTCATTATTTTTCGCGACATCACATATAAAGGTAATAAGAAATGTAATAACAAAAGTAACTAGTTACCATTACCAAGTATGTAGTTACATAACTACATATCTGGTAATGATTTTCTACACTGGGATGTTAATAAAAAAAAAAAAAAAACATTACCATTTCTTCAAAAAATGGTAATGATAAAAAAAGCTCCATTACCATTACATCAAGTAATGGTAATGAAAATGTAATGGTAATGATTTTAGCCCATCTCTGGTTTATATACAATTTGATTAATCCATTTTCCGGATAAAATTCAAAAGTAGAAAGACAGGGACAGCAAACGACGCCATATTTCTTGCCGCTCTTTTGACATTTCTCTTCAGTAAGGTTTGCCATTTCATGATGGAAAGATATACGAGCCATTAACGAGTCGAAATTATTAAAATTTACTACCGAAATTCGGAGTCAGTGGCCTCAACCTTAAGAGCGCTACGTCCAATTTATGGTCGTGCAATGATGACTCGGGACTCATTAAATGGCTTCGTCAATAAACAAAATATGCGTTATTGGTCAGACAGCAATCCACACGTACTCCATGAGTCATCATTGCATCCCGAAAAAATTACGGTTTGGTGCGGTTTATGGGCCGGCGGCGTCATTGGGCCGTACTTCTTCCGTGGTGATCAAGACCGGCACGTTACTGTGAATGGGAATCGCTACCGTTCAATGATAACCGAATATTTTTGGCCCCAATTGGATGATATGGTCTTGGAGGACATGTGGTTCCAATAGGACGGCGCCACAAGCCACACAGCGAATGTCACAATCAATTTATTGCAAACCAAGTTTGGAGAACGTGTTATCTCACGAAATGGTCCAGTCGATTGGCCGCCTCGGTCGTGCGATTTGACGCCGTTGGACTATTTCCTGTGGGGCTACGTCAAATCTATGGTCTATGCCAACAAGCCAGCGACGATTGATGAACTTCGTACGAATATCGGCCGATTTATGCTTGAAAACCGTCGAAAATTGGGTTCAGCGTCTGCACTTCTGCAAGCGTGCCCGTGGTGGCCATGCAAAAGAGATCAATTTCCATACATAATGGCATCGAACGTACTTTCACAGGAATAAAGAATTTCATTGATATCCAAAACCGTTTTTGTTTTATTTAAAAAAACTTTTGTAGCGCTCTTATTTATTTTTTTTTTATTTTTTTTTTTTTAAGAGGAGCAACACTCAGGAAATTCTTCCTATTAATTAACGTGTTGCTTCCTTTGGAAAGGGGATAGAGAAGAAGTGAAAGTTGGTGAAAGATGAAGGGCTTCAAATATGGCAACATTACACCACAGCGCCCACAAGAAGAACCCTTTAATTTAGTATGATGCCAAATAAAAAAAGATATGCTACTAAATAAATTTTTTTTCACGGGTATTTAGAATTTTTCAAATTCAAAAATATTTATAAGGAATATTCCCAGTTTTTTCGAAGTTCGTATTAAACATGGAGAATAATCTGAAATTTATGGTGTGGGACTCTCACAAACAGTTCGGTTAAACCGAGGGTTCGTCTTAAGCGAGTTCGTATTAACAGATGTTTTTATATGAAAAATTATGGCAAAGCTACAGGACTTTCAAATTGGTTCGTATTAACCGAGAATACGTCTTAACCAATTTCGTATTAAACGAGTTTTAATGTATCTGATTTAATTATATAAAATCAGATATATTTATGTCGAATTCTATATAATTTTATGTCCTGGATATGGACAAATCTCGAATGAAATTGTATCAAATTATATCTAATTTGATATAATTAGACACATGTAGATGACCCATTTTTCGGATCAAATTGTGTATAGGAACTTATCAAATGTGATACAATTATATAAGACATCATATTAAAACTTTTACCCGGGTTACCACACTTACACTGATAATAATACATAGGTAAAATACACGAAAAATGTGGTTCATTTTACGAAAGTTTTAGTTATTTTGACATTACGAATATTTTTGTAATATGTACAAATGATATTTCGTTTCTAGTATCGAATTTTTATTTGTATATTTTACGAAATTTTATAAAAGTACAAAAAAAAAATTTGTAAAGATACAAATATTTGGTTTAAATACAAAATAATTTTGTATCTAGTAGAAAATTGGCTGCATAACATAAAAATGCGATATATTTCACAAATTTTGGGCGTTTATGTTACTGTGAAACATTGGCCATCGTAAGCTATGATCTTTTCCCAACTTACTGGAAACATATTTATTCTACGCCAAAAGAACTGCACATTTTTTGAGGCCAAGAACTAATCAAGCCAATTTCGGATACCCTCTTCTGAAGTGAAGCGTATTCCAGTGAAAGCGTTCTGCATCGATCGAAACAAATGCACACAGAGAATAGATTCGGTTGTAGCTTCTAATTAAATTTGGTACGAAGATCGAAATATTCAGTTGTATCTACTTAACTTGAACAATATTCAATCATTTGGTAGTCCCAACAGAATTTATATATTCAGTGGGCCCAACCGAATTAACAAAAAAATTCCTACCGAATGAAAAACAATTTTAATTCTTTTTTGTATAAAATGTTTTTTATTTATAAAGAAGTTTATAACAAAATAGTTTTATCGTAAAAAAATATTAACAAAAACTAGGATTGGAAGAATACTATACTGTGAATAAAATTCTTTAGGAATTCTTTGAGGTCTCATTTTGGGAAGTTCTTTAGTTCTTGATGTCAATTCCGAGTTTTCCATGTCTTCTTGGTTAAATTATTGGACTTTCGCATAAAAATTTTCTTTATTTACCTATGCCAAAATGTATTTCACAAAAATACATCTAAAGCTTTCAATCACTTTTATATATATTTTTTTATTTAATTTAATTGTTTGTTTTCGTAAATGTTTTGAAATTATTAATTTTTTTTTGTTAATTTTTTTATTTGACAACTTTTTGAAAACTATTTTTATTATTAGTTTTTTGGTGTTATAACCAGGGTTGGCAGGCAATACCGCTAAAATACCGTTATCGATTCAAAACCCTTTCAACTAACTACCGTTACATCTAAAATACCGTTACCGAAATACCCGGAATACCGTTATCCTTAAAATACCGTTACCGAAATAACTGAAATGCCGTCATCCATAAAATACCTATACCGAAATGAATGAAAGATCGATACCCTTAAAATACCGTGACCGAAATAAATGAAATAGCATTATCCCTAAAATACCGTTACCGTTATTTTAAATTTTCTAATGGTCGCTTTAAACGAATCAATCGTATTCGGTATAGGTCCCATGTGATCGTCTGGCCCGATTTCAGCAGCTCATAATAGATGAGGCCCTTCTGCCATGCTTCACATACGATTTCTTACGCTTCGGGTTGTCGTAATGGATCCATTTTTCATCGCCAGTAATGATGCGATGCAAAAATGACTTCTTTTTATGGCGATCAAGCAGCTTTTGGGACATGCAAAATTGCCTTTCAACATCTTTCGGCTTCAAATCGTGTGGTACCCATTTCCTTGCTTTTGTATGAATCCTGCTGCTTGCAAACGATTTGCTGCTTGAGAAACTCCCAATGATTTTGCAAGTTCTTTTTGAGTTTAACAACAATCTTCATCGAGAAATGCCTCCAATTCATCTCTTCGAACTTTTTTGACTGACCTGTGCGGTCTTTGTCTTCCGTGTCAAAATCACCACTTCTGAACCGCACAAACCATCTTTAGCACGTTGAAATCAATGGAACATATTCAATTGAAGAAGTAAAGTAAAACTTTTCACAAATGATGCTTTTTTTGCCACAAAATTCGATATTTTTTAAGCAAAGAAAAACTTTGTTGTTTACACTATTTCGTTCAATGACCAGGTGAGAATTAATGACAGATGTTTACTATATTTTACGAAATGTTGTAAACGTGCAAAAAAGTTTTGTAAATATATAAATATTTGGTAAAAATACAAAATAATGATTAAATCTAAAATATTTGTAAAATATACAAACGAAATCGTTAAATAAAAAAAAAATGTTTATATTTACTAAAGGTATTTGGTAATATTACGATATTTTTGTACATTATACAAACATTTTTTCATTAAACTTTATTTGTTAATTTACGAATTTCTTAAATTAAATTAATTTTTTACCATCAACTTAGTACAAACATTTTGTAGTATTACAATTTTTTTGTACTTTATACTAAAAATAATTTACAAAAACGTGTTTGTATTATTTACGAAATTTGTAAATTTATGAAATTTCTTGTATACAAAATATTTGTAATATATATAAACCAAAGGTTTGTATATTCTACGAAAAAATATTTACGAAAAATATTTTCGTATTTTTAAGCATGGATTATTATGAGTGTATAATAATCCACAGGTAAAATGCACGAAAAATGTGGTTCATTTTACGAAAGTTTTGGTTATTTTGATATCACGAATATTTTTGTAATATGTACAAATGATATTTCGTTTCTATTATCGAATCTTTATTTGTATATTTTACGAAGTTTTATAAAAGTACAAAAATAAGATTGGTAAAGATACAAATATTTGGTTTAAATACAAAACAAAGATTGGTAAAGATATAAATATCTGGTTTAAACACAAAATAATTTTGTATCTAGTAGAAAATTGGGTGTATAACTCAAAAATGCGATACTTTTTTGCAAATTTTGGACGTTTATGTTACTTTGAATCATTGCCCATCGTTAGCTATGGTCTTTTCCCAACTTTCTGCAAACCTATTTATTCCACGCCTAAAGAACTGCTCATTTTTCGAGGCTAAGAACGAATCAAGCGAATTTCGGAACACTGTTCTGAAGTGAAGCGTATTCCAGTGAGAACGTTCTGCATCGGTGGAAACAAATGGTAGTCGGACGGAGCAAGGTTTGGGCTATAAGGCGGTGAGGCAAAAATTCCCAAGCACTATTTTCTAAATAGTTTTAACCGGTCTTGCAACATGTGGCTGAGTGTTATCATAATGGAATATTATATATTCATTTCTGGTCGCATATTCCGGGCACTTGCCGGCCAATGCTCGCTTCAAACGAATCTATCCTAGTCGGTACAGGTCCCCTGTTATCGTCTCGTCTGATTTCAGCAGTTCATAATATATGAGACCCTTCTGCCATACTTCACATACGATTTCTTACGCTTCGGATTGTCGTAATGGATCCATTTTTCATCGCCAGTAATGATTCGAAGCAAAAATTACTTTTTTTGGCGTTCAAGCTGCATTTCGGACGTGCAAAATCGTCTTTCAACGTCTCTCGCCTTCAAATCGTGTGGTACCCATTTCCTTGCTTTTGAATGAATCCTGCTGCTTGCAAACGATTTGAAATTGCCAACGATTTTGCAAGTTCTTCTTGAGAAGTAAAGCAAAACTTATGCTTTTTTTGGCACAAAATTCGAGATTTTTGAAGCAAAGAAAAACTTTGTTGTTTACACTATTTCGTTCAATGACCAAGTGAGAATTAAAGACAGATGTTTATTATATTTTACGAAGTGTTGTTTATGTGCAAAAAAGTTTTGTAAATATATAAATATTTTGTAAAAATACAAAATAATTTTGTTTATTCTACAAAAACAAAATCGTTAAATAAAAAAAATAAATCGAGAGTTTCTGAATTCCTTCATATTACAATTTTTAAACTCACTTTGTTTTTCAATTAGTTATAAATTCTGGTTATTTATAAATTTTTAAAATGGGCTTTTAAGGTCCTATTTTCTCAATGCAAATAAAATATTAGTTTACTTCATTTTTTTTCTCCAACGTTTCACTGGGGATTAAGAACTAAAAAAAAATTACTTATTCCTAACCTCTTCTACCTTGCAGTGTCGAGGATATTATTTAGAAGGAGCAAAAATATTTTTTAGTACTCTTGTGGTCGAAAAAGTACTCTTCAAACAATTTTCTGATACACAATAACAATCTCATTTCCCATCCCTGGCCGGTAATAATAAAATCTGATGCAACAGCATTATTTTGTTGTGTTTCAAATTCATTTTTTGAAGTTGTAAGATCATTATTGACTTTGGCTATATCCTCTCTTTGAGCACATTCAACTGAAATCACTCGTTTTTCAATACCATTAAATGGTGTTTTCAAAATTTTTCTTGGGGAAAAGTAACATTTTCTCTTTATTGCGATTGTGTCTTTATTGCGATTGCGTCCTTCGTTTTTATAATTTAAATTGAAATTTGAGGCCTTTAAAGTTCGAGTACAATTTTTCCACGTGAAAAACAACTTACGGTGCTTTAGGCTCAAAATATTTCAATGCTCAAAATACATATTTCAATGCAATGAGAGTTAAGCGAATTCTGTATTAATTTCCCCAAAATTTTGTATTTTGTTTGCTTTTTAGCTGCATTAGAACGAACACGCGCATGTATTCATATTGGATGGAAGGGGGAGCTTTCTCCAGTGGGGCACATACACCACCCTCTATTATCTTTGCGGCCCTATGCTCCTTGCAGGAGTAAAAGGAACAAATATATATATATTATCTTTGAGTTTAAGTTAGTTTATAAATAAATTTAAACGACATTTTGTAAAGTAATAGATCATCTTTTGAAAGTTAACATATTAATTTCAAAATTTCAATTAATTTTTACACACTTTCAATGTAAAATTACACATTTTTTGTGCACCAACTTAAACAAAATGTGCGTATTTTTTCAGTTACACACATAGAGTAAATTTACTCAATGTATAGTAGGAGTACAGTTTCCTACTATAAGTTGGGTAAATTTCAACAGAATTTAATTAGAGTGTACATGTCGCAAATACGAAGATATTTAAATGAAATTCGGTGCATCGACTTCTATCGGCCCAAAGACAAAGCCTATTGATTATTGTTAAAATCTGTCCATGTTTAGACCTAGTGAGCATATAAAAGTCTCCCAAAAATTGACGTGTTCGCATGTTACAGGTCGCAAATACGAAGATATTTTAATGAAATTTGGTACGCTAACTTACATGGGCCCAAGATCAAAGCATGTTGATTCTTTGTTAAATACACCTAGAATTAGGAACAAATTTTTTATAATTTTATAGACAAATTTGGACACAAGTCCATTTCAACCCATTATAATTTCGGATCAAAATATTAGTTGGCTTTAAAGCAGACTGGTGGTAAAATTTCTGTTGAATTTAGCTCAAATTTCTTAGTTACACCCAGAAAAATATTGGTTGGAGTTCGATCAAAACCATTAAAATCAATTTGCTAGGACGTTATTTTATTTGGAGTTACCTATAATTGAGTACTACAAATTATTGGTGTCTCCAATCAATTTTAAAATTAATATCTGTTTATTAATTCTGTACAGTAGAAGCAGCCATTTATTTAGTTAATATACTAGAAAATTGGTGTTATCTATCACATTTATTAAAAAAAATTCAATATTCATAAGTGGTAACTACAAATACGGGTATGGTAATCAAATATGACAGTAAAGTCAATTTTCTGTATAACCAACCGAATTGTGGATTGTATTGATAATACACACAACTATTGATTGGTATTGGTAAACGAATTTTTTACTATATTTGTTTTCCAAACAAAACATATAAATTCAAAATTAGACATCGACCTAGTACGCCGGTTTATCGAGTTCGAATCCAGCAAAAGACAAAAATTTAACCCCTAAATTCATAAACGCTTTGTAAAATTATAGGAGGTTTATTGAATAAATTTTGTATGAAACTGACGTTTTGTAAACCTGCTATAACTTTACAAAGCATTTATGAATTGAGGGGTAAATGTTTATTTTTATTAAAATAAAATCTTCATATGTATACACAGCAAATATGGGTAAGAAAATGAAAAGTAGTCGTGGTGCAGTGAGTAAGAGTGTGAACTACTAACATGAATTGCTGGGTTCAATACCAGAAAATTCAAAAAAAGTTTCTTAATTTCAATAAAATTTTGTGGAACATAATAATATTTATGTTTAACATAATGTTGAATTAGACAACCGAATATTGGCTTTCACGACGAAAAATATAATTTAACCCAGCAAAAAAAAAAGATGCCGAAGGAGTAGAAAAAGCACTACAATTGATCACCTAGATCTACTTCTTTTTTAAAATAAACACTAATGATTTTAACATTGAGTTGTCATAGGAGAGGAGTACTCCCCCTTCAACGTTTTTTCAGTACTTTTTGAACAAGTGCAAAGGAAGCTCTTTTTCACCAATTAAAAGTTAAAAAAAATTCTTTACAAAAAAACAATTATATTTTTTTTATTTTACAAAAGTCTTTTTAGTGCCGCCACCGGGGATAGAACTTGCGACCTCACGATTGCTAGTCTAGCGCTCTCCCACTGAGCTAATCTTTGATATGAAAGTTGACTGGCATAAAAATACCACTTTGTTATTGCGAGATAATGTTCCCTTCAATAAAGGTACGTCCCATGTGAAAATCGAAATATATGTATATGAACACACATGATCATACATTGACTTGAGTATGATCATGCATGGGCATACATTGTCATATACGTACATGCATAGTTCAATGTATGACCATACATGATCTCATATATTTCCATATATCTTTGGATCCGAAATTTGAGGGTATATGACCGTACATGTTCATATATGACCATATATGCTCACATATGATTCATGTATGCTCATATATGATCATATATGGCCATATACCGCCATATACCCTCAAATTTCGGATCCAAAGGTATATGGAAATATATGAGATCATGTATGATCATACATTGAACTATGCATGTTAGTATATGACTATGTATGCCCATGCATGATCACATACGAGCCAATGTATGATCATGTATGTTCATATATTTTCCATTTTCACATGGGTTATTAAACAAGTGTAAAAGGTGCACTCCAATTCAATATTGTTTTCAGTACTATTTTTACAGGTACATAAATATCAATTTCTCACCATTTTTTTATATATACACCCAGCGAAAAAATAGATGCCGAAGCAGTAGAAAAAGCACTACAATTGATGATCTAGATGTACTTCTTTTTAACATAAACACTAATGATTTTAACATTGAGTTGTCATAGGAGAGGAGTACTCCGACTTTAACATTTTTTTAGTACTTTTTGAACGAGTGCAAAAAAGTACTAAAAAAAAGTTATTTATTGCCGCCACCGGGTATCGAACTTGCGACCTCACGATTGCTAGTCGCTGAGCTCTACCGCTGAGCTATTCTTTGATATGAAAGTTGACTGGCATAAAAACACCACTTTGTTAATGCGAGATATTGTTCTTTATTCTCTTTAATAGAAGTACTTATTAAACAAGTGTAAAAGGTGCACTCCAATTCAATACTGGTTTCAGTACTATTTTTACAGGTAGGTATATAAAAATCAATTTCTCACCATTTTTTTATGTATACATATTTTTAAAAACTTAAAAATTAAAAAAATATTGAATTTAAACAAATTAATTATAAATATTAAAAAAAAAATTAATAGAATAAAATAAAATTAAAAAAAAATAAAAAAGTATTGGTCCCGCCGAGAATCGAACCCGGGACACTCTGTTTGAAAATGCCAAATGATACCAAAATCACTTTTTACGATCACTTTTAGAGCAATTACTCTTTAGAAGCAATACATAAATGATTTTTTGGATGTGGTTCAGATGTAATTATAAAAAAGCTGTAAAAATGTAATAACGGATAGTTGGGAAGCAATGAAAGAAGTGATTTTTTGAAGTTGTTCAGAATAGTTTTTAAAAAAGCAATTAAAATGCACTAGCGGATACTTGTGAAGCATTAAAAGAAGTAGTTTGTAAAGCACTACTTACATTTTTTTTTGCTGGGCATATTTTTAAAAATTTTAAAAATATTGAATTTAAACAAATTAATTATAAATATAAAAAAAAAATACCCGACTAAAAAAGATATTATATAATCATATATCACCATATATAAACCCATATATACGTCCATATCTAATTTGATCCGAATATTGGAATATATAATTATATCAAGCGAGATAAGCATGTTATCTAACCTGATACAATTTGATCCGAAAAATGGGTCTATCTAACTTCATCAAATTATATATTAATACATATAATTTGATGAAGATTTTCAAATAAAATTTTAGTAAATATTGTTGAGATCACTTATTTTCATTCATATTAAATACTAATGCTTAATGTTTAGAAAAATTTTTGTTAATAAACTTGGAAATAGCTGACAAAATAAAACATTACAAAAATTTGTCGGAACAACTGTCTTATAAAATAAAAAAATAACTTTCAGAATTAATTTTTTTTTCACGGAAAAAATAACTGAACTTAAACCATATTTATTTCAACATATGTTTTTCTAATTTTTATTTTTAAATTTAAAAATTGCAATTAAACTTTATAAAATTTTGTATAATTAGATATCATGTCAGATATAATTATATATAAAATTAATACAATTTTCTATTAACTTTGTTATATATTTTGATATAATATGGTTTATAAAATCCTATATGCCATTATATATAATTATGTATGAACTATATTTGCAGATCTCTTAATATATGACTGGAGACCAAATCGCATATGATTATATATAACGTTATATCAAACATATTTATAAAACCAAAGTGTTAATATAAATGTATATGGTTATATAAAGCCACGCATATAAACATTTAAAGTTATATCAAATCATATAAGATTATATAAAAACTTTTTTAGTCGGGTAAATAAAAATTAAAGAAAAAAATAAAAAAATATTGGTGCCGCCTGGAATCGAACCCGAGACCCTCTGTTTGGAAATGCCAAATGATACCAAAATCACTTTTTACGATTACTTTTAGAGCAATTACTCTTTAGAAGAAATACTTAAGTGATTTTTTGGATGTAGTTCAGAAGTAATTTTAAAAAAGCTGTAAAAATGTAATAACGGATACTTGGGAAGCAATGAAAGAAGTGATTTTTTTAAGTTGTTCAGAATAACTTCTAAAAAAGCAGTAAAAATACACTAACGGATACTTGTGAAGCATTAAAAGACGTAGTTTGTAAAGCACTACTTGTAATTTTTTTTGTTGGGAATATACAGATAGTTTTCGTTACCGCACGAATTCGATTGGCAACAAATTCGGTGCCACAACTGGGAATGTTTTCTGGGTGGACTTTAACCAAAATTATATGTATATTCGCAGTGCGTAGAATGTAACATACCTAAGGATAGCATACCATGATTCTCAACTTCATTGTGTCTACATACCAATTAAGCCCAATATAGATGGGACCTTTCTATGGTAGGTTGGTCTGAATATGGACAGATTCTAACATAAATAGATGTCGTCCTTGGGCAAATAGAAGTTCAAAATTTGTATTTCGATCTGTTGTTTTATTTCTAGGACGAATAAACATCGCTAAAGATTCTGAGAAGGTGATTCCTAGCTGATTGCCATAATATAAGGTGGGTCAAGGTCCAGTATTTTTGGTAATTACAAACATCGGCAAAAACGAACTATTCTCTCTTCTTTATTGTACGAGTTACGCAACACGTTTACAGGTAAACCGATATACCAAATTTTGTCCTAAAATTCGCAACACTTAACAATACTTTGGCACATGAAAGTAAATTGTTGAAAGTTTATTTTTAAAATGTGGGCAAAGGTAAAAGTTAGTAATTGAAAAGGACTCCAATATTGCCAAGTAAAGGGTTCTTCAATAAGAGCGCTACAAAAGTTTTTTTAAATAAAACAAAAACGGTTTTGGATATCAATGAAATTCTTTATTCCTGTGAAAGTACGTTGGATGCCAGTATGTATGGAAATCGATCGCTGGCTTGTTGGCATAGACCATAGATTTGACGTAGCCCCACAGGAAATAGTCCAACGTCGTCAAATCGCACGACCGAGGCGGCCAATCGACTGGACCATTTCGTGAGATAACACGTTCTCCAAACTTGGTTTGCAATAAATTGATTGTGACATTCGCTGTGTGGCTTGTGGCGCCGTCCTGTTGGAACCACATATCCTCCAAGTCCATATCATCCAATTGGGGCCAAAAATATTCGGTTATCATTGAACGGTAGCGATTCCCATTCACAGTAACGTGCCGGTCTTGATCATCACGGAAGAAGTACGGCCCAATGACGCCGCCGGCCCATAAACCGCACCAAACCGTAATTTTTTCGGGATGCAATGATGACTCATGGAGTACGTGTGGATTGCTGTCTGAACAATAACGCATATTTTGTTTATTGACGAAGCAATTCATTATGACGACCATAAATTGGACGTAGCGCTCTTAAGGTTGAGGCCACTGACTCCGAATGTCGGTAGTAAATTTTAATAATTTCGACTCGTTGTTGGCTCGTAAATCTTTCCATCATGAAATGGCAAACCTTACTGAAGAGAAATGTCAAAAGAGCGGCAAGAAATATGGCGTCGTTTGCTGTCCCTGTCTTTCTACTTTTGTAGCGTCCCCTTTATTAGACGTTCTAACAAAGCTAGGAAAATTGTTTTTTTTCTAATTTATAAAATTGATATTTTAAATTATCATTGAGATATGTTGTTGTGTTCTTTCTTACTTTTTTTTTACAAATATACACAAAATCTGTTTTCATTTTAACTCTTACCTCACCAAATACAAGTACACTTATAAAAAAAATATTACTAGGCAACACTGTTTTTTTTTTATTTTGACATCTCACTTATCGCAAGTGTCAAAAGTTGCATAAGTGTAATTGTATTAGTGAAAAGTGTGAGTGTATTAAGTATTTCAAACATGCAGCTGAATATATCAACGGGGGACAAGCAACACTTGACAGTTGTAAAATTCTCTAAATATGCAGAAACATGCATATAAATTGCTATTTCCAACTTAAGGACATGCTCCTCTATGTACTTTTTTCCTTCCATATCTTCCAAGTATGATTTCAATTCATGTACATTTTTATGAAAAAATACACCTTTTTCCACAATTTTTTTTTTTTTTTTAATTTGAATCGCACATTTTGTATATATAACATTTGTATTGTTTTTTTTCTCTTCTTTTATTTCAAAGAGAATTTATAGAAAGTAGTTCTTCTTTGATTAGCTTTTTCAAACATTATTGCTTTGTATAGAAAGTGACACTATTTATCTACAGATAGTTTTAGTTTTTATTATGCAAACAATTTGCATATTTGTATTATAAGGCAGTCATCTTAGACTTTACTACTCATCATGACATTTTACATTTTTATCAATAGAAACGCAAGAATAATACATACACTCAAAATAGTTTGTAGTTTAAATTAACTGAAAATGTAATTTAAAATAAATGAAAAATCACTTGAAAACAGGGCTACTGACTTTTCATTTAAATCAAAAGAACTTTTCATTTATTTTTAAATGTTAATAAATAAACTACAAAATCCTTAAAAAACTAATGATTTTTCATTTATTTGGTTTTTTTAAATTTCAAAAAATTAACTTCAAAATCCGTAAGAATAAATGATATTTAGTTTATTTAATTTTTTTAACTGACCTAGAAATTGAAAAGGAATTCTTTTTTTTAACAAAACATTTTAAATGAAAAATATTAACTGTAACAGAAAATCCGTATTTATATGTAATTTATATTTTAAATAAACGGGAAAAACAGTTAAAAAATATATTTATTTGTATTTTAACTGAATCATCATTTAAAAATAAATGTACGGATAACTTTTTAAATAAACTACAGTCAGTTACTGTAATAATATTTTCAGTATTTTTTGAAAGACTGGTACCACAAAACATAAAAATTCTTTATTAAATATTTGTAGTGTCCAACCGAGTATTCGTCTTCGGGTTTCTTCCTAGTGGTTGTATTCGGCTAAGTTTTAGTCATATTTTGCCAAACATCGGGTATCTATTTACAGCAATTAATTATTTTTTTTTACATTTCATTTTCAAGAATTTCCATTTTTTAAAAATCATCATCTAATAAATGCACGGATGCTAACCGAAATGATGCGTTTATCGGTAAGGGTAACGCTATTTTAGATTATTTCAGTAACGGTATTTTAAGGGTAACGCTATTTAATTTATTTCGGTATCGGTATTTTAAGGATAACGGTTTTCTAGATATTTCGGTAACGGTATTTTAAGGATAACGGTTTTTTGATTATTTCGGTAACGGTATTTTACGGATAGCGGTATTTTAGTTATTTCGGTAACGGTATTTTAAATATAACGGTAGTCAGTTATTTTGATGCATCCCGCAATTTTTTTTTACAGATCCAATTTACCAACTTAATGTACGAAAAATACTCAATAACCACGTGCAATTACCAAAAGCGGAAAACTAAAAATAACGGTAACGGTATTTTAGGGGTAACGGTATTTTATTTATTTGGGTAACGGTATTTTAAGGGTATCGATATTTCATTTATTTTGGGTATCGGTATTTTAAAACAACGGTATTCCAGTTATTTCGGTAACGGTATTTTAAGGATAACGGTATTTCGGTTATTTCGGTAACGGTATTTTAGGGTTAACGGTAGTCAGTTGAAAGGGTTTTGAATCGATAAAGATATTTTAGCGGTATTGCCTGCCAACCCTGAATAAATGTCATAGTGTCATTGTTTTTGAAAAAATTTTATATTCCCTACTAAAAAAATTAATGAGGTACAACATAAAATCATATCTTTTTTTGATGCTGCACAAAATAAAATTTTATCCGAAAAATGGTGGATCATAATGCATTAATTTAGATCCACCTTGTATCTAATATGATCAAATACGATCCGAGAAATGCGGTTATCTAATCATATAAAATTTGATGTGACATAATGATAATCAAAAAGTAATTCTAATAGAATGGACCATTTAATGCAATGTGAGCGATCTCTTAATGAATTATTTTATAAACCCATTTTTCGGATGGTAATTACCATCCGAATCATATTATATCCAAGGAGGATCTAAATTAATACAGAACGATCAATCAATTTTCGGATCATATTGTAATTTAGGCTATATTAAAAAAAAGATATGTTTGTATTTTATAACATCTAACTATTTTTACTCGGGTATGCTTTCCAACTTTTACTATGTTTAACCAGTTTTTGTTCTACTTTAAGAATATCTCGTCGTCATCGGTCTGAAAGAACATATCCTATAACCTGTCTCGTGACCGGTGAAAGCAGCACTAATCTAAAACGACCTGTGCTACTGAAAATAGGATCCGTATTCAGTATTTTTGATAAAATTTTAAAATCAAAGAAATTATAATTATTTTAATGCGAAAAATTAATTTTTATAAAAAATTCATTATAAATTAAAAAATCGAATTAATATCAAAATCATAAAAATAGTGATTTTAAATTTTGTTCTTCACTTTCTTATTAAAGTAAAAGTAAAAAAAAAAATATTTTAACTGATTGGTTTTCAAATATTATAATTTATCTATACTTTAATTAATCCTACATTTTATTCCATTAGTTTTATTACTAAGTTTAATGTAATAGAAAAAGTCATAATATTGTTAGGAATTTCGATTAATCTAGTATAGAAAACTATGGAATTTTCTGAAAGTTAATATCCCAAGAAACGGAGTTTACTAAAGACGTCAATGCGGCAACGTAACACTACATTTAAGTATACACCTCAGCATATGCTATAAGGTCAAATGCCATAAACGTTAAGGTTCTAGCATCTTCTACAACCAACGATCATTAGACTATAAAATACCGAACGTTACAAAGGAAAACGAAGTTGCGCATTGACATTTGAAGTGAAGTTGATTTTTAACACTGGTGCTGTTAAGTTGTGCTAAGTTAGTTAGTAGCCTACTAGAGTTTGTATAGTTAGTAGCGCTCTTGTATATTGTGGTATTAGAATCGCTAGAGTTTGTGTGTGTGTTATACGGTTGTTTGTTAATAGAGTGGAAATAAATAAGAGTATAAGCTCAATCAAACAAACTAAAGAGAGTTATTTTAATTACTAAGAGCACCAGCCCGGTTTATCAAAAGGCGATAAACGAACATTGATACAAGGTAAAATGTAACAATTGGTATCAGCGTTAGGATTGGTTATTTTGCTTGCAATAGAAAACAACCGGGTTTATTTAAAGGAAATAAACCAATGTTTTTAAAAGGTAAGAACGTACCAATATTAATTAATAACTCTTTTTATTTTAAGAAGTTAGGTTCTTTTACGTCAGTCTTGTGACACATTTTTTTGTGTCAGTTCTGTAACAAGTTCTTTTGCTTCGGTCCTGTGACACAACTCAAGGCGAAATAAACCCCCTCCTCTGACAAGCCCATGTAACCGGTCTAAAGACCGCTCTTTGTTCCCAATAACTGGTCACGTCATGTGTCCGGTAACCGGTTCCTTTTCCCAAAGGGTTGCTAACTAAACTTGTTTACTACAGACATATTCAAACATGATTTCTAAATATTTTGGTTGTTGCAACTTAAATTAAGTTCACTTATTCAGATTTTGTTGTACTGATGCCCAATATTAAGTTGTAACAACCGATTTCAATTGTAGTAACCGAAGGAAAAAGGAGACAAAGAGGAGATAAGAAAATAAACAAAGAAAATTTAAAGTAGAATGTTTGTATGTCTGTTTGATCACTTCTGAGAGCAAAAAACAATAACAGAAAGCTGAATAGGAAAGAAAAACTATGAATTAGCCACACTATGAGCAAGGCCTTATGTGAGTTAGATGGCTAAGTTGTCGAACTCTAGTATAGTTACGTTTGTAATGTGGGAATGCATGGGTTCGATTCCTACAGCCGACAGGTTGTTGAAAAAATTATCATATAGAGACAATCTAACAATAAAATATAAACAATAATACAATTTAATGGAAAATCACTGATGACGCCTGTCAAAAATAAAAAGGCAGAAACTAGATCTAGTCTGATTTGCAGATTAATAATGTGTTTATAACTTTGAAAAAATTAGAGACACGCATTTTTTATAGCGGCTCAATCTCACGTTTAAAGATTAAAAAGTGGGATCAAAAGCTGACTTTGTATTCTATGAAAATGTGTATGAAATTTTGATTCATCTTAAATGCAAGATCTCTTCGATTTTAACCATTTTTTTATATATGATTTCTAAAGGCGTGTAACTTTCAAAAAAAAAATACCAAAAACAAATTATTTAAAAAAAAAAGGTGATTTTTATTGAAAAATATGGTTTTTTTCCAAATAGCCAAATTGTGATTATTTTAACGTGTATGAAAAAAAACTAAAAAAAAATCTATAAAATATGAATTATACATTTATTGTCGCCAACATGTATTTTACTGCGAGAATACCACTTTAAATATTTAAACAAACATTTTGGAATATTACACTTTATGTAAAAAAAAACGTGTGTTTTAGGTTTTTCACAAACATACGAAGCAAAACCAAGAATTTTCCTACACTAAATCAAAAAAGTCTGTAATGGCTACTAAAAATTTTGCTGTTATTACGGGAAATTTAACTGTTTTGAGCCCAGCTGTATTTTTTTGCTAATTTTAGCAACACATGTCAGCTGATCTGTAGTACAATAAAATTATTAGAAAAAATTAGTAGCCGCTACTAAATTTTAGTAAAATTTATGTAAACTGCAATTCAAAATCGATTTGCTAAAATCAGTTAAAAAACTTACTAAATATCATAATTTCAGTACAATGAAATTAGTATAAATAATTAGTTGCAGCTACTAAATTTCAGTAAATTGTTATAAACTATAATTTAAAATCATTCTGCTGAAATTAGCAAAAAAGTGTACTAAAAAAATGTTTTCTTTCGATTGTAATAAGCGTATAATTACATCATCGTACTTGAAATTTGGAGCCAAAATTGCAAACGGTTCTCCAGTTATTCCCTTTTTATGCAGTGTTATGAGTCTTATTGCCAAACTAAGAATATATCAATAGTAACAAATATAAACTAAACAAGTATTGTAAAAAATCAAAAAAAAAAAAAAAATTTAAATTAGTATATTTTTTTTGCTAAATTTAGCACTCGGTTTTGAAAAATTAGTAAAATATTTTGCTGAAATCAGCAGCGTGAATTAGTAAAAAGATCCGTAATTTGTAATAAGAGAATAGCAAAAATTATTACTAAAAAAATTGTTCTAAAAATCAGTATAAAAATGGTAAAGTGCGATTGGAAACTGTTTACAAGTTTTTTTACTAACTTTTCTATCTGAGTGTATAACTGTTTAAAAAATCTGTGCTAAACTATAAGAACACTTTGTACAGAAGGGGCCCCAATGCACAAAAATGCTGTTTTGTGAGTCAAGTAGGTTTTTTTTATTAAAAACCCGGTATGTTGCCAAATGGCTACACCATGCATTTAAGGGTTAAAGTATGCAAGGAAAAAAAATGTTGATACCCATAGTGCCAATTAGTTAGAATTTTTTCGACTCTTTATGCACACAAATTATTCAGCGAAAAGTCCGATGTGCGGTCATCAGTTGCTTTGTCTGATGTGCTTTCTAATACTTCTAGTCTTACATCCTTCTTGACTTTACTATGTAATCTCTAGTGTTTGAGTTATCACATGGTAGTAAAGCAAAAAAAATTTTTGTCGGCGTTTTTTAAGATATTATAATATCCAGTTACATATTGACATATACAGAGTTACACCTAGCATTAATAACTACCCACCCAAGTAAAAAAAAATGATATGGAGCCATATGAAGTTATATTTAATTATATATAATCTTTTATGTAATTAGATATAATTATATCCGAAAAATGAGAACATCTTATTGTATCTTATTGTATCGAATTGTATACAATTGTATACAATTTGGTACAATTTGATACAATTTTATGCTATTCGATACAATTGTATCCGAATTTTGTCTTAATCCAATTACATCAAATTATACCTTTTTATATAAAATTATATAAAATGTTATAAAAGTGGACATAGTTTGATACAATTATATCTAAAAATTTAGCTTATACTTTAGATCATATTATATATGACCACATCTAACAATATACAAAAATTATTTTTTTAAATAAAAAAGATATGCAATATTTGGAGATCAGACCTGGGGGATTTCAATTACAATTGCAAATAAATGTAATTGAAATTAAAAAACTCAATTACATTTCATGTACTTTTGAAATTCTAGTTTTGTTTACATTTGTTTTTAATAATAGTTGTGTTTGTGTGGCAAGCTATCAACGTTTGCTTATGTCATTCCCATATAAATTTGACATTAGCCAACGTTTAGTGTTAACTGTTAACGTTACTAAATAATGTAAAATTTGTATGGGAATGACATACGCCAACGTTGATAGCTTGCCGCACAAACACAGCTAATATAGTCTGAGTTTTCAAATAAACACTTAACATTTTTTATTGTGATTAGAAATCGTAAACATAAAATAGTTTAAATTCCGTTAGGTAAATGGACCTAATGATCTCAGTAAGAGGAAACTATCGGTCTAATCTACGTTTCATCAAAGAAAAATCTTTGATTCTATATATATTATTCAGGTCTTAACCAACTAGTACAGTACTATTTCCAAAGAGTCACTTCAGAACTGGTTCCGCGAGTGTTACATTAGCACCAGTTTTGCTCCCTATTTTTCGTCCTTGAATTGTAATTTTCAAACTAGTTCCACAACTAGTACCGAAGTGAGCGTTTGGCGACAATTGCCCCCATTCCTATGACATCTCCATGTTAAATTCTACAGTTGTTTGTATGGAGAGGCGGCAGAACTCGTATTAGTTGCCTGGTTCAAATAAACTAGTACATAACTGGTTCTGAACTAGTATTTTTTGCTACTGGGGTATAATTGAAAATTTTCAATTTCTTGTAATTGTTTTTTTTTTAATTACAATTACATGTAATTGTGTAAGTGCATGTGTAATTAATTTCCAAATATAATGATTAACCCAAAGGTCTGCTGGAGATCCTATAATTTCGATAAATCTTCCATTACTTTTATCCAGATTTACCATGACAGTGCATTAAACATGAACAAAATTTTCTTTATTTTTAGTAATTTTAAAATAAAGTTAACAGGACTGCAATTTTAAAGTTAATAGGATTATGTTATACAACCAAGTTATAAGAAAAATAGTAAAATATTACAAAATAGTAAAAATGCCTAAAAATATATGATGCAAAAAATAAACTCACACACGAATCATGCACGGGTTATATATTCTTATTCCCGCTCACGCACGAATCAAGTACGAATTATATATTCTCAGACTCACGCACGAATCACTTGAGTATAGTAATTATTACTCACGATCACGTCTGAATAACGTGACTCACGAACATTTCTAGTCACGCGCCAATCCCTAGTAATTACTAAATCTAAAACTAGTTCAAAGTCATTGTTAACATAGAACCATATAATATAATACGGTTTTATATGGACCTTATATATTTTTATATAAAATCACTTTGAAATAATTGCTTATGTGGGATGATATATAATTATAGATGTTGTTATAAAGAACGTTATATTGTTATATATTAAAGAAATCATGAAATATTGTAGATATGGAACCATATTAAGTTATATATGGGTTCTTATTCGTCCATATATAATCATATCTAACACAAATTATGAAATATTTCTTATATGGCTCCACATATAGTTTTATATTATTATGTATAGTGTCATACTAAATTATATATAAACGTATACGTAATTATATCTGTAATATGTTACTTTATGTACTTATATATAGCACATGCAATTATATGTAGGCCAGTATATAATAATATAAAATCACATATGTCTCCATATTAAAACCTTTGAGGAAAAAATATCTAACATATGACTATATAAAAGTATATCTGCTTGAATTTAAAAGCATATGTGGCCATATGTAACTATAACTTACTATATGCAATTACATAAAATAATATATGGTTATATCAAAACTTTTTTACTCGGGCAGACAGAAATTGCCAACTGTACCAAAAAGTATACACTGGCAGAGCACTGATTTTTTAAAAGTTATTAAGCTTTGTTAAAATAAGGTTTAAAGTCAGAAGGTCTCGAGTTCTATTCCCATTATGAACATACAATTTTTTTTATTTTTTTTTATAATTCTTTTTTATAAAAAAAATATTTTTTTTTATTAAATTAAATTGTTTTTATAAATTAATATTTTTAAATCTTTTTCCACCATCTATATTTCTGTTTTCCTGGCGTTATGCCAACGTTGGCAAATGAGTTTTAGCAGACTTTATGCAAATGTTTACATGTTAGCTATTATTAACAGTCACTTTTTATTAAGCTACAAGTATCCAATTAGATACAAACGGATAAGCTAATTTTGGCAGATCGAATTGGATAATTTGATATCAAAATTTATCCTATGATATATTTGGAATTATTTAAATTTTAATAAAATTTAGAAACTAGCCGAATAAAAAAGTTTTGATATAATCATATATTATTTTATGTAATTGCATATATTAACTTAAAGTTACATTTGGCCATATATGCTTTTAAACTGAAGCAATCATATATTACATATTTTTTCCTCAAATGTTTTAATATGGAGACATATTACATACTGTCCTACATATAATTGCATGTACTATATTTAAGTACATAAAGTAATATATATATAAGATATAATTACATATACGTTTATATATTCTTTAGTATGACACTATACATAATAATATAACACTATATGTGGAGCCATATAAGAAAGATTTTATAATTTGTGTTAGATATGATTATATATTGACGTATATGAACCCAAATATAACTTCCCGAGTAAAAACAGTTACATATAGTCGTATAAAATGCGATTAAGTTATATCTGTATAAATATACTGTTTCATGCGAAAAATGGCCCGTTGTAATTGTATCAGTTGTTTATCAGTTTTTATCTAATTGTATTAGTTTAGATCTCAACTAATAAAATTATACATTATTCAGATGAAATTATATCCAATTTTTGACCTGATACAATTTTAGCGGTTTATATCTAATGGTATCTGTTTAGATCGTGGTTGGTACAATTTTATATAAATAAAATATATTTGTATACGACATTTGCCTTATATAATTCTATCAAAGTTTTAAAGCAGATCTAATTGCATCAGGTCAAAATCCAGATATAACTACATAAGTTTGTATAGTAATGTATCAATTTGGATCTAAACTAATACCATGCGACATAAACCCATAAAATTGTATCAGGTCAAAAATCAGATAAAATTTCATATGCTTAATATATAATCTAATCAGTTAAGATCTAAACTGATACAATTAGATAAAAAGTGATAACCAACTGACACAATTATATCGGGCCATTTTTCGGATGAAATGGTATATGGATCACATTAAGTTATATATTACCATATAAAGCTCCATATTAATTTTTTTTAATAGGGTTAGTATGGTTATATGTCCACAGTATTTCATGATTTCTTTAGTATAGAACAATATAACGTTCTTTATAAAATCATCTATAATTATGTATCATCCCTAGTAAAAAAAAATTATGACTTTTGATATTAAATATAATTACATCCGAAAAATGATAACATCTAATTGTATCAAATTAGACCGTATTAGATCATAATTAGATCTAATTTGGCACAATTAGATTTAAGTTGATGGAATAAGATTTGGTTTGATACAATTTTATCCGGATTTTGTCCTCATCCAAATGTATCAAATATAATATAATCATATCCAACTAGATATAATGGTATATAATTCGATACAAATATACAAAATTATATGAGGCATATGTAACTATATATAGGTCTATATGTAATTGAATATTGTAATATGTTGCACTATATATAGTGCTATATATAACAAGATATAGTTATATATTTAAGATATAATTTCTTAGAATTGTATATAATTATATCTTGGTATATATGTTCCAATATATAATTATACAAAATTTTATATGATAATATATGACTATATCAAAAGTTTTTTACTTGGGATCTCATATAAGCAATGTTTTCAAAGTGATTTTATATAAAAAAATATATATAAGGTCCAGTAAATAACCGTATTATATTATATGTGGTTGCATGTTAACAATTATTTTGAAATAGTTTTGATTTAGTAATTACTAGAAATTGGTGCGTGACACGAAATGTTCGTGAGTCACGTTATTCATACGTGATTGTGAGTAATAGTTACTATACTCAAATGAACCGTGTGTGAGCGTAAGCATATATAACTCTTGCAAGATTCGTGCATGAGCGTGAGTAAGAATATATAACCCGTGCATGATTCGAGTGTGAGTTTATTTTTTGCATCATGTTTTTAGTAATTTTTACTTGAGATTTTTCTTATTTTAAGTTTTTAATATACTCATGTGTGCGTGAGCCTTTAATACGAAATTCCTTATACTATAACGTAAACTTGACTGATTCCTTATATCTTGGTTGTATATCATAATCCTATTAACTATAAAATTTCTGAGTTGTTAACTTTAATTAAAAATTACTAAAAACAAAGAAAATTTTCTTCATGTTTAAGGCACTGTCATGGTAAATCTGGATAAAAGTAATGGTAGATTTATCGAAATTATATGATCTCCAGATATTGCATATCTTTTTTATTTAAAATTTTTTTTGTAAATTTTTAGATAGGGTCATAATGGATATAATTGTATCAAACTATGTCGACTTTTATAACATTTTATATAATTTTATACAAAAAGATATAATTTTATGTAATGGATGATAACAAAATTCGGATACAATTGTATCGAATTGCATAATATTGTACCAAATTGTACCAAATTGTATACAATTGTATACAATTCGATACAATATGATATAATAAGACGTTCTCATTTTTCGGATATAATTATATCTAATTACATAAAAGATTATATATAATTAAATATAACTTTATATGGGTCCATATCATTTTTTTACTTGGGTAACACAAAAAAAAAAAATATTTATTTCATAAAAAAAAAACGCCGTCGGCAGGATTCGAACCCAGATTTCTGGAGTTGTAGTCGGTCACTTAACTCATTCAAAATGGCTGATTGTGAGACAACATTGTTCGTGTTATTGAGTTATATTTATATACCCGAGTAAAAAAAATTATAAATAATCATATGTGGCATATATTACAATATATAATTAGACATGTCTTTATGTATATCCATATATAATTATATATGACGTCTTTTTTCAAAATGTTTCCTTATATTATTCCATATATAATTTCATCTAATTAGATATCGGCCTTTATAATATTAGATATGGTATATATGATTATTAGGGTCATTTTTCAAAAGTTGTGATTTTTATTAGACTTTGCTTACGCGCCGAGTCTCACTGGTGTAAAAGATATATATGCCAAATTTCAATAAGATTGGATAATATTTATATGAAACTAGTGAAATTTCTTCTATTCAAGTTCTTTGTTCTATTTAATGGACTTTTATGTATTTTTTGTTTTCATCTATTGCAGGTAATTGAAATTTAAAATGGGAACCAAAAATGGGAAAAGGTACCTAGTAGTGAGTTTTTAGGAGCTCGGCTCCCTTCAAAGGAGCAAATACTTTTAGTATTCATTTACCATCATAATCTAATGAATGAAACACTTTCAGATGCTGCTAAATTTACCAGTACTGCACTACAGGAAGTGTGGAGGAAAGCAAATATTCCTGTTAAGACGGAGGAAAATATCCGTGCTGGTATAAAAAAGCTGTACAAAGAATACCGAAATCTGGGCAAAGAGAAATCGAGAAACACGGATAAAGCAAATGCGTAACGGCAGATTTAGAACTTTTAGACTAGCGTATCACAAGAAGATAAAGAATTTCTTAAGGCACAAAGAGAAGATCGCATGAGTTCGTCAATTAGTGGAGTAGACAAGGGTTTGGCCTCGAATAAAAAACAAGTGTGCAAAAGAAGAAAAAATTATTCGTATAAGAATAAACATTACAAAGCTATCGCCGAAATCAACAAGACAGCAACATTGGAAGACTCATCTCCATCATCAGCACCTAGTGACGAAGAATCTGAGTATTCTCCTACAGCAACGAAGAAATGACATTCAAATCCCAGATTAAAACCTCTTGATCAGTCACTTACATCTACTTGGGATCGAGAACAGCTCTCTATTCGAAAAGCAAGTACTTCATTTATAGCAACTGCAAAAAGCCTTGGCCACGATGTTTCAAACATTTCTGTATCTCCAGGTACCGTTTACCGAGCTCGGACAATCAATAGAAGTAAAATGGCAAAGAAAATCGAAGAGACACTCTTTTCAAATCCTCCTCCTTTGGTCTTGCATTGGGATAGAAAACTGTTACCCTCAGTTGCCCATGAGAGTGTAAAAACTTTGGAAGATAGACTTGCTATTCTAGTGACTGGCAATGACTTTGAGCATTTGCTTGGCGTTCCTGTAGCCCTGAACGGCACTGGTGAGCAGATGGCGGAAGTTGTTATTCGGTAAGTGGACCGATTTGGGCTAAGTGAAAATATCGTCGGTATGTCTTTTGATACTACAGCATCTAATACAGGACTGGTCCAAGGGGCATGTACCAGAATTGAAAGGGAATTTAGACGAACATTGTTGTGGCTGGCTTGCCGTCATCACACCCATGAACTAATATTGTTTGAGGAGTGTTGCGGCATACCATCAAGTGGACGTGACGTCCAAATTTTTCGGAAGTTTCAAAGTATTTGGGGTCCACTTGATAAGAAATTATATACGACAATAATGGAGGAAGAAGGCTTTTTGTGAAAATGGTGAACTATATCCAAAATGTCCTAGAAGACGGAAATCACCCAAGAGAAGACTACAAAGAGTTATTACAACTCTCACTCCTATACATAGGAGGTTGGTCCAAAGCCGACTTCAGTTTTAAGATCCCAGGAGCTCTGCATCAAGCAAGGTGGATGGCAAAAGCAATATATGCACTTAAAATGAAATAGCATACTACCTATTAATCTTTTTTCTAGTTTTAATACAATTTTAAGTTTGTGATTTTTAGTTTTTTTCAATAAAATGAATTACCATTGAACAATCGTATTTTTTGCCTATTTTCACAAAACTGATCAAAGTGTGCCACCTCTAAATATTGTCCAATCTTCTTGAAATTTGGCATATATATCTTTTTTATCACTGAGACTCGGGGCGAAAGCAAAGTCTGCAAAAATTTAACATTTTACTTTTGGCCTTACAAAATGGAACCCCCTAATGATTATATATTACATAGCATAGGTGGTCTTATTGCATATATAGTTGTATATAGAGCTATATCTTAATATATATGGCGGCATTTTAGGAATATATAATTATATATGGTATCATTTAAACAATATATAACTATATATGATACCAGTTAAACTATATATGGTCATATATGGTAACTCATCAGCAACTACAATATTAACTGTATTTCAGAAGCTATTAATTGTATTTCAGAAATTTTAAATGTATTTCAGAAATTATGGAATGTATTTCAGAAATTTATTAATTGTATCTCAGAAATAATCAAACCTATTTCAGAACTTTTTGATGGTTTATCATAGTTACCCAGTGTAGAAACGGTAATGACATATAATTACTTTTTGGACTACCAGTAATGACACCCACTTACCTTCTGCATTATTTTAAAACATACAATAATGAGTTAATGATAATGACTTATTTTTATCCTTATTTCAAATAGAAAATAATTTTCTAGATTTTTTTTTTAAATTTTTTGAAATCTATTTTTAGACTCAATATTTTTTAAACACTGGTAAAGATATACATATGTAACCACATATTTTTTGATTTTTTGTATGTTGGCGAGTAAGCTTACTTGTGTGCAGCAGGTCAATTGTGTTTTTATCTATTAAATATTACATGTCGATATAGCTCAGATGGTAGAGCTGTTGACTGGCAATCTGTAGACCCAGGTTCGATTCCCACACCAGCAAATTTTATTAAAAAAAAAAAAATACAATAAAAAATATTTTTTTTTATATAATTTATTTTTTAGAAAATCTACTTTTAGACTCATTATTAAGGACATAGGTAACGATATATTTATTGATTTTTCGTATGCTAGTGTGTAACAACAACTCATTATTTTTCGCGACATCGCCATATAAAGGTAATAAGAAATGTAATAACAAAAGTAACTAGTTACCATTACCAAGTATGTAGTTACATAACTACATATCTGGTAATGATTTTCTACACTGGGTAATAGAGAAAAATTTCTAAATTACATTTGATAATTTCTGAAATACAGTTTGATAATTTGTGAATTTCGGAAATACAATTAATAATTTCTGAAATACAATTGATAAAACTGAAATTCAATTGACTAGTTCTGAAATACAATTCATAAATCTGAAAAATAATTGATAAGTTCTGAAATATAATTGATAAAACTGAAATTCAATTGATTATTTCTGAAATACAATTGATAAATCTTAAAAACAATTGATACAATTGGAAATGGTGTAGAGCGTTAAAAAGATGTAAATAAAATTATTTTTTTTTTAAATATTCAATTTAATAAAAAAAAATATAATTTTATAAATACATTTATAGAAAATAAAATTATTATTTTATAAAAAGAAATTCTTTTTATAAAAAAAAAATGCAAAGCCGTGAACGGTATCGAACTCGAGACCTTCTGAGTTTAAACCTTATTTTAACAAAATATTGTAATTTTTATAAAATCAGTGCCCTGCCAGTGTATTATTTTTTGAACTGTTGTCAATATCTGTCTGGGATCTTATTTAATCCCAAATAAATGGAGATCTTAGGTGGTACCCAAATATAATGCGGGATCTAATTTTAGCTGTCATTTTTCTGGATAGTTTTAGATGTCAATCTCCAAATATATTGCTGTTTCTAATTCGATCTGCAATTTATGGGATAAATTAAGATCCTACCAAATATATCACTGGATTTAATTCGATCTGCTATTTATTGGGATTATATTACTCGATCTAATTTGATCCGTCATTTTTTGGATAAATTTAGATCTTACTTAATCCCCAAATATATTGCTGGACCTAATTCGATCTTCCATTTTTCGGATCAAATTAGATCTAAGTTTATCCACAAATATATTGCTGGATCTAATTCCATCTGCCATTTTTCGGATCAATTTAGATCTAAGTTTATCCCCAAATATATTGCTGGATCTAATTCGATCTGCCACTTTTTCTGATCAAATTAGATCTAAGTTTATCCGCAAATATATTGCTAGATCTAATTAGATCTGCCAAAATTGAGATCAAATTAGATATAAGTTTATCCACAAATATATAGCTCTATCTAATTCGATCCGCCATTTTTCGGATCATATTAGATCTAAGTTTATCCACAAATATATAAGTGGATCTAATTCGATCCGCCATTTTTCGGATCAAATTAGATCTAGGTTTATCCCCAAAGATATCATTGGACCTCCGAATTTTGAGATATAACTAGATCTTAGTTTATCCCCATATATACAATGGGATCTAATACGATATCATTGGATACACCCAATTTTGAGATCTAATTGGATCAGCTAGATATTACAGTAGATCTTAAGCAATATCAAATTGGATATGATTAGATATTGCGCGAGATCAATTTTTTTGACTCGGGTAATTATATAAATTTATATATAGATGACTTAGAAAAAATAAATTAATAACATTTTTGCAACAAACCAAAAATTAAAATTCTTATATGTTTTGCCCTCAAGGAATGTTTTTGGTGAAGAAGATAAAAAAAATGTTTGTTGGAGGGTCTGGGCTTCGATTTATATGGCTCAAAAGTCTAAATATCAACAGTCTGTATTTGCGAAATTAATAATGGGATAAGAACAATATACATGTTGTTGAAAAGGTAATATAAATGTCTTTTAAATAAGGTGTGACATGTATAAATTTAGCAATCCTTTGGAAAGAATACTCTTATCCAACACTTTTTCACAAGTTGGTTTGTTGGTATTAAATGTTGACTAAAAAATAAGAATATTGTCAAAATTTTATGTAGAAATATTCCAAAACAAAATCATTTTTGCTCTGGAAGAACTCAAATTCAGAACTTTAAAGAAATTATTATATATTACGATATCTAGGGTAGAGAAGGTATCCTTCGTCAGTAGGGCACACACACTAATCCCATTTTTCCATTGTTAAGGGAGACAAAAAAATTGGAAAAAATATATTTTGTGCATTTCTCAATCACCTTTTGATAAATTTACATCACATGTGGTAGCAGATAGACGTGCTCTTATGTTTTTGGGGATGCCAAATCAATGGAAATCAAATTGAGTTAAAAAAGGAAAACATTTTTTTTGTGCCCCAGCTGGGATTCGATAATAGTACCTCAGTCACATATATGTTTGGGGTTATATATGACAATATATATGACAATATATAATTACATATTAAAATATTATCAATCCCAAGTTGCAATAAACATAACTTTCAGGTGCTATTGGCAGAAAATGGGTTATTTTTTTTAAGATCTGTAAAAAAATATTTATTTATTTATTTATTTGGTCTATGGATACAATAATTATCCTTACAGACTAGCAAATAGAACAATAGTAAATAACTTAAAATAACTTATTTAATAAAACTTTAAATTGAGAATGAGGAACAGTTATATCTAATTGATTACAATAATCATTAAATAATCTCAATGCTTTAGTTAGAGGTTCATTCAGTGCATAATTAGTTTTATGAATATCAATAAAGAAGAACTTATCTATAATCCTTAGGGATCTAGGAGGAACATAGATTTTAATTGAGTTTAATAATTCAGAGGAATCAACTGCGCCACAAATAATACCATGTATAAAAGTTAACGCAAAAATTTTTCTACGAGTTTCCAGAGTTTTGAAGAAGATAAATTCACTCAATACGGCTTTTATGAATAACCTCATTAGGACTCCAAATAAATGACGCGTATTCCAGTTTAGATCTAACAAAAGAAACATATAAAACTTTTTTTGTAAAATAGTCAAAAAGATTAGTAGAATTGCTAATAGTGAGTAAGCTTTAGGAATTATAAAATTTAAATGGCTGCCAAATGTCAGTTTGGCGTCAAAGACTACACCCAAATCCAATATTTCATCCACAGATGACAGAGTATGACCTTTCATTCTATATTGAGAAAGTAAAACATGACGGCATCTATGATACACCATATAAAAACATTTCGCAATATTAAGAGGTAAACCATTACGTTCAGACCACAAAATAACTCTAGACAAATCCTCCTGTAGGTCTGCAATATCTCCAAATGAAGATATTGGCTTAAAAATCTTTAGATCATCAGCATACATAAGGTACTGAGATTTTTTAAAACATTGACAAATATCATTAATGAAAATATTAAACAGCAAAGGACCTAAAATGCTACCCTGAGGTATACCAGAGGTGGGGATAAAATCATCAGAATATACTCCATCTACAGAAACAGCAGTAGATCTACCAGTTAAATAAAAACGAAACCAACTCAGCATCTGAGAATGGAACCCTATCTTCGAAAAATTAAGTAATAGAAGTTCATGTGGCACCCGGTCAAATGCTTTTGCAAAGTCTAAGTAAATTGTATCTATTTGAATACCTTTTTCAAACAAGAAACACAGAAATTGGTAAAAACGGTTAAATTCGTGGTGGTTGATCTTCCAGCCATATATCCATGCTGTGAGACTGAAATATAACGTTTAAGACGAAAAAAAAGTTTATCATATACAATATGCTCAAAAATCTTTGCAATATTAGCAATTTAGAAATTGGCCTATAGTTCACAATATTATTTTTATTACCAGATTTAAGAATAGGAAAGATTGTTGTATATTTCCATTTTTGTATAAAGTATCCAGCCATCAAAGATTTATTAAAAATAATTCGGAGTGGTAAAATTAGTGCATAAAAGCATTTTTTCAAAAGAAATGATGAAAGACCCTCACTATCACATTTAAACGAATTAGAAAGTTTACCAATTCCTGAGGCAACGTCATCATCAGAAATTTGCATTGACCCGAAATCAAAATATGAGCAAATATCATTTAGATCAAACCCATTAAGTGGAAAGGTGTCATCATTAAAATTAGATTGGAAATATTTAGCAAAAAGATTAAGAGAATCATGTAGAATATTGGAGGAAATGTCATTATAAGTCATTAACTGTGGAATTGAAGAACTAGTTCTCTTAGAATTCACAAAACTCCAGAAACATTTGGGATTATATTTTATGGAATCATTAAAACTCAAAATATACTGATTATATAAGAACTTATTAAGGAAATTAAATTCTCTTTCATAATGAAGAAAGTTTTGCTTATCACTGGCATTATTTGTGGTTTTGAATTTTTTGTGATACTTATTTCTAAGATTTTTCAATCTTTTCAATCCTTTAGTATACCATGGCAGTTTATACACTTTAGGATTAGCCAAAGGGACATTATTTCTAAGAATCTTTAAAACATTAGATAAGAATTGTTCATAACAAATTGATACAATATTATCATTTAACAAATTCGACCAATTTAAATTATATAAAATTGCATTCAAAGCATTAAAATCACAGGCATAATAATTATAGCGTACTTCATTAACATTATTACTACGAATATATTCATAAAATTCAATTCCAACTTCCAAAGCAGAATGAGAAGCAGTGGAAGGTGAAACTGAAAATACTGATTCACAAACTGAAAATTTTAAATCAGAAGAAAGAAACACTAAATCAAAAATTTTGTTTAGCTTATTAAAAACATTATTAATTTGAATTAGATCAAGACTAAAAGCAGCATCAAGAAAATTGATTTCAAAAGATTTATTAGCATTATTAGGAAGAAACTGACCTGAATTAGGAACTATCGACCATACAATATCAGTTAAATTAAAATCACCTAATACACACAAACCGTCACCATCATTGAAACGATCAGCAAGATGTACAATATTGGAAGCATGAGCAGCGTACAATTCATCAGAACTTCTAGGTGGAACATAAGATGCACATATATAAAGATCATAAGTAACCGATTTAATAGACACACATAATTGATCCAGTTCCGAATCCAAATTATTTAAAGGAATAAGTTTACAGCAAAGAGATTTCTTAACAGAAATAAGGAATCCTCCTCGTCTTTCATGACCAGTTTTTAAAGCGTCCCTATCCTTTCTATAGACCACATATAGATAGGGATTAAAAAATTCTTCGTCATAAAAGTCAGAATTTAGCCAAGTCTCCGTAATAACAATCACATCATAATCACATTGAGATATGAAGGTACTAAAAAATGATGATTTAGACCTCATGCCAGAAACGTTTTGGTAATAAAGTTTTAACGATTTTTTAGTATTTATTAGGTTTGTCGACGAGGGGGCGACTTCTTCGGAAAAAAATTGAAAGGACGGACTCTTATATCTGAGGTCCAAAGCTCAGGCTTAAAAACTTCTACATAAAAAGCAGATGAAATACCAAGTTTAAAGTTAACGAACCTTAAATTATCCACAGAAGCATCTTTTTTAATTAGTTTATAACAAGATATATGAGACAAATCAATATCTAAATGTTTAGCAACATATGACTTGATAACTTCTTCAGTAACAGTTGGCTTAAAAGATGACAAGTGCACCCATCTCATTTTATGTACCCCATCCATTTCCAAATTATTACTATCTCCAACTACAACTTTACGTTTATTCTTATTCTTCTTCCTAGAAGTAACGTTAGTCCACTTCGAGAGATCTTGGTCATCGACAGCATTATCAGCATTTAAAACATCTGCATTAGTAACATTGTTAGTTTGGTTAACATAGCATACGTCATCAATAACAGCTGTAGTTTGAACAGCAGTTTTTGCAGCTACACTGGTAGAAGGCAAATCAACATTAACAATAGGACACGTTGTTGTTGTTTTCTTATTAGCAGACGAACGAAAAGAAATATTAGAATTATTGTTTTCAGCAGATACTGTTGTTGTTTGTATACATTGAGCATTCTGCATATTGGAATTAAAACTGGTTTTGAGAACTGGCAAACTTCGATGAGACTTCTGTTTCATGTTGTTATTATTTCCATTTTCTTTTGCATTATTGTTCACAAATTCTGAGAACATATTTTTTAATTGTTGAATTTCATAAGACAACAAACTAACTTTTTTGATTAAATCAGAAGATGATTGTAAACAATTATTACAATTGTAAACAATGTTCTCAAAATTTAATATGGCATTAACCGCACTATCATCTTCAATTTTAGCACAAATTTTGTGAAATTTACATTGCCAAATAACACAACCAATTTCACAATTTTTTTAATGATTTTGTAGCACTTGGAACAAATTAAATTTTCCGTCATTGCGAACTAGTCCGTTCAAAAGCAGGATAAAGTATGTAAAGTAAAATATTTGCAATTAAATTGAGCTAAAAAAGTAAAAAAAAATTTTTTTGTGCCCGGGCTGGTATTCGATAGTAGGGTCTCTCAGGTTATATGTGACTATATATAATTATATATTAAACACATAGAAAATATTGCTGATGTGGGACCATATATAATCATATCTCAAATTATATTGTTAATATTGCACCATATATGGAATCATATATAATAATATCATATAGCATTTAATATAATATATAATCATATATAAAAATATCTTACATCACACAACCAACAAATTTTTATAAGAAGCCATATATTATTATATCTCAAAATATATGGCTTATATGCCACCATATGTGATCATATATTATACTATATATTATCTTATATAACTATATATGACAACAGATCTGTCATATCTCATTATGTATAGCAGATATGGTTGATGTCTTATCTTATAGAAGACAATATATAAAAATATATAGTTATACCAGGCACCACATAAGGAACATATAAATATATATTGCTATTCATGACAGCATATATACTCACATATTATAAGATAAAAAAATATATTACTACATACGACTATATAAGTGTTGCCAAAACTTATTTAGGAAAAAATACTAGATTTTTTGCATAAAAATGCTAAAAACTAAAAAAATATGCTAGGAAAAATATGGTAAAAAATTTTTTTTAAAAAATGTGTCAATTTGTTTAAAAAAAATACTATTTTAGTGACTTTTTACAATTAGACTGAAAATAAGTCATCTCTAATAATGAATTCAGTTCATTTTATTAACTAAAATTATATAAAAGAAAAATTAAAAGCAACTTAAAAGTTAATTCTTGTAAAAAAGTTCAAAAATCCTTTAAAATATATTTATTATTATTTGATTTCCCAACTGTGTCACTGAAAATATGTTATCTCAAAAAGTTAAAGGCGGATAAACAAAAGTACCCCAAAATGTTTTATTTCTAAAATAGGTGGTAATGTGGAATACTTTGGCGGGTAATATGAATTTCCCATGCTGCCTTAATTTATCTACTCCAAATTAATTTAATGGTTTTTATTGCACGCTCTGTTTACCGTTTTCAAATTTATGCATCTTTGGGCTTATCTGCATGAAATTCTTTAAAAAAAATAATTTTCGCAATCAGGGTTAATACTTTTTGTGGTGTTGGTTGGCGTTGTAAGATGTTTGGTATGATTAAATGAAAAAGTGTACAGGAGTAACAATAAAAAAATCAAAATTCACTGAAATTCTTAAAAGATAGGAAAACGCTATTTATCACAAATGATATCCACAATACCCTCTATGACCCAAACCTAAAAAAAAACCAATAAAAATTGCAAAGATTGAAAATGAACCTTATCAACATTTTGCAATTCTATTAATTCTATTTTAAACTCTATTCTTTAAATTATTATAATTTTTTTTTTACCAAAAATTGTAGTATTTTTGTGCAAAACAACAAAAAACAACAAAAAAAGTTAAACGAGTAAAAAAGTTAAAGTCGGGCTTGCCGATTTAAAATTTTAATATTAAAGTACCATAAAGCAATATTTTTTATACTTTTGGGATCATTTTTGAATTTCAATCAATCCAACTCTTTTAAATACAATTTTTCGTTTCCCCAGAAACATTTTTTTTTCGCGATATTTGTTTTTTTTTCCAAAGAAATTCTTTTCTTAACTCTATTAAATATTTTTCTAAACCCTATTGAATATACACAAAATAACATAACATATAATTTTTATTTGCAGATAAAAATGATTATGCGAAATTTTTGCGAAAAAAATCTATAAAAAAATGTAGGGAAAAAAATTACAGCTTCATTAATGTTTTACATATTTAATCAAATTTGATAAATTTATGATTAAAAATGATCCCAGAAGTATAAAAATAAAATTTTTTTGGTACCCGTCTAAAATTTTAATTGCGAATATCGCGAATACGAGCGCTAACTTTGAAAAACTGCTATCACCATTGAATTCAGCGTACTCGAATTAGCTTTACCAGTAGGGTTCCCAGCTTGTTAAAATTTGCGACTGCACAGTGTAATTAATGTGTACGTATAAAAATAATTCCTAGTACTTGCTCTAAAAGTAAAAAAAATATTTCTTTTTCATATTACATTTAAACTTAGATTGTAAAATAAGAGATACTTATTCAAAAAGAGGTTTAGAATAAAGATTATTCATGAGGGCTAGAATAAACTGTGATTTTGAAACTGATAATAGTGATTTTTTATTGCTTATATCTCAATATAAATAATAAAATTAGGTATTAGTTTTACTATATAATGTAGAGAATATAATAAATAACACAAAGAAAACGTAAAATTTAATTAAAATACTTGAAAAAAATAAAAATAATTAATTCAAAGTACCACTTTTAACATGTTGTTACAAAACTATAACAATCCCAGTTCAGTTGTTAAACGAGAACCGTGGAAAAAGGTTGATTTAATACTGTTTCTTGTGTTTTTATATCGGAAACAACATCAATAATATTTTTATAGCAAAAATTCAAATTAATGTAGAATATTCTAAAAAAAAACAGAAATTAAAACTGTAAAAAATGCTAAATTTTGTTGGGAAAATCCTGAAAAAAATGCCATATGCTAGATAAATTTTTTCATGCTAAATGAATTATAAAAATGCTAAATCTAGCATTAAATATGCTAAATTGGCAACACTGTACTATATATACATTTTTTTGATCGGGTACTTTGACAAGGAATTAATTAATTGAAAATTAATCTATAACTCCAACAAATATGAAAACGTTAAATTGATTTAAAATGGAGGTAGTTAGCGTGTTTTTTAATCACCTGGATTTAGAATTTTTCATACAAAAAATGGATTTATTAAATCCAAAAAAAAGCTGGATTTAATAAATCCACAATTAAAGCACTAATATATGAAACAGCCTATTAATTTCATGTCAGAAAAAAATACGAATGAAAATTAAAAGAGAAACAAAAAATGTGAAAAACTAACAAATAAAAGGTTTTTATTAAATTTTTTTTGTGAAATATGTCTAGAAAAAAAAACTACACCTCACCAAATACGTATTTTTCATCTTGGACATGGAGAAATAGCTCAAATAGAAATGTCAATTTTTCACTCTACAGTAAGTAATTTAATTAAATCAAAATAGTGAATATTAAATATTGCAATGAAATTTTTCAATTGTGTAAAAATATAAATTGAAGTGATAAAACTGAAAAGGCAGACTGTTTATCGCTGTTTTATGTAAAATATAATTATAAATTAAAAGTTAAAGTAAAATCCTTCATCATCGAATTCGGTATTAAAAATTAGGGTAAAAGAAGTGTCGGACAGAAAATTTTTTTAAAATAGGAAGAATCTAACCCCATCTGTTGAGCACTTTTATAAATACTTTTTGGATTTATTAAATCCAAGTGATTTGAAAAAACGGCTAGTATTTAATTTAAATTTAAGAAAAAAAGAGTTTATGATTTTCAAATCCTGGTAAAAAAAAACTTTATATATGTATGTGTACAGATTTGTACTAATCGCAATTATTCAAATAATAATAAAGAAACACGGTCTGTACCGATTCGGTTTGAGTTTAACACTAAATTTATTTATAATTATTTCCTACAAACTAAGTTACAAAAAATCACTTAAAACTAAGAGGAATTATATTTTACCTAACACTGCATGTGGTTATTATTTGCTATGTACATAGCGCATGTGTTATCGATTCAGTATGTACGCATGTGTTATCAACTGACCTCACGGACAGTTTTGTGATAAGTGTTCAGCGTACCCAAAATACTGTGTAAAATGCTTATCTTTACAGGAGGTCATAAATTCTGCTGTCATAAATTTATTGTTTTATTACTATACTCATAAGTACAGATTTTTGGGAAAAGACTAATATCTTATGATGGAAAATTTGAAATGTAAATATGAAAATGTAAAGATTAAAGATTTCTTAAGAACTATAAAAATGTAAAACAAAAATATTTTATTATTGAAATATGCATGTTCAATTCTGAACATTCTGCCGGGGGCTATTAAATTGTATAGCTAACAGCCGTCTGCGAAGTGTTATTTGATAAATGACATACACAATAAAAGCGATCATAATTACCGTTGATATACCCAGTGCAGTATGCCCGCTCAAGTGATGAAAGGTTAAGCCCCTTAAATGAACGTCTTCTTTTTTCAGATCTGCTATATGCTTCTTTATATCATCAATCTCCTTGCCGTGGTTGATTACTACGTTTCCAATTGGTTTTGCTATGCCGGAATCATCTGGGTTGACGTCTTTCATCAGGAAATTCTCGAATCCGATTTTTCGCGCGCTTCTTAGACTATGGGTGGCGACTAGGGTGATCTCGTCTATTCGTGCTGTACATTCTTCCTTAAGGGTGAATATGCCTTGCTGTGGCAGTTGTATGATGAACTGCTGAGAATTCGAACATTTCACGTGAGCTGAGGTATTTTTGAAAATCTTATACAGCCAATTTCCTTTGCTTCGTAGTTCTATCCAAAAAGGCATTTCGTCGACGTAATCATACGAGCAGTTGAGTTTACTGTGAGGTTTAATTGGGGATAGCTCACAGACATTAGAAGTAGCCGCTATCCAGGGAAAATTTTCTTCGCATACTATCTGATTGGTGAGAGTTTTCTTACAATCGTTCAGAATCGCTTGTGACAGATAATGATAGGAATCTAGGTCGTAATTGTAGACGATATACGGAGCTTTGATTTTAGCTACTAACACATGACCATTCTGCTTGAATGGCACTGGGATGATCCGATAAACCTGAGACGTTTGTTTACTAAACAGAGGAATTTTCAAATCAATAATAAGCTGACTTCCAACAAAGATGCCTGTGCCATTCAGAAGATGCCATATCTCTTTGATTTCTGTTCCCGTATGTCGTCCAGGAAGTACATACTTGTCTGGTAAAACATCTCGAATCTTAACAATTTCTGCTTGTAAATGTTGTGGACTAATTAGAGCTGGATGCACCTTACCATGATTTACATTTAGCAATAAATCAATGGCTTCTTTTTGAACCTCATTGCATTCGTCTACTAAATCATGTATTTGTTTTGTTACCATGAAAAATCTGATTGACTCCCTGTAAACATAGTAGTGCTCGTTCATGGTTGTGCTTATGTTTTCAATATTTGCCTTCATGCTTCGAAAATTGGAATTAACTTCATCGGTAGTTCTTTTTAGTAAATTTACTGTTGAGTCGACCACTGAAGTTTGCTTTTTTGCTAGCAGCTTGAGATCATTTTGGTTAGCTAGTAAATTTTTCATATTTGATTCAAATGCCTGTCGATCATCGTCATCCATAAGGCCAAAAATAATGTGATAAAACGAGCCTATGAAATTCAGTGGTGAGCCTCTTTTTACTCTCGTGTTCTTGTTGAGAAGCAGCATATTGTTTGCGTTTACTTTATCCACTTGGTATTGGATATTTCCTAAAACCGTCCAACACTGCTCTTCAAAAGTTTGCAGCCTTGGACAAATCAGTTTAGCTTTTTCAATTAGTTGCGTGGCTTCGTTAAGGACGTTGAAATACGGTTCCATCTCGTAATAAACTACCAAGTTCCAAGAAGAGGATGCCATGTTTATTTGGTTAATTGGATCTAAATAAATTGCTGTATTATTTTTCATTTCCTTTACCGCAGTGCTGTTCAAAGCAGTTGATGTTAAAACCATGCAAAGATTAAGAAGCGTCATCATCACCAAAGAAGTATTAGGTCTTGATTGGCGTGTATTTGGTCTTGTTGGGCGTCGCTCTTCACGTTGTGTAGGAATATTGTTCTGTAAATTACCATCTTCGCTTTTCAAAGGACATACTTTCGTTATTGGGCGTTCTATGAGACCTCCTTTGGTTTTTATCTCAATTACTCGCACCTTTCCGTCTTTTCCAGCATTTGTATTTACTACTACACCCATTGGCCATTTAGCTGGAGGAGCATTTTCATTTCTTATGAGGACAACCTGTTCTTTTTTCAGGTTTTCAGTTTGCTGCTTCCATTTGTTCCTTTGCTGAAGTGAGTTTAAATACTCCTCTTTCCAACGTTTCCAAAAGTCCCTTTGCATTTTCTGAATAAGCTTCCAGCGATCAAGAGACCCAAGTCGATCTTCTGTCATGGATTCTGGGGATGACAACATTGGACGACCAATCAAAAAATGGCCAGGTGTTAAAACATCTATGTCAGCAATATCGTCGCCTGTTGAATAAAGCGGTCGAGAATTTAGTACTGCTTCAATTTGGTTTAATAGTGTTGACATCTCTTCATAAGTTAGGATAGTATCCCCAATTACTCTTTTAAGATGAAACTTGAAAGACTTTACTCCAGCCTCCCAGATTCCTCCAAAGTGAGGAGCTGCCGGGGGAATAAAATGCCACCTTACGCCATCAGCCTCTAAAGTTGGCGCCAGTTTACTATTATTTTTTAATGCCTTTGTTAAGTCATCATTAAGTATTTTCGTTGCGCCAACGAAATTTGTTCCGTTATCGGAATATATGTTGGAGCTTTCACCTCTTCTGGCAAAGAACCGCTTTAATGCTGCCATAAATGCTTCGGATGTTAAGTCGCTGACTAGCTCTAAATGAATGCATCTTGTAGCCATGCACACAAAAACTGCCACGTACCCTTTGTAGGTTTTTCTTCCTCTTCCCCTGGAGCATTTAATGTTGATTGGCCCAGCATAATCGACACCAGTGTTTTCAAATGGATATATAGCAGACACTCGAGAATCGGGAAGGTTTCCCATGATTTGTGTGACAGCTTCTGGGCGGTATCTTATGCAAGTTACACATTTTCTGACATACGATTTTAACATGTTCCGTAAGCCGATGATCCAATATGAGCGCCTGATATTCACCTTCATCAAAGTTATACCACCATGAAGCGTAGCTTTGTGGGTTTGACTCACGACGAGATAAGCAAGATGGGAATTCTTTAATATAATTGGATGTTTCACACTATATATTAAAGAAGAATTTTGCAGCCTGCCACCAACTCTTAATATGCCATCCTTATCCAAAAATGGGTTAAGAGACAAAATCTTATTTTTAACATCAAGACCTTTGCCATTTTTTAAATTATTGATTTCACTTCCGAAATCTTTGGCTTGTTGATTTTTTATTATTAATTGCCTAGCTTGGTTTAGCTCATCTGATGTAAGGTAACTTGGCAAATTCGAGTTTTTATTCTTCAGTTTGGATATAAACCTCAGAGTATAAGCTAACACACGTTCTAGTTTATTAAATGATGAATACTTTTCAGCCAGCTCATTAATTATGTTGGTATTTACAAATGTGATTGCTATGATCAAACTTTCTTTGGGCACGTTTACCACTGGCCATTCTGCTGCTTCTAATGACAACCATGATGGACCATTCCACCATAAGCTATTGTTGATAAATTTGTTGACACCAATACCTCTAGATGCTGCGTCGGCTGGATTATCCTCTGATTTAACATATCGCCATGCGATATTAGGAAGTTTTTGGATGTCTGCTACTCTCGTACGAACGAATTTTTCTTTGCTCTTATTGTTGTTAATCCAAGCAAGCGTGATCTGTGAGTCGCACCATCCAAATATGGAACCACGCCAATTCAGGATTGTAACTACTTTAGCGAGCAGTTTAGCTAATAAATGAGCACCGCAGAGCTCTAATGTAGGAATCGTTTTCCTGTTCTTGATAGGATTCACTTTTGTTTTTGATGTGAGTAATGTCACCTTGTCGCCAACTTTAATATATACTGCTGCAGCATAAGCACTGTCCGAAGCGTCAGAAAATCCATGCAATTGGGCCCTGTCGTTTGTTGTTATATGAACCCATCTCGGAATTTTAAACGTCTTCAACTGTTGTAAACTAAGAATATACTGCTGCCACTCGTCCTTGAATTCTTCTGACAACGGAACGTCCCAACTGAGACTTGATGACCATAATTTTTGAATAAACAGCTTGCCTGTCACTATTACTGGTGACAACCACCCTAATGGATCAAATATTCTGGCTAATGTCGCCAGAACTTTTCTTTTGGTGAATTCTTTTTGTCCAATATTAATCTTGAAGAAAAATGTGTCTCTTATCGGGTCCCAATGAAGACCTAGAGTTTTCACCGTTTCGTTTTCTTCTATTTGTATAATCATATCCTTCTCGATGCTGTCGATGTTGTTGATGATTTGATTGCTGTTTGAAACCCATTTACGCAAACTGAAACCATATTTTTTCAGTTCTTTAGAAACTCCAGTTTGGATTATTCGGCACTCGTCTATACTATTGGTTCCAGTCAGCAAGTCATCCATGTAGAAGTCTTCTTTGATAATGGAGGACACCTCACTATTCGTAGTTTTTGCTCGCTCAGCAATATCTGATAACACTTTGGTTGCCAAAAATGGTGCAGCTGCTGTGCCGTACGTTACTGTGGTTAGCTTGTATTGTTGAATTCTCTTAGCGCTGCAATCTCTCCAAAGTATTTGTTGATATTTTTGTTGATCTTTGGCAACCCAGATCTGCCGGTACATTTTTTCAATATCGGCAGATACTACATACTTCCACGTACGCCATTTTAAAAGTATATCGAAAATGTCCTTTTGCTGCTTAGGACCCACCATCATGACATCATTTAGGCTTCGACCATTTGTAGTTTTGGCCGATGCATCGAAAACGACGCGTAGTTTTGTCGTTAAACTCGATTCTCGAATGACAGCTTGATGTGGTAAAAAATAGCCATCTGATGATGATTTGACCTTTTTCATGTGCCCCAGGTTGATATATTCGTTTATAAAGTGAATATAATCGTCTTTTAGCTGAGGCTTTCTTTCGAATTGCCTTTCCAAACTGAGCAAACGAGCCATAGCCTGTTTCTTGGAAGAACCAAGCGTATTATCTTCTTTAAAAGGAATTTCAACAACATACCTGCAATCTTTTTCAACCTTCGCTGTTTTTGCAAAATGCTCCTCACACGCATTGGACTCAGAAACATTTTCAATGTCAGGCTCGTCAAATTCCCAGAATTTATTTAGATCCGACACATTTATTGTAGTAACAGCAGATAACACGGATTTTGTTGTTTTGTACGTACCACCACAGATGATCCATCCAAGCTCAGTGTTTTGTGCAAGCATGTTGTTATTTTTCTTCACGCCATTAGTTATAATTTGTGGATACAAATCCAAGCCAATTACTAAATCGACTCGACCAGGTTTATCAAAATTAGGATCAGCTAACTGGATATTTCCCCAACCTTTCCTCATGTTGACAATAGGTTCCTTTGGCAGAGTCTTATACAAATTCGGAACCACCAACACTTCTACTTCAGCTTTAAAATTTTTGTGTAACGTTGAAAGGATCTCAATATCCATTCTGGTTGTAGACTCATCTGTCATTTTCGTTGTCATGCCTCCAAGCTCAGTTGTTTCTCGGATGCGGGGTAATCTTAATAGCTGAGCCGTTTCTTCTGATATTACCGTCTGTTCTGAGGCACAATCTATCATGGCTCTGAGATCTACTGCATGACCTTCGCGATTCTTTATTCTGACCATTGCTGTTGCAAACAAAGCACTATTTTGCAGTGCTGCATTATGAGTCATATTTGCCGAAACTTTTTTAGTTTCCATGTGAATGAGTGTGTGGTGAGGTTTTTTGCAAATTCCACACACCCACTCTTTGGAACAACTTTTGCCGCTGTCGTGCAACAAACATCTGTTGCAAACTTTATTGCTTTTGACGAACTCTATTTTTTTTGCAATTTCTAGAGCCTTAAATTTCCTGCATGCCAATAACCCATGCCCCATAAATTTACAATACCTGCATTCGAACTTTTCGTTTGATTTTGCAGATACAATAGATGATGATGGTGTCGATGATGACAGCTTTGAGGATGATGATGTTGCACAAACTGTTGCATACAGACGTTCAAGAAAATCCATAACTGAATATAACTGTTGGACTTCTTTGGGATCTGTCACCAGCTGATCATACTGGTGCATTGTTGACCTTTCAAATTTTCTCATAATCAGCTGCGCTATAATAGCGTCAGCCCCTTCACCGCAATCACCTTTCTTTTTGATTATGTGAACACTTTCGTTTACTGTATTGATGAAGTGTTTTAACTCTTTTTCTTCTTCTCTTAACTTTGGAAGCGCAAGGAGACACTCAATATTTTCCGCGAATGTTTTGCGGTTGTTCTCGTATCTGTTCTGTAGCAACCCCCATGCATAGTTGTAATTTTCTGAGGAGCCGTCCATAAGATGATGCACAGCTTTAAGTGCTTCGCCTCCAAGTGACATCTTCAAGTATTGAAATTTTCTTGCAATACTTAATTCCTTTCTGTTATGCACGATTTCCTTAAACAGCTCGCTGAAAACTATCCAATTGTTTTGCTCCCCATTAAATTTTGGGATTTCCATCTTGGGTAATGGATAATCTTCCTCTTTTGTTTCTGAAGAATTTTTTGTAATTTTTTCTTCAACATCGACTTTAGCGTCGGCTATCTTATTCTTTATTTCCTCATAAAAACCAGTGGATTTTAATGAGCTGTCTGCAAGGTCAACAATTGACGTTAATTTTTCAGACTTTGAAATCAATCGATTCATTATCTTTTTTAGGAAAATTGTGTCTCCATTATGCAACGCTGGCAGCACTTCTAAGTTTAGGAAAACATCTAACTCATTGCTGAAGTCGCATAAAGGGTTTGCTGCTTGAGAAGTTGAGCCCACTTCCATGGCTTTTGTCTGTTTCTTTGTCCTGGCCTCATTTATTCTGCTTTTGAGGTCAGCAAAGACATTTTCTGTTACATACTGGTGTTTGGCCAATTCCGGAAACTTCATCAGAAGGCCGTTATTTTTGTCAAAACCAGCCCATTTCTCATCGACTTCTTTCGACAATGGGTCTGAGTTTATCAAACTAATTATCTCCTGGTACAACAGGGTTTGACTGCTCAATAATTTATCCATATTGAGTTCCAGTATGTAGTTATATTTTTATTTTCACTGCTTCTTTTCCTCGAAGGACCACTTGTACAGATTTGTACTAATCGCAATTATTCAAATAATAATAAAGAAACACGGTCTGTACCGATTCGGTTTGAGTTTAACACTAAATTTATTTATAATTATTTCCTACAAACTAAGTTACAAAAAATCACTTAAAACTAAGAGGAATTATATTTTACCTAACACTGCATGTGGTTATTATTTGCTATGTACATAGCGCATGTGTTATCGATTCAGTATGTACGCATGTGTTATCAACTGACCTCACGGAAAGTTTTGTGATAAGTGTTCAGCGTACCCAAAATACTGTGTAAAATGCTTATCTTTACAGGAGGTCATAAATTCTGCTGTCATAAATTTATTGTTTTATTACTATACTCATAAGTACAGATTTTTGGGAAAAGACTAATATCTTATGATGGAAAATTTGAAATGTAAATATGAAAATGTAAAGATTAAAGATTTCTTAAGAACTATAAAAATGTAAAACAAAAATATTTTATTATTGAAATATGCATGTTCAATTCTGAACAGTATGAGAGTAGAATTTATTTGTATTGTGCATACCTTAAATGATTCTGTCAAAGTATTTTGTGTTATGTGCATTTCTTTTGTATGACAACGTTTACAATGCACACGTTCTACCGAAACCGTCAGACAAAAGAGATAGACAGACAACCCGTCAGTCAGTCAGTCACCACATCAGCATTATTATCAAATTTTTTTAAAGTTAAGGTTAAATTAAAAAAAATATTCATATTTGTAATTCTTTTATTTCATACCAATTTTTTATTTTTACATTTCATCCATACCACACATGATGCTCCAGTTATTTTAAAGCAGTTAAGACAAAACGACGATACAAAGTTCATCCGTATGCATTAAACATTTGTTATGTGCATTAGGGTTTCCCGAACTTTATTTACATGCGAATTTTGAGACTGAGAGCATTCAAAGGACGAACTGATTATAAAATATTTCAAGGGTTAATTATAGCTGACTTAAGTTGGCCAAAGTGGTTATTTTTATTTAAAAATAGTTTGTTTTTTACAATTGGGGCCAAAAGTATGGATACGAGTTACCTTGACCATAAAACTGCAATACAAACATAAAAAAGAATATGTTTTTTACAGTCATATTGCCAATATAATTATAAAAAAAAACCAAATTTCTAAATGCACTTTTTTGGAAGTTTTGCAATTATGGACAAATCTTGCAGTTTTAAAAAAATATAAACATTTTTCCTATATCCAAATTTTAAGTCCCGTTTGCCAAATAATCAAAAAAATCATTTTCTTTCTTAGTCCCATAATCAGCTCTTCTATAAATGTAGTTGAGCAAAAAGTTCGGGACATCCTAATGTACATATAGCATTACTTGTAATTTGCTATTGAATTTATCTCATTTTCATATATTCTGGAAATGAATTGTATTATTCTGTTCGTTTTTTTCTTCTTATTGCTCATACATATCATTTCGTTACACACACCTGAATGGTTTTAACACAAAAAAATAATGAGAATATATGATCTGTGTAATTGGATGATGAATGGTTACAAATTAACTATACTAATATTCTGAATGTATGACATTATTATAACTTAAAAAATAAAATCAATTCCCATTTTTCGAAATAAAATCCTGATAAGTTAAAAAAATAGAAATGCTGTAAAATTTCTAAAAATAGAATATTGTATTGTTTCTGTAGTTTCTTCTTCAGAGTGGAGATACAGTCTTGGGGTTGAGGTGGCGGTTGTTTTTATATATACATTGGTGTCGGGCTGGACAAATTTTTAATTTTTTTCAATTGTTTTTTCTACCGAAAATTTGTTAAATTTACAAAAGTATCGGTTCTTTAGTATGACACGAACATATTTAATTCATTTATGGAAATATCAACTTTTGAACTACTACTAGTTCCAGAAAAAATACAAATCAAAAATAAAACAAGTTAAAATTTGGCATTTCCATTAATGAATTTAGCACGTGCAGGCCATAGTAAAGAAAGATACATTTGTAAATTTAACAAATTTTCTGATTGGTTAATTTATTTTCAACCAATCAAAATGTTTGAAAATATTGTATAAATATTTCTGTAGGGTTTTCATACACAAAATGAAAAAACCCTATATTTAAACGAGTAAAAAGGTTAAAGTCGGGCATGCCGACTATACAATACCCTACACCAGTCTGGTGTATTGTTTGGATCCGAAATTCGAATGGGTTAAAATGGGGCTTGTGTCAAAATTTTCTACAAAGTGAGTCAGCGCACCAAATTTCATTAAAATATCTTAATATTTGCGACCTGCAGTTTGTAACCAAGCCAATTTTGGGGGGACCCTTATATGGGCACTAGTTCTAAACATGGACCGATGTTCAGCAAAATCAATAGGCTTCGTCCTTGGGCCAATATAGGTCTATGTACCAAATTTCATGAAAATATCTTAATATTTGCGACCTGCAGCGTATAAACAATATAATTTTGGTGGGACCCTTATATGGGCACTAGGTCTAAACATGGACCGATGTTCACCAAAATTAATAGGCTGCGTTATTGGGCCAATATAGGTCTGTGTACCAAATTTCATCAAAATATCTTAATATTTACGACCTGCAGCGTATAAACAGTATAATTTTGGTAGGACCCTTATATGGGCACTAGGTCTTAACATGGACCGATGTTCACCAAAATCAATCGGCTTCGTCCTCGGGCCTACATAGGTCTATGTACCAAATTTCATCACAATATCTTAATATTTGCGATCTGCAGCGTATAAACAGTATAATTTTGGTAGGACCCTTATATGGGCACTAGGTCTAAACATGGACCGATGTGCACCAAAATTAATAGGCTGCGTTATTGGGCCAATATAGGTCTGTGTACCAAATTTCATCAAAATATCTTAATATTTGCGACCTGCAGCGTATAAACAGTATAATTTTGGTAGGACCCTTATATGGGCACTAGGTCTAAACATGGACCGATGTTCACCAAAATCAATAGGATGCGTTATTGGGCCAATATAGGTCTGTGTACCACATTTCATCAAAATATCTTAATATTTACAACCTGCAGCGTATAAACAGTATAATTTTGGTAGGACCCTTATATGGGCACTAGGTCTAAACATGGACCGATGTTCACCAAAATCAATAGGATGCGTTATTGGGCCAATATAGGTCTGTGTAGCAAATTTCATCAAAATATCTTAATATTTACGACCTGCAGCGTGTAAACAGTATAATTTTTGTAGGACCCTTATATGGGCACTAGGTCTAAACATGCACCGATGTTCACCAAAATCAATAGGCTGCGTTATTGGGCCCCTGTAGGTCTGCGTGCCAAATTTCATCAAAATACCTTAATATTTACGACCTGCAGCGTATAAACAGTATAATTTTGGTAGGACCCTTATATGGGCACTAGGTCTAAACATGGACCGATGTTCACAAAAATCAAACTTGTTCGTTCTTGGCCCAACATAGGGCTGCGTACCAAATTTCATCAAAATATCTTAATAGTTGCGACCTGTAGAGTGCGCACTAGATTGCATGGACAGACAGACAGACGGACGGACGGACAGACGGACATCGTTAAATCGAAATAAAAAAAAAACTCTGAACCGATCGGTATACTATAAGGTGGGTCTACGACCAATATTTTTTGGTGTTACAAACATCAGCACAAACTTATAATACCCTGACCACATAGTGGTGTAGGGTATAAAAAGTCGACTTTAAATTTAAAATACTATAAAAGTAGGGGCCATAGATTTAATGAATTTCAAAATATTTTAAAGTTAATATTTGGCAGAGATGGGCTAAAATCATTACCATTACATTTTCATTACCATTACTTGATGTAATGGTAATGGAGCTTTTTTATAATTACCATTTTTTTAATTTTAATTTCATTTGATAATTAAAATGAACCTATTTTTAATTTTCATTACTTTTACCTAATGTTTGCAGAATAATAAAACACACGTTTGTTTTTCATTACTTGCCGTTTTTGTCGAAGTTTTTTAATTTAAAAACATGAGGTTTATAAATTACAAAAAATATTTTTTAGTTCATAATCCGTGGCCTGGTATCCATATATGACACCAAGTTTTGGTGGCTAGTTGAAAAAAAATCGCGAAAAAAAAGTTACAAAAAGGAAAATTCTTGCATCATTATATTTGTTTGCAGAACAAAAATAGCTGATTAAATTTTTTATTTTAATTCTAGTACCATACATAGTCTTTATATTCTAGGGACTATAATACACATTTCATACAACAAAGTTTAGTGGCTAGTTGCAAAAAAAAAAAATCACGAAAAAATATCGGAAAAAAAAATTTACAAAAAGGAAAAATTTTACATCAATGTTTTTGTTTGCAGAATGTAAATCGGAAGTTAAGTTTTTAAATTAAGTTTCTGTACCGTTACGTCTTCTTTCGCATTCCGCCATTATTTTGCAATTTTTTAAGTGCGGTTTTTTTAAATTTATATTCTAGTGACTATTATACCCGTTTCATACAACAAAGTTTGGGGGCTGGTTAAAAAAAAAAAAAAATAATCGCGAAAAAGAAATTTACAAAAACGAAAATTCTTACATTAATATATTTGTTTGCAGAATATAAATCGCTGATTAATTGTTTTAATTCAATTCTTTTAACATAAAGTCTTTTTTCGCGTTCCACCATTATTCTGGAATATTTTAAGTGCGGTTTCTTAAAATTTGTAATCTAATTATACAACAAAGTTTAGTGTCTAGTTGAAAAAAAAGTCGCGAAAAATATCGGGAAAAAAATTCCTAAAAAGGAAATTTCTTACATCAATATATTTGTTTGCAGAATGTTAATCGCTGATTAGGCTTTTTAATTCGGTTTTTGTACCATAAAGTCTTTTTTCGCGTTCGGCCATTATTTTGCAATTTTTTAAGCGCGGTTTTTTCAAATTTATAATCTAGGGACTATAATTCCCATTTCGCATAACAAAGTTTGGTGGTTAGATGGAAAAAAAAAATCGCGAAAAAAATTTGTCAAAAGAAAACTTTTTGCATCAGTATATTTGCTTGTAGAATGTTAATCGCTGATTAAGTTTTTTAATTGAATTTTTCTTCCATAAAGTCGTTTTTCGCATTCCGCCATAACTTTGTAATTTTTTAAGTGCGGTTTTTTTAAATTTGTAATCTAGGGAAATATATCAAAGTTTGGTGGCAAGTTGAAAAAAAAATTGGAAAAAAAATTTCCATAAAAGAAAATTTTTTTTTAATTTTCCTTTTATGGATTCAATGAAACGCGCAATGGTCATTACAAAGTAATTAATTACTCCCATCTCTGGCATTTGGTAGCAATGCGATTAGGTTAGAAAAAAATATTTTTTATTCAGAAATATTATGAAATCATCTAAAAATTAAGAATATAGTTTTTTTTTTGTTTGGAATTATTTTTGTGCAAATTTTACTCATGATGAAATTTAAAGACCAATAACTGTAAATAAATAAAAATAACACGAATCTAAAATTTAGTAAATAGTTTAAAAACGGTAGAGTTCAGTAGGGTAGAGGGGGGATCCTTCGCCAGTGGGGCACATACACTAATCCCATTTTTCTCCGATGTTAAGGGAGATAAAAAATTGGAAAAAATATATTTTGTGCATTTTTCAATTACCATTCCTTGACATCCACTTTGACGAATTTAAATTACATGTGGTCGCAGACATACGTGTTTTTGTGTTTTTTGGGGTGCCAAAAAAATAATTGACAGCAACTACATTTTGCAATAACTTCCTCAAATCGTGTGATAAAATAATAATTTTTCATTATGTTAGACCTATGATCCTAAGCTTTCAGAAAATAATAATTTGATTTTAGTAAATGCTTAAAAAGTGTAAAAAAAAAATAATTATTTTATGGTAGTGCCTGTCTCTGGGGCACAATCACCAGATGGCCCCTGGAGCTACGAAGAGTTGGTGCATCTCTGCCTAAAATGCTCTATAAGACTTTGCTATATGTATAAAATATGTTTAATAGTGAATTAGTACAATAGTGTTCATTCTTAAATTTATATTAATTATTCAGTTTTTTGTAATTTTGAACAATCATTATATTATAGTTTTAAATTATTTTTTTTTAATGTAATGGAGATTTATTGATTAAAAAGAATCATATATCTTAAACAACTTATTCTAAATTATTTATTTCAGTCATTAAAACATTGACTTTGCCGTATTAACAATATTTTTTGTTGAAATTGTATCTAGCTCTTTTGGCGAATATCCCCCAGGTTTGGGGCAGTTACGCCGATTTGGGTTACTTTGGAAATCATTAAAAAAGTAATAGAAAATATGCAAATAATAGAAATTAAAGCCAAGATATGTAGGTCTTCAATTTGAAAGTAATTTTTGAAAAATAATTAGGGGTTAAGAAATGACATTGCTTTGAAAAAAAAGTGGCGAAGGATCCCCCTCTACCCTACTTTCCTAAGAAAAACTATGAAAGTAATGACAAACTAAAAAACTAATGAAGAGATAATATTAAAATAGGTAAAAAAATAATAAAAAAAAATTATATTAAACTTAGGCCCATTAACTTTTCTCGAGCAGTTAACTTTAACTTAACCATTGGTAACTAACCAATATTAAATATTTATCCATAGGAAAATTTAACCATAATAACTTATCAATATTTTAACTCTGGGTAGCAAACCTTAGTATGAAATGTCAGAATAAAAACAATAGGAAAAACAAAAATAATAACAAAATTGTTTTTTTTTCAATATGGGAAAATTAAAAATTTTTTGTCGCGGTTTTATGTGTGCTTCTCGTAATAATAAAAATAATACACTTGACCACGTCGTTTTTATTAAGATTCACGGTAGCTAAATACTATAAAATGATTGTGTCTTTTTGCATACTACGCGAGGTGATTTAATTAAATCCATTTGGTAAGTCTATAAAATAAAGTGCATTATTTGAACTATTAATTAATATTTCGTGCTGATCAAGAAAACCGCGGAAAGATTCGCGCATAAAATTAGAATTAAGAAAATAGTGGAATTTTGTGATATATTATTAAATTAACGCAATTTATGTGATCAGCACATCAAAGTGAGTAGAAAAATAATCGCTGTGCATGATTTTGTATCTTTTTGTAATTGCGAGTCCAAACTGTGGGTTGTCCAGGGGTTCCTCACATACTTTTACAATATTTAAAACATGATTGCCCATGCAAAAAAGCATTTTGTGACTTATCGTATTATATATGATTTTATCCGAAAAATGAGAACGTCTTACTGTATCATATTATATCTAAATTGGTTTAATAAATTGATACAATAAGATAATTATTGGATACAATTAGATATAATTTGAATGATTAAGATATAATTTTATACAATTTGATACGAATGTTGTCCCCACTGAAATGTATCAAATTATATATAATGTAATACAAATTTATCCAATTAGATACACTCGTATATATATATATATATAATATATAATTGTATGTGCCACATGTTGTGACATATACATAGATAGATAGATATATAATTTGATATTATTATATATTGCACTATATGAAGTGTAATATGGAGAAAGATATATTTATATACCCGAGTAAAAAAAATTATATATAATCATATGTGGCATATATTACAATATATAATTAGATATGTGGTTATGTATATCCATATATAATTATATATGACGTTTTTTCCGAAAAATTTTCTTTATATTATGCCATATATAATTTCATCTAATTAGATATCGGCCTTCATAATATTAGATATGGCATATATAATTATATATTACATAACATGGTTGATCTTATTGCATATATAGTTATATATAGAACTATATCTTAATATATATGGTGGCATTTTAGCAATATATAATTATATATGGTATCATTTAAACAATATATAATTATATATGGTGACAGTTAAATTAGATATTATCATATATGGTGCCATTTAAACAATATATGGTCATATATGGTACTTCATAAACAAAATCTTTAATTCAGTTCCAGATATGATAATATATGGTACTATATATAGTGCGATATATATTTATATATGGTGTTACTTAAGCTATATATTATCATATATGGTGCCATTCAAACCATATATTATCATATATGGTGTTATTTAAGCAATATATTACCATATATGGTGCCATTTAAACCATATATTATCTTATATGGTGCCATTTCAACAATATATGCTCATATATGGTACCTCATGAACAACATTTTTAATACAGTTCCAGATATGATAATATATGCTATTATATAGTGCCATATATGTTTATATATCCTGTTATTTAAGAAATATATAAACATATTTGGTGCCATTTAAACCATATATTGTCATATATGCCATTTCAACAATATATACTCATATATGGTACCTGATGAACGACATTTTTAATACAGATGCAGATATGATAATATATTCTACCATATATAGTACCAAATACTTTGATATATCGTATCATTTAAACAACCCGAGGAAAAATAGTTACATATAGTCATATATGTGATTAAGTTATATCTGCCCTATTAAAAAAAATTAATATGGAGCTTTATATGGTAATATATAATTTAATGTGATCCATATACCATTTCATCCGAAAAATGGCCCGATATAATTGTGTCAGTTGGTTATCACTTTTTATCTAATTGCATCAGTTTAGATCTTAACTGATTAAATTATATATTAAACAGATGAAATTTTATCTGATTTTTGACCTGATACAATTTTATGGGTTTATGTCGCATGGTATTAGTTTAGATCCAAATAGATACATTTCTATACAAACTTATATAGTTATATCTGAATTTTGACCTGATGCAATTATATCTGCTTTAAAACTTTGATACAATTATATAAGGCAAATGTCGGATACAAATATATTTTATTTATATAAAATTGTATCAACTACGATCTAAACAGATAGCATTAGATTTAAAACGTTAAAATTGTATCAGGTCAAAAATTGGATATAATTTCATCTGATTAATGTATAGTTTTATTTGTTGAGATCTAAACTAATACAATTAGATAAAAACTGATAAACAACTGATACAATTACACCGGGCCATTTTTCGGATGAAACAGTATATTTATACAGATATAACTTAATCGAATTTTATACGACTATATGTAACTGTTTTTACTCGGGTGTATAAATATACAGTTTCATCCGAAGAATGGCCCGATATATTTTTATCAATTGTTTATTAGTTTTTATCTAAATGTATCAGTTTAGATCTGACCTGATTCAATTATGTGTTAATCAGATGATATTGTATCAGATTTTTGATCTGATACAATTTTATCGGTTTGATCGTAATTGGTTCAATTTTATATAAATAAAATATAATTGTATCCGACATTTACCTTATACAATTGTATCAAAGTTTTAAACTGATATCAGGTCAAAATTGGGAAATAACTATATAATTTTATATACAAATATATCTATTTGGACCTAAACTGATACCATGTAATATAAACCAATAAAATTGTATCAGGTCAAAAATCTGATACAATTTCATCTGATTAACACATAATTTAATCAGGTCAGATCTAAACTGATGCAATTATATAACAACTGATACAAATAAGAACTGATACAATTTTATCGGGCCATTTTTCGGATCAAATGGTATATGGATGAATCTAAGTTATATATTACCATATAAAGCTCCATATTGGTGCCATTTAAACAATATATTGTCATATATGGTGCCATCATATATGGTAACTCATCAGCAACTACAATATTAACTGTATTTCAGAAGCTATTAATTGTATTTTAGAAATTTTAAATGTATTTTAGAAATTATGGAATGTATTTCAGAAATTTATTAATTGTATTTCAGAAATAATCAAATCTATTTCAGAACTTGTTGATGGTTTATCATAGTTAATAGAGAAAAATTTCTAAATTACATTTCATAATTTCTGAAATACAGTTTGAAAATTTCTGAAATACAGTTGTGAATTTCGGAAATACAATTAATAATTTCTGAAATACAATTGATAAAACTGAAATTCAATTGACTAGTTCTGAAATACAATTCATAAATCTGAAAAATAATTGATAAGTTCTGAAATACAATTGATAAAACTGAAATTCAATTGATTATTTCTGAAATACAATTCATAAATCTTAAAAGCAATTGATACAATTGGAAATGGTGTAGAGCGTTAAAAATATGTAAATAAAATTATTTAAAAAAAAAATTAAATTAAAAAAAAAATATAATTTTATAAAAATATTTATAGATAATAAAATTATAATTTTATAAAAAGAAATTCTTTTGAATGGGGGAAATGTTTTTAGTTGATCTGTTATTTTTAAGTAAATAAATGTTATTTTAGTTTGACTCAAGATCATAAATTAATATCACTTTCTGTTTAAATTATTTTCAAATCAAAGAAAGATGATACAATTTTTACAAGTAAATTACAAAGAATAAAAATTATTGAAAACATTTCGATAAGACCAGCAAGGAGAATGCGCGTTTTTATAAAAAAAAATGCATAGCCGTGAAAGCTATCGAACTCGAGACCTTCTGAGTTTAAACCTTATTTTAACAAAATATTGTAATTTTTATAAAATCAGTGCTCTTCCAGTGTATTATTTTTTGAACTATTGTCAATATCTGTCTGGGATCTTATTTAATCCCAAATAAATGGAGATCTTACGTAGTACCCAAATATAATGCGGGATCTAATTTTAGCTGTCATTTTTCTGGATAGTTTTAGATGTCAATCTCCAAATATATTGCTGTTTCTAATTCGATCAGCAATTTATGGGATAAATTAAGATCCTACCAAATCTCCAAATATATCACTGGATTTAATTCGATCTGCAATTTATCGGAAAAGTTAAGATCTTACGCAATCCCGAAGTATATTACTGGATCTAATTTTATCTGTAATTTTTTGGATAAATTTAGATCTTACTTAATCCCCAAATATATTGCTGGATCTAATTTGATCTGCCAATTTTCTATTCAATTTATATCCAAGTTTATCCACAAATATATTGCTGGATCTAATTCGATGTGCCATTTTTTGGATCAAATTAGATCTAAGTTTATCCCCAAATATATAGCTACATCTAATTCGATCTGCCACTTTTTCGGATCAAATTAGATATACCTTTATCCACAAATATATTGCGGGATCTAATTTGATCTGCCAAAATTGAGATCAAATTAGATCTAAGTTTATCCCCAAATATATAGCTGGATCTAATTGGATCCGCCATTTTTCGGATCAAATTAGATCTAAAAATATCCGCAAATATATAGCTGGATCCGCCAATTTTCGGATCAAAATAGATCTAGGTTTATCCCCAAAGATATCACTGGACCTCCCAATTTTGAGATATAACTTGATCTTAGTTTATCCCCATATATACAATGGGATCTAATACGATATGATTGGATACACCCAATTTTGAGATCTAATTGGATCAGCTAGATATTACAGCAGATCTTAAACAATATCAAATTGGATATAATTAGATATTGCGCGAGATCAATTTTTTTTACTCGGGTATTTAATATACAACGTTATACAATGTAATATAATTTTGTATGAATAAATAATTTGCAATATATTACCACAAGCAATTTTATAAAGTCATATAAATCTATATCAAAACTTTTTACTTGGGTGGTTGACATTTCGTTAATTCGCTTCGTTTTTATATTCAGGAATTAAATTCAGTAGTGTTGCACTTCACGTATTCCAAAATTCTGCAAATCCTTGATAACACACCTCAACAAACTATCAGCGGTTTGAGCTGTGATACATGACTCATTTTGAATTTGATATGCTGATTCTAAATCCTTAAATGCAAGTTACCCAAAATTGATGGAATAATTGTTTTTCTGAGAGGGGTTTTCAAAGGAATTTTTTCCTATAACGGTACACAAATTAAAAAAATGTCCATCATGTGAAAATCGAAATATATATGAACATACATGAGCATATATTGACTAGTATACGATCATACTTGGGCATACGTGACCATATACGTCAATGCATAGTTCAATGTATGACCATACATCATCTCATATATTTAATATATCTTCGGATCCGAAATTTTAGGGTATATTACCGTACATCTCCATATATGACCATATATGCTCACATATGATTCATGTGTGCTCATTAGAGTGGTCCAAAAAACATGAAAGTTGGAATTCGCGATCTCCACAATGTTGCCCCTATTCCTTAATGTCTAAAAACTCTCTATGCCAAGTTTCAGCTAAATCCGCTGTTATTTAGAGGTAGCACAAAAAGTTGTCTTTTAAGAATTAGTAATTTATCTCTAGAGTAATTTATACAAAAAGTAGGGTTCACTTTAAATTTAATTATTTCTTAACCTGTACGCTATTATTTAACAATTTTTTTTAAATCTCGTCTTAATTAATGTGAATATAAGGAATTTGAAATCAAAACTTAAAAAAATTAAGTAACTTTTAAGTAATTCGCGGTTTTTTTTAAATTTATACAAAAAAATACATATTTTAGTCAAATTTTCGAAATTTTCCGAAAAGATGTAATTAAAAATTCAACTTGTTTTTGCCTTGTATGCGCAAATTTCTCAAATCTGATCTTTATTTTAACGCAGATTATGAATCAGCAATCGAAACTTAAAAAAAATTTGTGGTTTATGAATTATTCGCGGTTTCTGAAAATTCAAAAAAACTCAAGTTTTTTGAGATATTTTCCCAATTACCTGTAAACGGTGTTATCGAAAAATGCAATTTGTTATACTTTTGCAATTTTCTTACTAAGGACCTTCATTATATATAACACTGATTTTAATTTTAAAAAGGATAACAGATATCCTTGCAAATTAAGTTAAAATTTTACATTTTTTAATATTTCGCTATTATTTAGATTGCTATAATTTTATTGCTACCAAAAATCCTATCCCACATAATAGGACATTTAGCAGATATATATTAAAACGAAAAACGAAATTTTCATATTGGTAAATATAAGAAAACATCCTGATCGAAGTTGATCCTTTTTTGTATGAAATTTTAAAATTTCGCGAAATCCGCGACTCCGATTTCAATTTTGATTTCATATTCGTAATGTACACCTAAAAATATATTAGATTTGATATGTCGCGATCATAATAATTATATTTAATTTTTCTCATTTTTTCCATTATTTTTAATTAATTAAAAATAATAGAACAAGTACTACCTCGAAACTTCAATTGCGATGTGCTACCTCTAAACAAAACTTTTTTGGTGATTTTTTTGATCAGACTACATTTTTTTTCAAAGTGGCATATTTGTAGGGTTGTGGAGCGTGAAAATTCCAACTTTTTTTTTTTTGGACCACTCTAGTGCTCATATATGGCCATATACCGCCTTTTTCAATTTTTCGTTATAGCTTCGTCATTTAAAATCGGATTTTTAAGTGTGATATATCGATTTTTTTGCCTCGAGGAGACCAGTGTTTTGCTATAAAGGAAAAATCCAATGAAAAAAAATTTAAAAAGGCGACCCCTACGTTCGGCAACCAATATATAAAAAATAATTCTACTGGGTTTATTGAAAAACTTCATTAGCAAAAGTTTGATGATTTTTTGGGAGCTTTAATTTTCTGATATTAGGGTGGTAGCAACTCAGATCTGGTTGCTAACTACTCGGACAGGATACTTGAGGTCAATGGCCCTCGAGAGAAAAATACTGGTCTCCTCGAGAGAAAAACATCGATGTATCATACTTTAAGATACGACTGTAAATGCCAAAGATATAACGAAAAATGTAAAATGGCGACCCCCTACGTTCGGCAAAAAAAAAAGAAAAAATTTTTTTTGAAACCTCCTTGCAAAAATACTTCATATTGGAGGGTGTACGGCGAATTTTTTTTTTTTGCCTGTAAGGTGGTACGCTCTAATGTCCATACTTCTGCATTAACGAAATTTGAGGTAATATATGCATGTATGGTCATACATATTAATGCATCTTCATGTATGTTCATAAATGTACATACATGTAGATATTACCTCAATTTTCGTTAATGCACATGTGTGGATGCATATATGTGACAGCGCATAGAGAAAGGGACCTAAGGGTAAAAAAATCAATTTTTTTTTTTTTTTTGTGGACAACATCTGAGCATCGAATGAGACCGATCCCATGCTCTCCTGACCTTAGGTCCCTTTCTATCCTTAGGTCCCTTTCTATTTTGCGCGTCACATATGGAGATTTATGTATCCATGTATGGAAAAGCATTCGTGTTTATGGCCATGCGCGAACATACATTAAACCTGTATGATCCATATATGTAGATTTTTAGCCGGGTACTAATATTAATATTTCCTGCAGATTTTAAAGTATAATTTGTACTTTTCAATGAACTAAAAGTTATTTCAAATTTAAATTAAATTTCGTAACTTTAACAGTTTTATTTTTGCTGTACTTAGCTTAGAAGTATTTCGCACAAAAACCTGCTAATCTCAGCAGCTTCTTTGTATGGCTATTTTTAATTAATTTTTATTAGCTTCTTTTTGCTATTTTTACAGGTTTGTTTCCGTGAGTGTAGAGTTCAGAATTTAAGTTCCCTGAAAATCGTATTCAACTTCGTTTTAAAGCGAATATCATTTTAAAGGTATTTATGTGTCTATTACAACTTGTGAATGTCATAAGAGTATTTTCGAATGAAGAAATTGAATAACAATCGAACCAAATGAATTTAATAATTGAATTGGGTGGATTGAGAATTCATTCAATTCAACGAAATAGGTTTTAGGAATTCAATCATTCAGAATTGAAAATCGAAAAAGTGAGTGAATTTTTTAGAAGCTCTGATAGTAAAAACCCAATTTTTAACTTTAACATTCTTTAACTTCAGCTTTCAAGAGTAACATCTAATTTTTTAACTATATTTAGCATAGGTATTTTTTATTTAAAATTTCGATATTTGATGTGTTTGCTATAAACACAATAACTTCTATGAAAAATAAAAAAAGAACAAAAAATTTAAAAATAGCAAAGTGTGTAAATAGTACTAAATGAGTCAGAGGAGTACCATAGTAATTTTCAAGTTACAATAGTCCACAAAAAGTACTATAGTACCAACTTTATCATCCCTGACTGATATTCATGAAAAAAACCTACTGATTTTATTTAGCATTTGTCGATGTTTAGATCCATTGCCCATATATATGTCCGCCAAAATTTTCATATTCGCAAGCTACAGTTTGCAAATATTAAGATATTTTGATGAAATTTGGTACACGGACTTATATCGCCTTATATAGATTTGACACGCTGACTCACATGTGCCCAAGTATAGAGCCTGTTCATTCCAGATTGGCCCCATATGGGCTATATTTCCGATTTTCTCTTAAATACACTTAATATTAGGTAAAATCAAAATTCCTCACAGATATTCAATTTTTTTATTATTTTATAGATTCCACGCTTTTTGCAAGCGCTGGCAAAGCGTCCCAAATGAGTGCTATCCCAGTCATTTATTTTCAACACCATGGTTACCCAGTGGTATGCCAGTGCTTGATTTTTTGTAACACTGGCGATTTCTGATTGGGTATATATTACATTAAACACTAGAAGTATTTTCTGTCTCAGTTTGTATATATTTATATCTAGGGACTTTTGACAAAACAATTTAAGTCGACTTAGGGTGCGTACAGAGTGGCCGCTTGTTGCCGAGCCGAGCCGACTGACGCTTATTGCGAGAACTTGTTCATGCGAGAATCAGCGCTGATATTTTATATATTATTTGTGTTTTATGTATGTTTGTATGCATTCGGGTTTGTCGTTCATTCGTGTTTGTGAAAAAAAATTTTACTTATTAACACATTTCTTCAATTATTCTTGAAATTTTTATTACATTTTTTTTTAAATTTTGTTTATAAGTTTTTTTTATAATTGTTATAACTTTATTTAATTTTTATTATTTATTTGAATTTTTGTTTTTTTATTAAATTTTTATTTTATTAACATAACATAAACAATGTTTTCGGCGCTGAAATACGCTTTGGTACTGTTTTCTCGCATTCAATCAGCTTTGCGCTCTGACCAGCTCGGCGCCCACTATGACCTGTTCGCGCTTATTTGTACAATTTGTATAGTACCAGTTTTCTCGCATTGGTTCTCGCAATAAGCGTCAGTCGGCTCGGCTCGGCAACAAGCGGCCACTCTGTACGCACCCTTAAGAACATTTCCCAAGAGTTTTGTTGACTTATTATCTACTTCTTCGAAATTTTATTAATTTCTGTTTCTGTAATTTATTAATTGGCGAATGAGGCCATCTAATTACAAATGTTAAAAATAATAAATAAATAAAATAAATAAAAAGTCTTACATATATAACTACTGAATTAAATTCTTAAATATAAAAAACCGCATAGAAATAGTCGAAATGCCGAGTACAATTTTGAAAATAAAGTAATAAATTGTAACATTTATTTTCTGTATTTGTGCAATCAGTGTCGTAAGTATTATCAAAGAGTATACATATAGAGAGAAACGATCCTTCCTATGACTCTCTTATATTTTTAGCGAACTCGGGCGAGCAAACAAAAACTGGGTGAAAACAGTTTGCGCACACAAAAGATGCTGTGAGTACTGTGAGGGGAAAATGTGATGACGTAAAATTTCCTTTTTCATTATTCTTCTTTAAAATGAGTGTTGTCAACTTCTAACACAACATCATTACCACAATGAAGTACACAATTTATACAAAACTTGATTAATCCACGAATTTTAATGAACAAATTTTTAATAAGTATGCTTTCATCATTTTCCCTACAGGCATTTTTTGTGTATGAATTATATACTCTCCACGTAAAATAATTTTATCTGCGATTGATTTTGAAGTTAATTGATAAAAAAAATATTAAACCTAATGTGTGGTGGAGACACTAAATTATTTTAAAATTTTATTGCGTATTTTATTTCATTTGTAGTTTTTTTCGATTCCTAGCGCTTTTTATGTTAAATTTTGTGTTTTTCGGTCAAAAATGCTAACAGTGAACACAGTAAATTAAATTATGACGTATTAGGAAATTATCTCGTTCCCCTTAAAAGTATCTAATTTCCCCGCAATTCCCCTGTATTATAGTTAGAATTTCTCCTTAATTTACGCTCTTTGATTTTACAAAAGCAAAATGTGTTATTTTGCTTGTGCCCGAGTTCGCGAACAAATAAAAAGAGAGCCCATTGAGCGAGACAAGGGGGGATCGATACCCACTGATAAAACAACCGAATATTGGCTTTCACGACGAAAAATATAATTTAATATAAAGATAGTTGTCGTAACCGCACGAATTCGATTGGCAACAAATTCGGTGGCCACAACTGAGACTGTTTTCTGGGTGTGCTTATATATACAACAATATAATATGCAACATATTTTTGTTAATATAAAACAAACAATTTTAAGAATTTAATAAAGACAAGGGTAATGACAATGTTTTATTAAAATGTCCGTCATGGAATAAGATATTAAAAAAAATATTTAATTAAATTCTGATATCAAAAATTTTCTATACTTTAATGTAATTTTTAGAAAAGCTACTAAATTAGTCCAATCTCCTTCTTCTAGACCATCTAATATTCCAAGCATTTCCGCCACATTTAGTGTAGATTTCCTGAAAAATCGAATTCTAAATTCCTTTAAAACTGGGAAAACCCCAAGAAAATTTTGAAAGCTTTCTTGCTCGTGCATGTTGCATAGATAATTTGTTTTGCCTAAAGAAAATTTGAAAAAAAAAACTTAGAAACAATTATTTGCGATTTGGTAACTCATTTCGACGTAAATTGTGGTAAATTTTAAAGAAATGTAAGAGCTTAAGGAGAAATATTTTGTTTCGTCAAAATGATTTAAGAATTCGATAATACCAGTGGGTATCGATCCCCCCTTGTCTCGCTCAATGGGCTCTCTTTTTATTTGTTCGCGAACTCGGGCACAAGCAAAATAACACATTTTGCTTTTGTAAAATCAAAGAGCGTAAATTAAGGAGAAATTCTAACTATAATACAGGGGAATTGCGGGGAAATTAGATACTTTTAAGGGGAACGAGATAATTTCCTAATACGTCATAATTTAATTTACTGTGTTCACTGTTAGCATTTTTGACCGAAAAACACAAAATTTAACATAAAAAGCGCTAGGAATCGAAAAAAACTACAAATGAAATAAAATACGCAATAAAATTTTAAAATAATTTAGTGTCTCCACCACACATTAGGTTTAATATTTTTTTTATCAATTAACTTCAAAATCAATCGCAGATAAAATTATTTTACGTGGAGAGTATATAATTCATACACAAAAAATGCCTGTAGGGAAAATGATGAAAGCATACTTATTAAAAATTTGTTCATTAAAATTCGTGGATTAATCAAGTTTTGTATAAATTGTGTACTTCATTGTGGTAATGATGTTGTGTTAGAAGTTGACAACACTCATTTTAAAGAAGAATAATGAAAAAGGAAATTTTACGTCATCACATTTTCCCCTCACAGTACTCACAGCATCTTTTGTGTGCGCAAACTGTTTTCACCCAGTTTTTGTTTGCTCGCCCGAGTTCGCTAAAAATATAAGAGAGTCATAGGAAGGATCGTTTCTCTCTATATGTATACTCTTTGGTTTTATTTAATATTATGTTCCACATAAATATTATTATGTTCCAGAAAATTTTATTGAAATTAAAAAACTTTTTTTGAATTTTCTGGTATTGAACCCGGCCATTCAGGTTAATAGTTCACACTCTTACCCACTGCACCACAACTACTTTTAATTTTCTTAACCATGTTTACTGTTTATACATATTAATATTTTATTTTAATTAAAAAAAAAAACATAAATTTTTGTCTTGTCCGGGATTTGAACTCGGAAATCCGGAGTACTAGGCCAACTCTCTACCGACTACACCACAAACACTTATTAATTTTGAAGTCTAATTTTGAATTTATATGTTTTGCTTGGAAAACAAATATAGTAAAAAATTCGTTTTCCAATACCAATCAATAGTTGTGTGTGTTATCAATACAATCCACAATTGGGTTGGTTCTACAGAAACTCGACTTTATGGTCATATTTGATTAGGATACCCGTATTTGTAGTTACCACTTTCGTATATTGAAATTTTTTTAATAAAGGTTATAGGTACCACCAAATTTCTTGTATATACACTAAATAAGTGGCTGCTTCTACTGCATAGAATTACTAAACTGATACTAATTTTAAAATTGATTCGAGATACCAATAATTTGTTAAAATTTGTTTAATTCATTTTCCCTATTTTTAATACCTAGTAAAATATTTTTGGTGTAGTATTCACTTATAGGCAACTGCAAATAAAATAACGTCCTGGCAAATTCATTTTAATGGTTTTGATCGAATTCCAATCAATCTTTTTCCTGGGTGCATATAAGCATTAATTGTAAAACATAATTTAGAAAATAAAGAAAAATCATTATTATTATTAAATTATTTTTTAGAAGTAATTTTTCCAGAGACTGTTAAAAATAAAATTTGCAATTGAAAGAAATTCTTTATGATTTTTTTATAAAACATAAAATATGTATATATGTATTTGTATAAAATTTATACAAACAGTTTGTGCTTTCCTGTAAAATATTCTTTTATCAAAATCTAAAAAAGTTTATTGGTTTTCATGAAGTTTAATGTTAAAGCTAAAAAGACATGAACTATTTGCAAGAGCCCAGTGTAGAAAATCATTACCAGATATGTGGTTATGTAACTACATACTTGGTAATGGTAACTACTTACTTTTGTTATTACATTTCTTATTACCTTCATATGGCGATGTCACGAAAAATAATGAGTTATGGTTACACACCAGCATACGAAAAATCAAAAAATATATCGTTACCTATATGCATACCAGTACTAATAAAAATAATGAGTCTAAAAATAGATTTTCAAAAAAATAAATTATATAAAAAAAAATAATTTTTATTGTATTTATTTTTTAAATAAAATTTGCTGGTGCAGGAATCGAACCTGCGTCTACAGATTGCCAGTCAATAGCTCTACCGTCTGAGCTATATCGACATGTAATATTTAATAGATAAAAATATAATTGACCTGCTGCACACAAGTAAGCTTACCCAACAAAATCTTTCATTACCAAATAAGTGGTTATATAATAGAAATTCATAGCTCCGCACAACTTATTTTTTGGAGTTTAAACTCATTATTTTTGTTTGGAGTGGTCGTTTTTATAAGTAGTCACGCTTACCCGCTCGCTTACGAAAAAATGAGAAATAAGTAGTTATAAGATTCTGAATAATAAGTGGTTACACACCTCCTTACAAAAAGTTGAATTATAAGTGGTTATCCGATTGCTTACTTCATTCTTAAAAATAAGGAGTTACACAAATACTATTAGCTTCAGGAAATACATTCAGAGGAATTAAAGTTTTTGCTAGTGTGTAATTTTGGAACTCGTCATAAAAATTTTAACACAAAACATATTTGCATATAATAAATAAAAATGTATAAAATTTAACTTTGTAAAAAGTACTTATTTAAAATATTGCGAGTAAGTCATTATTTGATATTTAAAAGCAATGACTACAATGGGCCGTTATTAGGAAGTCATTATTTTATATTACAAAATAATGCAAAATGTAATGATATATCATTATTGGTAATGCAGACAGCAATGAGGTGCCATTACCAATATTGCGAGTAAGTCATTATTTGATATTTAAAAGCAATGACTACAATGGGCCGTTATTAGGAAGTCATTATTTTATATTACAAAATAATGCAAAATGTAATGATATATCATTATTGGTAATGCAGACAGCAATGAGGTGCCATTACCAATATTTTGCTGGGTAACTTCGAAAAACAACTAGCACCATTGAAATCAGAGTACTCAAATTAGCTTTACCAGTGAGTGCCCAGCTTATTAAAAAAAAATTGTCAAATTCGAGCACAGTGTTATTAATAATAATATTATCTAATTATACACTCAACAGTTGTTTAAAAAGTAAATCAGTAAAGTTGTTTCAATTGAATAAGTAGTTAAATTTCAAACAAATCTATTTTTTAACTTTTTCTATCGGTCATTTAATAAACAAAATATACAAAATACGGGTTTTCGGTAGAAGTTCAAATATTCAATCAAAATTTTCTGTTAAAAACAATCAGTTGTTATAATACAATTAATTTTAAAATAAATGAGAAATATATTATGTTTACCGACTTTGCCAGTTAATAAATTAACAATTAAAAATAAACGACAAAATACAATTGTTTTGAACGAAAAGTGGGTAGTCCTTTTTTTAACTTATTTTCAATTGTTTTAATGTACATGTTCGGTTGATTTTAAGGAAAAAATATTGTGAGTGTACTGCTTTTTTCTTTTTAGGAACGTAGGAGCGTGATTTTAGGACTCGTCATAAAAATTTAAATACAAAACATATTTACATATAATAAATAAAAATGTATAAAATTTAACTGTGTAAACAGTACTTATTTAAACTATTACGAGTAAGTCATTATTTTATATTTAGAAACAATGAATACAATAGCCCGTTATTAGGAAGTCATTATTTTATATTATAAAATAATGCAAAAGGTAATGATATATCATTTTTGGTAATGCAGATAGTAATGAGGTGTCATTACCAATATTTTGTTGGGTACTCGCCAACATACAAAAAATCAAAAAATATGTGGTTACATATATCCTTACCAGTGTTTAAAAAATATTCAGTGTAAAAATAGATTTTAAAAAAGGGTAGTACAATATATGCTTTTTTATATGTTTGTATTATTAGTTCAGCTATAATTTTATATCACAATATAAAATCTGATCTAATTATATCGCGCCATTATTCGGATACATTTGTATCTGATATTATCAAATTTTAACTTAATTGATGCACACTTATGTAATTGTATGGGCCCATTTCTCGGATAAAATTGTATAAAGATATATGATAAATTACATATGACTGTATAAAGCCCCATATCTATTTTTTTTAATCGGGATGCCACAGCTCGCAAATACTATGATACGAAGTTTTTTTTGTATATTTTTAAAAAGACTGTATTAAATTCATTTATTAGTAAGTACTTTACAAAGTCCAGGTTTTTACAAAATGTGCCTTTTTATTAAAGATGTTTAATTTTTCGACATTTAATAATAAAAATTTTTATTCACATTTTCAGAAATGATTTTATATTCAAGATATTTTTAAAAAATTTCGTGTTTTGATTAAGTAGGTTTGCAGTTAAGAAGAAGAATAAAAATTTTTTCAAAGTTATAGACACATTATTAATTTGCAAATCAGACTAGATCTAGTTTCTGCCTTTTTTTATGGACAGGCTTTATTAGTGATTTGTGTTTTGCTGATTTCGTTAGTTTGTTAAAAAGAAATAAATAATCCTTTAAAATACAACAACAAAAATACGAAAAGTTTTCGGTAGTTTCGTAAAAATACTCAATTTTATTTCTATATTTTCTATTTTCACTTATTTTACATTAAGGCCAGTTAACTTATCTCAATTTATGCCCTGGTTAAGACCTCTACTAGCCTTAACCACTGGTAAACATATTTTTTAAATAACTTATCTAAATTTTAACCAAGCATTTCTTCTAACCAGTGCTAAAATTTAACCATAGAAATTTCTGTGGTTAAGAAACTTAACCAAGGCTATTTTAAAACAATTTACCCTACAAAAGATATTTTATTAAATTAAACTTTTAATGATGATTATTAAAAAAAATCTAAACCGCAGCTTTAACCAAAGTTGACTTAGAATCGTTTATGATACATATAAGTATTTTCGATATGCATTTTCCCAATTTACCAAAACTTAAAAAAATTGCATCAGTACTTAAATCGTGCACAAAATTTTGCTATTTAGGATTCAGATTTCTGCAATATCTTACAGAAATTGGCCTCATATAAGGAAATAGGAAAATTTTTTTTTTTTTATGTATTTTAAAATACTATACAAAACGAAATCAAATAGCTTAATACTTTTTGTTACGATGGTAGTAAAGAATGAACTCCTCTGTTCACTTAAATACATAGGACATTTTTTTTTAATTTGTGTACCGTTATAGGAAAAAATCCCTTTGAAACCCACTCTCTAAAAAACAATTATTCCATCAATTTTGGGTAACTTGCATTTAAGGATTTGGAATCAGCGTATCAAAATCAAAATGAAACCACTGAAAGTTTGTTGAGGTGTGTTATCAAATATTTGCAGAATTTTGGTACACGTGAAGTACAAGATTACTGAATTTAATTCTTAAATATAAAAAAGCGCATAGTAATCACTCTCGAATTAACGAAATGTGAACCAATCATGTTTTAAATATTTTAAAAGTATGTGAGGAACCGCTGGACAACCCACAGTTTTGACTCGCAATTACAAAAAGATACAAAATCATGCACAGCGATTATTTTTCTACTCACTTTGATGTGCTGATCACATAAATTGCCTTAGTTTAACAATCTATCACAAAATGTCCACTATTTTTTTGTAATTTTATGCGCGAATCTTTCCGCGGTTGCCTCGATCAGCACGAAATACTTATTAATAATTCACTTTTATTACCAAATCGATTTAATTAAATCACCTCGCGTAGTATGCAAAAAGACACAATCATTTGATAGTATTTAGCGACCGCGAATCTTAAAAAAACGACGTGATCAAGTGTATTATTTTTTTTATGACCAGAAACACACAAAAAACCGCTAGAAAAACTTTTAATTTTCCCGGATTGAAAAAAAATGTTTTGTTATTAATTTTTGTTTTTATTCTGACATTTCATACTAAGGTTAACTACCCAGAGTTAAAATATTGATAAGTTATTATGGTTAAGTTTTCCTAGGGATAAATATTTAGTATTAGTTAGTTAACCATGGTTAAGTTAAAGTTAACTGCTCGAGAAAAGTTAATGGCCCTAAGTAAAAATTGCTTAAGCCCGTATAATACTAGCTTGATTTTGTATTGATAAATTACATAAGTGCAAAAAGTACAACCATACTTATACATCAGAGAAATCAACCACTAACTGCCAAAAATTTATACAAATTTTCAACTTTAAAATGACATTTAGTGATTGATTGTCTAGAATATTGTCAGCTTCTCCGTTTCTAACGTTTTTTCTGTGTTTATAACGATTTTTAACAAATTTTTGCGATTTTCCTTCGGAACATGAAAATTGTATTTTTTACTCTCTCTAATATTTGCTGTTTCATTTTATGAAGTCTATACAACATTAAGAAAGTGTCATACGGGCTTTACCGTTTTTCTAATTTTTTATCATTTTATAGACAAATTTTGACTCAAGTCCCTTACAATCCATTCGAATTCCAGGTCCAAATATTAGTCGGCTTTCAGGCAGCCTGATGTAGGGTATCATATATTCGGCATGCTCGATTTTAACTTTTTTACTCCTTTTAATTTGCCGTTGGGAAAATTTAAAAATTTTTGTGTATTCTATATGAAGAAATATCTTCCTATGGCTTCCAAATTTACATATTTTATTCCTTATTAAAATTAAGCATAATTCATTGTGGGTTTTTCGATATTCCTGCTATTTCGGGATTTTTCCAGAAACACGTTTTCGAATTATCGATAATAAAATAAAATATTTTAAAGAATTTAAGCCGCTTTCTAGAAAAACATAGGCAATATATCATTTTATGTACAAACTTCATCCTTTGATGAATACGTTAATGCTGTGATAGAATTTTTTTCTATTTCGTAAATTTGAAATGTGCTCCCATACAAAAAGTTGAAAAAAATTTAGGTTTTGCAAAAGACTTTTCTTATATGCAATGTGTAGCTTATTTGTGCATTGGATTATGTATTTATTTATAAGCTCTCCAGTAATATAAAATATATATTTATGTACATAACATACACTGATAGAATTATTTACATGATACTAATGCATTTTTGCATTAAATAAAAAAGTTTCACTGGAACTCGTGCACTGAAACTTTTCATTAAATAAATGCAGTTTTTTATAAACTTAAACGAAAAATTTCATTTTATTTATTAAAAATTTCATGCACTGAATGAAAAGGATTCACTACAAACTACACTCATAACAAAAAAACCCGTACAAATAGTTAAAAATTCTGCTAAAATAACACGAAATAGTACATGTATTTGCGACATCAGAATTTTCAATGAAGTTGAGAATTATGGTCTCCAAATTTAGGTAAGCTAAATTTTAAACACTGCTAAATAGACAAACAATTCTAGTTAACTTGGCTAAGAAATTTTAGCTAAATTCAACAGAAACATTACCTGATTTAACTGAAAATTTCAGCTAAAATGTCGCTTACAGTCTCGGTTTTTGGGCTCTACGGATCTGTCCCGAGACATGCCCATATTTATTTTTGCGAGTATAGGTTCTAAAGATTGATAAGTTCATAACATCGAATAGCAGAAATAATTGGGATTTAAATTAGCTGAAAAATTTGTAAAATTAAGAAACATAAATTACTAAAAATTAGGATGCAAAGTTAGTTCAAAAACGGACGAAAATAATTGTTATGCTAAATGGGATTTCCAAAAATATTAGTTCAATCCTAAATTTTAAGGCAAAATAACAGAAAAAATTAGTTCATTTGTGCCAGAACGCGTTTAACAGACTTTTGTACTAACTTTTTTTTATAAGTTTCATAAAAATTATAAAGATTTTTCGTTAAATTTAAGAAATTCATTAATTTTGTGCAAAAAATCTTCATTAGTTTACTGAAACAAATTTACTAAAACTCGTCCAACATTTTAAGATACTAAAGTGTCTTTAGGACGATACTAACCTTAGTAAAAAATTAATTTATTGAGGTGACCCCATATTATACTAAAAGTTGGACTTTGGGGACATCTTAGAAAGCTATGCTGCCATACAACTATTAACAGTCATTTAAAGCCTTTATTTAATTTAGTTGTTCCAGCTTTGTTTGATTATTCTTTTTATTTTAAATTATTCTTTTTGAAGAAATAAAATAACAAAAGTATAAAAAAGTATTCTTGTAGTTTTAATGCATGAACTAAAGTTTTTAAATTTACATAAAAATATAATTTTTATATGCCTGAATTTAATCGCGTAGTAAAAAACACATTATGAATGCCTTCTGCTAAAAAAAAACTTTTCTTATGAGATCATAATAAGAAGAAAAATAAAAAAAAATGTTCATCTCAGTGATAATGAATGAATAACTAAATAATTACAAAAATATAAACTACATAAGATGTTCGAAAAGTTTCAAGTCTTAACCTTAAGAAACAATTTTTGCAAATGCAAATTCTTAATAAAAAACTTAAAATAATTTTCCATAATACAAGTCTCAAATGCTCTTTTATTTAATGGCAATCTTCTTAGGGTTTGTGGCTGCAATTAATTATATGGTACTAGAACATTTTTAACTATAAACCTCATTAAAGGAATTTAACCTTAAAATATTTTTTAACCTTTTCAATCTGTATACGGAATAAGTGTAAAGTAAAATAACTACAATTGTTAATTTCATTTTAATTACACTTTTTTTCAAGCAAATCCTAATTTGAAAACATCCGGTAAATGTTTATTTACAAAAACAAGTACACAATACATAAAATTATATGGCAATTTAGCTATTTACCGTCGCACAGACGTTTTACTCATATATGGGTGATATCAAAAAATGTGATAAAAACCGTGTAACCACCTAATTTCTAATGCATGGATTACATTTGAGTTACATATTTCGATATATATCAGCGCATTGTCACCTGTTTTACAAAATTTATAACAATCTGACCAATTTTTGGTTAATACATAAAATTTGTGACCTATTTTACAGGCCAAATGTAAACTCCGTAACAAGTAATTCATAAGGTTTTTTAAACACTAACTGTAAGAATTTTTATGAAGGGGAGAAGTGCCGTTTTTAACAAAAATTAATACATTTTACAAACTTTTTCGTATATCTTAGCTATCACGACTTCAACTCTGTAACGATTTTTCGTCATAATTTTTGATAAAAATGCTTATATCAGAATTTTGGAGTTATCTATTATTTATATTTCGAAAAGTATAATGTTATTTATACTCAAATGATCATTGGACTGTAAATAATCATCCAGTATAACAGACTTGAAGCTTTTCTGCAGCATGTAACATTCTCGAGATGAAAAAGGATGTCTTTAATAAGATTTGAAAAAATGTTGTAAACTCCGTTCCTAATTTTTACACCAAACTATTTAACGAGTAAGAAAAACAATGTCATATTTGGATTCACCTTGTAGGCATCATGCGATTTATTTTCTGAAAAAATTCTGACAAAGCGTTTCTGAAAGAAAACGAAAAAAGTAACCAAATGTAAACTCCGTAACTGTAAACTCCGTAACCACAATTGTTTGCATCAGATTTCATTCAAATAAATGTAGATAAATGTTTAAAATATTTTAAAATAACCATAAACAGAGGTGGTTCAACTAATATATATGCGTCAAAAGACGATTCAACTAATAATTTTGCGTCAAACCAAACAAATTTATCAGTTTTTTACCCTAAGCTGCTGGAGCGAAAAACGATTGATTTTTTTTTTTTTTTTTTTTTTTTTTTTTTTTGGTGGACCAACACTCAGGGGATGCCCCCTATTAACGCAGTGCGTTGTGTTGGTATTAGGAAAATAGATTATGAGGAGGAGGAGGAAAGAGGGAGTAGTGTTTGTGAATATTTGATTTAAATTTCTCAACATTGTAAGTAACAGGGAAGACCTCTGCGGGGAGTTTATTCCACATACGGCTAGTGCGACTGATAAACGAATTCTCTCTATAATGCGTCGTGCGATCCACTGGACAATCGACTACAAACGGATGCGCTCTACCTGATAAGCGAGTATTACGAATAAAAACTTGGGCTTTGGGGACAAGTTCACTTATCTCAGCTGAGCACCTCCCATGATAATATCGATAGAACAGGGTCACACAACCCACATTCCGACGATGCTCCAATGAGTCAATAGAGCTGGATACCCTATTGTCATTGATAAGCGCCGACGCCCTCCTTTGCACACGGTCCAGAAGCACCAAAATAGACTTCGAAGCTCCTGCCCATATATGGGAGTTGTATTCCATCTTCGGTCGGATATAGGTGGTATAAATAGTGAGTAAATCGGATGGAGTGAAGTACTTCTTGCACCGACGTAAAAAACCTAGACACTTGAATGCTTCCTTCGACACTTGAAAAACATGTTTATTCCAACGGACATCAAACTGAATTTTCATGCCCAGAACATCAAGAGTATCCGATTCCTCCATATCAATATCACCTATATGTACAGATGACAGTGTTGACCTCACAGCCCTATGGGTCAACATACAACATTGGGTCTTGCGTGCATTAAAGTCGACCTTATTCGCACGACCCCACTCAGAGATTGTAGAAAGGTCACGATTCAGTGTGTCATTCATAATCTGCCTTTTGCCCCCAATCTCATCAGGGCTTGGCCTACGATCGAAGGAAAATGAATGACAAATGTTGCTGTCATCTGCGAAAGAGTAGATAGGGTTGAAAGTTCGACCAAGAAGATCATTGAGAAAGATAAGAAATAGGGAAGGAGAAAGAACAGAACCCTGCGGTACGCCTGAATTCAGCTGAAACTCGTCGGATGAGACCCCATCTATAACAACATGAATAGTGCGATCTCTGAGAAAGCTCGAAATAAAACGAGCGAAGTCATTACCTACACCAAACGCAATAAGCTTCGAAATAAGCGCCCCGTGCCATAAACGATCAAAGGCCTTTGAAATATCCAGAGCAACCACTTTGCTCTCACCAAAACGGTGAATGGACCGACTCCAACGCTCCGAGAGGAACGCTAACAGATCTCCCGTAGAACGACGTCTGCGGAAGCCATACTGTCGGTCATTAAGAAGTGAGTTGGACTCTAAATAATTCACAAGATGGTAATTAACCATTTCATTGGTTTTGAATCGATATTTCGAGTCATTCAATATATATACATTAGTTTGACAAATTAAATTTGTTTCACACAATTTAAGAATTTTTTGATCGCGAAATGTTATGTTTTTAATATATTATTTTGTAACTGCGCAAACGCTGTTTGAATTTTAAAAAAATTTTATATTTTTGAAAAGCATTTAAAAGGACCAAAAATACAAAATTAAAAAAAAATAAAAATTTTTTTCGCGGAATGAATTGTATTTTTATTCGCGAAACCGCCAATTTGATAAACACAAATTATTAATCATTGGAAAGCAAGTTGAAAACCCAAATACAAAAAATTAATAAATTGAAGAAAATTCGTATGCAATTTTTTTTGTTATATCTTTTGCTTGCAGAAATGTAAACTCCGTTACAACAAAAAAATTAAAATTGTGCAAAAAAAGTTATTGCGACAACTTGTAGAAGAGATTTTTTGCAACTAGGTTTATAATGACTAAACTTACTGATTCCAATAAGAAAAAAGCGAAATATTAACACTTTTTGCTTCTCACAAATTTGGCCCAAAAACTCATCACATTTTTTGATTTCACCCATATATATGTATATATATGTAATTACATCTAACTACGTACTATTCTCACTTCTGTAATACACCGAAAAAAAGATGCTAAATTAAAGAATAATAAATTTAAAAATAGTTTTATATTAACAAATTCTCTTCATTTTTGGTAAAAAAAACAGGGTTGGCAGGCAATACCGCAAGAATACCGTTATCCGTATACCGTTAAAACCACTTCAACTGACTACCGTTACCCCCAAAATACCGTTACCGCAATACCGTTATCTTTAAAATACCGTTAACGTTATTTTAAATTCTTTGCTTTTGGTAATTGCACGTTGTTATTGAGTATTTTACATACATTAAATTGCTAATATTGTTTTGCTTTCATTTGATTTGTTTTTTGTAAAAATTTAAAGTATGCATCGAGTTAACGGACTATAGTTACACTTAGAATACTGTCACCGAAATAACTGACATAACATTAACCTTAAAATACCGTTACCTAAATAACCAAAATACCGTTATCCTTAAAATACTGTTACCGAAATAACTGCAATACCACTAACATTAAAATACCGATACCCAAATAGCGTTTCCCTTAAAATACCGTTATTGAAATAATCTAAAATAGCGTTGCCCTTACCGATAACCCCATCGATTCGGTTACCATCCATGCTTGTAACCGTTTGTTAGCGCTAAGAGGATTAGGCATTTATAAACGTATCTTATGTACATCGAATATGTCTTAAATTACTGACTTTTATAAAGATTTTAATATTATTGAATATATTTTAGTACATGTTACTGGTAAAATAAATAAAACACAATTTAAATTGAATAAAATTTCAGTTAAAAGCCGGTCTACTGACATTTTTATTTAATTAAACAATTTTTTTTATTTGTTTTGACTATCAATAACTGAATATCAGAAACTGTAAAATCAACTTACATTTAATTTATTTTTCTCAAAAAATAACAAACAAAACGGTGCGAAGAACTAAATTTATATTTGATTTTACTAAAAAATTTAAAATAAAATAATAACTGTATTGTTGTTTTTTTATTTCAAAATAACAAAATAACTTTTTTTATAAATTTTTTAGTTTTATTTTAAAACAGTAAACATTGACTAGAAAATTTTACTGTTACAAAATATACATATTTTTATTTGGTTAAATTTTTAAATAACTTGTGAAAAAAGTTAAATATTATTTTTCTTCTACGAACAACTGTTATTACTTTTAAAAATAACTGAATGGAAACAACTAACAAAAAGTGACTTTATTTTGTGAGTGTAGTTTTTCTTAAAGAGATTTAGAAATTAAAACACTACCGGTTATAATCGTCAAAAAGTTGATTATTGTATTTTTTTGTTTTTAATTTTTTGTCTTTTCACTAAAAAAAATTAACAAAATTATTTTTTCATAAATTGTGCACAAGAGCCGATTTTAATAAAATATGAAAAAAGCTTAAAAATATGTATTTTTAGCAAAAAGTTTAGAGCCCTAGTGAGTAAAGTGACATCTCTCCGAATTTGCGATTATTGGGGATTATTTTTAAGGGGGGTAAATACTGTAACAACAGCATTTTAAAGGGCATATTTGAACGGTTGTCAAAATTTCAATTAACAATATTTTGAATATCTTATTTTTTTATTTAAAAATCATACTATTGTTGTATTTTTAAAAAATATCAGTTTTATATTTCAGCCAAATCGCCAGAGTTGCCACTTCATTACTGGTCTTTTTTAAAAAAGGCAAAATCGGCTGCCACTGTGCAGCCTTCATTAATTATCGGAAAATAACATTGTAAAGTGATTCTTAATCCCAGATAAATTCTCTAGTCCTTACCGTGGCCCGATTTTTATTTTTAAAATTTTTTAAACAAAGTTGCCACACAAACTTAAAAATTCCAAAAAGGCAAGAAAAAACACATTTGCTCGGGGATATAGAATTCATTTGACCAAAATTCAAAAAAAGGGCCACGATAAGAACTAGAGTTTTTGTTGCCTATGAAAGAAAAAAAGCCAGATCGATATCGGTTAACCCGCATTGGCTATACAGTGGCAGCTGATTTTGAACTCAGGGTTGTGGGAAAACGCGTTTAAAGATTAAAATTAATTTTACGCTAAGAAAACTGCAAAATTTCAAAAAACCGTGTATGAACAAAATTTATATCTCGCAGTTTTCTGCATGTACACTAGGCCGGGGCGATTTGTGGGGAGGCAAAAAAATCGCCCATGGCTCAGGGAAAATCGTATTCTAGGGATCAATATAAGAAACTTTGCCGAAGGAACCATACCTCTAAAACGAATTCTACTACCAACTGTTGACTTTTGTCCTGTAGGGTCAAGTTTTGAAAAATCACACTTTGACCCATTTGGAGTGCCCCAATCGAGTCCAAATGTATGACCGACCCCCACTAACTTTGGAGGGCCGATCCACCCATGCCAGTGGCACACCCCCTGGAACTCCCCTGGGGGGTTCCCCATACAAACATTTTAAAAAATCACCATTTTTGGCACTTTATTTTATTATTTTTTATTTATTTTATTTATTTTTATTATTTTATTTATTTTTTCTCCTTAGAAATTTATTTAGTCAGAACATATGTAAATGAAAAAATTAATTTAACTTAGTAATAGAAAAGAAAAAATAAAAAATTACTGTTTGAAGTCTTTTTTGCTTTCAAGTCTGGGCAATTTCGCACGGCTCTCTAATGTCGTCGCCATAACAGCCTCTACATTTTCCGGTATAACTCGTTTGGAAACGCTAGCTAGCAATTGAACGTGTCGTTCTGTTTCTTGTATGTGTGATGGAATTTTTGGATCATTAAACGGTGGATCATCTTGATTTAAATATTCTTTCAAAGTATCGTATGGAATGCTTCGCGTGAATGGTGGTTCAAATACGTCATTTATGTCATTCATATTGATCATTTCCGTGTAACTTGTGCAATAAAAGTTTATATCTAGTTTTTTATAAGCTCTAAGTCCCGTTGGGTCGTCAACATCGGTTCGATAGCGTAGAATTATCTTGATAGCACAGTCGCGCTTTTCCTTGCTATCATCAAACAACATTGATAACAAGATATTTTCCGAATGCGCATAATATGAATTATCTGTAATTACTTTATTGACAATTTTGCGTAAACGAGGTTCTAGAAATCTTGACCAACTAATGAATTTGAAAAATAATCTACTACCGTACACGACAGAGCTGTAATACTTGATATTGAAGTACATTGGCACATAACATGTAATTATAAATTCAACCAGTATTCTTAAATTTGCATCTGGATTTTCCGTTGTCACATATAATCGTAATAGTTTAGCGGCCTTGGTGAGCCACCGAGAATGTACAATTTTCCCTGGTTTGATGTTTGCCAGATCCACTGAAACCACGCCGCTAGAAATTGCATGGGCCATGTCGTATAAGTACTTGGAATCGGTGGAAAATTCAATTTTTTCTGGAGCAGGGGGCATATTTTTCAACTCAATTTTCTGAAAGCCGTCCACCACCTGAAAATATATAAAAATAAAACAATTAAAAACGGTTGACAATTATAATAAATGAGTGATAGCAATAACTTACCGGACGAGTTTCACAAGTTTCGATTTGACGGCTCAATTTTCCGGTTGCCGATCTTGGTCCAGTGCTGGTTGATTTATCCAAAGCTTCAAACAAATGCCGAAACGGAAGTTCGTTGAAGTGTAGAAGGCAAACGAACCAATGCAATGGTCTTTTTAACAGCAATTCGAATCGTCGTATAATTCCACCGTTTGGGCCAGTGTTTGTTGGCTCACCGTCAGTGCATATGCCAATTAATGCATCCAGTGATATATTTTTATCGTTGAAAAAATCATTTAATTTGGTTGTTTTGTATTCAGCGGTTTCATGTTCCAGTCTTACGTAACCAATCAATTCAGAATTCGGTTCTCTCAAAATAACAAGACGAGGTTCTTTTACCATTCTAGTATGATACTTCTCATCAATTGTATCTCTCGTTAAAGTATCATCTTTTCTGCCACCGAATGAAAATGCTAACAAATTGGTATCATCTAACCGTTTGCGAAGCACTTCTTGTCTGCATTTCTCTTTTTCTCGGCGAACTTTCGATTTATCCATGATGAGAGGTTTGCCATGGATATCTTTCATTTTAAAATCTTGGAAAAGAGCTGTTCCCATTGCTGATGCTACTCTATCAGGCACGCCAAATCTGTCACATACCAAGGCAAAGTTAAAACAATCGTATCTCTGTGTGTATTGTGAACTTGTGCTTATATCCAAATCTTCTTGAACCGGTGGCGGTGCGTATGTTGAATCATCGGGATCTTGGTATGTTGGCATTGATGACATAGACGTTGCTCCTTGCTCTTCAATTTCCATCGCAAATCCATCCATTGTTAGACTTTTTTGATTATGTTGATCGTGCATAAACTCTTTGAGGCGTTCGGGAACCAAACCGCATGCACATGAAGCTGCCTTCAAATCGCATTTACATGTTCCAATGAAAAAAATTGTTTCTAGAGATTTTACATACTCTGTAAATTGTTGGGGTTTGTTTCTTCTCTTGATTTGCTCTTGATATTTGTCAAGCAATCTATTCAATTTATTACATACACTTTTTTTCAGCATTATTTCCATACCAAGTTTTTCCCAAATTCCAATCAACTTATCTTGTACTTGAATAGTGAATGCTTTATAGGACAACTTTTTTTGTTCGCTCAAGTAAAAATAATATCTCAAGATATCCAGATGGGTTGGTAAATTAAGATCAGTCAAATCAGTAGACACACCAAAAACAGTAACATCATGCCTGGGTATATGACTCATTGGGTTTTCGATGTTGTTATTGCTTCATCTTGCGGTGTAGAGGATGGTGGATTCATTGTAAACTTCTTGATTTGGAATGATTTTTTTAAAATATTTTTTTATCTCAAATTAGCACTTCACACTTCGAGTTCTTCACAACGACTTAATGCATTCACAAAAACTGTTGCGTTATATATGGTCTAGGAGACGAGGTAATAAGAATGAAATGGTAATTTCAATTCTACCTGTAACCGATTTTGTTGTCAAAACTGCCCATAAAGTACTTACATGTAAATTAAACGTTAATCTGACTACAAATTCTGTAAAGCAAGTGCGTCTTTTATTACTTCTGGAAAATCCTTTATGATAATTTTATGCTCAATTCTACCTGTAACCGATTTTGTTGTCAAAACTGCCCATAAAGTACTTACATGTAAATTAAACGTTAATCTGACCACAAATTCTGTTAAGCAAGTGCGCCTTTTATTACTTCTGGAAAATCCTTTATGATAATTTTATGCTCAATTCTACCTGTAACCGATTTAGCTTAAGTAAGTTTACGACATGCAGCTGTGTCTTGTGGTGGCTTAAAAAACCCACACAACCTATTTTACGACCTGCAACAGAACGACACGTTCAATTGCTAGCTAGCGTTTCCAAACGAGTTATACCGGAAAATGTAGAGGCTGTTATGGTGACGACATTAGAGAGCCGTGCGAAATTGCCCAGACTTGAAAGCAAAAAAGACTTCAAACAGTAATTTTTTTTATTTTCTTTTCTATTACTAAGTTAAATTAATTTTTTCATTTACATATGTTCTGACTAAATAAATTTCTAAAGAGAAAAAATAAATAAAATAAATAAAAAATAATAAAATAAAGTGCCAAAAATGGTGATTTTTTAAAATGTTTGTATGGGGAACCCCCCAGGGGAGTTCCAGGGGGTATGCCACTGGCATGGGTGGATCGGCCCTCCAAAGTTAGTGGGGGTCGGTCATACATTTGGACTCGATTGGGGCACTCTAAATGGGTCAAAGTGGGATTTTTCAAAACTTGACCCTACGGGACAAAAGTCAACAGTTGGGGGGTAGTAGAATTCGTTTTAGAGATATGGTTCCTTCGGCAAAGTTTCTTATTTTGATCCCTAGAATACGATCATAATCGCCATGGGCGATTATTAAATCGACCCGCCCTAATGTACACCAAATTTAAGAAGAATCGGATAAAGAGTATATTATATATTAACCAAAATATTCTTAAAAACGATGGTAGAGAATTTATTTAACATTTCATTTTGGCCAAAATCTTTTGTTTGGTACATTTTTTAATTTGTTTTGTATTTGTTTTTTATTTTTTATATACATTGATTACTTTTATGGCTTATAAAAAGCAATCAGTACCTGCCTCATATAACGTGCTTTCGCCCACCATCGAGGAATCGTCATTGGCTTTTCTTTAAAGACTGCGTGCAATTTTGCATCTTTGGATGTAGTTTTTTCCTTTCTGTTCTGCTGTATTATGCGAAATAAGATTTATAATAAAGACAATGATAAAAAACGCTCCCAAAAAATGTTGTGTACAAATTTAATGCATAAAATATTACTTTGTGACTAATATATATTTTACAAAAAAAACAAGTGGAAATTTTATTTCATCGAATTTTTAATTGATATTTTCTGAGCATATACTGAAGAGTATGCTCTATCGAAATAAAATATAAAAATATTTCGAAAACAAAATTTTTCCTAGAGTCGATACCCCCCTTAAATAAAATTCTTAAGGTGACTCACAGCTCTGTTATGATGGGCTGTGACTGTCACAAGTCTTTCTTAGCACTAAAATAATAATAATAACAATTTTCCATATAAAACAACAAACAAATTAAAAAATTTAAATTTTATTTGTTGTCAATATTGTAATGGTGTCGATGCCAGGTCTTATTTTTTTTAATTTTTTAAATCTCCTCCAGCGATATATCGCTGAGCAAGAGATTTAAAATATTCTAGGTATACAAGTTTGGTATTACTATATTTTGGAGGACAATGGGCGGCCGATATAACACGAGGGCCATGAATATCTTCGACTAAAATATAGGTTGCTTGAATAGAATTTTTAAAATTTTGGATTTTGGTGCATTTGATGTGGGTGAAATCAAAAAATGTGATAAGTTTTAGAGCCAAATTTGTGAGAAGCAAAAAGTGTTAATATTTCGGTTTTTTCTTAATGGAATCAGTAAGTTTAGTCATTATAAATCTAATTGCAAAAAATCTCTTCACAAGTTGCCGCAATAACTTTTTTTTGCACAGTTTTAATTTTTTTGTGGTAACGGCGTTTACATTTCCGCAAGCAAAAGATATTACAAAAAAAAAATTGCGTACGAATTTTCTTCAATTTATTAGTTTTTCGTATTTGGGTTTTCAACATGCTTTCCAACAATATACAATTTGTGTTTATCAAATTAGCGGTTTCGCGAATAAACATACAATTCATTCCGCGAAAAATCTTTTTATTTTTTTTTTAATTTTGTATTTATGGTCCTTTTAAATGCTTTTCAAAAATATAACATTTTTTAAAATCCAATCAACGGTTGCGAAGTTACAAAATAATATATTAAAAATATAACATTTCGCGATCAAAAAATTATTAACCCTTTCGCAAGTGGCGTACATTATAATGTACGTCGACTTCATCAACACGTCACTGATTGGAATTTTAACCAAAGCGCAATTCACTTACTATTATCGGTTCGTTATTTTGTTCTTATTAAAATTGTATGCAGGCTGTGAAATTTCAAAACAACATGAGATCAGTAGAGTGCGTTTTGTCTTGTGATCATCAACGCTGCTGATAATGTTTAAATTTAAAAGTTAAAAAAAGGCTAAAGTTTAGTCTCAAAAATTGCGTGATGAATAAAATTCAAAAACTCGAAAGATTTTATGTAGAGATTAGTAATAGAAATTTCTAATTGATTAGTAATTTCTAATTGATTAGTAATAGAAATAATATAAAATTAAAATTTTAAATAAATTTTAACCCGCTCGGGGTCGGCAGCATGTTAATGTTTGAAATTAAATTCCAAATATCTCCGCTAGCGGCTGCCGGAAAGCCATAAAAGTAATACATACTATTTCTTGGGCATAGACAAAGAGATACATATAGAGAGAGAGGATCCTTCCTATGACTCTCTTATATTTTTAGCGAACTCGGGCGAACAAACAAAAACCGGGTGAAAACAGTTTGCGCACACAAAAGATGCTGTGAGTACTGTGAGGGGAAAATGTGATGACGTAAAATTTCCTTTTTCATTATTCTTCTTTGAAATGAGTGTTGTCAACTTCTAACTCAACATCATTACCACAATGAAGTACACAATTTATACAAAACTTGATTAATCCACGAACAAATTTTTAATAACTATGCTTTCATCATTTTCCCTACAGGCATTTTTTGTGTATGAATTATATACTCTCCACGTAAAATAATTTTCTCTGCGATTGATTTTGAAGATAATTTATAAAAAAAATATTAAACCTAATGTGTGGTGGAGACACTACATTATTTTACAATTTTATTGCGTATTTTATTTCATTTTTAGACACTACATTATGTTTTTTTTTCGATTCCTAGCGCTTTTTATTTTAAATTTTGTGTTTTTCGGTCAAAAATGCTAACAGTGAACACAGTAAATTAAATTATGACGCATTAGGAAATTATCTCGTTCCCCTTAATGGTATCTAATTTCCCCGCAATTCCCCTGTATTATAGTTAGAATTTCTCCTTAATTTACGCTCTTTGATTTTACAAAAGCAAAATGTGTTATTTTGCTTGTGCCCGAGTTCGCGAACAAATAAAAAGAGAGCCCATTGAGCGAGACAAGGGGGGATCGATACCCCAGTAACTGACTTTACATTTGGTTACTGTTTTCGTTTTCTTTAAGAAACGCTTTGTCAGAATTTTCTTTCCGAAACAAAATCGTATGATTCCTACAAGGTGAATCCAAATATGACATTGTTTTTCTTACTCATTAAATAGTTTGGTGTAAAAATTAGGAACGGAATTTACGACATTTTTTCAAATCTTACTAAAGACATCCTTTTTCATCTCGAAGGAGTAACATGTTGCGGAAAAACTTAAAGTCTGTTATACTACATGATTACCTACAGTCCAACGATCATTGGAGTATAAATAACATTATACTTTTCCCAATATAATTAATAGATAACTCCAAAATTCTGGTGTATGCATTTTGATCAAAAATTATGACGAAAAATCGTTACAGAGTTGAAGTTGTTACGAAAAAGTTTGTAAAATGTATTAATCTTTATTAAAAACGGCACTTTTCCTCTTCATAAAAATTCTTGCAGTTGGTGTTTAGCTTCATTTGTTATTAAGATACTAGCTGACCCGACAGACGTTGTCCTGATGAAAATAAATTTCTTTGACGATTGATTGCAAGTATAATATCTTGGCATTTCGGAGTATAGCAGCGTTCGGGAAAATTAATCATTCAGGCACATTTCAAAAAATCTGATTAATGTTGTAGTAGGCGGTAGATCAAGTCGTTGTAATACATTCTCCTCAGTAAAGTACACTCTTTGACCATTTTCCAGATGTACGGCTAAATGAATAACAGTTGGATGTCTTTCATGAATGGCAAACCAAAAAATGCGGCAAATTGCTTCGTTACTGCTAACATAGCGACCCATTTGAAATTGAGTGACTTCATCGTTGGCATTCTCCATACTAACTCCAATCACAGCCATATCACTGCCTTTGGTCACATATTTGCAGATATATTTGATGGATTTTACCGAATGGCAAGATTCGACGTTGATATTTGCTTTGAATGTTTTGGAGAGTATTGGCGAATACGGAACAATCCAACGGTTATTAATTTGAATGTCGTGTTGATTCACTTTCATCATTATTGATCTTCCATTGTCCGCAGTTGAACGACGACGATACAGTGGGCAACCGTCATTTCCGGTAATTGTTTGTGCTACTAATGGCCGTGGGAAACGCTTCGAACATTTGCCGTCGACCATACACGGAGAATTGATATTTAATGATCCACAGGGGCCATGAATCATGTTCTTAGTAACAACCTCATGCAAGCCTGGATCTTCTACTTCATCAGGAATTTCAGCTGATATCACATCATCGATTTCATTCGGTCTTATCTTCTCAATCAACCAAATGAGGATATGTGATGTGGCAATTCGCGTTTTTGCCACTCCACTGAATACATCCAGCAGCGCGTCTCGCCGAACACGCGATACTTCACAACGAAATCCATCAGTGATTTTAATTTTTGTTTGAAGGCTCTCGCGGTGACGTCATGACCATCGATGGGTGATGGGCCAGGAAATAACTTTTGCCGAATTTCTATCCACTGCGGATTGCAAGTGAAAGTTATGAATAAATCTGCTGTGTCGTAGTGTCGAACGTACGACATGGCATTCTGATCATATTCATGCATATGTCGAGGACTTCCGACGTACGTTGCTGGGAGAATCGTCATGCGGCCAACATTCTGTGCGTTTTTTGGACTACCAGTAATGACACCCACTTACCTTCTGCATTATTTTAAAATATATCATAATTACTCAGTGTAGAAAATCATTACCAGATATGTGGTTATGTAACTACATACTTGGTAATGGTAACTAGTTACTTTTGCTATTACATTTCTTATTACCTTTATATGGCGATGTCGCGAAAAATAATGAGTTGTCGTTACACACCAGCATACGAAAAACCAAAAAATATATCGTTACCTATGTGCTTACCAGTACTGACAAAAATAATGAGTCTAAAAATAGATTTTCAAAAAAATAAATTACCAATGTGAAATTCGAAATATATATGAGCATACATGATCATACATTGGCTCGTATGTGATCATGCATGGGCATACATTGTCATATACGTACATGCATAGTTCAATGTATGACCATACATGATCTCATATATTTCCATATATCTTTGGATCCGAAATTTGAGGGTATATGACCGTACATGTTCATATATGACCATATATGCTCACATATGATTCATGTATGCTCATATATGATCATATATGACCATATACCTTCATATACCCTCAAATTTCGGATCCAAAGATATATACCAGTACTGACAAAAATAATGAGTCTAAAAATAGATTTTCAAAAAAATAAATTACCAATGTGAAATTCGAAATATATATGAGCATACATGATCATACATTGGCTCGTATGAGATCATGTATGGTCATACATTGAACCATGCATGTACGTATATGACTATGTATGCCCATGCATGGTCACATACGACCCAATGTATGATCATGTATGCTCAAATATATTTCGATTTTCACATGGGTATATAAAAAAAAATATTTTTTATTGTATTTTTTTTTTTTTTTTAATAAAATTTGCTGGTGCGGGAATCGAACCTGGATCTACAGATTGCCAGTCAACAGCTCTACCATCTGAGCTATATCGACATGTAATATTTAATAGATAAAAACATAATTGACCTGCAGCACACAAGTAAGCTTACTCGCCAACATACAAAAAATCAAAAAATATGTGGTTACATATATCCTTACCAGTGTTTAAAAAAATTGAGTCTAAAAATAGATTTCAAAAAATTTTCAAAAAAATCTAAAAAATTATTTTCTATTTGAAATAATGATAAAAATAAGTCATTATCAGTAACTCATTATTATATGTTTTAAAATAATGCAGAAGGTAAGTGGGTCATGTCATTACCGTTTCTACACTGGGTAGTTACTGATAATGACTTATTTTTATCATTATTTCAAATAGAAAATAATTTTCAAGATTTTTTTTTAAATTTTTTGAAATCTATTTTTAGACTCAATATTCTTTAAACACTGGTAAGGATATTTGTAACCACATATTTTTTGTATGTTGGGGAATAAGCTTACTTGTGTGCAGTAGGTCAATTATATTTTTATCTATTAAATATTACATGTCGATATAGCTCAGATGGTAGAGCTGTTGACTGGCAATCTGTAGACCCAGGTTCGATTCCCGCACCAGCTAATTTTATATAAAAAATCAAAATACAATAAAAAATATTTTTTTTTATAAAATTTATTTTTTTGTAAATCTATTTTTAGACTCATTATTTTTGTCAGTACTGGTAAGCACATAGGTAACGATATATTTTTTGATTTTTCGTATGCTGGTGTGTAAGCATAACTCATTATTTTACGCGACATCCCCATATAAAGGTAATAAGAAATGTAATAAGAAAAGTAACTAGTTACCATTACCAAGTATGTAGTTACATAACCACATATCAGGTAATGATTGTCTACACTGGGTTGTTGCCCAGCAAAAACAGACATTACCGAGTAAGTAGCACACAAAGGGTTTCACTACTTACCAGGCTATTTACTGGCAACATTACTTTTGTTCGCGATGTCCAAAAATTCATGGGTGGTCATTACCCTCTCGCTTACAAAAAACGTACAAATAACGAGTTACCCATAGTGAAAGAATAACTAGTTACTCACAAAGATAGAATAAATGGTTACTCAGAAGTTAGGAAATAAGTGGTTACCCTATATTGTGAAATACATAGTTGGTCATATTGGAAATATAACTTTTTTCCTCGGAAAATTTTCTATTCATTTGGGAAAATATTCGAAATAATTTAATAAATAAAATATTAAATTAAAAAACTAAATCAGTACTTATTTAATCAATTACCAGTAAGTGATTACGTTGCGAGTATATATAAGTACTCCTATAATTTATTATCAGTAAGTCATTATTTTGTATTTTAAAGTAACGCAAAAGGTAATGACCTATCATTACTTGGTAATCCGTATTGTAATTACGGATTACCGTATGGTAATTACGGATTACCAAGTAACATTACCATGTTTTTGCTGGGTGGTTATACGTGAATGGATGTCACTACATTGCTACATCTGTTAAAACAACAGAGTAGTATATTGGAAGATGACAAAGCAAATTGTGATCAATTTATTGTTGTTGTTTTTTCTTTGATATTTTGAATTTTTAATAACGCTCCTAGACGAGAACAAGAAATTCTCATTGAGTTTGTAATTTAACTTAACAAATATTTCTAGAAATTCTAAAAACGTCGTGCCCTGATGACTTCCTTAGGCATATAGGCGTACCTAGACCATTTTTCTGGGGTGGGCAAGGGCCCCACTTATGTTTAGCAATTTATTTGCCAATTCTCAGACCCTTAATCTAAAAAACACTTTCGACATTATGCTTGCGATTTTTTCATACAAAAAAAGACTTTTAAAAATAACTCCCTCCCTTTTGATAAAATTTTAAACATTTTCAAATGTTTTTTATAGAAAACTCTGAAAAATGCATCCTTTCTTCTGAAGAAAACCTATATGCTCAGAATAGTATAAAATTTTGATATTTGATGGAGAAAATAAATCTAAGATCAACCTGTCTTATATTTTCTTTCACCTCTGGCGAACCTATTCTTACCCCATATTTTGACCACTTAAATTACCGAGGTGATCAAAAACCGACATTTTCTTCGTAGAATTTTTGCTTCTACAACATATTGAAATTTCCTAAAAATAGTACACTCATAGAAATAAATCTGTAAAAATAGCAGAAAGAGTAACTAAAAATTAGTTAAAAATGATGCTGCAGAAGAAACTGTTAAATTAGCAGATTTTTTTTGCTAAATAGAAGTTAAATAAAATCAGCAAAAATAAACCTGTTAAATTTACAGTTTTACAATTTTTTTTAGTAAATATTTTTGCTAATTTAACATTATAGACTGCTATTTGCATTCAACTAAATTTAGCTCAAAAATAACAAAAAATTTTAGATATAACAGTTTCTTTTTGCAGTCTACTAATATTTAGCAAAATTTTCTGTAGATTTTACAATACAATTTGTCATTTTCAATTACCTAAAAGTTAATATAAATATAACTGAAATTCTGCAAATTTAACAGCTTTATTTTTGCTGTTCTTATTTTACTAGTATTTAGCAACAAAAAAACAGTTCTTTCTGGAGCATCATTTTTAACTAATTTTTATTTGCTTTTTCTGCTATTTTTACAGATTTATTTCTATGAGTGTAATACTAACTAATTATTCCTTTAAAAAACTATTAATTCCAAGGAATTATATAGCCAGAACTAAGATCGATTTGTTTTTTAAATATTATTTAAGTAAGAAGTTTTAAACAACATTTCCTATTTAAGAAATATTCAGACAATTTTATATTAGTGCTGGCTGTAAAACTGACCCTTAGATTCCAACAAATTATCTTCGTAGGAAACTAGAAGACATTTTCCCAATCAAAAACTGAGGATTAACTGATATTTAAAAAAAAATAATCATAGAACAAGAATTATAGACAAATTTTTTAAAATTCTGGGGTGGGCAAAGCCCACCCCAGACCGGTCTAAGCCCGCCAATGCTTAGGCAAGAATGAAATCCGGATAGAGACATGCTTTTTACAGATTTTTTTCACAATTTCTTAAATAAGTTTTGGGATTTTAGCACGTATAATTACTTCCATGGGTGGTCACTACACTTTCGCTTACAAAAAAAAAAAATTAATGAATATGTGGTTACCCAAAAGTCAATAGATAAGTGGTTACCAAAAAGTTAGGGGATAAGTGGTTTCTCTGCATTTAAAATAGTTCGGCGCTAGAACTTCGTGGAGAAATATGCTTAAGGGGGTTATCGACTCTAGGAAAATGCTCCGAAAATTTCAATAAAAAATTCGAAGAAATTAAATTTTCACATGTTTTTTTGTAAAAAATGTTTTAGTCGCAAAGTATTACTATATGTGGTAAATTTGTGTGTAACACTTTTTGTAATACATTTTTCAAAGTGATTTAAATGTGCTTTTTATAATGTCTGAAATAGCATATTTTTGAGGCAAGTTTATTGTTTAGCCTTTACAGAGCCCATTTCAGAACCTAGTGTGTAACAAAAGCTTCAATTTATTATTATTTTTAGGGCAATACATATTAAGGAAACACTTCTTTTGCATCTGAATCAATTCCATTAAGTCAAAATCAGACAAAACCAATTTTTTTTTTGAATTTTTGTTCAACATTTTTTTAAATAAATTTTTTAACATGTTTACTTCAGTCGTTAAATTCGAAAAAGCTACGATACTGAATTAAATAAGATTAATACATTAAGACCGAATTTTTGGGATGTCAGTTAAACTTGGTTTAGTTAAACCGAAAACGAAAAATAAAATAGATTTTAGAAGCAGTATTCCAGTTATAAACTGCGTTAAACTAAGTTTAAAGATAATCTACATCCTAAAAGCTGTGCCTAAAAGTTATATGTAACCCTCTGATTGATTATTTTTTTTAAAAACATTACTCAAGGAATTTTCAAAATATTAAAGCGTACTAGGAAACTATTTTTTTCATTTTACAACTCTACAGTAATAAGGGCATCATTATAAATTTGCTGAATCCGCAGATCTATGATTGAAATTTTTTTCCAACGCTATAATTTGCAATCGTGATTAGTTAAATTCTTATGTTAAAGAATTTCATTTCGCAAAATTTTAACTTTAACTAAAATTTGGATCTTTAATGTACATTTTAAAGTTGACGGCAGTTATTTTTTTAAATCTATTTTTAAGTTGAAGAAATAATTTATTTTTTGTCACTATAGAATTATTTATTTAGCTTGATTTTACGAATTTTAAGGTGTAATAGCAATTAAAGCAAATCGACATTTAAAGCAGGTGACATTTATAGAACTTTTAATGTATAAGCAAAGGTAAGGGACCAACCTCTGTTAACGAACCTCTTGATTGGCATGTTTTAAACGATAAAATATGTTAACATTGCAACAATTTTTATTAACATATTTCTTTGGTGCACGGTGCAAAAGCACGCGAGCGACTTCATAGAGCCTTAACAATACATTTTAATTGTTAACTTTTATATATTTGCATTTAGTGAAAAAAAGAATTCATATTTGGGTCATAGTCCAGGAGGTTCAATGGGATCCAATTCTTTATTTCCTTCCCTTTTTCAATGGGAACTGTAATTGAAGTATTTTTTAAAATATGTACGAATAATTAAAAAATATGTAAATAATCGTAAAATAATAAAGTACGTTAATAAAATTAACTATTTTGTTTTTTTAGAGATAAAAAATGGAATCTCTAATAAATTCGTAATTTACAAACAAATGCATTTACAAGAAAAAAAAAAACATTATATGTGACAGCGCATAGAGAAAGGGACCTAAGGGTAAAAAATCAATTTTTTTTTTTTTTTTTTGTGGACAACATCTGAGCATCGAATGAGACCGATCCCATGCTCTCCTGACCTTAGGTCCCTTTCTATCCTTAGGTCCCTTTCTATTTTTCGTGTCACATATATACATTTTTGAAAGTTGTTTTAAAGCACATACATTCGAAGCAGAAAAAGAGCACTTATCGCTCCATTGTAACCAATTTAAAAGTTGTTTGTTTTGAATGACTTACACATATTTTTGCTGGGGATAAATACAAAAAAATAATTTTCATATTTGAATACGAAAATCGCAGATTCAATAAAAAAAATTATTGAATTTCCTGTGATGACGATTTTTGAAGAATTGATAATGAAATTTTTAAGATATTGTAAGTTGAAATTATTTTGTTTTTCGGTCAATAAAGAAAGTTGCTGATTTGATAAAACAGATTTATTGAATTCTATGTGACTTTTTAATAAAATTAAGTCTTGATTTAATAAAAAGTTTTATTAATTTTTTTAATAAAAAACATAAAATTTAATTTAAACTTATTTATTGAAAAATAAAAAAATATTATAAATTCAGAAAATTTTAAATAAAATATTTCTCCGAAGTTTTAAACATATGAGACTCAAACGATGCTTATTAAAAGCTATTTATGGTAAAAATTACGAAACCTTTTTGGAGGGACTTTTGGATACATTTTTTGTCGTTTACAATAATTTTTGTAATAATTCGTTATGTAAATTAAACAAAATTTTTTGCCGAAATGACCCGCAAATACGATTTTAATTATTAATTTAGTATTGCCTATCACGTGGTGATAGGTAAAATTTTTGTTAAAAATGAGTCATAACCTTAAACTACATGTTACTTTTTAATTGAAAACATGGCATTTTATAAGTTTTACCTTCATCATATATTATAAATTAATTAGTTATAATAAATTTATAATGAATGTTCTTTACTTCGACTCTAGATCATAAATTAATATTACTTTCTGTTTAAATTATTTTTCAAATTAAAGAAAGATGATACAATTTTCACAAGTAAATTACAAAGAATAAAAATTTGAAAGAATTCGATAAGGCCAGCAATACAGAATACGTAGCGAAAGCCTAAAATGCTTTCGCTACAAAGCCATCATCAGTGTCGTTTGTCTTGAATGGGTTAATAATAGATGATCGTCTACTTATGTGACAGTTGAAAGCAAATCGAATATGTTAACAACAACTCAAATTAGACTAACGTCAACGAAATCTAACAATGCTATTTTTATCCTTTACTATTATTATTACTCTTTTTTGCTTTGAACCTTAATTCTTAAGGTATTTCAGCTGGTTCTATTCAACTCTGTGTATGATAACCACAGATTTTTGAATTACAACGAACCGTTAAATTTAAATATATATAATTTAAATTATATTTTTGCACTGTGTCATGTGTTTTTTAAGATGAATGAGGGAATTAGTTGATCTTTTATTCTGGTAAATGAATGTACTTTAGTTTGACTCTAGATCAATAAATTAAATTTGTTTATTGGAAATGAAAATTTATTCATTTGTTATTATCAGGGCAAGGACTTTTATGCACTAAAAAATCGAAAATATGCACTATAAAATGGAAAATATGAACTTAAATATGCATTTATAACGAAATATGCACTAAAAACCAAAAAATATGCAATTGAAAATAAAAGTTTTTTTTATTTATATGTATTAAAAACTGACATAAACGTAAAATTCAGGTATCGGTTACAATAAGCTTGTTCGTTTACTTACTACAAGTTACTATATTTAATACAGCTGGAAAAATTCAATACAAAAAGTACACAAAACATTGCAATTGTAGTAAAAGTAGTAAGAAATTGGAGTAAACGAACACACTGAATATGTCTTCAAATCAGTGTTGCCAATTTAGCATATATAATGCTAGATTTAGCATTTTTTAAATCATTTAGCATGTAATGTAATACATGTATCTAGCATATAGCATTTTTTTCAGCATTTTTCCAAAAAATGTAGCATTGTTTATATTTTTATTTTGTGTTTTTTAGAATATTTTGCATTAATTTGAATTTTTGCTATAAAAATATTATTGATGTTGCTTTCGATATAAAAACGCAACAAACAGTATTAAATCAACCTTTTTCCAGGGTTCTCGTATAACAATTGAACTGCAATTTTTATAGTTTTATAATAACATGTTAAAAGTGGTACTTTTAATCTATTTTTATTTTTTTTAACTATTTTAATTAAATTTTACATTTCCATTGTATTTTTTATTACATTCTCTACCTTATATAGTTAAATTAATACCAAATTTTATTATATAAAATATATTGAAATAATAAATTACCAGTTTCAAAATCACAGTTTATTCTAACCCTTATGAATAATCTTTATTCCAACCCTCGTTTTTGAATAATTATCTCTTATTTTTCAATTTAAGTTTAAATATAACCGAATATGAAAAAGAAATATTTTTTTTACTTATAGAGTAAGTACTAGGAACTATTTTTATACGTACAATTTAACTACACTGTGCTAGTCGCAAATTTTAACACGCTGGGCACCCTACTGGTAAAACTAATTCGGGTACGCTGAATTCAATGGTTATAGCCGTTTTTCAAAGTTAGCTCTCGTATTGGCGATGTTCGGAATTTTTGATAAAAACAAAAATAATTTAAAGAATGGAGTTTAAAATAGAATTAATAGAATTACAAAATGTTGATAAGGTTCATTTTTAATCTCTGCAATTTTTAGTGATTATTTAAGGTTTGGGTCATAGCGTTTTCCTATCTTTTAAGAATTTTAGTGAATTTTGATTTTTTTCCCTGTAACACCTGTAAACTTTTTCATTTAATCATACCAAAATCTTACAATTTAAACCAACACCACAAAAAGTAATAAACTTGACCGTGAAAATTATTTTTTTAAAGAATTTCATGAAGATAAGCACAAAGATGCAGAAATTTGAAAACGGAAAACAGAGCATGCAATAAAAACCATAAAATTAATTTGGAGTAGATAAATTAAGGCAGAACGGGAAATTTATATTATCCGCCAAAGTATTCCACATTACCTTCTATTTTAGAAATAAAACATTTTGGGGTACTTTTGTTTAATCACCTGTAACTTTTTGAGATAAAATATTTTCAATGACACAGTTGGGAAATCAAATACATAATAATAAACTTATTTTAAAGTAGGGCATATACGTTCAATATTATTGAGCAATTTTCAAAAATCAATAAATCAGCACATTTCATTTTTAAATGCTTTGTTCTTATTGGTTGATTTTAAAAACATTGATCACTAACATTGAACGTTTGCCTTAAAAGATTTTTGATTGCTTTTAATTTATATTTTATATAATTTTAGTTAATAAAATGAACAGAATTCATAATCATAGATGACTTATTTCCAGTTTAATTAAAAAAATTCACTAAAATACTTTTTTTTTAACAAATTGCAAAATTTTTTAATAAAATTTCTTTAGCATATTTTTTTCGTTTTTAGCATTTTTATCAAAAAAATCTAGCATTTTTCCCTAAATAAGTTTTGGCAACACTGCTTCAAATACACATAGTTAAATATAGTTTTGTGTGTGGCATTTTACCAGAAAAAAACTTTATTATAAAATAGAACTTAAATATGTGTACTATAAAATCGTACTCACTGTCGTAACTCAGAGAAATTAACTGGCAGAAATTAATGCTCGGGGACAAGTTTCCTTAAAATAATTTCTATAAAATTTTTCAACTTTCTTTTTGTGAGCAATAACACCCGAAAACGTTAGTTTAAAATTACATCTATAAAAAATGTGTTAGTGGGTGACAACATATTGTATACTATGTGTTTCTCTTTCTAGTGTAGTGTTATATTACCAACAGAGCTTCCAAATAATTAATTCTTTAGAATTTTTTTTAGTTTTAGAGTATAATTCTTAAATCGAATTTCATATTTAAAAATATTAAAAAATATGCAATAATGTGCAAAATATGCAAAAATATGCAATAAAAATCATAAAATATGCAATAAAATATGCACTTAAAAGTAAAATATGCAAAAATATGCATTTATAACAAAATATGCAAAAATATGCAACAACAAATCGATGCAATTTTTTTGCAAATTCTTTGATTCGGAAAAGTATTTGGTCAAAATCATTTTTGGGCCACTGACTACAAACATGCATTTGCATGAAAGTCCTTGCCCTGGTTATTATTATTTGGATATCAAATGCATTTTATTGAGTGTTATTTTTAAAAGTTGCGATATTGATAAACATAGTGTTTGAATTAAATACGAAGCGTTATTGTTTTTAACTCTTATTTCAAACAAATCAGTTTGTTAAATTTTTTCTCGTATATTTTTTTGTGTGATAAGAGTCTGTGAGTTTTTTTTCTCGTAATATTGATCAATAATCAAAAAATTCAGTGACTTGTATGGAATTGTCAAGTGAATATTTATTCATTTTAATTTATATAAGTTTATATTTAAACGTTTCGAATTAAATTGCAAATTTAAATTTAAGACAATAATTTATACAGGGTCCGCCAAATAACTTTTTTTTTTTGAAAATGCTATAAAAAAAAAACTACTGAATATTTTCTCAAATTTCTTTTTTTATTTGAAAGTACAATCCTTCCGGTTAATAATGGAAAATAATTTCATTCATATGGCTGCCTCGGCTGATCATGCAGTAGCCTACACGATCGGCCCAATTTTTAAGCACATTATCGATTGTGTGCAGCTGTATTTCACCAATGGCTTCACGAATATTGTCCTTTAAAGCGTCAATTGTCTCTGGCTTGTCGGCGTAACACTTATCTTTGACGGCACCCCACAAATAATAGTCCAACGGTGTCAAATCGCAGCTCCGAGGTGGCCAAACGACATCAGCTCTGCGGCTGATAATGCGATCTTCAAAAACAGGGCACAAAACATCGAGTGTAGCTTCGGCTGTGTGGCACGTAGCGCCGTCCTGTTGAAACCAAATGTTGCCAATATCCTCCTCTTCAATTTTTGTGAACAAAAATTCGTTCAACATGGCCCGATAACGATCGCCATTGACTTCGCACACATTCTGCAACATTGCCATGATTTTCAAAGTAATGTCGCAATATTTCCCTGCGTTGTTCAAGCATACACACAACCATATTCGTTCAGCGAAAGGATAAAACTAATTATCTGTCAAATCAGACATGAGCTAAGTGTTACCATTCACGAAATAAGCACTAGTTGAAAAAAAAACGTTAGATGGCGGACCCTGTATATTCACTGCCATTTTATTATTTTCTTTTTTAGCGAAGCAAACTATTTATATATACACAAAATATATTTGAATTATTAATTTAAATAAATATATTTATATGTTTTTGTATATGAAATATTTCATGTCCTTTAAATAAAAGGTTTTGAGTGTATAGTATTAAAGTTCGGAACTCCATAAATTCGGTTTGAACAATTTTCATACATCGCTGAACGCTCTAATGACATAAAAATATACACAATATTTTTTCTAATGTCGCAAAATGTGGGTACGTTTATGTCTAATATAGTTGCGAGCATAAAAAATGCAACACTACGCTAAATCATCTAAAGCTGTATTTTCGTTCATACCTATCAACGTTAAGTATTTATAGCAAATCTACGTTAAACTGATTGGAGTATCAAATTTTTTTAAATAGTAAGTATTTATGATAGTTCCGGTATAATCGAACGTACTTCAGCAAAATTTTTAGGTAGTAACGCGAAGAAGTTACGCTAGGTGTGAAAATGTATAAACGTTGAGTTTTCAACGTTGATAATTATCCACGTTGTAAGTTAACGTGCATACGAAAAGATATATATTAGTTTTCGTCTAAAAAACGTTTTTATGCACTTTGTGCTTTTTTAAAAGTTAACGGATATAGTTAAGTCGAAAATACAGCTTAAGTATGCTTTGATTTCTTCTAATGGTTTTTTATTTGCGCTTATCTTTTGTTATTATATTCGTTGATGTGTAGTTTCATATTTTAAGTGGTTTGGTTTCCATTAATTATGTGAATTAGTTTTTACGAAACTTTTTTTGAAACTAGTGCCTATTTTGTGCGAGCAAAAAAAATCTGTGGGGTTAAAATTTTTCACAAAAATATTCTACGTAGTGTTTTACATAAGTTCGCTGAACACATCCTATACCTAAAATGGACGATTCACATCGTATCGTATGCCGATTTACAATAAACATTTGCAAAAGGGGAAAATTTAACCCCAAAGAAACATAGGGCCAGTTGTGAACTTTTAAAACACCGATACAGGTTTGCTTTTTTGGTCACCCCTTCCAGAATCAGTTGTCAGAACCTTGATATTTTTTTTTGTGTTGTACAGTATTATTGTATTAAGATTCAAATTAAAAAAGACATAGAAAAATTCAAAAATTCATATCTTTTTTTAACAAAAAAATGCACTCTTGAAAATTTCAAAATCTTTTAAGGTCAGTGTTAAAGTTTTTATATAAAAAAAACTAGCGGGCGCAGCCCGCTACGTTGTTAGCGTGCCTTAAAGTTTATTTAAAATCGCTTTTTATTTAAAGTACAGTTTTTATATAGTAAAAGCCTTCACCCAGTCACCACAAATAAATAATTCTGCACAACAATGGGTTTAAAATAAATAAATAAATATTTGATCACTTTTTCTCATGAAAGTGGATTGTTAGTAATGAATCCATAATAAATTGCAATATATAATTAGATAATTTGTTAAGATAATTTGGTAAACTGCGAACTTAGGTAGATAGACCCGTAAGTAGTTTTGTTCATTTGTGTTTTGAATGAAAATAAATAACGTAAAGTAGGGTTGTTAGCGTGCCTTAAAGTTTTTTTTTTTTAATTCTAGTTTATGTAAAGGTAGACCTGGCAATTAAAGTAAATTCACAAATTCAGTTGGAAAATTTACTGCGTAGGTTTCTTCCACCGGTGCTTCGTTACATGAAGTTTAAATATCGGAATATATAAGTTCCATTCCTTTTCTAAGGTTTTTTCTCTTTTAGAAAATTTGTTTAACTTTTTGGAAAGTATGTTTCAATGCTACATAAGTTTCATATTCCGTGGATAGTGTTTGAACAGGTAATTCCCTCTTCCAATCCATGTGCATTGTCTATAATTTCAATTCCACTCGTTCAACGTTTATATCCATTTCATTCCACTTGTGTAGTGTTTCAATTCCACTCGTTTCCTATTTAGTTTCTTAATTTTAGTGTTTCATATACACTTGTTCTTTAAGTTTTAGGTTTCTAGCTAAAGACGCAGACGTTAAGGGGGGGGGGGGCAATTTTCCCCTTTTGAACCACCATTTTTACCACGTTCCTGTCCAAAGTCCTAGAAATGCCTTGTCGATAAGTTAGCCCATACTCCAAGGAAAACATATTATATATTACAGGTTTCTAGCCGAAGGGTTCGGTTAGGCCATCAAGGGGGAGAATTATTCCGTTTTTACCCCTCCCGGTAGGAATTTCCAAAAATTCCGTCTTAAAGGACGTCTGCGTTAGAGGAGGAACCTACTACATACATAATTTTAGGTCTCTATATCCAGCAGCTTGGCCAGGCTATCAAGGGGGAAGTTTTTTCCCTTTTTACCCCGTCTTAGGGGACGTCTACGTTGGAGAAGGAACCCAAATACCGAATTTAAGCTCCCTAGATCCAGCAGTTTGGCCAGGCCGTTAAGGGGGAGACTTTTCCTGTTTTGACCCTACCTGTGGAAATTTCCAAAAATCTCATCTTAGCGGATGTCTACAATAGAGGAGGAACTTTAATACCAAATTTCAACTTCCTACCTCCAGCGGTTTGGGCAGGCCTTTAAGCGGCACTTTTCGCTTCATTAATCCCCATTTTTGCAATGTCCCTGTCCAAAAAGCACCTTCCCGGTAAGTGAGCCCATAGTCCAAGTAACATATGTTTTACATTTCAGGTTTCTAGCCAACTTTTACTATTTGTGCCCCTCTGGGTAGGAATTTCCGAAAATCCATCGACAGGGAATTTCAGCTTCCTAGTTCCAGCAGTTTGAGCAGGCTGTCAAGGGGGTCACTTTTTCTTTTTTTGTCCCTCCCGGTTGGAATTAGGCTGGAAGAGGAACCTAAGTACCGAATTTCAGCTTCCTAGTTCCAGCAGTTTGGACAGGTCGTTAAGGGGCCACTTTCCCTTTTTGAGCCCCCATTTTATAACGACCCTGTCCAAAATTCAAAAAAGTATCTTTCTAATAAGTTAGCCCTTACTCCAGGGACCCACATTTGAAGTTTCAGGTTTCTAGCCGAAGGGGTTTTTCCAGGCCCCCAAGGTGAGACTTTTCTTCTTTTTGCCCCTCCCTTTAGGAATTTACAAAAATTCCATCTTCGCGGCTATCTGCGATGGATGAGGAACATTCATACCAAATTTCAACTGCATTGCCTAAGCGGTTTGGGCAGGCCGTTAGTGGGGACATTTTTCCCTTTCAACCACCATTTTTACTATGTTCTTGTTCCAAAATAGAAAAATTACGTTACCGAGGAGTTAGTCCTACTCCAAGGAATACATATTTAAAATTTTAGGTTGGCCAAAAGGGATTGGGCACGCCGTCAAGGAGGAGACTTTTCCCCTTATTTCCCCTCTCGGTAGGAATTTCAAAAATTCCGTCTAAGCGGACGCCTACACAGAAGGAAGAACTCACATTCCGAATTTGCCTTTGGGATATCCTATAGGGAATTAGTCGATGTCTACTACAGTGGAGGAACCTTTGTACCAAATTTCAACTTCTTCCCTCCAGGGGTTTGGGCAGGCACTTTTCCAATTTGTGAGACTGTTTATTGGGAGACTTTTCCCCTTTTTGCCCGTTCCGGTAGGAATTTCCAAAAATCCCGTCTTAGCGCACGTCTATGCCGAATATCAAGAAACCTTGTTTTAGTGGAGATATCCGTGGGGGTGGAAAAAAGTAGTTTTTTTGAAATTATACATATATTATTTTAAATGGTACTTTTTGGAAAAACGAAATTTTTTGGAAAAAGATACTTTGTTTTTACAAAGTACTTTATTTGTCCTTTTTTAGAAAAGGTATTTTTTTAAAAAGGTATTTTTTTTGGAAAAATGTATTTTTTTTGGAAAAATGTATGTTTTTTGGAAAAATGTATGTTTTTTGGAAAAATGTATGTTTTTTGGAAAAAGGTACTTTTTTTGGAAAAGGTACTTCTTTTGGAAAAGGAACATTTTTTTGGGAAAAGGTACTTTTTTTTGGAAAAGGTACTTTTTTTGAAAAAGGTATTTTTTTTTTTGAAAAATGTATGTTTTTTGGGAAAAGGAAATTTTTTTTAGAAAAAGGTACTTTTTTGGGAAAATGTACTTTTTTTTGGAAAATGCATTTTTTTTGAAAAAGGTATTTTTTTGGAAAAATTTATGTTTTTTGGGAAAAGTTACTTTTTTTGAAAAAGGTACTTTTTTTGGAAAAAGGTACTTTTTTGGAAAAACGTACTTTTTTTGAAAAAAGGTACTTTTTTTGGAAAAAGGTACTTTTTTTGGAAAAAGGTATTTTTTTTGGAAAAAGGTACTTTTTTTTGGAAAAGGGTACTTTTTTTGGAAAAGGGTACTTTTTTTGGAAAAAGGTACTTTTTTTTGGAAAAAGGTACTTTTTTGGAAAAAGGTACTTTTTTTTGGAAAAAGGTACTTTTTTTGGAAAAAGGAATTTTTTTGGAAAATGGTACTTTTTTTTGGAAAAAGGTACTTTTTTGGAAAAAGGTACTTTTTTTGGAAAAAGGTACTTTTTTTGGAAAAAGGTACTTTTTTTGGAAAAAGGTACTTTTTTTGGAAAAAGGTACTTTTTCGGAAAAAGGTACTTTTTTTGGAAAAAGGTACTTTTTTTGGAAAAAGGTACTTTTTTTGGAAAAAGGTACTTTTTTTGGAAAAAGGTACTTTTTTTTTGGAAAAAGGTACTTTTTTTGGAAAAAGGTACTTTTTTTTGGAAAAAGGTACTTTTTTTGGAAAAAGGTACTTTTTTGGGAAAAAGGTGCTTTTTTTGGGAAAAGGTCCTTTTTTTGGGATAAGGTACTTTTTTGGAAAAAGGTACTTTTTTTGTCCCCTTTTTGCCCCTCCCGATAAGAATTTCCAAAAATGCCGTCTCAACGGACGTCTACACCGGTCGAGGAACCTACATACCAAATTTCAACTTCATAGCTCCAGCAGTTTGAGCAGGCCGTCAAGGGGGAGACTTTTTCCCCTTTTTGCCCGTCCCTGTAAAAATTGCCAAAACTCCCGTCTTGGTGGATGTCTACGATAGTGGAGGAACTTTCATACCAAATTTCAACATCCTACCTCCAGCGGTTTGGGCAGGCCGTCAAGGGGGGCCTTTTTCCCCTTTTTAACCCCCATTTTTACAACGTCCCTGTCCAAAATTCCAGAAAGTACTTTCCAGAAAAGTTAGCCCATACTCCAAGGAACACATATCTTAAATTTCAGCTTTCTAGCCAAAGGGGTTTTAGCTGGCCGCCAAAGGGGAGACTTTTCCCCCTTTTGCCCGTTCCGGTAGGAATTTCGAAAAATCCCGTCTTAGCGGACGTCTACGCCGAAAGGGGAACCTACATACCAAATTTCAACTTCCTAGCTTCAGCGGTTTGGGCTGGGCGATGTTGAGTCAGTCAGTCAGTCAGTCACGTTATTCTTTTGTATATAGAGATGAGCAAAAACAAATATGTTTTTGATTTTTTCGATTTTTTAAATTATAAAATTTCAAAATTTAAATTTTTTTTTATTTTTCAATTTTTTTTTAAATAGTATATATTTTTTATATCCCTAAATATCGCTGTATATCTAAAAAATATCCTCTTTAAAACGAGATAAGAACCATTGTTGTAGCTATCATAGTTTTCGAGATATTCAAAACATAAGCGCGTCACAAAACAAAAAATTTAAAAATTACCCAAGTAAAAAAAAATGATATGGAGCCATATAAAGTTATATTTAATTATATATAATCTTCTATGTAATTAGATATAATTATATCCGAAAAATGAGAACGTCTTATTGTATCATATTGTATCGAATTGTATACAATTGTATACAATTTGGTACAATTTGATACAATTCGATACAATATGATACAATTGTATCCGAATTTTGTCCTCATCCAATTTCATAAAATTATATCTTTTTGTATAAAATTATATAAAATGTTATAAAAGTGGACATAGTTGGATACAATTATACCTAAATATTAACCCTATATTTTTACCATAATATATATGACCATATCTAACAATATACAAAATTATATTTTTAAATAAAAAAGATATACAATATCTGGAGATCAGACCTGAGGGATTTCAATTACAATTACTTGTAATTTGTAATTGAAATTACAAGTAATTGTAATTGAAAATTTTCGATTACAAATTATAAGTGAAAGTGATTTCAATTACATTTAGAATTAAAAAGTGTTTTTTGTTAAAATTTTGTAGAAAAATCTGACTGGGATAGGTTGCATAGGCATGGATGGATGCGTATAAAAAGAATACGTCATGTTGGGCTTACCCCTAACTTGTGCTTTTTGTCATTATTTATTTTCCCAAAAATGTAATTTACATTTTTCAAATTACAAATTACTTGTAATTGTTCTTTTTTGAATTACAATTACAAATAATTTGTAATTGTAATTGAGTTTTTTTCAATTACAATTACATGTAATTGTGTAAATGAATGTGTAATTATTTACAAAATGTAATGATTAACCCCCAGGTCTACTGGATATCCTATAATTTCGATAAATCTTCCATTACTTTTATCCAGATTTACCATGACAGTGCATTAAACATGAACAAATTTTTCTTTGTTTTTAGTAATTTTAAAATAAGGTTAACAACACTGAAATTTTTAACTTAATAGGATTGTGATATACAACGAAGATATAAGAGATCAGTCAAGTGTGCGTTATAGTATAGAGAATTCCATATTAAAGCTTCAGTATTGTTAATTTTATGGGCGCGTTATCCATTTTGACTCACGCTCCTAAACAAAAACAAATTACTCACGCACGAGTATTTCGTGTTTTACTCACGCAGACATGAGTATATTAAAAATTTACTCACAATCAGAAAATTCTCACGCAAAACAGTAAAAATTACTAAAAACATATGATGCAAAAAATAAACTCACACACGAATCATGCACGGGTTATATATTCTTACTCACGCTCACGTACGAATTATATATTCTCACGCTCACGGGCGAATTACTTTGGTATAGTAATTATTACTCACGATCACTTGTGAATAACTTCACTCACGATCGTGTCATGCGCCAATCCCTAGTAATTACTAAATCTAAAACTAGTTCAAAATCATTTTTTTATATGGAACCACATTTAATACAATACGGTTTTAAAAGGACCTTATACATATATTTTTATATAAAATCACTTTGAAAAAATTGCTAATGTGGGATGATATATAATTAAAAATGATTTTATAAAGAACGTTATATCGTTATATATAAAAGAAAATCATGAAATATTGTAGATATGAAACCATACTAAGTTATATATGGGTTCTTATGCGTCAATATATAACCATATATAACACCTATTATATAATATTTCTTAAATGGCTCCATATATAGTTTTATATTATTATGTATAGTGTCATACTAAATTATATATAAACGTATATCTAATTATATCTTTTATATATTACATTGTGTACTTATATATAGCACATACACTTATATGTAGGCCAGTATGTAATAATATAAAATCACATATGTCTCAATATTAAAACCTTTGAGGAAAAAATATTTAATATAGGACTATATAAAAGTCTATATGCTTCAATTTAAAAGCATATGTTACATAAAATAATATATGATTATATCAAAACTTTTTTACTCGCATATGTAATTTTTTTAAATTTTAAATATTGCATAACTTTGGAAAACTAATTTTGTAATTTTTTTCCTTTAGCTAAACTTCGTTATATGATGAAAGAAAAGTTCTGACCAAAATTCATCCAAATCGAAAGGGTCGATTCCAACAATTAGTTGATTTGAGATGGAATGGCCCATATATTTATTACAATTGAAGCGACCTTTATTGTTGCGAACAGAAGCGAAGTTCTTTATATTACGGTCATTAGTGAAAGCAGGTTTCAGATGATTAGGGATTGGAATGTTTCTGATCATCAGTATATCGACTTCTCTGTTGAGTTAGAAATCATGAAAAGAATCTGTACATTAATAGAAGTTGGCAAACTGGGACATGCAATGCGGTACCGTCTCCAGGAACCTTCCGCATGATCCACCACTCTTAGAGAGTACGGTTGATATAGAAGACGCCGTGTTCAGGTTAACTGAAGTGCTGAAATGCTGCAGGGGTAAAAGAAAGTTACCATGTTGGAACTCTGATATTGCCAATATACGGGCTGAGTGCAGAAGACTGTTCAATGAGGCTAAAAGATCGGGAGACTGGCCTGCCTACAAGGCCTCGGTGGACAGATTTAAGAACCTGATTAGAAAAGCGAACCGAAAGTCTTGTAGAGATTTCTGTTGCGGCATGGAAAGCTCTTCTGAAACCAGTGGCGTTCGTAGGATCCGGTCTAGAACCTCCATTGCGCCGATCTTCATCCAGAGGCATTGCGGCAGTTGGACCACGTGCAGTCGAGAGTCACTCGATGCTCTCATGGATGCCCATTTTCCGGGTTGTCTTCCTGTGACTGATACAGAAGTCTTTCCGAATGCTGACGTACCCAGAACAGTAACCCTTCCTATAGAGGAAAGGAGACTACGCTGGGCTGTCGACAGTTTTGACCCGTATAAGTCACCGGGTCCTGACGATATCATACCAGCGTACCTGCAGAGGCCGTGGAGAGAATTATCGATGTACACCTTAGGATGTCCATTCACCCAGATCTGCTATTTGCCTCCCAACATGCCTATAATAGGGGCAGGTCAGTGGAGACGACGCTTCATTTACTCGTGGGATGTATTGAGAGATCTCTCGAGTATAAAAAGTACACTTTGGTGGCCTTTCTGGATATAGAGGGCGCTTTTAATAACGTCAGACCCGATGCTGTCGGGCAAGCCATACGGGACTTGGGGGTGGATGATACCATCACTGAGTTTATCATGAGCTTGCTGGGGCATGGGGTGATTGTATCGACGCCAGGCGGTATCTAGAGTGGTGGTGAGAGGCACCCCACACGGGGGTGTACTGTCGCCGCTACTGAATCTGATCGTCTACTCGTTCAATTTGACGATATGGGCGGTTTATGCGGATAATGTGGCAATTGCGGTATCGGGTAAATATCCGGATATTCTGTCGAAACGCATAGAGAAAGTGTAGTGAAAGTAGTGGTTTGGGGGTAAATCCGAGCAAAACGGATCTTGTTCTCTTCATTAGGAATAGGATCAGCGGGCTCAAACTGCCGAGATTGAACGGTGTTGAGCTTACACTTTCCCATAGTGCCAGCTATTTGGGAATTGTCCTTGATAGAAAGTTGCAATGGAATTTTAACACTCAAGTTTAAGTGTCTAAGGCAGCTGTTGCCATTTATTGCTGCAAAAACGGCATTGGTGTGAACTGGGCTTTTTAGTGCAGGCATCAGAACCATACTGATGTATGGAGTGTCTATTTGGTGGAGTGCGCTGGATAAGGGCGACCATAAAGTCCCTAGTAGGTGTGTTTACTACATAGAGGATTGTCCATGAATGCCGGGTGTCTCTGAACGAGATCGCGAGACATTCCCGATTAACACTCATCTGGGTGCCGGGACATGGGAATAATGATGGCAACAATGTTGCGGATGGACTAGCTGCACGTGGGACGATGCTTCATGATGAAGAGATCGACCACACGTGCCGCATACCGCTCACGGCGAGCAAGCAGCTGGTTAAGCGTCACTACCTGCAGCTTGACTCGGCCAGGTGGGCAAATGAGCCAACCTGCATGGGTACGAGGAAGGTGTGGCCTATCTATGACCGCCGCCGCTCTGGGTCGGTCATTGGGTTATCCCGTTCCCACATGAGCAATTTTATTGCGGTAGTAATGGGACATGGCACTTTTGGCATGCATGCGCGCAGGTTGGGGCTGCCACATAATGATTTCTGCAGGGGCTGTCACGATGAGGAAGTGGAGGAGACTCAATCCCATCTGCTGTGCCAGTGTCCGGCGTTTGCGAACAGGAGAGCTGTTCTCGTTGGTCATCCGTTTCTGGATGACCTGACGGACCTGTCTGCTGCTGGCGTTGGCAGGATAAGTCTGTTCATCAGGAGGTCCAACTGGTTTGGTTCGGACCCTGATGTGGTCGCCTAACAGCTTTACAGGTATCACAACGGGAACACGATTTAGAAGGGCCCACGTGAGCTGGCCTTTATGGTGGCTGCCTCAGGAACCTTACCTAACCTACTACAATTTTTATTCACAAGTATAGGATATTGTAAGTAGACACAATGAGTTATACACGAAATCGATTACATTGTATGAATTTATATATTTTTCTAAAGGTTTAGAATATTTTCGTTTAGTTGTATAATAAGCTAAGTATAAATGTAACAAAATAATTTTGCTAGAGTCAAAATTGTTCTTTCTTTTAAGTGTAAAAATTTAGTACTACTTACCTAATTAACAACGTATTCCAGTTAACACATAAAAAATGTAGTAGTCAAACTGCAGCTATTGAGTTGATACTAAGGAGTCTTTAAGCAATTGTTTGTCCGAATCGCCTAAGGTTGGTTGAGTATGTTTTTCTTTCTTAGTACAATATACACACACACACACTTTTCTTACAATACAATGACAATTTACAAGCAAATTTTTTGCACGCTCCTAAATGTGGCAACAATGAATAAACGCACCGAACAGTAGTTGCATAAAACAGTTAAGGATGCTGCTTACAAACATACATTACGTTATGTATGAGTAGTTATGTTGTAGTATTTGTTAAATATCCACATTCATGGCATACGTACAAATACGGTTACACGTGATGAATTCGTTTGCCGTTTTCTTCGTAGCTTTTATCGTTGGCAACGTCTTTAGATCCTTTTTGTTGTTTTTGTTGTTTGTATTTGAGAACACTTGTGAAATGCTTAAAACAGTTTCCACTTAAACAATGATTTCTTTTAAGTCCACTGGAGAAGGAGACCAAGCGTTCTTATATTGTTTGTAGGTGAGTATTACGACCAAAACATAAACAACAACTACAAAGTTGTCGTTGCCACCACACTGCTATTTATTCGACATGAAATACAAATATAAATACAGGACAAGATAAAGTGTATATTAATTCGACAGTACGTATCCAAACAAATATGACCAATTTGATTTTTTTTTTGTTTTAATGATATTAAAATTTAGGTATTTTTACAAAAATTACATAATCAAAAAATAGGGTGAGGTAATAATTATAAAAAAGGGTGATATAAAAGACTTAAAGAATTTTTATAAAAGAATATGCTTATTTTGTTAATGGAAATGGTATTTCAAATATTTTTGTTGCGCCTTTTCGACAGAAGCTTTTAATAATATTAAAATTGTATAAAAACGGTTAAAAATTAATTTTTTGTAAGCTAGGTCCAGAATAGGAGTCCGTTATTATTGTCTTCTCTATTAAAAATGTTAAAAAAATCTGAATTCTTACTTGGTAGAGATCCTTTTAGGTCGTTAAAAACAAATTCAAAATGATTATAAGTTATATATAATTTACTTGGCTACGTACTGTATTAATGTATACCAATTTTCTGTTTTTACACTTTGTAGATATTCAGATATAAAAATGTATGTAAAATATTTTGGTCTTTTAAGCTCAAACTACAAGTAATGTTGTGAAGGTCACAGAAAAATTAAAGACAAATTATCAAGCCTTAAGCGTAAGGTAAAGGTAACTAACAAACAAATTATGCAGATACAATTTTCTCTTCTTTTGTTGTTTTCTTTTCCAAAATCTTTGGGGTTTTCTTCTTCTTCAATGTTGCACACACACGGGTATAAATTAAAATGCACTTAAGTCGAAATATTTAGTTTTATGGGGTATAATTACACATCACACCGTATGAATAATGTTGAAGCAATAATTATGTTCTTTGTTTAAAAATTTTGCCGTTATATTTGTATTGCACAATATTAAATATTTTGTTATTTAGTTTCGTTTCTTTAATAAAATTATCGATTTATCTCCTTTCAACCTATAATTAAAGAGAAAATTTTAATGGCTATGAATTTGTGTCAAGGCAATTAATTTTCAAATTGATCTGTCAATAATAAATACTAATACAGAATAGAAGTAGTTATACAGCTGTTACCAACTAATTAGAAATGCTCTTTTTATATTAGTGAATTACTTGTATTCTATTTATTACTATTCAAATCAAATGCATTCAGTTTTATTGTTTTCCATTTCAAATACCGTTATAATTTTTGAAATTTGTTTCCGTCTTACTTAGTTCAATCCAAACAAATCGCAACAACTTATTAGAAACACCCAATTATTAATTAAAATCATCTTTGTAAAGTGGTATTTTGATAAAAAAAAATTTAAAGTCGACTTTAGTTTTGTGTCAAAATATGAAAATGGTGAAAAATATATTTAAAAAAATATAGCAAGTCAAACTAACCCTACGGGAAATTTTAACAAACTGTCACATGGCGTCACATGGCGTTGTCATAGGAGGGGGAAATTGACCCATTGTGACATATCACAAGACAAATCCCAGGACAGGTCCCTGAACTTTGTTTGTTATGAGAGTCCAAAGCTGGCCAAAAATTGTCAACCACTGGCATCCAACGTGATATTCAAGAAAATTTTAATATTACAATATCCAAGCGAACTATTGCACGAGTGAGTAAGATTCAAAGTAAACGTCGTGTAGATTTTTCCTAGTTTCATTGGAGTGGAATATTTGATTTTGAGCGATGGAATAAGTCGTCTTAGTTCTAATGGTCGAGGTATGTTATACGATCCATAAGCAAGAATTTAATCCTCGCTATGTTTCACGTGCAGTGAAGCTTCTCCTGGAATGGTGTTGCGCCAATTCAAAAAGTTATGGAATTTTAGATAAAGAAAAATATGTTGAAATATTAAATAACGTCATTCTGCCGTGGGCTGAAAATAAATGCCTGTTATATGGCAATTCCAACAGGATAAAGATCCGAAGAACATGGCGAAGTTGACAAAAAATTTTACCAGACAATTCCATCAATGTTCTGAAGTGGCCATCATCCAGTCCAGGCTTGAATCTATCAAATATCTGTGAGAAAAATAAGCAATGTTTTTCTATAATTTTTTATTGCATATTGTAAAAATCTTAGTAATAATTAGGGCAAGGAATTTCATGCACTTAAAAATGGAAAATATGCGGCTAAAAACGAAAAATATGCATTAAAAATATAAGAAATATGCACTAAAACTATTATTTTTGGAAAAATAATGCTCTTTAAAACTTAAAAATATATTTAAGTTAGTTATTTTACAAACAGACACAGAACTCGAAGATTTTCCATAGGTCAATAAGGTTTTTAATAAACAACAAATAAAATCTAATATGACAATATCATATTAGAATTTGGACTTGAGGTAGAAGAATATTCTAACTAAATATATGAAAATATAGAAAGTCCGAGAAAACACTTTTTGTATTTTTTAGTGAAAAATTAAAATAATTGTTTTTAAGAATGTTTATTTTGATGAATGAAAATATGAAAACGTATAAATTTTTCATATTTTTTACAAAATAAAAAATACTCCTAAAAAGGCATCAAATATGCATTTAAAGTCAAAACATGCTTTTTTCACAAAATATGCAACTACAAATCGATGCCATTTTGTTCTAAATTTGATGATTCGGATAAATATTTAGTCCTTATTAGTTTTGGACTATCGAGAAAAAACATGCATTTGCATGAAATTCCTTGCCCTAGTAATAATATTATTCACTTAGTATTATATCAAATATATCTGTATTTCAAAATAACGAGATAATCTAAGTTATTCTAAGTACTAGAGCGCCCGTTACGGGACAGTGTATAATATAGTAATATATTGTAAATAATTGTTTATTTTTAGAATAAATCTTATTCAAAATTTTTAATAAATAAACATTAAAAAAATATATATCTGTGAGGGGACGTGAAAAGAACAATAAGGCTTCAAAATATAACAAATTTGGCAACTCTTTTTGACGAAGTGAAGCTGGCATGTGAGGTAATACCAGTCGGGCGATGTCTATGTCTCATGTAATCAATTCACAATCGATGTGAGTCAGTGATGAAGCAAAAGGGCTTTGTATCAAAATAACACCATAAAAACCTCATGAAAAAAACTTTCCTAGAACCGGTGCATTAACTGTCAACCGTTGGTTCTAGGAAAGTTTTTATTCATAAGGTTTTGTAAAATAAATTGTGAATTCTTTTTGGAATTTGTTATATTTGATCTTAAAACCGAGCAAAAATAACACTAATCAGATCAGATCAACTGAAATCTACGGTAAAAATAATTCACAGACAAGGTACAGTCCAATTTGTTAAGTGAAACTCCTTAATTGCAACATGTTAGTCATTTATACGGCAGGATGGTTTAGGGTGTAAATAAAAAAAAAGTACTTTGCTTCCATTCTAATCACTATAAACATATTTAAAAGCTTGAATGTTAAAACACAACATACAAACACTTGCTTTACTACTAAAGGAACTTTAGTTATATGTTATAACTATAACATATAAAAAAATAATAGCTTTGTAAAACATAAAAATACACTGATAATAATCCATGCATAAAAATACGAAAAAATGTCAAAATAATGAAAATATGTTTTCGTTGTTTTGACAATAATTTCGTATATTTATGAATGGATTATTAAAGGGTTCTTCAACAGGGACGCTACAAAAGTAGAAAGACAGGGACAGTAAACGACGCCATATTTCTTGCCGCTCTTTTGACATTTCTCTTCAGTAAGGTTTGCCATTTCATGATGGAAAGATATACGAGCCAACAACGAGTCGAAATTATTAAAATTTACTACCGACATTCGGAGTCAGTGGCTTCAACGTTAAGAGCGCTACGTCAAATTTAAGGTCGTCATAATGAATGGCTTCGTCAATAAACAAAATATGCGTTATTGGTCAGACAGCAATCCACACGTACTCCATGAGTCATCATTGCATCCCGAAAAAATTACGGTTTGGTGCGGTTTATGGGCCGGCGGCATCATTGAGCCGTACTTATTCCGTGATGATCAAGACCGGCACGTTACTGTGAATGGGAATCGCTACCGTTCAATGATAACCGAATATTTTTGGCCCCAATTGGATGATATGGACTTGGCGGACATGTGGTTCCAACAGGACGGCGCCACAAGCCACACAGCGAATGTCACAATCAATTTATTGCAAATCAAGTTTGGAGAACGTGTTATCTCATGAAATGGTCCAGTCGATTGGCCCCTCGGTCGTGCAATTTGACGCCGTTGGACTATTTCCTGTGGGGCTACGTCAAATCTATGGTCTATGCCAACAAGCCAGCGACGATTGATGAACTTCGTACGAATATCGGCCGATTTATGCTTGAAAACCGTCGAAAATTGGGTTCAGCGTCTGGACTTCTGCAATCGTGCCCGTGGTGGCCATGCAAAAGAGTTCGATGTCCATACATAATGTCATCGAACGTACTTTCACAGGAATAAAGAATTTCATTAATATCCAAAACCGTTTTTGTTTTATTTAAAAAAAATTTTGTAGCGCTCTTATTGAAGAACCCTTTATGAGGGTAACTAAGTAAAAATGTTTGCGTTTACTTCTCGAAACTTCTGCACGTGTACGTACACTCAGATAAAAAAGTTGGTAAAAAAATTTGCAAACAGTTTCCAATCGCACTTTACAATTTTTGTACTGATTTTAGTACAATTCTTTTTTTAGTAATAATTTTTGATATTCTTTTATTATGGGTAACGGATTTTTTTACTAATTTTCGTAGCTGATTTCAGCAAAGCATTTTACTAATTTTTCAAAACCGAGTGTTAAACTTAGTAAAAAAATATACTAATTTAACAACAAGTGGATACTTTAAGGAAATTTTATTTACAAGGATTCGATGATTTTTTAGAATTCTTGTTTAGTTTATATTTGTTATTATTGATATATTTTAAATAATTTAAATAAATAAAATAAATAAATAAAATAAAAATAAAATAAAATAAAAATAAATAAAAAATAAATAAAACTCATAAAATTTTATTGTATCTCCAATGCATAAAAAGGTAATAACTGGATAACCGTTTGCAATTTTTTTTCCTAATTTCAAGTATGTTAAAGAAATTATACATTTTTTACAATCGAAAGAAAAAAATATTTTTTTTTATTAAATTTGATTTTAATTGTTTGTTACATTTTACAATAATTTTATATTTTATAAATTTTTTTTTGCTAATTTCAGCAGATTGATTTTAAATTGCAGTTTGCAATAATTTACTGAAATTTTATTTTACTAATTATTTATGTATACTAAATTCATTGTACTAAAATTACTGATATTTAGTAAATTTTTTAACTGATTTTAGCAAATCGATTTTGAATTGCAGTTTACAACAATTTTGCTAAAATTTATTAGCGGGTACTAATTTGTACTACTAATTTTGTTGTACTACAGTTGCTAAAACTAGCAAAAATACCGCAGGGCTCAAAACAGTTAAATTTCCCGTAATAATAGTAAAATTTTCAGTAGCCGTTACAAACTTTTTTGGTTGGGTGTAAATAGAAAAACTAAAATCTACGTTATAACCTAGAGAGAACCCCATACAATCTGATTATTGTGCTTGGTAGCACTTGAAAATGCATTAAATGTCAACCATTGGTTCTAGGAAAGTTTTTTTTCTCTATTTGTTGTAAAATAAATTGTGAATTCTATTTGGAATTTGTCAGACTTGATCTTAAAACCGGAAAAAATAACACCCCAATTAAAATATTTTCATATTTCCGCTATAACAAGGTAGATGTCGCCACCAGTTTGTCCCAGGTTTTAAAGGTGGCGCTATTTCTTATCCTCGAGATTTTTTAAAATAACCTATATCTCGAAAACTAAGAGAGACAGACCAAAATGGACGAACATTTCGATTACCCCTAAATAAATAACACCCTCGTGAAGAAGTTATCTCCATCCATAAATGGATCTTGGAGGGGCCTTGGACCCTCGGAACTTTCTAATCAAAATATTCCATTTCAAAAAATGCTCCATATACTCGAGAACTAAGCGAGATGGAGCAAAAGCGACAAAATGTTTGTTCCTTCAGAGGGTCTTTACATGCCCTTGGATGATATGGATTAGGAACGGAGAGGGTTCCGAGACCCTAAATATTAACAAATTTTACAACTCAGTACAAAACTGTAGTTTTACTAATTTTATTACTTAAATTTAGATTTGTTAATTTTAACAAAGAAGATTTTAAAATCAAAAAATTTTATTATAAGCCAAAAAACAGGAAAAAATTTTATTAAAGTAACAACAATTTCTGTTCAGCCAACATACATATTATTTTGAGTGTATAGACTTTGGGCTTCCACAACCATATTAACTTATTTTGATTAGATGAAGATTATGGGGTAAATATCATTGCAACTAAGGGAGGTATCGACTCTAGGAAAAATTTTGTTTTCGAATTTTTTTTATATTTTATTTGGATGCAGCATACTTTCCTCTATACGCTCCAAAAATTTCAATTCGAAGAAATTAAATTTCTACATGTTTTTTTGTAAAATAAGTTTTAGTCCCAAAGTAATACTCTATGTGGTAAATTTGTGTGTAACACTTTTTGTTTGCATTTTCATTAACTTGTTTTTATTAGAAATCGTATATCTTATAACAGGGCAGAATAAAAAGAAAAAACTACATCAAAAGGTGTAAGAATTGCACCCAGTTTTCAAAGAAAAGCCGATAACGATTCCTTGCTGGAAGCTGAAGGCACGTCATATGGGGCAGGTGCTGATGGCTTAATATAAGTTATAAAAGTAATCAATATATATAAAAATGGGGAAAAAAATACGAAATAAATTAAAAAATATACAAAATTATAGCATTTTTACAAAATAATATGAGTAGCATTATGTATAATAATAATTCTACCATCGTTTTTAAGACTATTAGGTTTAATATATCAAATACCCGTTAACCCATTCGTTCCAAAATTGGTGCACATGTAGTAAGCTAGGAGATATAATTTTTCTTCATTCACAATTTTTTGAAATTTTACTGTTTTCTTAGCTTAAAATTAACTTTAGACTTCAAACGCATTTTTCTAACAACCATGAGTTCAAAATCGGCTGCCACTGTACAGCCAAGGTAGGTTAACCGATTTAGAACCAGTTTTTTCATTCATAGTCAGCAAAAAACTGTAGTCCTTATCGTGGCCCTTTTTTTGAATTTCAGTCAAATAAATTTTATATCCCCAAGTAAAATTGTTTTTTCTTTACTTTTTTGGAATTTTTAAGTTTGTGTGGCAACTGTGTAAAAAAAATTTAAAAAATAAAAATCGGGCCGCGATAGGGGCTAGAGAATTTATCTGGTATTAAGAATTACTTTACATTTTTAATTTCCAATAATTAGTAAAGGCTGTACAGTGGCAGCCGATTTTGACTTTTTTAAAAAAGGCTAATAATGAAGTGGCAACCCTGGCGATTTTGGTTGGAGAAATTTAAAATTAATATTTTTTGAAATACTACAATAACATATATTTCAAAGAGAAAAATAACATAGTAAAAATATTGTTATTTGAATTTTTGACAAACGTTTAAATATACCCCTTAAAATTCTGTTGTTACAGTATTTAACCCCCTTAAAGCAGAACTTCACTTATTTTACTATTTTGTAAAGCTGATAAAGTCCCTCAATCGGATTTTAAAATTTTTTATCAAATTACGTTAATTTATGTTCTGCTAAATTCATTTAATCCAAAGAATCACAACTTTTGCATCAGCATTTTTAGGAAGTTCAATAAGAATTACAAGCTTTATGTCTTTATTCTTTCAAAGTAATTCTGTATGAATTTCCTATGGCAAAAGGAAATAAAGGGAGTTTTTGAACATGCGTATTTGAAAATCGTTGGTTTTTAGGAATTTTCCCTTTAATTACCTAACATTTTATTGTTTTTGATGAAAGATGTCTGTTACATATCCGATTGGTTTCATCTGAGTTTTACAAACTAAGATTTGTCACAGCCTCCTTAATTTTTAGGTGTTAAAAACATCAACGCTTTTCAGCTTCAGTCAATTTTTTTTTTAAAAAAAAAGAAAATACGAAAGTGTTTTGAAAAATTAATTTGCCTGTTATGTTTACTAAAGGTATGAATTAAAAAATTGGAAATTCCTTTCTTGATTGATTATTTATTATCGTGAAAAAAAGATAAATTTCAACTTCAAATAATGTGCAATATATCAGATTAAAGGCATAATTCCTCATATTAAAATGTTGGAAAAATAGCGTTCTTGTCTTCGATTTTGTGTTTTTTTTTTTGGAAAAAGTTTATTACTTTTTTTATACCTTGGAATTTATACAGCATTCTTTATAAAACAAAATGTATATTTTAAAAGACAAGAACATTTTCTGTCATTTGAGTGCAGGTATTTTTATTTATTTTTATAAAGTAATTAAATCAAATAAGACTTTTTTAGTACACTCATAGAAATAAATCTGTAAAAAATATCAGAAATCAGAAAAAATAACTAAAAATTAATGGGGGTCAAGGGAAATTATTTCCAAATGCCAACCTCACCCACAGTCCACCTTGGACATGGTGTCCCCTGTTAACGCTAACGAGGCTCTGACGACCGAGTATGGGCGGTATAACCCAGTTCCCACGGCAATCGGACTATGTGCCGGAACGATTCGGCTGTATTCGAATTTTCGAATTTATCCGAGCAAGGATTGCCACTCCGGTTTCAGATGAGAATTATTAACTACAAATTCTCATTTTTAAGCCGTTACAACAACAACAACAACTAAAAATTAGTTACAAATTATGTGGCAGAAAAAACTGTTAAATTAGCAGATTTGTTTTTGCTAAATACTAGCAAAATAAGAGCAAAGATAAAACTTTTAAATTTGCAGAATTTTAGTTATATCTAAGTTAGCTTTTACTTAATTGAAAATGAAAAATTATACTGTAAAATCTAAAATTAGCAAAAAGAAACTGTTATATCTGCAAAATTTTTGTTATTTTAAAGCTAAATTTTGTTTAATGCAAATAGCAGTATATCCGGTTAAATTAGCAGAAATATTTGCTAAAAAATTGTAAACTGCTATTTTCAAAAGGCTCGATTTTTATTTGCATTTACAAAAAATCTAAAAAAACTACGAAAGTTTTAAATTTTTTGTGATTTTTTAAGCTACTAGTAATTTAGGAAAAATTTTTGCTGATTTCAGCAGGTTAATTTGTTATTACTATTGTAAAAAATTTAACTTGAATATAACAGAAATTCTGTATCCTTAAAAGTTTTATATTTTCTATCTTACAAATATATAGCAAAACGAATCTTCTAATTTGGCAGTTTTTTTCTGCAGCATCATTTTAAATTAATATTTAGTAGTTTAACTAAATTTTTTACAGACTTTTTTCTATTAGTGTAGGTTTGAGGTTAAGAAGAAGAATAAACATTTTTCTCTAAAAATTATAAACACATTAATTTTAAAATTTTTGTAGGGTTTCCGTAATAAAAAAGAGAAAAAATATTATGGTTTATTTTACTAGCAGCCAAAAAAAATAAATTTTTTTTTTTTTTAATTTAAGGAGTTTTCATACCTAAGATCACTAAAAACGAGTTAGAACTACCCGATCAAAAAAACATTATATCTAGCATATGTAGTCATATCTCATTTGATATAGATCGACATATGATCTTATCCAAGTTCATCTCAAAATTGGGGTATCCAATAATATCCAGTAATATCCAATCAGATCCCGCAAATATATTACAGGATTAAATAAGAACCAAATAGATCTAAAAATTGGGAGATACAATAATATCCAATAATATCAAATTAAGATCCTGATAGATCCCAAAATATCCCATGGGATTAATTTACATCCAATTAGATGCAAACGGATAAGCTAATTTTGGCAGATCGAATTGGATAATTTGAGATCAAAATTTATCCTATGATATATTTGGAATTATTTAAGTTTTAAAAAAATTTTAAAAATAACACAAAAATTAAAAAAAACATTTATTATTTAAAAAATATTTATTTCATTAAAAAAAAATAAAAAAAATGCCGTCGGCAGGATTTGAACCCAGGTTGCTGGCGTTGTAGTCTATGTAACATGACTGACTATATGAGACAACATTGGCTCATATGAATAAAAAATAGATATTACTAATAGTGGGAAATACAGGGTTTTTTAAGCAATTACTTCACAAATCTAGTCTGCTTGGGAGTAGACTAGAAAATTAATTTTTTAATTTTCGTTTACATTTCATGCTATTCTACCAGCCAATTGGTAAATTTGGAGTGAAAAGCCATTCCTAAGCCCAAAGTAATTACTTCGAAGTAATTGCTAAGTTTTATTCATATGACCCATTGTTCGTGTTACTGAGTTATATATAATTATATAAATTTATATATATATATGACTTATAAAAAATAAATTAATAACATTCTTCCAAAAAAACAAAAATTAAAAATTTTAAATGTTTACCACTGACGGAAATTTTTTGGTGAATAAGATAAAAAAATGTTTGTTGAAGGGTCAAGGCACCGATTTATATGGCTATCTAAATATCAACAGTCTGTATTTGCGAAATTAATAATGGGATAAGAGCAATATACATGTTATTTAAAAGGTAATATAAATGTATTTTAAATAAGGTATGACATATATAAGCTTAGCAATCCTTTGGAAAAAAATACAAATATTACAAAAAAAAATCAATTTGCTCTGGAAGAACTCAAATTCAGAACTTTAACGAAATTATTATATATTACGATATCTAATTATATATTTAAAATACTATTAATTGAAAACATAATTTGCAGATGCTGTGGACACAAAATGGTTTAACCTTTTTAAGATCTGTAAAAAAAATATTTATAAGTAAATCAAGTTGAGTTAAAAAAAGTAAAAAAAAAAATTTTTTTTGTGCCCGAGCTGGGATTCGATAACAGTACCTCAGTCACATATATAATTATGTGTGGGGTTATATATGACAATATATAATAACATATTAAAATATTATTAATTCCAAGTTGCAGTAAACTTGCAGGTGCTGTTGGCAGTAAATGGGTTAATTTTTTAAAGATCTTTTAAAAGAATATTTACAAGTAAATTAAATTGAGTTAAAAAAGTAAAAAAAAAAAAATTTTTTTTGTGCCCGAGCTGGGATTCGATAGTGGGGTCTCTCAGGTAATATGTGAATATATATAATTATATATTAAACACATAGAAAATATTACTGACGTGGGACCATATATAACCATATCTAAAATTATATTGTTAATCTTGCACCATATATGGAATCATATATAATCATATCTTATATCATTTAATGTAATATATAATCATATATAAAAATATCTTACATCACACAACCAAAAAATTTTATAACAGCCCGAGTAAAAAAATAATATGATGACATATGTAATGATATCTAATTTAATATAATTGGAGATATGCTATGATCTGAAAAATGGTGGATAAAATTATATCGGATAAGATCTAAACATATTAAATCATATAGAATCTTATCCGGATTTTGACCCGATATAATCATATCTAATTTGATGTAGAAAGACATAGTTATATAACGCATTATATTTCAGGACCAAAACAAAAACTATTAAAAAGTACTAAAAAATAACACCCTTAAGTTAAGAATTCAAAATTTAAATAAAACTTTAATGTGTAAATTCATAAATGTTTTATAAAATGTTGGTTTTTAATTTTTATTTAAAAAATAAAAAATTGTTTTTTTTCAACCTTTTTAATTGATTAATTAGAAATTATGTTAACTCATAATAAGGAAATTGGCCTCGAACTGAATTAATAAATTTCTAATTAATGTTTTATAAAATTATAGGAGTCACAAAACAAATTTTCCACACAGGATTTGTTTCATAAGCCTTCTATAACTCTATGAAGCATTTATGAATTAAGTATTTAGAAGTAGTTGTACATAATTGTAACCAAGCATTTTAAGCCTTCTCATATAAACTTGTATTCTACCCGTAAACTGTGTAAACCTGGTATGTTTATGAGTTTAATGTCAAATTCCATACATAAAAAATATGGCTTGTATTTATACAAGGTTTACAAGGAATTTACGAATTATAATGAGTACGCCTTTTATATTTTGAAATCATACATACATAAATATATCTCAGAAAAACAGATTTTTTTTTTTTACATTGACCTATACTTAAATATCTAAAACAACTTAGAAAAAAAATTTAACATTGAGCTATATAAGACTTTATATGTTTAGCGATAAAGCCATTTTTAATTATATATGGCGCTGTATTAAAATTGTCATAGCATATGTAACTAAATATGGTATATATTAATATATATGGGGACGTATATATTTATACTGATCTATATATGACATCATATAAGACATTTTTGGAAAACTCAAAGCTATACATAATTATATCCACAAAGATATAGTGTCACATTTGACTATATATAAACATATTAGTCCATATTAAATTATATAATTTCCTTGTTAAGAATTTCGTTAAATAAAAATTAAGAAATTTGGCCCCAAAATGAGAAATGAAAAACAGCCCCAAAAAAATACGAAAAAAATTTGGGGCATATTTTCATTGTTTGGGGCTTCTTTTCATTTTGAAATGTGAAACAAACCCACAAAATAAGAATGAAAAATTACCCCAAAATTTGGGGTCTAAGTTCATTTTTGCATGTGGTCTAATTACATTATGAAATTTAGGCCCAATTTTTGAAAATGAAAAATGGAACCAGCACTTTCACAAAGAGCATCGAATTCGCGGCCCTTAAAGAACTCCTCTCTTCGAATTGATGGCATTAGAAAAGCGTCGGCGTTGTATGCTTTTATTGCAGATGTTGTCCGAATTTACTCCTTATAAAAATCGAGCGATTTTTGTTAAAAAGTTTTTGTTTTGCTTTTCATATATTGAGAACAAATATAATTCTTAACAGGTTTCTTTATTTTATTATCAAATATTTTATATTTGTTGAGATTAAAGCGCCTCAGCTGAAAATTGAAAAATTCGAGCCGAAAATCGCGCGATTTTTAAAACAAATTTTCATTTGTTCATTTTTATAAAGCGCCGCAGTGAAATTTTTTTTTTAAATTGTGCGATTTTTAAAAAATTTTTATTTGTTATTATTTTTTTTAATGTAAGGCTCCGTTGGCGAAAATTTGTTTTGAAAATAGCGCAATGTTTAAAACAAATTTTCACTTGTTAATTTTTTGAGAGTACATTTTAAAAAATTGCGCGAACTTTGATATTGTGTCCAATTTGCAGAATAATTTTTTACTTAATTCGCAACGTCGGATGCTGCAAAAACAGCAATGTGTCTTTTATTTTTTGCTTTGAATATTTTTGGGTCATTTTTCAATTCATTAAATTGGGGTCGTTTTTCATTTCTTCAAATTGGGGTTATTTTGCATAATGAATAAAAGCCTCAAAGTAATAAATGAAAATATGCCCCAAAATTTATTTATTTTTATTATTATTATTTTTTCATTTTAAAAATCACGCAATTTACCCGCAATTTACTATGCTTAGTCCCATAGGCAAAATTAAAAAAAAGTGTATGCGGAACGTTAGTGACTTATAAATTTTTGAAGAGGTGACATAATACCTATGTCTTAAAGAGATAAATATGTAAATAAATCGAACCTTTTGTTTAATATTAAAATTTTTTCCCGATTTAATAAACTATGTATTCCTTTTTGTATATAAAAATGCCTGAGGAGGAAATTTTTTTTAAATTTTTTATTTAAAAAGCGGTTTAACTAGAAAAGCTATCTAGATTTTTACAACAAATTGAACAAGAACTAGAAAGAGCGCTCACTAAATCGAACTATAATGCACAAATCTATTGACGTTTGTTTTTCGGGCTTCAAATGTGGTTTTTCGCATTCGTTTACTTTTGGGCATTTTTGTCACTTCGTGAGAGTATTTCTTGTTAACTCTCATTTTACCGAACTTTACCCAAAAAGTAAAGAAACACACCTATTCAAACACTTCGTTGATGAAAACATTATCTAAAGATGAAGACAAAGCTAAATGCAAAACAAAATTTCAAAAAAAGTTAGGAACTCGTTATTAAATGCAGATATGCAGCTATGCGACTTTCCTCTATACCAAAAAGGGTCTAGCTCCGATATTCTTATGTTTCAAACATCACCACAAAATCATTATACCACGTAGTTCTGTAGAGTATAGATATAAATAAAATAAACTCATAGTGACATGTTTTTATATGCTAATGATGTCAAATATTGCCACCGACTGAAAAATCCGCAAAGTTTTATACATTATTATGATGCCGGAACATACATTAGTTAAATACAGTTCTTTAAGTGATAGATTCTTATTAAATTAAACGTATGAAATCTAAGTTAACATTAATAGGTCCTTTTTATTTATACATAATTACTAGAGTTTATTCCCGGGAATCCCGCCCTTTTCTCAGTCCCGCAATTTGTGCGGGATTTTTGTTTATTCCTTGACGTTTTAGCAACCATATTACAATTTTGGAATCTTTATTTAAAATCAAAGCATTGATTTTTTTGTAATTATTTAGAAGTAAAAATTGCGATTTAAAATTTAAGAAAATGGATTTTGTATTAAAAAATATTATTTATAAATAATATGTGCCTAAGCACATTTTTTTTTTGGATGTCAGTTGAATTTGGAATAGTTAAACCGAAAGCCATTACCAAGTTTACCAACAAAAAATACTCGTAGCTTGGATTTTTTTTAATAATGATCTTTGTTCAAATAAAGCAATACATACATTTTAACATTCCAAATACCTCCAAAGAAGTCAGTATTAAAAAATTAGTAGTATTTTCGTATTTTCAATTGATATAAGTACTTTGAGTTTTTTTACTTCAAATAATTTCATTTCAATTCCTTTATTTCAGTTGTATTTTTTAAATTTTATTTATTTTTAAGATAATGCATCGGATGCTTATTAAAACGCGGTGATTTTAACTTAATATTAAAATAGGAATGCGATAATACCCAGCAAAATATTGGTAATAACACCTCATTACTACCTGCATTACAAATAATGATCTGATAATGACCATTCGCATTATTCTAAAATATGAAATTAATGACAAGTCTTAAAATTACACACTAGAAAAACTTTAGTTTTTCTGAATGTATTTCTTTAAGAATCAAGTAATCAATCGGATAACCACTTATAATTAAACTTTTCGTAAGCATGTATGTAACCACTTATTATTCAAAATCTCATAACTACACTCACAGTAACTTTACCGTAAAAGTTCAATAGTTCTTTAAAAAGTAAATCAGTACAGTTATTTCAATTGAATAAATACTTAACTTGCAAAGAAATATTTTTTTTAACTTTTTCTATCAGTGTCAGACTTTCGGTAGAAGTTAAAATATTCAATCAAAATTATCTGTTAACAACAATCAGTTGTTATAACAAAATTAATTTTCAAATAAACGAGTAATTTGTTATTTTTACCGACTTTGGCAGTTAATTAATTAACAATTAAAAATAAACGACAAAATACAATTGTTTTAAACGAAAAGTGGGTAGTCCGAAATAAATGAAATATCAATACCCTTAAAATACCGTTACCGAAATAAATGAAATACCGTTACCGTTATTTTTAATTTTCTGCTTTTGGTAATTGCTCGTGGTTATTGAGTATTTGCCGTACAATAAGTTGGTAAATTGGTTCTGTTTTTAATCTCGTTTGTTTTTTGTCAAAAAAATTGAGGGATGCATCGAAATAACTGCCTACCATTATCCTTAAAATACCGTTACCAAAATAACTGAAATACCGTTAACCTTAAAATACAGTTACGGAAATAACTAAAAACCCATTATCCTTAAAATACCGATACCGAAATAAATGAAATAGCGTTACCCTTAAAATACTGTTACCGAAATAATCTAAAATAGCATTACCCTTACCGATAACCGTCAGAAAAAAATACGAATGAAAATTAAAAGAGAAACAAAAAAAAAATTGCAAAACTAACAAATAAAAGGTTTTTCTTAAAATTTTTTGTATGAAATATGTTTAGAAAAAAACTAAACTACACCTCACCAAATACATATTTTTCATCTTGGATATGGAGAAATAGCTGAAATAGAAATGACAATTTTTCACTCTAGTGTAAGTAATTTAATTAAATCCAATTAGTGAATATTCAATATTGCAGTGAAATATTTCAATTGCGTAAAAATATAAATTAAAGTGATAAAACTGAAAAGGCATACTGTTTATCGCTGTTTTCTATAAAATATAATTAAAAATTAAAAGGGTATTTTTATGTAAATGTTGCTTTCAAAAAGGAGTTGATTTATAGCTGGTTTTACCAAATCAGACAGTTCATATACGAAAGTACAAAATTCTCATCCCGTTGATTTTTTGTACCTTATGTAATGTCTCGGTTTGAGTAAGAAAGTTATCATTTTCTTATTGCGGACAACTGAAAAGTAGGGTGATGCCTACGAAACAATTGTATTGTCTATCATGAAAATGATCAACCCTTTTTGAGACAACAAATAAAATCTAATATGACAATATCATATTAGAATTTGGACTTGAGGTAGAAGAATATTCTAACTAAATATATGAAAATTAAAAGTAAAATCCTTCATCATCGAATTCGGTTTTAAAAATTAGGGTGAAAGAAGTGCCGGACAGAAAATTCTTTTTAAAATAGGGAGAATCTAATCCCATCTGTTGAGCACCTTTAGAACTACTTTTTGGATTTATTAAATCCAAGTGATTAAAAAAAGCGGCTATTATGCCCTGAAAAAAGGAAAATCGCTTTTTAACCCCAAATATTAAATGTTTTTAGGAATGGCTCATATGTGATATTGCGTAAACAACCTGTATGCACTTCTAGAGCCTTTTGTAATAAAATTTAAATTGAGAAAAAAAACAATATTTTATTAAAATACTAAAAATCAACTGTACTATTGCTGAATTCTTTTTCTCTTAAAACGTCATATTTCAAAAGGAATATTTTTTTGACAAAAAAAGAACTGATTCTAGGGCAGTCGGTTCCAATTTGGTGCTGTGGAAGCGGTTGCTTTTGGGACAAATTTAAGCAAAAATAATCGGTGTTAGAATTGATTGTAGAATGGGTTGTAAAGTAATAGTAGCTGTTCTGCAACCGATTCTTTGTTACAGAAAATTTTTCTGCGATATTAATAAAATATGCAACTTGAAGGACAATACTCTATTGTATAAGAATCTCAAAATATTTTTTTAACGAATTTCCGCTAAAAATAAGGTCCAGTTTTACAGTGATTATATATGCTTTTAAAACTTAATTGTACTAATTTACACTTAAGTTAACTTTTCCAAAAATGTTTAGGCTGGAAGCTCTTAGCATAATTCCTTCTTAATTAAACTCGCTTTAAAATTGATTCATTTTATAAATCATCGCTTTCAATCAATGATTTGAAATTGAATAAAGTGAGATATCGTCGGCTTGCCTGCAAGTAGTGCTATGTGTTTTTAATAGAGTTTCAGGAGAGCGAAAAACTGTTAAAAATTGGCATTTTAAAATATTTTATTGATATCATATGCCTTAATGATGATTTTAGTAAATGAGCTCGTGAATCATTAAGGCACTAGATGCCAATAAAATATCTTAAAAGCCTATTTTTTAACAGTTTTTTCACTGTCCTCAAAACTTGTTAAAAAACACATAGCACAACTTGCAGGCAAGCCGACCCTAGACTGCTTTTTGCCCACGCCAGAATTAAAAAAAATCTATCTATAATTCTTGTTCTATGATTATTTTTTTTTCAATATCAGTTAATCCTGAGTTTTTGATTGGGAAAATTTCTTCTAGTTTCCTAGGGATATAATTTGTTGGAATCTAGCGGTCAGTTTTACAGTCAGAGCTAAGATAGATTTTTTCTTGAATGTTTCTTAAATAAGAAATGTTTTTAAAAATTCTTACTTAAGAAATATTTAAGAAATAAATTAATCTTAGTTCTGGCTATAAGAAAAAAATTTTTTAAATTTAATAGTTTTTTAAAGGAATAATTATTTAATATTACACTCATAGAAATAAATCTGTAAAATAGCAGAAAAAGCAACTAAAAATGATTTATTAGGATTTTTGAGGCTTCTAATTATTTAGTAAAATTTTTTGCTGATTTTAGCATGTTAATTTGTTATTTTCTATTAGCAGAAATTTAATTCAACTATATCTAAAATTCTTTATATTTAAAAGTTTTAAATTTGCTGTTCCTATCTTACTAATACCCAGCAAAATATTGGTAATGACACCTCATTACTATCTGCATTACCAAAAATGATGTATCATTACCTTTTGCATTATTTTGTAATATAAAATAATGACTTCCTAATAACGGCCTATTGTATTCATAGTTTCTAAATATAAAATAATGACTTACTCGTTTTACTTTAAATAAGTACTTTTTACACAGTTAAATTTTTTTATTAAATGTAAATATGTTTTATGCTTAAATTTTTATGACGAGTCCTAAAATTACACACTAGAGAAAAATTTAATGGTTCTGAATGTATATCCTTAGGCTAATAGTATTTGCCTAACTCCTTATTTTTAAGAATCAAGTAAGCAATCGGATAACCACTTATAATTCAACTTTTTGTAAGCTTGTGTGTATTCAAAATCTCATAACTACTTATTTCTCATTTTTTCGTAAGCGAGCGGGTAAGCGTGACTACTTATAAAAACTACCACGCCAAACAAAAATAATGAGTTTAGACGCCAAAAAATAAGTTGTGCGGAGCTATGAATTTCTATTAAATAACCACTTATTTGGTAATGAAAGATTTTTCTGGGAATAATCTGCTAATTTAGCAGTTTTTTTCGCAGCATCATTTTTAACAAATTTTTAGTATTTTCAACTAAATTTTTTACAGACTTTTTTCTATTAGTGTAGGATTTCTCTAAAAGAAAATATCTTAGATTTAATATTTTTTGAAATTAATAATTAGTTAATGTCTCACAAGGAAGTTGCTTCAAACTAAACACTACTACAATATTTTGAGGAAATTTCAATATGTTTCAGAAACAAAAATTCTACGACGAACATCTCAGTTTTTGATCACCTCGGTAATTTAAGTGGTCAAAATATGGGGTTAGAATGGGTTCGTCATAGCTGGAAGAAAATATGAAACAGGTTCTCCATCAAATATCCACATTTTAAACCATTCTGAGCGTTTAGCTCACCTGCACGAGGTTTTCTTCAGAAAATGGATGCATTTTTCAGTGTGTTCTATAAAAAACAGGATAAACTACCGGAATTATTGAATTTTGAAAATTATGAAAATTTTATCAAAAGGGAGGGAGTTATTTTTAAGTCTTTTAAGATTAAGGGTCTGAGAATAGGCAAATAAACAACCGAACATAAATGCGGCCCTTGCCCACCCCAGAAAAATGGTCTAGGTACGCCTATGCATTTATTCAAATTTATATTGATTCGACTGAATTATTAGTTTTATGATTTGATTCGCGAACTATAAATCAAGGCAAGTATTTTTGCTTTGATTCTATGAAAATAATCAATCAAAATCAAATTGATTATTTGAATAAGATATTGTTATTGTATAAAATATGCATTTTATATAATTGTTTCTTCATAAAGCAAATTATTGCCAAACAATTCGTAGATTTTGTATTCTTTACAAAAGATGTTTTTGTTGCGAAACAGCGAAATTTTTTCATAAAATATAAAAACAATTCGTAAACGAAACAACGAAATTCTTTCGTAAAATATAAAATATACATATTTTGAAAATACTCACAAACCCTGTTTTGTGGTTAACTAAGTGACGTTTCCTCTAATGTGCGGAGGTGTTCTCTGCTCACCCTAAAAATATTTCATATGTTTGTAAATTTAAAATTTTTATAAATTTTCCCATTTATTTATTTATATATATTAATTATATTAAAATTTATTATTTATATTAAATAGATCGTGTACTGTTGTGATGTTCAAGACTACATACACGATGTTACTACGAAAATAAATGTTATTACTACTGTGCTAGTAGTAGTAACTAGCAAAAGAAAAATATGTGTAACATACCTAACAGCACATTCCAGCTATGAAAAAATATTTGTTGAGCAATGTGCTGTAAAAAATGTCGAGTCAAAACACAAAAAAAAACAGACAATGTTGCAGAGAAAACACGAAAACATACAAAAACATATTGTGCGTTGAAAAGAATTGCACATATTAGTAAAATAAATACAGCTAGGGCTTGGAAGAAATATTTATAAATGAATTCATTTTATGAATCAGTGAATAATTTTAGACATACACGCAGAAAAAAAAGGTGTAACATTTACAAAAATTAGAGTAAAAGTTTACAAAATTCCGTGGTAGATATACAACTACATAAAATTAACGACAAATTTGTCAAGACGCTTAGGTAAATTTTCAAAGAGATATATATGTAATTAAATCGAAGCCTTTGTTAATATAACAACACGCGAAGGAAAATAAACTTTTTTCTTTTAGTAAAAAAAACATGGTTTATTTTTTAAATAAATAAAAGAAAAATTGCAAATTCTGTATTTTTATTTTGGTTTAATTTTAATTAATTAAATTTTGTTTATATTTCAATATTTTTCTTTGTCCTCAATTCCTCTGCTGCCGAACTCTAATTGTGTTTTGTGTTTACCAACCCTTCATTGCTCTATTCGTCATTTCCGTTCAATAACTGTAGGTATAATAATGATGTATATATATAAACTATTTGTCTAAAAAACAAATGCGAATTATAAGACATATTTTGCAAAAAAAAAAAATTGAGTAAATAAAAGATTACTATGTCTGTAAAAGTGTTGAGTACCGAGTACTCATTTCCGACTTTTTTTTAGGGTACCCAATGCTGAAAAGTAATTACTCAATACTTTTAGGCTTGTATTTTTTCAACAAGTAAGCAATTTCGACATGAAAATTACAATAAAAATATATTATTTTTGTTTTTATTTGCATTAATATTTTTTATATTTGTTTGCATTAATAATATTAAAAGATAAAAACTTGAGAAAATCCAGCATCATTATTCTTTTATATTAGAAATGTACATCCACCATATTGATTTGCATATGTCAATGGAAACTCTAAGCGCTTTTTGACATTTACCTGTCTTATTAGAAAAATATACTTATTGCTTATTTTATTTTCAAAATTTGATCAATGCAAATTTTACACAGTACGTTTTTAAATAAATTTCACCAATGTAAATTTAACAAAGCACGTACTTAGCCAACTTAACAAAAAAAGCATTCGTAATTTAGCAAAAATGCATATCAATTAATTACCAGGAATTTGGGGCTTTATCCAAAAAAAAAAAAAAACAATTAATTTCAAAATGGAAATCAAACTCAAATGATTCTTTCTGCAATTCAAAAAATTGTAATTTCTTTTTAAATCTTTATTTTAAATTAATAAAATTTACATAATAACCAAAAACAGCTTTTGTATTTTGTAACTAGCAATTTTAAATGAAAAAATGTCTTTTGAAATTCAAAAAATATCATTTGAAATTAAAAATATTATTTCAAATTCAAAACACACCATTAGAAATTAAAAAAAAAAATCCGGAATAAAAAAACACAAATGAAATTAAAAAAATAAAAATTGTTATTCACAAAATTCTTAATGAAATAAAAAAATACCAATACCGTTTAATATTCAAAAAACATCAATTCGAAATCAAAAAACACCATTTGCTATTAAAAAAATACCAATTGAAATTAAAAAAAAACGAGTAAAAAAGTTAAAGTCGGGCATGCCGACTATACAATACCCTACACCAGTCTGGTGTATTGTTTGGATCCGAAATTCGAAAGGGTTAAAATGGGGCTTATGTCAAAATTTTCTATAATGTGAGTCAGCGCACCAAATTTCATTAAAATATCTTAATATTTGCGATCTGCAGTTTGTAACCAAGCCAATTTTGGGGGGACCCTTATATAGGCACTAGTTCTAAACATGGATCGATGTTCACCAAAATCAATAGGCTGCATTATTGGGCCAATATAGGTCTGTGTACCAAATTTCGTCAAAATATCTTAATATTTACGACCTGCAGCGTATAAACAGTATAATTTTGGTAGGACCCTTATATGGGCACTAGGTCTAAACATGGACCGATGTTCACCAAAATCAATAGGCTGCGTTACTGGGCTAACATAGGTCTGTGTACCAAATTTCGTCAAAATATCTTAATATTTACGACCTGCAGCGTATAAACAATATAATTTTGGTAGGAACTTATATGGGCACTAGGTCTAAACATGGACCGATGTTCACCAAAATCTATAGACTGCATTACTGGGCCAATATAGGTCTGTGTACCAAATTTCGTCAAAATATCTTAATATTTACGACCTGCAGCGTATAAACAGTATAATTTTGGTAGGACCCTTATATGGGCACTAGGTCTAAACATAGACCGATATTCACCAAAATCAATAGGCTGCACTATTGGGCCAATACAGGTCTGTGTACCAAATTTCATCAAAATATCTTAATATTTACGACCTGCAGCATATAAACAGTATAATTTTGGTAGGACCCTTATATGGGCACTAGGTCTAAACATGGACCGATGTTCAAAAAAATCAAACTTGTTCGTCCTTGGGCCAACATAGGTCTGCGTACCAAATTTCATCAAAATATCTTAATAGTTGCGACCTGTAGAGTGCGCACAAGATTGCATGGACAGACAGACAGACGGACGGACGGACGGACAGACGGACATCGTTAAATCGAAATAAAAAAAAATTCTGAACCGATCGGTATACTATAAGGTGGGTCTACGACCAATATTTTTTGGTGTTACAAACATCAGCACAAACTTATAATACCCAAAATTGGCTTGGTTACAAACTGCAGGTCGCAAATATTAAGATATTTTAATGAAATTTGGTGCGCTGACTCACATTATAGAAAATTTTGACATAAGCCCCATTTCAACCCATTCGAATTTCGGATCCAAAAAATACACCAGACTGGTGTAGGGTATTGTATAGTCGGCATGCCCGACTTTAACCTTTTTACTCGTTTTTTTTTAAATTTCAATTGGATTTTTTTTGGCTTTATTTGGTAGTTTTTACCTTTAAATTTTATTTGACATTTCTTGAATTTCAAACGGTAGCTTTTGAATTTTATGAATTTCAGATTTTGAATTTTAAAAATTTCATTAAAAAATCGTACTTTTTGTAATAGAAAAAAATAGATAATGACAATTTAAAAATAATTAATTAAAAAGCTTAAAAAATGGAGGTGAAAAATAAAAAACAATAATAAAAACATAAGAAAAGAAGAATAAAAAAACGGCACCCCGTTTATAACGATCTGGTATTGGTCTTGGAAGAAACCAAGAATAGACTTAATTAAACCCGTATGACACTTGCTTAATTTTGTATTGAATTGATATAGGATTGAGGAAATTAAACAACAAATATTAGAGAGAGTAAAAAATATAATTTATAAAGTTTGTTCGAACGGAAAATCGCTAAAACTTATTAAAAATCGTTACAAACACGGAAAAAACGCTAGAAGCAGAGAAAAACTTAGGAAATTTACAATATTATTAGAAAAAAAACGAATTTATTAACATAATTGGCGTTAGATCTTTACATAAAATAATGTAAATTGTACTCCGCCAATGAATAAAATGGTTTTTAGTAATATTTTTAATTTAAGGTTATTTTTTATGGTACTTGATTTACAAAAAAAATGTGGTTGTCAAATAGAAATTTCGCTACTGTCATAAAATGCAAATATAAACGGTCAAGAATTCCGGTCGATATTTCCATTGAAATCTCGGGATTTAAAGGTAAAACTTTAAAATTTTTTTTTTACCGTTTATCATTGATTTCCCTGATATGCAAGTATGGTTGTACTTTTTACACTTGTGTAATTTTCCTATGATCATAGATTTGCAATGTTCTCAAATATTTGTGGAGAACACCCAATTAAAAAATTCACCGCACGTCCCTGGGTTAACCGGTTTGGAAGCACTACATTGCATTACTTATACCATTGTTTATATTATTTATATTACGTATTTGGCATTATTTACATTTAGGTAGTTCACAATGGGTGTGCTATCTGTTGTATCGTCCTAACAAAAAACAAACGATTTTCTATTCAATTTTCTATCTGTTAGCACACTCAAACATAGGACAATAAACATACATACGTAAAAATGTTGTATCGTGCTATTCCCAAATGTTGTATTTTTTCAATTTAAATTCTAACAACTCTATTTTTTGTTAGGACGATACAACGATACAACAGATAGCACATCCCTTGTAAACTACCTAATTGTCATTTTCAGTTTATGGAAATTCACACCACTTTCTCGTCTTTCCTCGTTACACTATGTGATAGCGATGCCCGATGTTATGCCGGATTAGGATTACCACTCCTTATTACTATTAAGTATATCCCATATTTATAAATTATATTATAATAGAGTGCCATTTTAAATCAAATTGGTGAATGAATTCTTGAAATTTCTGTTTTTACACAAAATTTTATATTAAGTTTATGTACTTAAACAAATTTATTTTGGAATAAATAAAATTCAAAAATATTATGAACGAACGACTAAGTAGGCGTGTAATTTGTATCAAAATTTTAGTGTTTTAAAATATGCACTTTTGTTCCGTTAAATATATTTGAGTATGCAGTAACATATGTTGTAGAAGTATGTTCGTCTATGTGATAAATATCCAATGGCCCATAATATATTAAATTTAGCCATTGTTGTCATTAACGCTTTCGGTTGTGATAATAATTGCATTCGATGTACCGTCAGTTTATTGGTTTAACTCACTGACCATTTTTGAAAAAAATTGAGTGGGAAATTGATTATATACAAGGTGGCTGATGATTTTTTTTCGTAACGTACATAAATTATTTATTTTTATATCATCTGAAAGATAGATTAACTTTATTTTATTTTTTAATAGTATATGCATATGCAGTATCTTATCAAAAACTCTTTCATAACTAATTGCAGAGTTGCAATTCTCTATAATGGAGACTTTGAGGGTTAGAGTCATACCATAATCGACAATTTTGTTTATTTATTGCTGGTTAGGTTGAAATGGGCTTCGTTCGACATAAAAATATGGTTGAGCACGGTTTCGTCCTGATACACCATTTTTAGAATCTTCTGCTAAATTTCAAAATGTATCGGCAAGTCCGCGGGTTTAATTTACTTGTAAACCTTATAGGGTTAAAAATTCTTTGTGCAGAATCGTCTGCAACGGCTCTCGGCTGATACACACTTGTGCAGATAAACTTCTTGTCAAACTCTTGGAGTTACTTGTATGGCAGCTGCTACAGAAGCAGTGCTTAATTGCGTTCTAACTATAAGACTTTGATTGTAAGGCCTTCGAGCAACTGTACCACTTTCGTCAAAAGGGTTTACTAACCTTACTCACACCTCTTCTGGGAGCTGTGTTATTATAGATTTCAATACGTGATAGGGGCTCACAGCCCAAATACGGGCTTCATCATCCGAGTTATCCGTTTTTATTAAAACTAAATAACAACCTAAAATTAAAAAAAAAGTGGAATTGACTCTTACTTGGAAAAAAAGATATTAAACTTTGTTTTTGTAGCGCGTTTCATCTGCCACCCTGTTAGGCCTACTCTGATACAATTAGATCTAATTTGATGCAATAAGATGTAGTTCGATATAATTTTATCCAAATTTTGTCCTCATAAGTATATCAAATATAATATCATATTCAACTAGATATAATTATGTATTTAGTACGATATGACTGCATATAATTAAGGATTGCGTTCGTAAAGTATATGGAATTTGCAAAAGTATTATATAAAATATAAATATATATATATATAAAAATATATATAAAATATAAATATATATATATATATAAAATAAAATAAAAATAAAAGTATTACCTTTTTCACCCGCGACTTTTAGCCCCAAAAATGGACTAAAATTAATTCAAACTTTCTTCCCGCTATAACTCTTAAAGTAAAAGATTTACAGAAAAATACTACATGGGCATAACTACAGGCAATGAAGTGGCTAGCATTTTTTTCATAAACATTTTTATGTATCAATGACTTAAGTGGTTAAAATCCAAATTTGTGTTTAACCATATAAATCACTTTAGTTTTAACCACTTATATCACCATGATGTGTTATAGATGGATAAATCCATGTAAACTTTGCCGGTTTACATCTCAGGAACCCAATTTTTGCACAGATCATATTTTTTACTCTCAACCTATCCGAAAATGAGCGGGGAGCTGGAAAAGTAACACTTTTGCACATATGGGTGCTCTAGTATATACCCATGCAAAAAAAGTATTTTGTGACTTATCGTATTATACATGATTTTATCCAAAAATGAGAACATCTTACTGTATCATATTATATCTAAATTGGTTTAATAAGATCTAAATTGATACAGTTAGATAATTATTTCATACAATGAGATATAATTCGATTGATTACCACATAGTTTTATACAATTTAATCAGAATTTTGTCCCCACTCAAATGTATCAAATTATATATAATGTAATACAAATATATCCAATTAGTTATACTCGTATATAAAAATATGTAATTGTATGTGGCATATGTAGTGACTTACAGATAAATATATAATTGGATATTATTATATATTGCACTATATGAAGTGTAATATGAAGAAAGATATATTAATATATTTGATATACAACGTTATACAATGTAATATAATTTTGTATGAATACATATTTTGCAATATATTACAACAAACAACTTTATAAAGTCATATAATGGTGAAAACATCTCAATTCAACACAAAAACGTGGCATTTTCTGATTCATCATCTCCGATTTCAATGAAATTTACCACAACTACCGTACATGATAACAGCTCATTAAAGCATACATTTCAGAGCCAAGACTCTCTTGGTTTCCGAAATATAACGTCACGAACATTGGAAAAAAACGATAAAATTTGACTAAAGTATGATTACAAAATTGACAATAACTTAAAAACGATTTTGGTATTATTTATTAGGTAAGAATCCACCCTTTAAAATGGTATGCATATCGATTTTTTTCATGGAAGGGTCAAACGTCATTTATTGGGGTCTTGAGTTCAAATTCCCATTGATCGAAATGCGCATTTTTTTAAATTCTTAAAAAAATATATGATTATTGCTAAACTCTCTTCTACATTTATATATAAGGTGATATCTCGATTCGTTTCTGAGTTATAGCCAAAAACGTTGTCATAGGTATGGATTTTTGTGAATTCATACATGTATATACCACAATAGCATGTATGTACCACAATTTTAGGTATTATTATAAATTAATTAAAAAACGAGTAAAAAGTTATAGTCGGGCATGTCGTCTATATAATACCCTACACCAGTCTGGATAAAAGCCAACTAATGCTTGGATCCGAAATTCGATTGGTTTAATATGAACTTGGGCCAAATATAGCCCATATGGGCGGTAGGTCCAAATATGGACCGATCCTATCTAGAATCAATAGTCTTTATCCTGGGGAGAATGTGAGTAAGCGAAGCAAATTTCATTGAAATATTTTCGTATTTGCGACCTGCAGCGTGTAAACAAATAAATTTTGGGGGACCCTTATATGGGCACTAGGTCTAAACATGGACCTATTTTAACCAAAATCAATAAGCTTCGTTCTTGGGTCGACGTAGCTCGGTGTACCAAATTTCATCAATATATCTTAATATTTGCAACCTGTAGAGTGCGCACAAGAAAATGCTTTTATATCGATTTTCATGTCAAATAAAATTTTTTACATTTCAAAAATTTGGGGTCATTTTGACCACATGTGCCTATAAGGGTTAACTTTTAATTTTTTATTACTCTGTATAGAATTTGGTATTAACAGAGTTATTTGGACAACTTTCACCAAATTCCGCAAGAAACAACACATTGTTTTGATTAGGGTATGGGATTTCCCGGACTTTTTTATTTCCCGGGAAACGGGAATACAAAAATTTGATTCCCGGGAAATCCCAGGAACTATTTTTTTATCAAAATTGTTAATGAAAACCACCTATATAAGTAATTTTTGTTAAAAAACACTATTTCAGTACAAATTCAGTCTGTGTAGTGAGATATCAAAGTAAAAATATCAGAATGTTGAACATTTGATTTCACATAAATTACTCTAAGCACTGCCAAATGAATTGCATGATTCCAGCAGAAAGCAACCACTACTGGACTGTCGGAAACAAACCGTTTCATCACATTTGGCCGATTAGATATGGTGGCCACAATGTTATTTTCCAAAGACAATTCTTCTTATTTCATCAGCATTACACCTTCCTGATATATAAACCAAACCCAGGTTATAAAATGAATTATTTCCGTTTATAGATATGTTCAAATATCTCTTTTGTGATATTCTTGTCCATTCATCTAAGATTATAGTAAATCTCCTATTGTTAGAAATATTACTCGATATTTCTTTTATCGTGATATCTTTTACATGATTGTAGTAATTTAATATAATGTTCTTTACATCGGTTTAATTTTTTGGCAATGCCATGTTTTTATTATAAAAACTTTCTCTAATTAACGAAGATCTAGTTATGGTGCGGATTGACATTCCGTCGACTGCGGCTAATTTGGATACCATTTTAGGAAATGTTTGCCCTACCCATAAAACGTTCAATGCCTATTCAGCTTACACTTTTTGCTTCAAGTACTTTGCTAATTTTAGCTGGAACATTATTTTTGTTGTTGTTTTCTTCAAGAGAAGTTGCATGACCATCAATTTTTTTTTTTTTTTTTGTGAACCAAATTTAGATGTCCGATAACAAAATTTAGATACCTCCGTTAACCATTAGTCTTTTACGGCAGATATTGCACTGCGCTGCATTGTGTTTTTTTGTAAAGTATTTCCATACTTCATATATTAGTTTGAAAGCAGGTGTATTAAAATAAAGTAAACTTACTTGAAAATATCACATTTATTAATGAAAACTTTACTTATAAAATTATTGGATTATTTTAAATTTAAAGTCGACTTTATTTTTAACCATACGGTTTTGTTCATTTTGGGTATGAAAACCTTACAAAAATATTTATATTTTTAAACATTTTGATAGGTTGAAAATAAATTAACGAACCAGAATGCTCTAAAAATCAACCAAGTCAAGGTATACTGCCACCCATTTGAAAATTTTTGAAAAATTTAAATAGTACTTAAGGGCGATTATTTACAAGAAACAAAACTTATATTTCTTCTAAAAATTTTACCAAGTTTTTAGGTTTCACTACTTAAGTTTTGAATAAGTTATGCGAAAAATTTTTATTAGTTGAAATGCTCCTAATTCCTTGGCAAAGATTTTTTTGTGTTCAAAGAAATTGATTCCCTTTTAAAAGATTTTAACAATGACATTTTTGTTTTGGTATTTAAAATGTTTTTTATGACTAAAATTAAAAAATCTTATTCCGAACAAAAACAATTTAAAAAATTTAATATTTTTAAATTTTCCCGGGAATTCCCGTCAAACTGTTCCCGAACCCCAAACCCTAGTTTTGATATAACGTTAACGTTAACGTTGTCGGAGTTTAAGAAAATTGTCGGAAGACAATCTCCTGTATCAGAATTAAAAGAAATCGTAAGTGATTTTGTTACAGCTAGCTAAAAACATAAAAATTAATACTATTATCTAAATTATTGTCCGAAATCACACTTTTCTCCAATATTTTCAAATTTAAAACTCTGTCACTATTAAGTTAAAAGAGGGATATATGTATTTTCCAGTAGAATTATTCTATAAGGTGTATTTAATAAACTCCTATGCGTTGACCACTTTTTTATATTTTGTTGAACAAAATTTTAAAAAACTCAAAACTAGAGATTTGCAAATTTATAAAAAAAATCCCATCTTTGCTCATACCTGGGGCTAGGTTATCATAACCCAAGAGAGACAAAAATTTATATCTAAATATTTGTGGATCTTAAAAATGCAACTAGGGTACAACATTGTAAATTTGTTGAAAATATATTTTATTTATTACGATTTTCATAATTTTTCTCATTTTAACCCTACAATGGTCTGAGGAAATTGCAATTACTAAAATATTTTCCAACCGAAAAATTTATACATTTCTGGATAGATAATTCAGTCTAGATTATGATTCTATTTACATTTTCTAAAAATGCGGTTACTAAAGAGCCAGTATTTTGAAAGAAAGCAAAAAAAAAGTGATTTTTTCGTCTTGTAAATCGTATTTCAAACTTCAGGGCTGATGCGGCACGTGTTCTCGTTATTCGGTCACCTTAATTTTTTGCATGGTATATTTTTATACCCAATGGCACATTTTTCAAGGGGAGGGACGGCCTTAAATCGCAAGTTGAAAAATAAGGTGCACCCTAAGGTACATAGACTAGGGCAACAAATGATACTTAGGGACACTTTTTTGGCTATAACTCAGAGACGAATCGAGATGTTTTTCACACAAATGTATAAGAGAGTTTAAAAATAATCGTATATTTTTTTAAGAATTTTAAAAAATGCGCATTTCGAGCAATGGGAATTTGAACTCAAGACCCCAATAAATGACGTTTGACCTTCCATGAAAAAAATCGATATGCATACCATTTTAAAGGGTACATTCTTATCTAATAAATAATACCAAATTTTATAGCTTGAATAGTTTTTAATTTATTGTCGATTTTATAATCATACTTTAGTCAAATTTTGCGGTTTTTTCCAATTTTCGTAACGTGGCCCGGACCCCAAAATTTATGCATCGTTGATCTCTTATAGTGTACCACAGTTATGGCGAATTTCATTCAAATCGGAGATGGTAAATCTGAATGGTGCGTTGAGTTGATGTGTTTTCACCCATAAGTCTATATCAAAACTTTTTTACTTGGGTATACATGATTTAGAAAAAAACTTATAAAAATTCAAAGTCTTAAATGTTATTCACTCTCAGAATTTTTTTCGGTAAATAAGACAAAAAATGTTTGTTGGAGGGTCTAGGACCCGAATTATATGGCATAAGAACAACATACATGTTGTTGAAAATATAATATCACGGGTAAAAATTTTAATATGGTTTCATATATAATTATATCTTATTTGATATGTTTCCAAATACAACCACATACAATTCGATCCGAAAAATGGGTCATCCACATGTGTCTAATTATATCAAATTAGATATAATTTGATACATTTTGATCCGAGATTTTTCCATATCCAGAACATCTATTGATATGTAATTCGATACAAATATATCTGATTTTATATAATTAAATCAGATAGTAGGTAGTCTTTTTATGACTAGAAGTTATGCTTAACCGCTATTAAGTTGCAAATTAAAAATTCTATAGTTTAAACAATTTTAAATGCCCAAATTTTATAAAATAAAACATAACCAAATATTAAAAAAATTTCCTACAAAAATAGACAGTCTTATGAAACGTACGCATACGTTTGTTTAATATGATATTATATATAAAAAATAACTCGAAAATGACTTGTTTATGGAGCCTTATATGGTGAATATGTAAAGCAATTTTTAATTAAATCTTAACTTGCAGCTAACTAAATTTGATGTTGAACTATATATTAATTTTTATTATTTGATATATATAAAGTTATATAAAATTACAATAAAATATTTTAGTATGGCGTCGCATAAATTTTTTTGTAACTTCGCATAGAACCATATAAATATAATCATATCCGTCAGTATATATATTTTGATTTATTTTATATTGCTTATGTAATTATAAATGGAGTAAGATTTGGGGACATATAACAATATCAATTACCATATAAAAAATTCGTTAAAAAAATATCAGATGTATTTATATAGTTGTACTTAATGATATGTGTCTTAATGTGACTCTATTCATAGCCAGATATAGCTCACATTATATATGACCATACCCAGTGTAGAAACGGTAATGACATATCATTATTTTTTGAAATACCAATAATGACAACGATTTTCTTTCTGCATTATATTAAAACATATAATAATGAGTACCTGATAATGACTTAGTTTTATTATTATTTCAAATAGAAAGTAATTTTCTAGATTTTTTTTGTAAAATTTTTAAATCTATTTTCAGACTCAATATTTTGCCAACACTGATAAGCATATTCTTAGTATCATTCCATATTAAATGTATACAAAAATAGAAGTTTTTGGACATGACTAGGCTGACCATTCGTACTAATTTGATCAGTACATATACTGATTTTTGGTTACGTGTACCGATGAAAAAATCGTGTACTGATTTGTACTGATTTTTTGAGATTTGTACTGATTGTACTGATTTTAAACATTTAAAACAATTTTACATTTTTTTAAACAAAAAACAAGTTCAAATACAATTGATTCTCCGTTAAATCGAATTCAATTTTTATCTAAAGTAAGTTAAGTCGTTGCCTTGTGCTGCCATGTCACAAGGGGTCAAATTCCTCCTCATATGACATCGTCATGTAAAAGTGACCACTCTATTTCATATAAAGTGGCCAGTTCGGTGACAATTTGTTAAAATTTCCCGTAGGGTACTTACACTTTGGTCGCATAACACATTATTTTAACATGGAGGTGTCATTGGGGGTAAATGGTTGCTAAATCGTACCGGTATAGGTTAAAATAATTGATTACGAAGGAAGTGCAGAAATAAGTTATTACTTGTAATATTAAATTCCCTACACTGATAATAATCCATGCATAAAATTACGAAAAAATGCCAAAATAACAAATAATTTCGTAAAATATACGAAAAATGGTTTATTTTACGAAAGCTTTTGTTGTTTTGACATTAATTTCATATTTTTATGCATGGATTATTATGTGCGTAGTTAGCTAAAATAAGTACATACTTTTATAGAGTGAATAGGGTTTGGAATTTCCCGGACTTTTTTATTTCCCGGGAAACGGGAATGAAAAAATTTTATTCCCGGGATTCCCGGGATTCTACTTCTGAACAAAATTGCTAATGAAAACCACCTATATAAGTAATTTTTGTTAAAAAAAAACACTATTTCAGTGCAAATGCAGTCTGTGTAGTGAGAATTCAAAGTAAAAAATATCAGAATGTTGAACATTTGATTTCACATAAATTACTCGCAGCACTGACAAATGAATTGCATGATTCCAGTAGGCACCTACTACTGGACTGTCGGAAACAAACCGTTTCATCACACTTGGCCCATTAGATATGGTGGCCACAATGTTATTTTCCAAAGACAAATAAAAATCTTCTAGTCTTATTTCTACAATTCTTCTTATTTCATCAGCATTACTCTTCCTGATATATAAACCAACCCCAGGTTATAAAATGAATTATATCCGTTTGTACAAATGTTCAAATATCTCTTTTGTGATATTCTTGTCCATTCATCTAAGATTATAGTAAATCTCCTATTGTTAGAAATATTGCTCGATATTTCTTTTATCATGATATCTTTTACATGATTGTAGTAATTTAATATAATGTTCTTAACATCGGTTTCATTTTTTTCCAATGCCAGGTTTTTATTATAAAAACTTTCTCGAATAAACGAAGATCTCGTTATGGTGCGGATTGACTGCAGCTAATTTGGATACCATTTAAAGAAATGTTTGCCCTACCATAAAACGTTCAATGCCTATTCAGCTTACACTTTTTTCTTCAAGTACTTTGCTAATTTTAGCTGGAACATTATTTTTGTTGTTGTTTTCTTCAAGAGAAGTTGCATGACCATCAATTTTTTTTTTTTTTTTGTGAACCAAATTTAGATGTCGGATAACCAAATTTAGATACCACCGTTAACCATTAGTCTTTTCTTTTCACATATATTAATGAAAACGTTACTTATAAAATTATTGACCCTTAATATAAAGGCGTATTTTAAATTTAAAGTCGACTTTATTTTTAATCAAACGGTTTTGTTCATTTTGTGTATGAAAACCTTACAAAAATATTTATATTTTCAAATATTTTGATTGGTTGAAAAAAAATTAACCAATCAGAATGCTCCAAAAATAAACCAAACCACCCAATATTTTAACAAAGTCGAATTTAACTAAAATATACATTTGAAAATTTTAGATAGTAAGGGCGATTATTTGTAAGAAACAAGACTTTTTGTTCATATTTCTTTTAAACATTTTAACAAGTTTTTAGATTTTACTACTTAAATTTTGAATAAGTTATGCGAAAAATCTTTATTAGTTGAAATGCTCCTTATTACTTGGCAAAGATTTTATTTGTGTGTCAAATAAATGTATTCCCTTTTAAAAGATTTTAACAATGACATTTTTGTTTTGGTATTTAAAATGTTTTTTATGACTAAAATTAAAAAATCCTATTCGAAACAAAAACAATTTAAAAAATTTAATATTTTTAAAATTTCCCGTTTTCCCTGGAAAAATATATTATTTTCCCGGGAATTCCCGGCAAACTTTTCCCGGGATTTCCCGGGAATTCCCGCCCGGGATTTCCCGAACCCCAAACCCTAAGAGTGAAGGAAGTCATTACACATTAGTACATATTTCATTGGTTACATATTGGGAATAAAATAAGACGTAACCAGTAATGACTTTGTTTAAAAGTACACCGATCCGAGCAATGTAATTAGATTCTAAATTTCTACTAAATCGGAGTTTTTTTAAACAAAATTATTAATTTTTTCCGGTACCGGACCAAAAATATTTACATAGTTGAACCAAATGAACTGAAATTTGGCACGAATAATCTTGGCTGTATATGTAATAACTTTACTCAGTTTGGACTCATTCGGATCTACCATGTGGAAATACGAGTCCGGTACCGAAGTTTTGTTTAAAAATAATAATTAATTTTTTCCGGTACCGGACAAAAAATATTTACATAGTGGAACCAAATGAACTGAAATTTGGCTCGAATAATCTTGGCTGTATATGTAATAACTTTACTAAGTTTGGACTCATTGGGATCTACCATGTGGAAATACGAGTCCGGTACCCAAGATTTTTTTAAATAAAATAACTAATTTTTTCCGGTACCGGACCAAAAATTCTACATAGTTGAACCAAATGAACTGAAATTTGGCACGAATAATCTTGGCTGTATATGTAATAACTTTACTAAGTTTGGACTCATTCGAATCTACCATGTGGAAATACGAGACCGGTACCCAAGATTTTTTTAAATAAAATAATTAATTTTTTCCGGTACCGGTTAATAACTTTACTCAGTTTGGACTCATTCGGATCTACCATGTGAAAATACGAGTCCGGTACCCAAGTATTTTTTAAATAAAATTATTAAATTTTTTCGGGTACCGGACTAAAAATTCCGCATAGTTGAACCAAATAAACTGAAATTTGGCACGGATAATCTTGGCTGTATATATAATAACTTTACTAAGTTTGGACTCATTCGGATCTACCATGTGGAAATACGAGCCCGCTACCGAAGTTTTTTTTAAATAAAATTATTAATTTTTTCCGGTACCGGACCAAAATTTTCACATCATGATGAATGCATTTGAACTTTTCGCGCGAAAGTTTATTTGTTCTGGTGAAACGATGTGGAAATGACAACAAGACTTTTGTTACTGTTTTCGTACTTAAATGTAAAAAATATACACACTTTTGTACAAATAATCTTCATTTAGTTATATTCTAACTAACAATAACACCAAAGCTGTATAGTTACTTAAAAATATTTACTTAAATTAACAATTTGAAATATTTTTCGTAACTATATTTTAAAGTCCAAGTATAAGTATTTTATTACTTACTTAAAAAGGTTTTTAAGTAAGTAAACAAATATTTATATTTGAGTTTTGAAATATTAATATTTTTTTATTTATTTAAAATAATTTGGAGTAAGTAAATAAATATTAATATTTCAAAGCTGAAATATAAATATTTTGAAATAAATGTAGGTAAGTAAAATACTTATCTACATTTTTGAAATATTTTGAAATATTTCAAATATTTGAAATATTTGGAATATTTGAAATATTTGAAATATTTGGAATATTTTAAATATTTGAAATATTTCAAATATCTCTAATAATCCGCGAAAAAATTGCAAAAAACAAAATTTGCAAAAACGAAAATTTTTGAATCAATATATTAGTTTGCAGTATGTAAAATAAAGTTTTTTAATTAATTTTTTGTACCATAAAGGCTTTTTTATCGTTCCCCGATTATTTGGAAGTTTTTTAAGTGTGGTTTTTTTAAATTAAAATAATCTAGGGACTATAGTACCAATTTCACACACCATGGATTGGTGCTTAGTTTAGAAAAAAAATCGAGATAAAGAATTTTTGCATCATTATATTCGTTTGCAGAATATAATGATGCAAATTCTGCAAACGATGTTTTAATTAATTTTTTCTACCATAAAGTGTTTTTTCGCGTTCGGCGATTATTTTGCAATTTTTTAAGTGTGGTTTTTTTAAATTCATGATCTATGGACTATAATATAAATTTCATACAACAATATTTGGTGCTTAGTTCAAAAAGAAGAAAAAAATCGCGACAAATAAAATTTGCAAAAAGGAAAGTTTTTGCATCAGCTGATTAAGGCTTCTAATTAATTTTTTGTACCATAAAGCCTTTTTTCGCATTCCGCCATTATTTTGCAATTTTTAAGTCTGGTTTTTTCAATTCATATTCCCCAAAGTTCGTGCTTAGTTTGTAAAACAAAAAAATCGCTAAAAATTTTTTTTTTATAATTTATGTTATTGGTATTTTAAAAAAGCTAGCCAAAATTATGGCTTAGAGCCAGAATTAGAAAATTAAACCCAAAATTTTAATTATTTTTTTGTGAATCTCTACCAAAATATAAGGCCAAATATAGCATTCCGAAATTTTAGAAGTGCCCATATATTTTATGTTTTCTTTAAAAAAATATGTTTCCTATAGGTGGCATTTATAGAATGTTCAGTGTATTTTAAATATTTCAGATATTTCAATATTTCAAATATTTCAAATATTCCAAATATTTCAAATATTCAAAATATTCAAAATATTTGAAATATTTCAAAATATTTCAAAAATGTAGCTAAGTATTTTACTTAACTATATATCTCATTTATTTCAAAATATTTATATTTCAGCTTTGAAATATTAATATTAACAAAATATTTATATTTGAGCTTTGAAATATTAATATTTGTTTACTTACTTCAAATTATTTGAAATAAATTAAAATTAATATTACTTAATTAAAATTATTTGAAGTAAATAAAAGATTATTAATATTTTAAAGCTGAAATATTAATATTTTCTCACTTATGTGCGTATTTTAGTAAAAAAAAACAGTACTGCTATTTCAAATTTACAAATATTTATAATTGGTTGTTTCAAAAATATATTTTAAATAAACTTTTATACAGGTCTGAATAACACAAATAAGCAATTTTTTAAAGTAGATACCGGTTATACCTGTTTTCCCGGGAATCCCGGGATTAACGCAAGAACCGTGATTGAAGCAGGAACCGGGAATACCGTTAATAAGACAGGAACCGGGAACATAACCGAGAATAGCGGTAATATCGAGAACCGGGAAGTGGGTGGCTCAGGTAGAAATATGAAAAACTTTAACGCAATTATTATGTATTACGATATCTAATTATATATTTAAAATACTATTAATTGAAAACATAATTTGAAGATGATGTTGTCACAAAATGGCTTAGGTGGTGTTTCTGTATGACGTTTTGCTTCACACAAACGAAAATACAATAACAAAATACATGCAATACAAAAACAAAATACATTAGTGTGACAACGAACGTCTTCTAGAAACCCCATGTTAATCTTTTTAAGAGGTGTAAAAAAATATTTACAAGTAAATCAAATTGAGTTAAAAAAAGTAAAAAAAAAAAATATTTTTTTTTGTGCCTGAGCTGGGATTCGATAATAGGGCTTCAGCCACATATATAATCATGTGTAGGGTTATATATGACAATATATAATTACATATTAAAATGTTATTAATCCCAAGTTGCAGTAAGCATAACTTTCAGGTGCAGTTGGCAGAAAATGGGTTAATTTTTTTAAGATCTATAAAAAAAATATTTACAAATAAACAGGGTTGGCAACGTTTCATAAAATTAGTAATAAGTGATAACGTTATTTCAACAGTATTTCGTTAGGTTATTTTAAGGTTATCGGTATCTTAAGTTATATCGTTAAGTTATTTTAGGGTTAACGGTATTTTAAGTTATTTAGTTAGTGTATTTTAAGGGTAATGGTATTTTAAATAATTTCTTTAGGGTATTTTAAGGTGTTTTTGTTTTTAAAGTTAATTACTAATATAAGCACATCTGATACTATCTTTAAAATATACTACGAAATAACGTAAAATACCGTTACTACGTTATTTCGTAGTATATTTTAAAGATAGTATAAGATGTGCCTATATTAGTAATTAACTTTAAAAACAAAAACACTGAATAATTAAAAAAGTATGTTTTTATTCAATTCAATGTACATATTTATGTTTATGCTACGAATACATATACAAAAAATATAGCGAATCTGAGTCTTAAAGAGCTATGAACATATCACCAGCTTATTTTGGAATGATCCGTATGGCAAAAAGTCATTACAGAGAAAAAGGATAAAAAAATTCACAACTTTTTCCTTGCTGCGTACAAAATTCGATACCTCAGATACGATACGAGATATCGGGGAACGGGTTTCGGAATCAGAAAAAAATATTTCGATTACATGTGATTCATGGCTAACTCAATTTTTTCAATAATGATCATTGAAACCAATAATAAACCGACGATATTACTTTTATCGAATAAGTATTTCTTACTCAAAATTTTATTATCGCATGAGAAAGGTTAAAGCAGGAAGATTGGAAGTTATATTAAGTAATTTAAAACGAATCCCATATTCATGGGGATTCAGATAAATCCACTTACAATAAGAATCAAAATTTCAATAAAATTTATTCGGAAGCTGGTTACTAAATATATGGTAACGCCCTTAAGATATACATAAGTTTCAGTTAGATTTTGCATTTAACCGCAGTTTTGCTTAACCGCGATTACGGTTAAAATTGGTGCGGTTAATCGCACTCATAATAAAACATTTTTTAAAAGTGCGCCTGCGTACTTTTTAGTACAAACATCAGCGTAGTGGTGTAGTGTATAAGCCGAATTTGAGAAGAAATATTTAACAAAAGCCAATTGAATACACTCTCAAAACAATTCCGTTGTAACAACCGAATTTTTTCCAACCGAATTCGTTTGGTTGCTGCAACCTCGTAATTCGGTTGCCTCAACCGAATTCAGTTGTGACAGCCGATAATTCGGTTGCCGCAACCGAATTGAAATCGAATTCGGTTTCCACAACGGAATTGTTCTGAGAGTGTATACAAAAACTTTTGCAGATCCCTTTTCTAAAATAATATTAAATAAATAATGACTAGGGCAAGGAATTTCATGCAAATGCATGTTTTTTCTCGATAGTTCGAAACTAATATGGACTAAATATTTATCATAATCATCAAATTTAGAACAAAATGGCATTGATTCGTAGTTGCATATTTTTGCATATTGTGTCAAAAATGCAAGTTTTTGCATATTTTAACATTAAATGCATATTTGGTGCCTTTTTAATGCATATTTTGTGTTTTTTAATGCATATTTGTGAATATTTTTCGTTTTAGGAGCATTTTTTATTTTGTAAAAAAATATAAAAATTAAAATTTTTATATTTTGATTCAATCAAAATAAACATCATTAAAAACTTTATTGACCTATGGAAAATCTTCGACTTCTGTGTCTGTTTGAAAAATAACTAACTTAAATACATTTTTAAGTTTTAAAGTGCATTATTTTTGCAAAAATAATAGTTTTTAGTGCATATTTTTTAGACTTTTAATGCATATTTTTCTTTTTTAGCCGCATATTTTAGGCGCATATTTTCCATTTTTAAGTGCGTGAAATTCCTTGCCCCAATAAAGAAGATTGTCCCTAATACTAAAATTCATATTTTTTCAACACAAGAAATCAAAAAAATTAAGTTTTATTTGTGAAATCAGTACCATTTTCTTAATTTTTGCGCTTCATTCCAAAACTGTTTAAATACTGCACGACAATTTATTAAAGTTTACATCATCGCTTGAAAAAAATAACATTACCGTTTCAGATTAAACACAAAAACTAAATAAAAATTGTATTAATTTTTCAAATTTTTAGACAAGTTTTATAAAACTGCGTGAATTGTAAAATTTTTTATTTTATTTTTTTTTATTTTAAGTCTTTATTCATTCGAAGTAAATAATTCATTACAATTTTGTTGCCTCTGCGCCTTAAAGGCATTTTAGAGGCGAGTTTGCAAAAATTTGGCAATTTTGTTACTAAAATATTCACAAAAATCTGGTTTTAAATGTATAATAATTTAACCGTAACCGCACGGTTTTTACATGCAGTTACGGTTACGGTTAATTAGTGCGGTTAACCGCGGTTACGGTTAAAACCGAATTGCAAACTCTAGTTTCTGTTAAATGAAGACCGCTGGATGTAGCTTAAATTCTATTCCCTAGTAAAAAAGTTTTGATATAATCATGTATTATTTTATGTAATTGCATATAATAAGTTATAGTTACATATGGCCACATATGCTTTTAAATTCAAGCAGATATAATTTTATATAGTCATATGTTAGATATATTTTCCTCAAAGGTTTTAAATTGGAGACATATGTGATTTAATATTAGTTCATACTGGCCTACATATAATTGCATGTGCCTACATATAATTGCATGTGCTACATAAAATAACATATTACAGACATAATTACATATACGTTTATATATAATTTAGTATGACACTATACATAATAATATAAAACTATATGTGGAGCCATATAAGAAATATTTCATAATTTGTGTTAGATATGATTATATATTGACGAATAAGAACCCATATATAACTTAATATGGTTCCATATCTACAATATTTCATGATTTCTTTAATATATAACAATATAACGTTCTTTATAAAATCATCTATAATTATATATCATCCCACATAAGCAATCATTTCAAAGTGATTTTATATAAAAATATATAAGGTCCATATAAAACCGTATTATATTATATGTGGTTCTATGTTAACAATGATTTTGAACTAGTTTTAGATTTAGTAATTACTAGGGATTGGCGCGTGACTAGAAATGTTCGCGAGTCACGTTATTCACACGTGATCGTGAGTAATAATTACTATACTCAAGTTATTCGTGCGTGATTATTATTTTAAAATTACTAAAAATAAAGAAAATTTTGTTCATGTTCAATGCACTGTCATGGTAAATCTGGATAAAAGTAATGGAAGATTTATCGAAATTATAGGATCTCCAGCAGACCTTTGGGTTAATCATTATATTTGGAAATTAATTACACATGCAATTACACAATTACATGTAATTGTAATTGAAAAAAATTCAATTACAATTACATATTATTTGTAATTGTAATTAAAAAAAAACAATTACAAGTAATTTGTAATTGAGAATTTTCAATTATACACTCATAAAAAAAAGTTAGTACAAAAGTCTGTTAAACGCGTTCTGATTCTATTGAAATAATTTTCTTGTTATTTTGTCTTAAAATTTAGGATTGAACTAATATTTTTGTAAATCTAATTTAGCATTACAACTACTTTCAGCCGTATTTGAACTAACTTTGCATGCTAATTTTTAGTAATTTGTGTTTCTTAACTTTACAACAAATTTTTCAGCTAATTTAAACCACAATTATTTTCTAATTATTATATTTTTATATCTCTGCTATCAATATCACATAGAGATGGCGCTATATTTTAATTTTTTTTATTATAGTAAAATAAAATAGTTTGTATCTCCGAAACTAAGCGAGATAGAGCAAAATGGACAAAAATTCGTCACTCTGTACCTTTAAAGTAACCCTTATCAGACACATATACTCCCAATAATAAATATGTGCCCTTCTAGGATCAGATCCCGGAAGTCGAAATTTTAAGCGACATTTTAACAGAAATTTGTAGTTATATCAGGTAAAATTTCTGCTGAATTCAGCTCGAATTTCCAATATAATTTAACTAAAATTGTCCGTATATTTAGCAGTATGTGAAATTTAGCTTACCATGATTTTTAAGTTCATTGATACAATTACTTGTAATTGAAAATTTTCAATTACAGTTACATGAAATGTAATTGAGTTTTTTTAATTTCAATTGCATTTATTTGCAATTGTAATTCCCCAGGTCTGATCTCCAGAAATTGCATCTTTTTTATTTAAAAAAATAATTTTTGTATATTGTTAGATGTGGTCATATATAATATGATTACAATTATAAGGTCAATATTCACATATAATTGTATCAAACTATGTCCACTTTTATAACATTTTATATAATTTTATACAAAAAGATATAATTTGATGTAATTGGATGAGGACAAAATTCGGATACAATTGTATCGAATTGCATAAAATTGTATCAAATTGTACCAAATTGTATACAATTGTATACAATTCGATACAATAAGATGTTCTCATTTTTCGGATATAATTATATCTAATTACATAAAAGATTATATATAATTAAATATAACTTCATATGGCTCCATATCATTTTTTTTTACTTGGGTTGTAAATAAATTAATGGTGTTAGAAATCTGACTATAAAATTCGTCCAATTATTTCCGAAATAAACTGCCCTATTTTTAACCCAAAATTTGTTGTAATTAGATCTGTTCCATGAAAAACATTTTCCAAATGCTGTACGGGTGACGGAAATCGTAGAGCGAGTGTAAAACTTATATTTACATACATATATCCGGCTCCAGTTTGAAATCAAATATAGAAAATTTTGTTAAGTCTTTTAGCAAATCATGTTGCTACTAATCTTGCACAATACAAATGTATGGAAATCTGTTTTTCGTATTTGCTAATTTTTTGTGCATCCACCTTTAATTTTCTGTTTTTAGTGCCTGTCAAGAATATCCCAAATATAAAAGTTTTGATATAGTCATATATTATCATATAAAATTTTGTATAATTATATATTGGAACATATATACCAAGATATAATTATATAAAATTTAACGAAATTATATCCTACACTGAGAGAATTATCCTTCATGATATTAGTGATATGATTTCATAGAATTTTTTTCGTAGAACCAATGAATAATTTCATTATGTATATAATATTTAATTAATATTATGAAATTTTTCATAACTTTTCTGTCATAAAATTTCATATTTCATTAAAAAAATTCATTGAATTTCATAAATTAGATCTCCATAAATTTAATGAAAAATGTTCTTTATATATATGAAATTGTTCAATAGTATTTACTTTTTTTTATAAAATATCGTTATTTCCAGATTCAAATGAAGAGGTGATTGCCGAAACAGACGCCTATTTTGAGGCCAATTTCTTTAAAAAATTTATCGAAATATCAGAAAGGCCTTAGAGTGAATGTATCGCTCTTGAAGGATACTATGATGAATAAAGTCGAATTTTGCCAAAAAATTGTTGTTTTATTATTTATCCTGCGGACTTTTCAGCCAATGTGTTACAAGCAGTCTAGTTTATGAGCGACTACTTATTTAATTACAAAATAATATATTGGGAAGTACTTAATATTTACTACTATTAAATATATGAGTAAGCCTTATTATTTAACAACTTGTAACAACTTATTTTTAACTGCTAATCAGCATCAGTTATTCTATTTATTTGTATAACTACTTATTTTTTACTTTTTGTAGTGCAGCGGGTAAGCAGGTGCACAAGTTTTGTGCGTTTTTTTATGCAGCATATCTAAGTAAGGAGTGAGATCATGAAAATGTTAACACACATTTTTGCCTATAACTTTGGTTTAAAGCAGGCATCGGCAAACATATACAACCTTATTTTGTGCTTGTATGAGTTAGTTGCAGACTCTCACTCTCAATGAACTGACAAAGAAAGTTTCTATAATAATTCGAAAATTTTAAATGTTTATAACGGGAATATAAAACAAAACTTTAAAAGCAAATAACAACTACAAAAACAAATATCAAAAAACAACAACACAAAAAAAATAAAAACAAATAAACTTAAAAATAAATTACCAAAAAAATGTATCAATAAACATTATGCAGAGTGTAAAAAATCTGGCAAACAAGCGATGTGACAACCTACTTCATTGAAATCTTGTATGCGACTGATTATTTTTTTGTTCTATGTGTGAGATTATGTAGGTGTGAGAGAGCGCCCATGGGCATAGGTGTTGCCGACCTCTGGTTTAAAGCTTCTCATATTTTTTATTTTCAGCAGCTTACATTTTAAAAATATGTCAGTTAATAAATTAATTTACATCATGAGTTTTAGTTCGCGATTTTTTACAGAATGGACGATGAAAGAAAAGTGCGTTCAAAAATAATTAAATATTTTTAACAAAACCAAACATGGACATACAAAAATTGCCAAAGAAACTAATGTATGCCGCCAACACCTAACAATTGAAAGGAAGCTGGGAACAGGAAAAACGACTGGTTATCGTAACATTGGTACGGCATATAAAGTTAAAAGCATCCTTAAGAGAGCTTCTAACACATCTGGCAGAAAAACGGCTCGGTAAGCCCAATGCTCGGACTTTTTTGTACGTAAAGTGAAACGTAAAGCAGGACTAAAGTCCTACGAAGTTCAAAAAGTTCCCGATAGAAACGCTTTTAAAAATTTGGAGGCCAAAACCAGAGCTCGAAAATTGAAATCAAATTTTATACAAAAATACAACTGTTGTGTAATGGACGACGAAACTTATGTCCTGGCTGATTTTTTGAAGCTCCCTGGTCAAGAATTTTATGTTTTCGATGTTCGAGGAAATGTTGCGGGAAAATTTAGGTCGAAAAAGCAAACGAAATTCCCTAAAAAATTCCTAGTTTGGCAAGCCATATGTAGCTGCGGCCAAAGAAGCCAGTCATTTGTGACATCTGGCTCTATAAACAGCGAAATTTATATCAAGGAGTGTTTGCAGAAGAGAATACTTCCATTTTTGAGTCAGCGCAATGTATTCACTTACTTTTGGCCCGATTTATCATCTTATCACTACAGCAAGAAGGCGCTGGAGTGGTATATTGTTAATAATGTGGTTTTTGTACCAAGAGAGGCAAATCCACCAAACTGCCCATAGCTCAGGCCAGTGGAGATTTATTGGGCTCTTGTTAAAAGAGAATTAAAGGGCACAAAAAAGGTATCCCAGGACATGCAAGATTTCAAACGTAGATGGACCACCTGCTCTACAAACCTTAATGGGAGGGTTTCCGGAAAAAGTGGATAACTTTGTTCGTGGTGGTTAGAATTCCATGCGGTTTTTTGTTTGATTTTGTATTAAATTTCATTTAATAAAAATTTGTTTTGAAGTCTTAAAATTCAGTGGTTTGTTTTTTATTTAACTTTATGTGTGTTAGCATCTTTATCACTCCTTATATGAACACTAGAGTGGGCCGAACTTTGCCGAATTGCGAATTTCAAAAACGGGGGCTGCGGAAAAGTTGCGTATGTGTCCAGTGAACAGTAAAAAATAAAAATTTTGAAAATCGGTTCACGTTCAAGGTCCCCGCAAAGCGGTTGAAATTTCGAAATTTCGGAAAGTTTAAAAAAAATCCTTAAATTTTGTTAAAAAATATTTGTTGTTGTGATATATTATTTCTAATAAATTATAGTTCGCTGAATCCAAAAAAAAATAAAAAATTTTTAATCGGCGCAAGGGGTTCTGAAATATTGCTACTTGAATTTTTCTGAAAAACACTTTTTTTCATTTTTTAGTCGAGCCTTCAAAAAGTTAGTCTAAAAATGTTTTTAATTTTCTTCATTTTTAAATCTACTATCTGTATAAAATTATCTTTCATTTGAGTGCAAAAAAGTTGAAAAATGTTGGAGGGTATTCCAAGGACGCTGCGACAAAAGTTGTAAAAATTTTCACAGTTAAAAGTGGTCGTTTTTTGTGATCACTGTCTTTTTTTTAAGTGATCAGAGATTTTATCCATTTATTGTTTTGGATTAATATAATATAACATTTTTATGACTGGTTCATCTTTTTTTTAATAATTTTGGGTATTTTGATAATAAATATAAAATAGCGTGATCGGATCTCGAGACTTGGGACACAATACTCGAAAAGTATGCTTTTTTTCAAAAAAATCTTATACACTGTGCCACAAAAGTATATATACAAAAATGTAATTGCATACAACTTAATGGATTCGTTTTCAGTAAATATTATAAACATTAAATTGTGTGCTGGGATTTTAAATTTTGTAACAAAATGTTCATAAAGTATCCTATTTTTTATTTAATTTTATTGTATTATCCTAAAACAGAAAACCAGTTTCAATAGTTGCTAAATCTAAATATTACGAGTGTACGTAAACATTTTGGTCTCGGGTTCATGTGTTCGATATAAGAATTTTATTTTGGGCGCAAAAAATTTTTCCGATATGTGTATTTGTTTTTGTACTCAATTCAACCATAGAGGTACGAAGTGCAAAAATTTTTGCGAATGTATGTATTTAAATTTTTTAACATTTGTTTAATTTCAATTTGTTAGTAAAAAGTTTATTATTTAAACTTTTTATATCAAACGTTGTTAGCGTGCCTTAAAGTTTAAATTCGCTTTTTATTTAAAGTACAGTTTTTATAATAAAAGCCTTCACCCAGCCACCACAAATAAATAATTCTGCACAACAATGGGTTTAAAATAAATAAATATTTGATCACTTTTTCTCATGAAAGTGGATTGTTAGTAATGAATCCATAATAAATTGCAATATACGTGTGTATGTTAAGATAATTTGGTAAAGTGCGAACTTAGGTAGATAGACCCGTAAGTAGTTTTGTTCATTTGTGTTTTGAATGAAAATAAATAACGTAAAGCAGGGTTGGAAAGCATTTTATAATATTAAAAATAGCGGGCAAAGCCCGCTACGTTATAAGCGTGTCTTGAAGTTTTTTTTTTTTAATTCCAGTTTATGTAAAGGTAGACCTGGCAATTCAAGTAAATTCACAAATTCAGTTGGAAAATTTACTGCGTCGGTTTCTTCCACCGGTGCTTCGTTACATGAAGTTTAAATATCGGAATATATAAGTTCCATTCCTTTTCTAAGGTTTTTTCTCTTTTAGAAAATTTGTTTAACTTTTTCGAGAGTATGTTTCAATGCTACATAAGTTTCATATTCCGCGGATAGTGTTTGAACAGGTAATTCCCTCTTCCAATCCATTTGCATTGTCTATAATTTCAATTCCAGTCGTTCAACGTTTATATCCATTTCATTCCACTTGTGTAGTGTTTCAATTCCACTCGTTTCCTATTTATTTTCTTAATTTTTGTGTTTCATATACACTTGTTCTTTAAGTTTTAGGTTTCTAGCTAAAGACGCACACGTTAAGGGGGGGGGGGGGGCAATTTTCCCCTTTTGAACCACCATTTTTACCACGTTCCTGTCCAAAGTCCTAGAAATGCCTTGTCGATAAGTTAGCCCATACTCCAAGGAAAACATATTATATATTACAGGTTTCTAGCCGAAGGGTTCGGTTAGGCCATCAAGGGGGAGAATTATTCCGTTTTTACCCCTCCCGGTAGGAATTTCCAAAAATTCCGTCTTAGAGGACGTCTGCGTTGGAGGAGGAACCTACTACATACATAAGTTTAGGTCCCTATATCCAGCAGTTTGGCCAGGCCGTCAAGGGGGAAGGTTTTTCCCTTTTTACCACTCCCGGTATGAATTTCCAAAAATACCATCTTAGGGGACGCCAACGTTGGAGAAGGAACCCAAATACAGAATTTAAGCTCCCTTGTTCCTGCAGTTTGGCCAGGCCGTTAAGGGGGAGACTTTTCCTGTTTTTAACCCTACCTGTAGAAATTTCCAAAAATCTCATCTTACCGGATGTCTACAATAGAGGAGGAACTTTAATACCAAATTTCAATTTCCTACCTCCAGCGGTTTAGGCAGGCCTTTAAGCGGCACTTTTCGCGTCATTAATCCCCATTTTTGCAATGTCCCTGTCCAAAAAGCACCTTCCCGGTAAGTGAGCCCATACTCCAAGTAACATATGTTTTACATTTCAGGTTTCTAGCCAACTTTTACTATTTGTGCCCCTCTCGGTAGGAATTTCCGAAAATCCATCGACAGGGAATTTCAGCTTCCTAGTTCCGGCAGTTTGAGCAGGCTGTCAAGGGGGACACTTTTTCTTTTTTTGTCCCTCCCGGTTGGAATTAGGCTGGAAGAGGAACCTAAGTACCGAATTTCAGCTTCCTAGTTCCAGCAGTTTGGACAGGTCGTTAAGGGGCAACTTCCCCTTTTTGAGCCCCCATTTTATAACGATCCTGTTGAAAATTCAAAAAAGTATCTTTCTAATAAGTTAGCCCTTACTCCAGGGACCCACATTTTAAGCTTCAGGTTTCTAGCCGAAGGGGTTTTTACAGGCCCCCAAGGTGAGGCTTTTCTTCTTTTTGCCTCTCCCTTTAGGAATTTACAAAAATTCCATCTTCGCGGCTATCTGCGATGGATGAGGAACATTCATACCAAATTTCAACTGCATTGCCTAAGCGGTTTGGGCAGGCCGTTAGTGGGGACATATTTCCCTTTCAACCACCATTTTTACTATATTCCTGTTCCAAAATAGAAAAATTACGTTGCCGGTGAGTTAGTCCTACTCCAAGGAATACATATTTAAAATTTTAGGTTGGCCAAAAGGGATTGGGCAAGCCTTCAGGAGGAGACTTTTACCTTAATTCCCCTCCCGATAGGAATTTCAAAAATTCCGTCTAAGCGGACGCCTACACAGAAGGAGGAACTCACATACCGAGTTTCCTTTTGGGACATCCTGTAGGGAATTCCAAAAATACAAACTTAGTCGATGTCTACTACAGTGGAGGAACCTTTATACCAAATTTCAACTTCTTACCTCCAGTGGTTTGGGCAGGCACTTTTCCAATTTGTGAGACTGTTTATGGGGAGACTTTTCCCCTTTTTGCCCGTTCCCGTAGGAATTTCCAAAAATTCCGTCTTAGCGCACGTCTATGCCGAATATCAAGAAGCCTTGTTTAGTGGAGATATCCGTGGGGGGAGGAAAAAAAGTAGTTTTTTTGAAATTATATATTATTTTAAATGGTACTTTTTGGAAGAACGAAATTTTTTGGAAAAAGATACTTTGTTTTTACAAAGTACTTTATTTGTACTTTTTTTGGAAAAGGTATTTTTTTTTAAAAAGGTGTTTTTTTTTTTGGAAAAATGTATGTTTTTTGGAAAAAGGTACTTTTTTTGGAAAAGGTACTTCTTTTGCAAAAGGAACATTTTTTTAGAAAAAGGTACTTTTTTTGGGAAAAGGTACTTTTTTTTGAAAAAGGTACTTTTTTTGAAAAAGGTATTTTTTTGGAAAAATGTATGTTTTTTGGGAAAATGTACTTTTTTTGGAAAAGGTACTTTTTTTTTTGGAAAACGTACATTTTTTTAGAAAAAGGTAAATTTTTGGAAAAAGGTACTTTTTTTTGGAAAAAGGTACTTTTTTTGGAAAAAGGTACTTTTTTTGGAAAAAGGTACTTTTTTTGGAAAAGGTACTTTTTTTGGAAAAAGGTACTTTTTTTGGGAAAAGGTACTTTTTTTGAAAAAGGTATTTTTTTGAAAAAATTTGTTTTTTGGGAAAAGGAACATTTTTTTAGAAAAAGGTACTTTTTTTGGGAAAAGGTACTTTTTTGGGAAAAGGTACTTTTTTTGGAAAAGGTACTTTTTTTGAAAAAGGTATTTTTTTTGAAAAATGTATGTTTTTTGGGAAAAGGTACTTTTTTTGGAAAAGGTACTTTTTTTTTGGAAAAGGTACATTTTTTTAGAAGAAGGAACTTTTTTTGGAAAAAGGTACTTTTTTTGGAAAAAGGTACTTTTTTTGGAAAAAGGTACTTTTTTTGGAAAAAGGTACTTATTTTTGGAAAAAGGTACTTTTTTTGGAAAAAGGTACTTTTTTGGAAAAAGGTACTTTTTTGGAAAAAGGTACTTTTTTGTCCCCTTTTTGCCCCTCCCGATAAGAATTTCCAAAAATGCCGCCTCAACGGACGTCTACACCGGTCGAGGAACCTACATACCAAATTTCAACTTCATAGCTCCAGCAGTTTGAGCAGGCCGTCAAGGGGGAGACTTTTTCCCCTTTTTGCCCGTCCCTGTAAAAATTTACAAAACTCCCGTGTTTGTGGATGTCTACGATAGTGGAGGAACCTGTATACCAAATTTCAACTTCCTACCTCCAGCGGTTTGGGCAGGCCGTCAAGGGGGGCCTTTTTAACCCCCATTTTTACAACGTCCCTGTCCAAAATTCCAGAAAGTACTTTCCAGAAAAGTTAGCCCATACTCCAAGGAATACATATCTTAAATTTCAGCTTTCTAGCCAAAGAGGTTTTGGCACGCCGCCAAGGGGAGAATTTTCCCCTTTTTGCCCGTTCCGGTAGGAATTTCCAAAAATCCCGTCTTAGCGGACGTCTACGCCGAAAGAGGAACCTACATACCAAATTTCAACTTCCTAGCTTCAGCGGTTTGGGCTGGGCGATGTTGAGTCAGTCAGTCAGTCAATCAGTCAGTCAGTCAGTCACGTTATTCTTTTATATATAGAGATTCCATTACACTGCTTTGAGTTAGAAGCAGATATATTTTTTTCATTTCCTATTATTTATTACAAGAGTAAGCAATCGACAATAAGTAATTAGAGTTGGAAGCGGATTTAATACTCGAATTTAACAAACACTTTAATTTAATTTCTGTTCTTATTTTTTTAATATATTGTATTTGATGGAACAACTTTGAATTACCATATTCCTTTATGTGGATTTAAGATTTTTAACTGTAAGATGATGGAGCCACCAAATATATTAATAAAAAGAACTTTATATATTTCTCCAATTTTTGGTACACCCAAAATATTGCCAACTTCTTATCTTCCCACTTATGAAGAAGTTTTGCGAGCATGCTCCGAAGAACGATCGCAACTAGCTTTAATGTCAAATTCAAACCAAATCAAATTTTCCTCTGCAGTTGAAATAGTTGCACAGAAATTGGTGCTTCTTTATGATAAAGCTTCTATTCCCATTATTAAAAAAAAAAAACAATTAAAGATAAAATAATATCATACGATAACTTGCACCACCAATTTTTAAAATCTTACAAGAGAGATAAATAAAAAATTAACTTCAAAGCTAAACTTGAAAAATTCAAAAAGCAATCTAAAACACTCTTTGACTTTGCAGCATGTAAGTGTCCTATGGTTCTTGCACCTGTGCAAAAAAAAGTATATATTGCATTTGTAAAGTAGATATCGATTGCTGTTGCGAAAAAGCTAAACAAATTCCTAGACTTAATTTAAATTTTATGTACGATCAAAGAAATAGTAGAACTGTTGAAATAAAATTAATGGATTCAGGAAAAATAAGACAAAACTCTCTCAGAACAGACAAAGAACTTTCCAATTTGGAAACTGAGACGCCTGGATAAAGATAAATTAGAAAAATACAGCTATATTGATGAAAAAAATAACAAGGAGGAATTTTGTATACCTTTAAAGAAAAAGAGGCCATGATCAGACGGACAGATGAGAGTCGGACTTAAATCAACAGCAATGGTAAGCGATAGGTATGGGATATCGGACAGAGCAACTGCTGCAATTGCATCAAGTGTTTTAAAAGATTTAGGCATTATCAATGAATATGATAAATCCTATATTATTGACAAAAATAAGATAAGAGAGAAATCGCATTTAAGATCGTCCTTACAAAATAATGCGAATGATATATTTCTTAAAGGTTTGTATTTTGACGGCAGGACAGATGATACACTAGTTGTTGAAGAAATTCACTCAAAGAAATTTCGAAGGGTATTAAAAGAAGAACATATTTCATTAATTCAACAACCAGGTTCTCACTATATTGGTCACGTTTGTCCAGTCTCAGGATCCGAAAAAAATATAAGTGATAGTATAATTTCACATTTTACGAAAATGAAGATATCTTTGGAAGACCTAAATATCATTGGTTGTGACGGAACGCCAACTAATACTGGCTGGAAAAATGGGGCAATACACAACATAGAATTAAGTCTTAAAAGATCACTTCAATGGATTGTTTGCTTATTACATTTTAACGAGCTTCCATTTAGACATTTATTTGAGCATTTAGATGGGCGATCTACTGGGCCTAAATCGTTTTCTGGTTCTATTGGACAGAGACTTTCACATTGTCAAAAATTAGATGTTATCAAATTTGATATCATTTCGTGTGATATTCCATCAATTGATAGTAAAAGCTTGAATGGACTTAGTAAGGATCAAAAGAATCTTTATAATATTTCAATTGCTATTAATTTAGGATCCAGACCCAGGCCCGTTAAGTCTGTCTCGGTGGTTAACAACGGCAAATCGCAACCTTAGATTGTACATTTCAACAATAAATCCCTCACAAGAGTTAAAGATAACTCAGCTCTACAAAATATTACAATATTTATAAGTTGCACAACTTTGCAGTGGTTTTAGGATAACTAGGGGGTGCTGATTTCGAATCTGCAACCAGTTTTTTCAATTTTGCTCTAGGTTTTGCGTAATTCGCGATTTAAATTTATTCAATTTTTCAGCCGATTTTTTTAATAAAAAATTTATAATTTAGTAACTATAGCTTCGAAAAGAAAACGCTTTACACAGTTTAAGCTTAATTCCGTGCCCTATTTTTCAAACTTAAGTGTGTATCAATATCTCAATAACTTTTCTAAATATAGTCGCTGAAAGTCAAAATTGAAAAATTTTTTAAGGTTTTCTTAAAAAAAATTTTTTAATTATAACACGAAGTCCGATTTTAAATATCAAAGCCAATTTGCAAAGAAAAAGGTCCAAAATTTATATATATGTCATATTTCATTAACAAATTATGTGCAGTTTTAGAGCCTTTTGTAATTAAATTTAGACTTAAAATAATTAAAAAATTTTTTACTGTACTAAAAATCTACTGTACTATTACATAATTTTTTTTTTCCAAAATCATCAGATTTCATTCGCTATTGGTTTTTCTGCGAAATTATTGCGATTTTCAAAGTTTATATTTAAATAATGCCTTCGCACTCTTTCTACAATTATTTCTCGACGAACTCATTTTGAATGTGTACGAAAATATTGTGATTTAAATATAAACTTTGCAAATCGCAATAATATCGGAAAAAAATTAATAGGGAATGAAATCTGATGTTTTTAGAAAAAAAATTCTGTAATAGTACAGTCGATTTTTAGTACAGTAAAATATTTTTTTGTTCATTTTAAGTCTAAATTTAATTACAAAAGGCTCTAAAACTGCACATAATTTGTTAATGCAATATGACATATATATAAATTTTGGACCTTTTTCTTTCCAAATTGGCTTTGATATTTAAAATCGGACTTCGTGTTATATTTAAATTTTTTTTTAAAAAATAACCTTAAAAAATTTTTATATTTTGATTTTGCGCGACTATATTTAGAAAAGTTATTGAGTTATTGACACACACTTAAGTTTGAAAAATAGGGCACAGAATAATGCTTAAAATGTGTAAAGCGTTTTTTTTTTTTTGCCGAAGCTATAGTTACTAAATTATAAATTTTTGATTGAAAAAATCGGCTGAAAAATTTAATAACATTTAATCGCGAATTACGCGAAACCTAGAGCCAATTTGAACAAACTGGTAGCAGATTCGAAATCAGCACCCCCTAATTATCCTAAAACCGCTGAAATAACATCCACCTTTTTTTTGTATAGCAGTGTAATTGTTAAATTTATACTTACTTGCTACATGCCTGTATGGTTTGCTATAAAGCTTAATAGCTCTATTATAGACGGACCAAAACATTTGTTTGAAACAATAAGACAATCCAGATACCTACCAGAAAGTATATTAAAAATTGTTGATCCAGTCATCCAACGCAACGCGTTCTTCGCGCACCCTGAAAACTTGTTATTGGCGATGACTATGGATGAAAACAAAATAATACGTGAGCTAGGCCTTAGAAGAATAGTTGACGCAAGAAAATCGTCTCCAGTACAGAAAAATAAAGTACGTAATTTTTCCCTCCCAAAAATCAACTTCAGTGCAACACATTACTATGAAATAATCGACTGGAATACCACTGAAATTTCTTCACCACCTTTTTTAAGTCTACATGACAACAGAAAATATAGAATCACATATTAAACTTAAATATATTCCAGACTGGGATATAAAGGACTTTCCTTGTCATACCCAGTCTGTCGAACGCTGTGTTAAATTAGTATCGGAAGCTGCTGGTAAAGTTGTAGGATACAAAAGTCGGGATGGCTTTATCCGAACAACTCTGCTCTCCAGAGAAAATATTACTTCATTCTCTAATAAAGCACAGTTCAACGCAAATATGTAAAAATATAATGTTAGTATTAATAAAGTGATCATTTACTTGTTCTTTTGTTTATGTGTTTTTTTTTCTTTACTATAGATATTTTTTTAACATATTAAGATTTAGCGCAATGCATATGCCGTTTCTCCGCTTCGTAATTATAAAAATAAGTGCTTTACTTTGTTCTAAAATATTCCCTTACTACAACAAAATATATAAAGAAGAATACTTTTCGAACAATGTGTGGACAAAAAAGAGTATATTTTTTGACCATTGTGTAATAAAATTTTAAATCCAAGCACGCAATATAATTTTTAAAATATTTACTGAACACTAATATATTAAGTTATATTCAATTACATTTTTATATATATATACTTTTGTATCACAGTGTATAAAATATTTTTCAAAACTTTTTCAAAAAAAAACTATTAGGTATTTTATTTTATTCTAAAATATTCTTGTAATACAAAAAAAAAATATAAATTAGGATACTTTTCGAACATTGTGTGTACAAAACAAGAGGATACTTTTTGAGCATTGTGTCCCAAGTCTCGAGATCCGATCAAGCTATTTTATATTTATTATTAAAATACCCAAAATTATTAAAAAAGATGAACCAGTTATAAAAATGTTATTTTATATTAATCCAAAACAATAAATGGATAAAATCTCTGATCACTTAAAAAAAAGACAGTGATCACAAAAAACGACCACTTTTAACTGTGAAAATTTTTACAACTTTTGTTGCAGCGTCCTTGGAATACCCTCCAACATTTTCAACTTTTTTACACTCAAATGAAAGATAATTTTATACAGATAGTAGGTTTAAAAATGAAAAAAAATTAAAAACATTTTTAGACTAACTTTTTGAAGGCTCGACTGAAAAATGAAAAAACGTGTTTTTCAGCAAAATTCAAGTAGCAATATTTCAGAACCCCTTGGGCCCATTAAAAATTTTTTTATTTTTTTTGGATTCAGCGAACTATAATTTATTAGAAATAATATATCACAACAACAAATATTTTTTAACAAAATTTAAGGTTTATTTTAAACTTTCCGAAATTTCGAAATTTCAACCGCTTTGCGGGGACCTTGAACGTGAACCGATTTAAAAATTTTTATTTTTTACTGTTCACTGGACACATACGCAATTTTTTCGCACCCCCCGTTTTTGAAATTCGCAATTCGGCAAAGTTCGGCCCACTCTAATGAACACCTACTTACAAAAACGACCTTGTCGAATAAAAATAACGAGTTTTGATACTTTGATACTATATGACCTAATTCTAATGCTTATTGTTTAGATATTAGTAAGACAGTAGCACTTAAAATGGGATTTTTTTAATATTGGAGTAGTCCTACATGCAACATACAAACTATTTTAAATTTATGTGATTTATAAACGTTACTTTACATCGGCATATTATTAAGGTTTATATAAATATTTCAAACTGGCGAAACTCGCAATATGCCTAATTTTGTCATGCTACATAAGTTACCCAACAAAACATTGGTAATGGGTTGGATCTTTTTCACGCATTGCCTGGCAATGGGTACCCCTTTACCCTTGGTTTTGCTTAGATACTTAAAGTAATACGTTACTAATATTGCGATGCATCAATACTTATGTGGGAGGTATGAAATAATGAGTTACCCATATATAGATATATCACTACTTATTTTGAGGCTTTAAAGTAAAATATTACTGATATTGTGTTATATAATAACTTATTAATAAAAGTAAAAATAATAAGTTATTTTTATTGCGAAAGTACGATTTAATAAAAATTTAAAATCTAATTATATTGCTCGGATCAGTGTACTTTTGAACAAAGTCATTACTGGTATCGTCTTATTTTATTAACTATATGTAACCAATGAAATTTATACTAATGTGTAACGACTTATTTCCCTCCATACAACTATGTACTTTAGACCGACTCACGAAAAAAGTAAAAAAAGTGCCCCGCTCAAAATAAACCTTGGTTTGTTTTATGATGATTCCCAAAAAAAATTTCGGGTCTATCAACGAGATCTCACGAGCTGGACCATTTTTAAAAAAGGTATTTTTTTAGTTTTTGTCAGAAATTTGCATTTTAGCTGTAGACAACATACTCAATATGGATATCATATGAAACGTTTTTTTGAGGCGCGTCTAGCGGTGTGTATAACATGTTCAAGCGTCCAGACCAGACATGTTCTATTTTCAAGGATTTTCTATAAAAACTAATTTTTTTCTATAGACGCTTTAAGTAAACACGTGTTTCAGATTTTTTTAAAATTCGCGATTTTTCGCGTTTTATCATTATTTTTACCTTTTTCCAAAAAAAAGTACCTTTTTCCAAAAAAAGTACCATTTTCCAAAAAAGTACCTTTTTCCAAAAAAGTACCTATTTCCAAAAAAAAGTACCCTTTTCCAAAAAAAGTACCTTTTTCCAAAAAAAGTACCTTTTTCCAAAAAAGTAACTTTTTCCTAAAAAAGTACTTTTTTCCAAAAAAAGTACCTTTTTCCAAAAAAAGTACCTATTTACAAAAAAAGTACCTTTTTCCAAAAAAAGTATCTTTTTCCAAAAAAAGTACCTTTTTTCAAAAAAAGTACCTTTTTCAAAAAAAAGTACCTTTTTCCAAAAAAAATTCCTTTTTCCAAAAAAAGTACCTTTTTCCAAAAAAAGTACCTTTTTCCAAAAAAAGTACCTTTTTCCAAAAAAAAAGTACCTTTTTCCAAAAAAAGTACCTTTTTCCAAAAAAAGTACCTATTTCCAAAAAAAGGTACCCTTTTCCAAAAAAGTACCTATTTCCAAAAAAAAGTACCCTTTTCCAAAAAAAGTACCTTTTCCAAAAAAAGTACCTTTTTCCAAAAAAAGTACCTTTTTCCAAAAAAAGTACCTTTTCCCGAAAAAAGTACCTTTTTCCAAAAAAAGTACCTTTATCCAAAAAAAATTCCCTTTTCCAAGAAAAAGTACCTTTTCCCAAAAAAAGCACCTTTTTCTAAAAAAATTTTCATTTTCCCAAAAAACATACATTTTTTCAAAAAAATACCTTTTTCAAAAAAAGTACCTTTTCCAAAAAAAAGGACCTTTTCCCAAAAAAAAGTACCTTTTTCTAAAAAAATTTTTCCTTTTCCAAAAGAAGTACCTTTTCCAAAAAAAAGTAGCTTTTTCCAAAAAACATACATTTTTCCAAAAAAAACACCTTATTAAAAAAAATACCTTTTCCAAAAAAAGTACAAATAAAGTACTTTGTAAAAACAAAGTATCTTTTTCCAAAAAATTTCGTTTTTCCAAAAAGTACCATTTAAAATAATATATAATTTCAAAAAAACTACTTTTTTCCCTCCCCCACGGATATCTCCACTAAAACAAGGTTTCTTGATATTCGGCATAGACGTGCGCTAAGACGGGATTTTTGGAAATTCCTACTGGAACGGGCAAAAAGGGGAAAAGTCTCCACATAAACAGTCTCACAAATTGGAAAAGTGCCTGCCCAAACCACTGGAGGTAAGAAGTTGAAATTTGGTATAAAGGTTCCTCCACTGTAATAGACATCGACTAAGTTTGTATTTTTTGAATTCCCTACAGGATATCCCAAAAGGAAACTCGGTATGTGAGTTCCTCCTTCTGTGTAGGCGTCCGCTTAGAAGGAATTTTTGAAATTCCTATCGGGAGGGGAAATAAGATAAAAGTCTCCTCCTGACGGCTTGCCCAATCCCTTTTGGCCAACCTAAAATTTTAAATATGTATTCACCGGCAACGTAATTTTTCTATTTTGGAACAGCAACATAGTAAAAATGGTGGTTGAAAGGGAAAAATGTCCCCAATAACGGCCTGCCCAAACCGCTTAGGCAATGCAGTTGAAATTTGGTATGAATGTTCCTCATCCATCGCAGATAGCCGTGAAGATGGAATTTTTGTAAATTCCTAAAGGGAGGAGCAAAAAGAAGAAAAGCCTCACCTTGGGGGCCGGTAAAAACCCCTTCGGCTAGAAACCTGAAGATTAAAATGTGGGTCCCTGGAGTAAGGGCTAACTTATTAGAAAGATACTTTTTTGAATTTTGGACAGGGTCGTTATAAAATGGGGGCTCAAAAAGGGAAAGTTGCCCCTTAACGACCTGTCCAAACTGCTGGAACTAGGAAGCTGAAATTCGGTACTTAGGTTCCTCTTCCAGCCCAATTCCAACCGGGAGGGACAAAAAAAGAAAAAGTGTCCCCCTTAACAGCCTGCTCAAACTGCTGGAACTAGGAAGCTGAAATTCCCTGTCGATGGATTTTCGGAAATTCCTACCGAGAGGGGCACAAATAGTAAAAGTTGGCTAGAAACCTGAAATGTAAAACATATGTTACTTGGAGTATGGGCTCACTTACCGGGAAGGTGCTTTTTGGACAGGAACATTGCAAAAATGGGGATTAATGAAGCGAAAAGTGCCGCTTAAAGGCCTGCCCAAACCGCTGGAGGTAGGAAGTTGAAATTTGGTATTAAAGTTCCTCCTCTATTGTATACTTCCGCTAAGATGAGATTTTAGGAAATTTCTACAGGTAGGGTCAAAAACAGGAAAAGTCTCCCCCTTAACGGCCTGGGCAAACTGCTGGAACAAGGGCTCTTAAATTCGGTATTTGGGTTCCTTCTCCAACGTTGACGTCCCCTAAGATGGTATTTTTGGAAATTCATACCGGGAGGGGTAAAAAGGGAAAAAACTTCCCCCTTGATGGCCTGGCCAAACTGCTGGATATAGAGACCTAAAATTATGTATGTAGTAGGTTCCTCCTCCAACGCAGACGTCCTCTAAGACGGAATTTTTGGAAATTCCTACCGGGAGGGGTAAAAACGGAATAATTCTCCCCCTTGATGGCCTAACCGAACCCTTCGGCTAGAAACCTGTAATATATAATATGTTTTCCTTGGAGTATGGGCTAACTTATCGACAAGGCATCTCTAGGACTTTGGACAGGAACGTGGTAAAATGGTGGTTCAAAAGGGGAAAATTGCCCCCCCCCCCCTCTTAACGTCTGCGTCTTTAGCTAGAAACCTAAAACTTAAAGAACAAGTGTATATGGAACACTAAAATTAAGAAACTAAATAGGAAACGAGTGGAATTGAAACACTACACAAGTGGAACGAAATGGATATAAACGTTGAACGAGTGGAATTGAAATTATAGACAATGCAAATGGATTGGAAGAGGGAATTACCTGTTCAAACACTATCCACGGAATATGAAACTTATGTAGCATTGAAACATACTCTCGAAAAAGTTAAACAAATTTTCTAAAAGAGAAAAAACCTTAGAAAAGGAATGGAACTTATATATTCCGATATTTAAACTTCATGTAACGAAGCACCGGTGGAAGAAACCGACGCAGTAAATTTTCCAACTGAATTTGTGAATTTACTTGAATTGCCAGGTCTACCTTTACATAAACTGGAATTAAAAAAAAAAAAACTTTAAGGCACGCTAACAACCCTGCTTTACGTTATTTATTTTCATTCAAAACACAAATGAACAAAACTACTTACGGGTCTATCTACCTAAGTTCGCACTTTACCAAATTATCTTAACATACACACGTATATTGCAATTTATTATGGATTCATTACTAACAATCCACTTTCATGAGAAAAAGTGATCAAATATTTATTTATTTTAACCCTCTAACCGGCAAGCCCGCCTCCAGGCGGGGTATATTAAATTGACCAGAAATTCGCCAAAGGGGTATTTTATAATAAGAAATTATGCTTTTTCAACAGAAAACAAAATTTATAAAATTTTTTGTGCAGAATTTTTTTGTATACAATGCACGGTTTGGAAGCGAGAAAGTGTCAAAGATAAAATTTCGTTAAATTTCAAAAATTAAATATTTTAAAACAACCAAAAGTTTCAAAAATCTTAAAAACATATTTAAATTGACTAAAACAATTGATAGTTACCATAAAGTAAGATTGGAGCTTAAGCTATTCAAAAAGTTCCTTACTTTGGTCCAAGGACGCACAGGATTCCATAAGGATACCTTTAAAGGACATCGCCTTAACTTCAAAACGAATGGACGGATTTTTTTGAAATTTGGTTAAAAGAATATTTTTGGTATAGGTAGCAAAGCTTATAAGTTTGAATAATATATATTGAAGTTTTGGTACGTTTTCGCTCAATTTCGCATTTTTCGAAAAACGAAAATCGCTACATCCTCTTAAGTTACAGCACAAAAAATGAAATTTTTTTATTGCAATTATTTCTTGGTAAGAGAAATAATTTGTGCCTAAACCTAGTAATTTTTATGCGCTAGTTTTCAAGATTCACCCTTAAACTATTTTGGCCCATATCGCCTAAAGTAGGCAACGAAAAAAACTTTTGTAGAAGAACTTATTGTTTATTTTTCATGAGGAACACATTTTAAAAATTTCATTGCAAAAAAGATTAGGCCGGTTAGAGGGTTAACCCCATTGTTGTGCAGAATTATTTATTTGTGGTGGCTGGGTGAAGGCTTTAAATAAAAAAACTTTAAATAAAAAAACGAATTTAATAAAAATTGTGGGGGGCGCAGCCCTTAACCTTTTAAGTTACAAAAAAAAAAGAAAATTTTTTTTGGATTTAAAAATTTCTTTGTTGGTGCCTTTTCAAAAAGTTTTTTTTTGTATTTACAAATTTGGTATAAGAAAGGTGTTTAAAAATTTAATTAGAATTTTGTAAATTCTTTCTGTGAAGGTGAGTCGGTCTAATGTACTTATTTTAGCTAACTACTGAATTTAATATTACAAGTAACAACTTATTTCAGTACTTCCTTCGTTATCACTTATTTTAGCCTATACCGGTACGATTTAGGCAACCGTTTACCTCAAATAACACCCCTATATTAAAATAATGTGTTATGCGACCAAAGTGTAATTAGTTACAATTTTTTTTTTGTTTCTTATTACATTTTGCTTTACCTATTAATAGTAGGTTTTGCTGGGTAATTAAAAGTATACTATTTTCTCTTAAATTAGCTTTACGCCAAATAAAAGTAATCTTACATAAAAAAATATTCTAAAATCGCTGCGTACTCGTACTTGTTTATTTATTTTGTATGTACATATGTGCAATAAACAAGATTTTTTTGCTTTAAAATTAAATTTTGTTTGACAATACGACAAGTGTCTGCTACTGCTAATAACACATTTGTACTGAAAATACAAAAAATAACAATACAAATTTTTCGTTAGGAGGGTTGGGGATTTCTGGTTCTAACTTGACAAATATAGAACTTGAGACCAGAGATACAAGCCGGTCCATTATGTCGGCTGTCGGCGGCTAATGGCTAAAATGGTCAAGGGCGATTGATTTTTAGAAATGAGTCGCAAATGTATGGGCGGCGACTGGATTAAAAATATAGTGTCGGCTGCCGGCGGCTAATCGGCTAACGTCTGCTAAAATGTAAATTTTCCATTACATAAATACAAAAACTTAAATCTACATTAAACCTAACATAGAGAGAACCCCATAAAGACAATTTGATGACAGTGTTTGGTAGTACTTGAAAATGCATTAATTGTCAACCATTGGTTTTAGGAAGATATTTTTCATAAGTTTTTTCTCTATTTGTTGTAAAATAAATTGTGAATTCTATTTGGAGTTTGTCATAATCGATCTTAAATCCGAACAAAAATAACACCCATTGTAACAATCTTCAGATCAACTAAAAAGCCACGATAAAATTCGTCACAGATGAGGTACAGTCCAAATTGTTATATAATGTTCCTTAATTTCAACATGTTAGTCATTAATATAGCATGGTAGGTTAGGGTGTAATACAAAAAATAAAAATAAATTATCGTTGCAAAAGTTCTTTGTTTTCGTTATAGTGAATATAAGTAGAATTAAAAGCTTGAATGTTAAGTACAACATACAAACATTTGATTTACTACTAAAGGAACTTTGGTTAAAGCAACAACTATAACATAAAGAAAAATAATATTTTTGTAAGAAACATGTGATTTTCGTTGTAATACTTAAATAACTAGTAAAAATATTTGAGTTTATTTCTCATTTCATTATTTACTTGAGAGTTTACATAAACACAAGAACTTAAATTTGCATTATAGCCTAGAGAGAACCCCATAAAGACAATATGATGATAGTGCATGGCAGTAGTTGAAAATTCATTAATTGTCAACCATTGTTTCTAGTAAAGATTTTTTTATAAGTTTTCTTTCTCTATTTGTTGTAAAATAAATTGTGAATTCTATTTGGAATTTGTCATATTTTATCTTAAAACCGAACAAAAAGAACACCCATTTCAACAATCTTCAGACCAACTATGCGGTTATCGGTAAGGGTAACACTATTTGAGATTATTTCGGCAACGTATTTTAAGGGAAAAGCTATTTCATTTATTTCGGTATCGGTATTTTAGGGATAACGGTATTTTGGTTATTTCGGTAACGGTATTTGAGGATAGCGGTAGTCAGTTGAAAGAGTTTTGAATCGATAGCGGTATTTTACCGGCATTACTTGCTAACCCTAATTTCAATCGATTTTAATCCAGTTTCACAAATTTCTTATTGGTGTTTAATTCGTTTTCGAATGAATTCAATAACAATAGAATTCGTATTTGTTTTGAATTAAATAAATTCCTTTTTTAATTAGAATTCGTTCAATTTAATATGTTTGACTAAAATACGACTGGCTATAAAATTAGCCGAAAATTCAATTTAACATGCTTGACTAAAATACGACTGGCTAAATAATTAGCCGAAAATCGGCTCAGCCAATTATTGTCGGCGGCTGAATCGGCTTGGCAATGGTGTCGGCTGGCGCACAGTGCTTTGTCCCATAGACAAAAATAAAAAAAAAAAATTGTCTCCGATTTCGACGAAAATATTTTTTTGTATATATACACTCAACCAAAAAAGTCTGTAATGGCTACTGAAAATTTTGCTGTTATTACCGGAAATTTAACTGTTTTGAGGCCAGCGGTATTTTTTTGTTGCTAATTTTAGCAACACATGTCTGCTGATCTGTAGTACAATAAAATTAGTAGAAAAAATTAGTAGCCGGTACTAAATTTTAGTAAAATTTATGTAAACTGCAATTCAAAATCGATTTGCTAAAATCAGTTAAAAAACTTACTAAATATCATATTTTTAGTACAATGAAATTAGTATAAATAATTAGTTGCAGCTACTAAATTTCAGTAAATTGTTGTAAACTGTAACTTAAAATCAATATGCTGAAATTAGCAAAAAATTGTACTAAAAAAAACAAAAACTATAAAATCTAAAAAAAAAAATTTTTTCTTTTGATTGCAACAAGCGTATAATTGCTTCATCGTACTTGAAATTTGGAGTCAAAATTGCAACCGGTTCTCCAGTTATTGCCTTTTTATGCATAGGATATACAATGAAATTTTCTGAGTGTTATTTCCAAACTAAGAATATATCAATAGTAACAAATATAAAATAAAAATAATTGCAAAAAATCAAAAAAAAAAATAATTTTAAATTAGTATATTTTTTTCTGCTAAATTTAGCACTCGGTTTTGAAAAATTAGTAAAATGTTTTGCTAAAATCAGCAGCGAGAATTAGTAAAAAAATCCGTAATTTGTAATAAGAGAATAGCAAAAATTATTACTAAAAAAAAATGTACTAAAAATCAGTATAAAAAGAGTAAAGTTCGATTGGAATCTGTTTACACATTTTTTTACTAACTTTTTTATCTGAGTGTACTAAAATTACTTAAGCCACATTCACAATGATGGAGTACTCCACTCTGCAGAGTGGAGTGTACTAAAATGGAGATGGCATGATAAAAAAATTTGTAAGTGCGAAAAAGGAAGCAACAAAATCCACTCTGCAGAGTGGAGTACTGCATCATTGTGAATCTGGCTTTAATCTTGTAAATATTACCCTTTCTGGTATAACTCATTCTGTCTACACTAGAGGTCGCTAAAGTTGCTAAATTTTTAGCATAGAATGTAATGAAAAAAGATGAATTTTAAAAAAAATTGGTAAAAATTCATTTTTAGAGGTAACTTTAAAATTTTTCTTTTTTTAAATATTTGAATATATGGGAGATATAAAAAAATGTGATAAAAACCATGTAACCAGCTAATTTCTAATGCATGGATTACATTTGAGTTATATATTTCGATATATATCAACGCATTGTCACCTGTTTTACAAAATTTATAACAATCTGACCAATTTTTGGTTAATGCATAAAATTTGTGTCCAATTTTACAGGCCAAATGTAAACTCCGTAACCAGTAACTCATAAGGTTTTCTAACTTTAAAAGCTTTTATTTTAAAACCCAATGAAGCTAGAAACTATCTGCAAGAATTTACAGATAGTTCTACCTTTTTGTGGAACATTCTAACCCTCTAACTCTTCAATGAAAGGGAATTTTTTGCCCCAAAAAAGATCCGTAAGGGACAAAAAAGATCCGTAAGTTGCAGAGTTAGAGGGTTAAAATGTTCCAAAAAAAATGTTCTTCGTAGTGTTTTACATAAGTTCGCTGAACACATCCTGTACCTAAAATGGAAGATTCCCATAGTTTCTTCCTAAAATCCAGGTTTGTGGGACATTTGAGCGCCAATTTTGAATAAGTACGAAATTAACCCTTAAACACATTTTAAGTTCTTACTTATTACTGGCACTGAAGTTAAATTTTTAATGCCGATGTCTTAAAAGACTTATAGTAGAATTTCAAGACAAATATTCCTATACTAATCCTATTTTATTTTTTTTTGTTCCAGAAAAATAATTTTAAACGTTTAAAATGCATTTTTTATGAGAGGCATTTTTTTATTAATGAATCGATTTTACTCAAATATATGGCACAAATATGGCTTGACCTTATATCGCGTGCTGAATTTCATGGCAATTGGATAATTTTTGCAGGTTTTATGAAGATTTTAAGATAAAGGATAGATGGCAGGAATAAGAGTCCTTCGATTTTGATAGAAATTGGCACAAACGTTTCCAGTTTTATATGTATCTCAATTAATACTTTTTGTAATTTTACGTCCATTTATGTAGCTAATACAATATTTTTAAATTTCAGGACCTATGGGAGGTGGACGTGTCCTTGGCCCGAAATTTCCAAAAATTAAAATTTTTCTTATCTAAGGGGTTCTATGCCAGTGAACCAAATTTCAAAACTCTGTCTTCACTCCTTCTATTTTTGTCCAATCGTTATATGGGATCAATGCACTGTGTGGCGGCGACTGACCGGCTGAGATCGGCTGGCTGATATCTCTGCTCGAGACATGCAGTGTAACTGCAATGTTTCTACATTGTAATATTGTGTCGTATGATTTTGGGGTAAACAAATATTAGCTGTGTTTTCGATTTAACTACATACATAAATCCGTTAACTTAGAAAAAACTCAAAGTATTCAAAAACGCGTTTGAGATGAAAACTAGCATATTACTTTTCGTATACACGTTAAATTTCAACGTGGATAATTATCAACGTTGAAATTTCAAAGTTTATACATTATCACTTTCAATATAAATTGTTCGCGTTACTTGCAAATAAGTTTTACTGGCATACATTCAATTATACAGCAACTCATTGAAACATTAACTCTTTAAAACTTTTTATACTTTCATCAGTTAAACGAAGATTTACTTTAAATACTTAACGTGTATAGGTATTTGCAAAAATACGGCTATTATAAAACTTCATTGTATCACAAAAAATCTTAAGCGGGCCATACATTTGCAATATTATGGCACAACTTTCCAAGTGGTGCAAGCATATTGATCGTATATATATTAAATTCAAGGTTGAGCATTATTATGTAGTTAATCAAAACACTTTTGATTTTTATTGGACAACTTGAAATATTGCATAATCTGTTGGCAACACTGGGCAATTTTAATTTTGCGCTGTTTATGTTTGTGTGCATGCTTAAATCATATATTGCATAAAATATTGTGCCGATCTTTTGTCATATATGTTGCAATTTATAGTATGGTGTGTGGCAAAACGAGAAAAATACTGTGCCATTATATTGGACATAATATTGCAAATATATAGGGGGCTTTAAAAAAAATTATATTGTTTTTCACATGTTAAATATTATGAAAGTAGTTGTTGATAATTTTTGTTCTAATTTTTATATTTTTCCGATTTTTTTTATATATAATAAAAACTTACATCCGCGATACCATAAGATTCACTATTTTTTGTTTTTAATTATTGATCGTTTTTTGCAAATTGTTGTTCTACAAGTCTAACAAGGAAAGTATCTGTGCGTTCCCTTTGTTCCCTTTGATTTGAATAAAATTTGGATATGTGGTTGAGAATAGACAAAAATTAAGTATGTGCACTAGAGTTGTCCAAAAAAACATGAAAGTTGGAATTCGCGATCTCCACAATGTTGCCCCTATTCCTTAATGTCCAAAAACTCTCTGTGCCAAGTTTCAGCTAAATCCGCTGTTATTTAGAGGTAGCACAAAAAGTTGTCTTTTAAAAATTAGTAATTTATCTCTAGAGTAATTTATACAAAAAGTGGGGTTAACTTAAAATTTAATTATTTCTTAACCTGTACGCTATTATTTAACAATTTTTTTAAATCTGGTCTTAATTAATGTGAATATAAGGAATTTGAAATCAAAACCTAAGAAAATTAAGTAACTTTTAAGTAATTCGCGGTTTTTTTTAAATTTATACAAAAAAATACATATTTTAGTCAAATTTTCGAAATTTTCCAAAAAGATGTAATTAAAAATTCCACTTGTTTTTGTCTTGTATGCGCAAATTTCTCAAATCTGATCTATATTTTAACGAAGATTATGAATCAGCAATCGAAGAATGTATGAATTAGTCGCGGTTTTTGAAAATTCAAAAAACTCAAGTTTTTTGAGATATTCTCCTAATTACCTGTAAACGATGTTATCGAAAAATGCAATTTGTTATACTTTTTAAATTTACTTACCAAGGACCTTCATTATATATAACACTGATTTTAATTTTAAAAAGGCTAACAGATATCCATGCAAATTAACTTAAAATTTGACATTTTTTAATATTTCGCTTATTATTTAGATTGCTATAATTTAGATTGCTATAATTTTATTGCTACCAAAAACCCTATCTCACATAATAGGACATTCCACAGATATATATTAATGCAAAAACGAAATTTTCATATTGGTAAAATAAGAAAACATCCTGATCGAAGTTGATCATTTTTTGACGACTCCGATTTCAATTTTGATTTCATATTCGTAATGTACACCTAAAAATATATTAGATTTGATATGTCGCGATCATAATAATTTAATTTTTCTCATTTTTTCCCACTATTTTTAATTAATTAAAAATAATAGAACAAGTACAAACTCGAAACTTCAATTGCGATGTGCTACCTCTAAACAAAACTTTTTTGGTGATTTTTTTGATCAGACCACATTTTTTTTCAAAGTGGCATATTTGTAGGGTTGTGAAGCGTGAAAATTCCAACATTTTTTTTTTTTTTTGGACAACTCTAATGTGCACCTTTTTGGCGACTCAATGTCCCACATTTTAGGATTTAGCGGTGGGTTCGGAAATAAACCCATTTTTTATATTTTTTTCATGTTTGTTCCAAGGAAATGTAAGGTCTTTTGAAGACTTATTAATATTAAAAAGTTTCTAACAATATTAAAAAGTTTTCAAACAAAAGTTTCGAACAACTTTCATACCCAATTTCACTACCTAAATAGAAAATGTTTAGAATCGAAAGTTGTTTAATTTTGTCCCCTACATTACATATCCAAATTTTATAGAAATCTGAAGGACCCCAGAAAGATACTCTCCTTGTAAGTGGCTTTTTTGACATATATTACTGCTAAATATTAAAGTGTAGAAAGAGCTTTATATGTATTTTAATTTTAGCCAAAAACAATTTTTCGTTTTGTGTATTAGTTCTTGACCATTTATTCAGTTTTAATGGCATTGCTGAAATTTTGATATTTTAATTTTATCGTCTAATTTATGTGTTATTTTTGTTTTCAAATATATTTTAGTGGGTCTTTAGTGTGTAGTTTTTTCGTAATTTTTCCCAATTGTGTGTACTATTTTTGTTTACAAGTTTACCCTTAACATTGACGACAGGCCATTACAGAATAAAAAGTTAGCAAGGAAAATTCAACAAAAAAATATACATATATATAATTTATTCAAATGCGTAGACATAACAACGAATTAGGAAAGGGGAAAATGTATGTGCTTTTCGCTTGTAATAATATAAAGGAAAAAGTATTATTTTAGAATCAAAAGAATAAATTTATGTATGTATGTTTATTAGGGTTTTCCAAGCTTGTATGGAGGAAAATAAATTTTGAGTTTTTGACCGAGCTACCCCCTGGAAATATTTATTTGGGTGTAACACTACCCAAAAAATTAGGACAATCGGATATCGGGAAGACGTGCCGCATCGGCGCTGAAATTTGGAACACGGATTACTAGGGGAAAATATGACTTTTTGTGCATTTTCTCGAAAACATTGATATTTTAAACCCAATTCGAATTAAAGCCATTATATAATCGTAATTTGGAGTGAATTCTGTTTGTAACAAAGCAATAAAAACTTAAATCGGTTAAAAACCAGCCGAGTTATTAGAATTTCTACAGGCAACTGATGTGTCGCAGACCACTTAATCAAGAAATTCGGGTAAAAATTTTAAAATTCGTTGAAATAATCTACTATATAAACATTTTTTTATTCTATAAGTTCCAAGAAACTCGGATAAGAAGTATTTTTTCTATTGTGTTTTGCTAACTCGTTTTAAATTAGTACCAAAAAGCTCGGAATTCTTAAACACTGTTTTCAAATCTACAATTTTATATTTTTAAAAATTGGACTTTAAGGTTTTATTAAGAATATATTATAGATTAAAAACTACAAAAATTGTAGGAATTCCTTTTTTCATTTAGCTGGGGCTGAGATTTAATTTTAGCGGATTTCGGGAAAACAGCGATTTTTAGCATTTATTTAGCTTTTAGGTAAGTTTTTCTTTTTTCTTCTTTTAATTCCAAAGAATTTAGGCCGGAATATAACAACACAAGATTAAATACTTCAATCCTGAAAATTAGGGCAAAATATAAATACACTAAATTGCCCCTGTGTAAAGTCAGAGGTCAAATTTTAGGAGATTTTAATTTTTTTAAACATATTAATATAACAGATATGCCTTAGCGGATATTGATGAAACTTTGAAAAACTCAAAAAAATTTTTTTTGGAGGCCCTAATGTATATAGAGTTGGTAACAAATGTTTTATGAGAAGGTCTCTAGCACACATATTTTTATCGATTCAACCCAACTTTCGTCATTTTGAATTAATTTCTTATTGTTAGTCATCTTATGAAAATACCAAAAAAAAAAAAAAAATTTTGGCCTATCTGCATAACAGTATTTTAGAGAGTAAAGACAAATTTGAGAACGAGACATATTGACATTTAACTACAATGCACGTGAACATTCCGACACCCGCAAATGTATAAACAGGTCCCTACTGGCCTATAACAAACTAAATTATAGGACACCTGCGTGTGTTATCATCACGCAAGTGTATATTGCAAAAAATTAAATTATTTCAGCACTAATTTTAAAAATTTCTAATTTCAGTTCGGGGCTAACAGCAATCTTACAAACTGGAGAATAAACTTAATTTGTGTTGATATTTTTTATTATTCAACTGCTATCACAAAATAGTTCTACTAGCATTACAGCATATTAGACCGTACCTCCTTACAGGCAAAAAAAAAGTGCGCCGTACACCCTCCAATATGAAGTATTTTTGCAGGAAGGTTTCAAATTTTTTTTTAGATTTTTCGTTATATCTTTGGCATTTACAGTAGGATCTTAAAGTATGATACATCGACGTTTTCTCTCGAGGAGAACAGTGTTTTGCTCCTTGAGGCCATTGACCTCAAGTATCCCGTTCTTGTAGTTACCCTCCAGATCTCAGTTGCTACAACCCTAATGTACGACCCTAATGTCAGAAAATTAAAGCTCGCAAAAAATCATTAAACTTTTGCTAAGGAAGTTTTTCGATAACCCCAGTAGAATTTTTTTTTTATATTTTGGTTGCCGAACGTAGGTGTCGCCTTTTTAAATTTTTTTTCATTGGATTTTACCTTCATAACAAAACACTGGCCTCCTCGAGACAAGAAAATTGATATATCACACTTTAAAATCTGTCTTTAAATGCCGCAGCTATAGCGAAACATTAAAAAAGGAGACCCCTACGTTGGAAAAAAAAAAAAAATTTTTTTTTCTGAAATTGCCTTGCCAAAATACTTCATATTGGAGGGTGTACGGTGAACTTTTTTGGCGGTACGGTCTACAGCACATATTAAAAATTAATAAAACAACCCAGGAAAACCACTTCTACTCTCAATTCTAACACTGATGATTTTTGTTTGAAATTATCCCAAAAGCAACTGCTTCTATAGCTCCAAAGTGGAAGCGGTAGCCCTAGAACCAGTTTTGGAACTAATTCTAGAATTGATGTCAGTCATACCTTCCATATAAGATCCGTGGAACTGGTTCCGAAACCAGTTGTATGGAATCGATTGCAGTGGAAACAGTTGCAAATTGGCAGCCGATTGTAAAAAGCTTTCCGGGGAATTGCAGACCTACAGCGGTTTTTAACAACACCGAGCAAAAACGTGGTAATAACAAGTAATTCACAAGTCATAGATTACCAAGTAATGATAGGTCATTACCTTTCGCATTCTATCAAAATACAAAATTAGTTAATCTTTTGTTCCAAAGAATCGGTTGCAGAATAGTTACTTTTCCTTTACAACTCCTTCTACTGTAAATTCTAACACAAATTATTTTTTTTTGAAATTGTCCCAAAAGCAATCATTTCTAAAGCTTCAAAGTGGAACCTGTTGCCTAAGAATCAGTTCCGGAACTAGTTCTATAAACGATTTTCCGATTTTGGAAACTTGAATTTAGTTTAGATTTTATTTAGCCAATTCGCACACACCCTTAGTAACATTTTAGTGTCTATTTTTATAAAAAGATTTTGGCGAATTTGCCTAAAAATTTGTGTGAAAAATACTCATTTTTAACCTTTTTTATAAAAATAGTTCTGGACAAATACTGCTGAAAATCTACATAGACCTGTTAACTTATCTCAAAATAAACTGAGTTTAGTGCTTAACTATAGTTATGAATGTCAAATTTATATGGAAGTATCTGTGGTCAATATTTAACCATGGTTATGTTGAAAATAAGTTACTTGCCCATAGAAAAAATATCTAGAAATATAAAATTTTTGGTTGCATTTTTAAGAAATATTTAAGCAAAAATCGATCTTAGTTCTAACTATAAAACTGGACCTAAGTATTGTTTTATATCGTAATATATAAACCAGGGCTGAAATTTTAAATTTGTGTAAGACACAAAACGAAAAAATAAAGAACATGGTCCAGAATTTCATATAAGAAACTACTAAAAATATTTTTTTTAATCTCTCTAACTTCATTTTAAAAAATTTGTTATTTCACCGTCCGATACAAAGTTGGACCCATTAACAATTCCAATATATCCTGAAAGAAGGTATGAGAAAATACCCATTTATTTCACTTTTTATAAATCAATTCATTTGTAAAGAGAATTAATATATAGTTAATATATTTCAAAGAGTTTTTTTAAAATTTAGGCGGCCTTCCATAGATATATATTACCTAATATTAATTCGCGACTTAAACTGTTAAACGAATTGATCTAGAAAAAGTAGAAGATATGCCTATTTTATATTTAGCACTTTCTTCAGAATATATTAAGCAGATTTTCTCATGGGTACAACCAAAAATGGAATTTGTCCGACGGTGTTTTGATAGAAAATGAGTTTTTCAAATACAACATAGGTCGGATTTATTTATTTTCTAACGAGCGGCAATTCCCGGAATCCCGGGAAATTCTAAAAAAAATCTCGCTGTCCCGGGAAATGAAAAAGTCCGGGAAAATAAAAACCCTAATTGTACTATTTTATAATGCAATGGTAAAAGTTGTCCATTGTAGGTACACACAGAAAAAAAAACAGGGGAAATATTACCTAAGAGCTATGTAATTATACAACTACATAATTCCCAAGTTAGTTTTAAAATTTTCGAGTAAAATATGTAAAATATATGCAAGCGTAAAATATACGAGTATATATGTCTATTAAAAAATGTGTAAAAAAATTCCTATATTTTACTAGAAAATTATAAAACTAACTTGAAATTTATATAGTTTTATAATAACATAGCATATAGATAATATTCCCCCTGGTTTTTCTGCGTGTAGATCATTGTTTTGTATTTTATACTACATTTACATGTAGCCAAAAGCTAGTAGTTTTAAAAACTACTTGTGCACTGAAAATATTATTACAGTAACTGACTGTAGTTTATTTAAAAAGTTATCCGTACATTTATTTTTAAATGATTATACAGTTAAAATACAAAGAAATATATTTTTTAAACGTTTTTTTCGTTTATTTAAAAAATAAATATTTTCGTTTAAAATGTTTTGTTAAAAAAATAATTCCTTTTCAATTTCTAGGTCAGTCAAAAAAACGAAATAAACTAATATCATTTATTCCTACGGATTTTGTAGTTAATTTTTTGAAATTTAAAAAAACGAAACAAATGAAAAATCATTATGTTTTAAGGATTTTGTAGTTTATTTATTAACATTTAAAAATAAATGAAAAGTTCTTTTGATTTAAATGAAAAGTCAGTAGACCGGTTTTCAAGTGATTTTTCATTTATTTTAAATTACATTTTCAGTTAATTTAAACTACAAACTATTTTGAGTGTACAAAAAAAGAGATGCCGAAGCAGTAGGAAAAGCACTACAATTGATGATCTAGATGTACTCCTTTTTTAACACTAGGGTTTGGGGTTCGGGAATTAACGGGAAATCCCGGGAGAAGTTTGACGGAAATTCATATTATTTTCCCGGGAAAACGGGAAATTTTAAAAATACTAAATTCTTTAAATTGTTTTTGTTTGGAATAGGATTTTTTAATTTTAGTCATAAAAAACATAATAAATACCAACACAAAATATTATTGCTAAAATATTTTAAAAGGGAATCAATTTCTTTGAAACACAAAAAATCTTTGCCAAGTAATTAGGAGCATTTCAACTAATAAAGGTTTTTCGCACAATGCAGCGCAGTGCAATATTTGCCTTAAAAGACTAATGGTTAACGAAGGTATTAACCCACATCTAAATGTGGTTCACAAAAAAAAAAAAAAAAATGGCCATGCAACTTCTCTTGAAGAAAACAACAACAAGAATAACGTGCCAGCTAAAATTAGCAAAGTACCCGAAGAAAAAAGTGTAAGCTGAATAGGCAGTAAAGGTTTTATGGTAGGGCAAACATTTCCTGAAATGGTATCCAAATTAGCCGCAGTCAATCCGCACCATAACTAGATCTTCGTTTATTCGAGAAAGTTTTTATAATAAAAACCTGGCATTGCCAAAAAACGAAACCGATGTAAAGAACATTATATTAAATTACTACAATCATGTAAAAGATATCATGATAAAAGAAATATTGAGCAATATTTCTAACAATGGGAGATTTACTATAATCTTAGATGAATGGACAAGAATATCAAAAAAGAGATATTTGAATATATGTATAAACGGAAATAATTCATTTTATAACCTGCGGTTGGTTTATATGTCAGGAAGATGTAATGCTGATGAATTAAGAAGAATTGTAGAAATAAGTCTAGTATAGTTTTATTTGTATTTGTAAATAACATTGTGGCCACCATATCTAATGGGTCGAATGTGATGAAACGGTTTGTTTCCGACAATCCAGTAGTCGGTGCTTTCTGCTGGAATCATACAATTCATTTGGCAGTGCTTAGAGTAATTTATGTGAAACCAAATGTTCAAAATTCTGATATTTTTACTTTGAATTCTCACTACACAGACTGAATTTGTACTGAAATAGTGTTTTTTTAAACAAATATTACTTATATAGGTGGTTTTCATTAACAATTTTGTTTAAAAATATTTCCCCGGATTCCGGTATTCCCGGGAATCAAATTTTTTTATTCCCGTTTCCCGGGAAATGAAAAAGTCCGGCAAATCCCAAACCCTAATAAACACTAATGATTTTAACATTGAGTTGTCATAGGAGAGGAGTACTCCCACTTTAACATTTTTCAGTACTTTTTGAACGAGTATAAAGGAAGCTCTTTTTCACCAATTAAAAGTTCAAAAAAAATTCTTTACAAAAAAAAATATAATTTTTTTATATCCCGAGTAAAAAAGTTCTGATATAATCATATATTATTTTATCTAATTGCATATATTAACTTAAAGTTACATATGGCCACATATGCTTTTAAATTCAAGCATATATACTTTTATATAGTCATATATTAGATATTTTTTCCTCAAAGGTTTTAATATGGAGACATATGTTATTTTATATTATTACATACTGGCCTACATATAATTGTATGTGCTATATATAAGTACATAAATTAACATATAAAAGATATAATTACGTATGCGTTTATATATAATTTAGTATGGCGCTATATATAATAATATAAAACTATATGTGGAGCCATATAAGAAATATTTTGTAATTTGTGTTAGTTATGATTATATATTGACGAAAATGAACCCATATATAACTTATATGGTTCCATACATACAATATTTCATGATTTCTTTAATATATAACAATATAACGTTCTTTATAAAATCATCTGTAATTATATATCATCCCACATAAGCGATTTTTTCAAAGTGATTTTATATAAAAATATACAAGGTCCATATAAAACCGTATTATATTATATGTGGTTCCATGTTAACAATGACTTTGAACTAGTTTTTAGTGTCCGACCGAACAGTTCAGCTGGAAAATATATTTTGTCGGTATTTGGTATTTTCAAGCCTTATGGACAAATTTTGCTTATGAAACAATATTTGTTGGTCCGATTAGAATGCATTTTGAGGGTCAAACTTAAGGAAAATTCCGAAGTTAAGCAACAAATTCACTGTTCGGCCACCGAAAGTTCGGCCAAATTGATAAAAGTTCGGCGGCCGAACAGTTAGCTTTACAGCTAAACTACGGAGTTTTCCTTAAATTTGACACTGAAAATCGAATTAAATCCGCTCAACAAACAATTTAGCAGTATGAAAATTTCTCCACAATGCTTTCAAATAACAGAAAATCGACTAAATGTCACTTTTTGGCCGAACTGTTCGGTCGGATACTACTAGTTTTAGATTTAATAATTACTAGGGATTGGCGCGTCACTAGAAATGTTCGTGAGTCACGTTATTCACACGTGATCGTGAGTAATAATTACTATACTCAAGTGGTTCGTGCTTGAGAGTGAGAATATATAATTCGTACGTAATTCGTGCGTGAGCGTGAGTAAGAATATATAACCTGTGCATGATCCGTGTGTGAGTTTATTTTTTGCATCATATGTTTTTAGTAAGTTTTACTATTTTGCGTGAGAATTTTCGGATAATGAGTAAATTTTTAATATACTCATGTGTATTACAAATTACTTGTAATTTGTAATTGAAAATTTTCAATTACAGTTACATGAAATGTAATTGATTTTTTTTTTAATTTCAATTACATTTATTTGTAATTGTAATTGAAAATTTTCAAATACAAATTACAATAATTGTAATTGAAATCCCTCAGGTCTGATCTCCAGATATTGTATATATTTTTTTATTTAAAAAAATAATTTTTTATATTGTTAGATATGGTCATATATAATATGATAAAAAATATAAGGTCAATATTTAGATATAATTGTATCATACTATGTCCACTTTTATAAAATTTTATATGTAATTTTATACAAAAAGGTATAATTTGATGTAATTGGATGAGGACAAAATTCGGATACAATTGTATCGAATTGCATTAAATTGTATCAAATTGTACGAAATTATATACAATTGTATACAATTCGATACAATATGATACAATAAGACGTTATCATTTTTCGGATATAATTATATCCAGTTACATAAAATATTATATATAATTAAATATAACTTCATATGGCTCCATATCATTTTTTTTTACTTGGGTTTACAAGTTTTTTATTGCCGCCACCGGGGATCGAACTTGCGGCCTCACGATTGCTAGTCTAGCGCTCTACCGCTGAGCTATTCTTTGATATGAAAGTTGACTGGCATAAAAACACCACTTTGTTTATGCGAGATGTTGTTCCTTATTCTCTTCAATAAAAGTACTTATTAAACAAGTGTAAAAGGTGCACTCCAATTCAATATTGTTTTCAGTACTATTTTTACAGGTACATAAAAATCAATTTCTCACCACTTTTTTTATCTTCTCTATATATAAAAGAATAACGTGACTGACTGACTGACTCAACATCGCCCAGCCCAAACCGCTGAAGCTAATAAGTTGAAATTTGGTATGTAGGTTCCTCTTTCGGCGTAGACGTCCGCTAAGAAGGGATTTTTGGAAATTCCTACCGGAACGGGCAAAAAGGGGAAAAGTCTCCCCCTTGGCGGCCTGCCAAAACCCCTTTGGCTAGAAACCTGAAATTTAAGATATGTGTTCCTTGGAGTATGGGCTAACTTTTCTGGAAAGTACTTTCTGGAATTTTGGACAGGGACGTTGTGAAAATGGGGGTTAAAAAGGGGAAAAAGGCCCCCCTGACGGCCTGCCTTTTTCCAAAAAAAGTACCTTTTTCCAAAAAAAGTACCTTTTTCCAAAAAAAGTACCTTTTTCCAAAAAAAGTACCTTTTTTCAAAAAAAGTACCTTTTCCCGAAAAAAGTACCTTTTTCCAAAAAAAATTCCTTTTTCCAAAAGAGTACCTTTTTCCAAAAAAAAGTACCTTTTTCCAAAAATGGTACCTTTTTCCAAAAAAAGTACCTTTTTCCAAAAATGGTACCTTTTTCCAAAAAAAAGTACCTTTTTCCAAAAAAAAGTACCTTTTTCCAAAAAAAGTACTTTTTTCCAAAAAAGTACGTTTTTCCAAAAAAAAGTACGTTTTTCCAAAAAAAGTCGTTTTTCCAAAAAAAAGTACCTTTTTCCAAAAAAAAGTAGCTTTTTCCAAAAAAAGTACATTTTCCCCAAAAAAATACCTTTTTCCAAAAAAAGTACCTTTTTCCAAAAAAAGTACCTTTTTCCAAAAAAAGTACCTTTTTCCAAAAAAAAAGTACCTCTTTCCAAAAAAAAGTACGTTTTTCCAAAAAAAGTACCTTTTTCCAAAAAAAGTACCTTTTTCCAAAAAAAAATTCTTTTTCCAAAAAAGTACCTTTTTCCAAAAAAAGTACCTTTTTCCAAAAAAAAGTACTTTTTTCCAAAAAAGTACGTTTTTCCAAAAAAAGTACGTTTTTCCAAAAAAAGACGTTTTTCCAAAAAAGTCGTTTTTCCAAAAAAAGTACATTTTCCCGAAAAAAGTACGTTTTTCCAAAAAAAAGTACGTTTTTCCAAAAAAGTACCTTTTTCCAAAAAAGTACCTTTTTCCAAAAAAGTACCTTTTTCCAAAAAAAGTACCTTTTTCCAAAAATTTACCTTTTTCTAAAAAAATGTACGTTTTCCAAAAAAACAGTACCTTTTCCCAAAAAACATAAATTTTTACAAAAAAATACCTTTTTCAAAAAAAGTACCTTTTTCAAAAAAAGTACCTTTTTCCAAAAAAAGTACCTTTTTCTAAAAAAATTTTCCTTTTCCCAAAAAACATACATTTTTTCAAAAAAAAACCTTTTTCAAAAAAGTACCTTTTCCAAAAAAAAGTACCTTTTCCCAAAAAAAAGTACCTTTTTCTAAAAAAATTTTCCTTTTCCAAAAAAAGTACCTTTTTCCAAAAAACATACATTTTTCCAAAAAAAACACCTTTTTAAAAAAAATACCTTTTCCAAAAAAAGTACAAATAAAGTACTTTGTAAAAACAAAGTATCTTTTTCCAAAAAATTTCGTTTTTCCAAAAAGTACCATTTAAAGTAATATATAATTTCAAAAAAACTACTTTTTTTCCTCCCCCCACGGATATCTCCACTAAAACAAGGTTTCTTGATATTCGGCATAGACGTGCGCTAAGACGGGATTTGTGGAAATTCCTACCGGAACGGTTAAAAAGGGGAAAAGTCTCCCCATAAACAGTCTCACAAATTGGAAAAGTGTCTGCCCAAACCACTGGAGGTAAGAAGTTGAAATTTGGTATAAAGGTTCCTCCACTGTAGTAGACATCGACTAAGTTTGTATTGTTGGAATTCCCTACAGGATATCCCAAAAGGAAACTCGGTATGTGAGTTCCTCCTTCTGTGTAGGCGTCCGCTTAGACGGAATTTTTGAAATTCCTATCGGGAGGGGAAATAAGGTAAAAGTCTCCTCCTGACGGCTTGCCCAATCCCTTTTGGCCAACCTAAAATTTTAAATATGTATTCCTTGGAGTAGGACTAACTCACCGGCAACGTAATTTTTCTATTTTGGAACAGGAACATAGTAAAAATGGTGGTTGAAAGGGAAAAATGTCCCCACTAACGACCTGCCCAAACCGCTTAGGCAATGCAGTTGAAATTTGGTATGAATGTTCCTCATCCATCGCAGATAGCCGCGAAGATGGAATTTTTGTGAATTCCTAAAGGGAGGGGCAAAAAGAAGAAAAGCCTCACCTTGGGGGCCGGTAAAAACCCCTTCGGCTAGAAACCTGAAGCTTAAAATGTGGGTCCCTGGAGTAAGGGCAAACTTATTAGAAAGATACTTTTTTGAATTTTGGACAGGGTCGTTATAAAATGGGGGCTCAAAAAGGGAAAGTTGCCCCTTAACGACCTGTCCAAACTGCTGGAACTAGGAAGCTGAAATTCGGTACTTAGGTTCCTCTTCCAGCCTAATTCCAACCGGGAGGGACAAAAATGAAAAAGTGTCCCCCTTGACAGCCTGCTCAAACTGCTGGAACTAGGAAGCTGAAATTCCCTGTCGATGGATTTTCGGAAATTCCTACCGAGAGGGGCACAAATAGTAAAAGTTGGCTAGAAATCTGAAATGTAAAACATATGTTACTTGGAGTATGGGCTCACTTACCGGGAAGGTGCTTTTTGGACAGGAACATTGCAAAAATGGGGATTAATGAAGCGAAAAGTGCCGCTTAAAGGCCTGCCCAAACCGCTGGAGGTAGGAAGTTGAAATTTGGTATTAAAGTTCCTCCTCTATTGTAGACATCCGCTAAGATGAGATTTTTGGAAATTTCTGCAGGTAGGGTCAAAAACAGGAAAAGTCTCCCCCTTAACGGCCTGGCCAAACTGCTGGAACAAGGGATCTTAAATTCGGTATTTGGGTTCCTTCTCCAACGTTGACGTCCCCTAAGATGGTATTTTTAGAAATTCATACAGGGAGGGGTAAAAAGGGAAAAAACTTCCCCCTTGACGGCCTGGCCAAACTGTTGGATATAGAGACCTAAAATTATGTATGTAGTAGGTTCCTCCTCCAACGCAGACGTCCTCAAAGACGGAATTTTTGGAAATTCCTACCGGGAGGGGTAAAAACGGAATAATTCTCCCCCTTGATAGCCTAACCGAACCCTTCGGCTAGAAACCTGTAATATATAATATGTTTTCCTTGGAGTATGGGCTAACTTATCGACAAGGCATTTCTAGGACTGTGGACAGGAACGTGGTAAAAATGGTGGTTCAAAAGGGGGAAATTGCCCCCCCCCCTTAACGTCTGCGTCTTTAGCTAGAAACCTAAAACTTAAAGAACAAGTGTATATGAAACACTAAAATTAAGAAACTAAATAGGAAACGAGTGGAATTGAAACACTACACAAGTGGAATGAAATGGATATAAACGTTGAACGAGTGGAATTGAAATTATAGACAATGCAAATGGATTGGAAGAGGGTATTACCTGTTCAAACACTATCCACGGAATATGAAACTTATGTAGCATTGAAACATACTCTCCAAAAAGTTAAACAAATTTTCTAAAAGAGAAAAAACCTTAGAAAAGGAATGGAACTTATATATTCCGATATTTAAACTTCATGTAACGAAGCACCGGTGGAAGAAACCGACGCAGTAAAATTTCCAACTGAATTTGTCCAACTGGAATTAAAAAAAAAACTTTAAGACACGCTAACAACGTAGCGGGCTTTGCCCGCTATTTTTAATATTATAAAATGCTTTCCAACCCTGCTTTACGTTATTTATTTTCATTCAAAACACAAATGAACAAAACTACTTACGGGTCTATCTACTTAAGTTCGCACTTTACCAAATTATCTTAACATACACACGTATATTGCAATTTATTATGGATTCATTACTAACAATCCACTTTCATGAGAAAAAGTGATCAAATATTTATTTATTTTAAACCCATTGTTGTGCAGAATTATTTATTTGTGGTGGCTGGGTGAAGGCTTTTATTATAAAAACTGTACTTTAAATAAAAAGCGAAATTAAAAAAAATTGTCGGGGTGGCGCAGCCCCCCCCCTAAACTTTAAGGCACGGTAACAACGTAGCGGGCTGCGCCCGCTAGTATATACATATTTTTAAAAATTAAAAATATATTGAACTTAAACAAATTAATTATAATTATTAAAAAAAAAATTAATAGAATAAAAAAAATTAAAAAAAATAAAAAAATATTGGTACCGCCGGGAATCGAACCCTGGACCCTCTGTTTGGAAATGCCAAATGATACCAAAATCACTTTTTACGATCACTTTAAGAGCAATTACTCTTTAGAAGCAATACTTATATGATTTTTGGATGTGGTTCAGAAGTAATTCTAAAAAAGCTGTAAAAATGTAATAACGGATACTTCGGAAGCATTGAAAGAAGTGATTTTTTGAAGTTGTTCAGAAGTAATTCTAAAAAAGCTGTAAAAATATAATAACGGATACTTAGGAAGCATGAGCATGACCATTAGAGGTGTTCTTATTAGTATGGCCCATACATGGACTAATGCTAATGCTTTGAAATACATCGATTTCATTACTAATGCCAATTTTATACTTACTCATTACGATTACTAATGCCTCAATTATAAAAAAGAATTGGCATTTGTAAACGTCATTTTATAGATTTCATAATCATTTCTGAGCTTGCAAATGCGGAATGCGAAAAGGGTTGTGTGGTATAAAAAATCAATTAAAATACTTAGTCAGCGATTTACATTGTGCAAAGGAATATATTGATGCAAGAATTTTACTTTTTGCAAAATTATTTTCGCAAACTTTTTTTTGCAAACTAACCACTAGTCTTTGCTACGAGTAATGGGTATTATAGTAACCAGTTTCTAATTTTACACAAACCACACATAAAAAATTGCAAAATAATGGCGGAACTTGAAAAAAAGCTTTATGGTACAAAAACTTAATCAGCGATTTTCATTCTGCAAATAAATATACTGATATAAGAGTTTTCCTTTTTGCAAATTTTTTTTCCGGGACATTTTTTCTCAATTTTTTTTTCAACTAGCCACCGAACTTTGTTCTATGAAACGGGTGTTATAGTCTCTAGATTATAGATTTAAAAAAACCGCACTTAAAAAATTGCAAAATAATCGCGGAAGGCGAAAACAGTCTTTACGGTACAAAAATTTAATTAGAAAACTTAATCAGCGATTTCCATTCTGCAAACAAACATACTGATGTAAGAATTTTCCTTTTTGAAATTTTTTTTCCGCGACTTTTTTCGCGATTTCTTTTTTCAATTAATCACAGAACTTTGTTCTATGAATTGGGTATTATAGTCCCTAGATTATAAATTTTAAAAAACCACTCTTAAAAAATTGCTAAATAATCGCGGAACGCGAAAAAAGACTTTATGGTACAAAAGTTGAATTAAAAAACTAAATCAGCGATTTTTATTCTGCAAACAAACATACTGATGTAAGAATTTTCCTTTTTTTAAATTTTTTTCCGCGACTTTTTTCGCGATTTCTTTTTTCAATTAATCACAGAACTTTGTTCTATGAATTGGGTATTATAGTCCCTAGATTATAAATTTTAAAAAACCATACTTAAAAAATTGCAAAATAAGCGCGGAACGATAAAAAAGGCTTTATGGTACAAAATTTTAATTAAAAAACTTAATCAGCGATATTTATTCTGCAAACAAATATACTGATGTAAGAATTTTCCTTTTTGCAAAATTTTTTTTGCGCGACATTTTGTCGCGATTTTTTTTTTTCAACTAGCCATCGAACTTTGTTCTATGAAATGGGCGTTATAGTCCCTAGATTATAAATTTTAAAAAACCGCACTTAAAAAATTGCAAAATAGTCACGGAACGCGAAAAAAGACTTTATGGTACAAAAATTTAATTAAAAAACTTAATCAGCGATTTTCATTCTGCAAACAAACATACTGATGTAAAAATTTTCCTTTTTAGAAATTTTTTTCCGCGACTTTTTTCGCGATTCATTTTTCAATTAATCACCGAACTTTGTTCTATGAATTGGGTTTTATAGTCCCTAGATTACAAATTTTAAAAACCCACACTTAAAAATTTGCAAAATAATCGCAGAACGCGAAAAAGACTTTATGGTACAAAATTTTAATTAATACACTTAATCAGCGATATTCATTCTGCAAACAAACATAGAGATGTAAGAATTTTCCTTTTTGGAGATTTTTTTTCCGCGAAATTTTTTCGCGATTTTTTTTTTTCAACTAGCCACCGAACTTTGTTCTATGAAATGGGTGTTATAGTCCCTAGATTAGAAATTTTAAAAAACCGCACTTAAAAAATTGCAAAATAATCGCGGAACGCGAAAAAAGACTATGGTACAACAATTGAATTAAGAAACTTTATCAGCGATTTTCATTCTGCAAACAAACATACTGATGTAAGAATTTTCCTTTTTGTAAATTTTTTTTCCGCGACTTTTTTCGCGATTTCTTTTTGCAATTAATCACAGAACTTTGTTCTATAAATTGGGTATTTAGAATCATAACCTAGGGTTTATAAGCACAATTCATAGAATAAAGTTCGGTGGCTAGTTGTAATAAATACCGCGAAAAAAAGTCGCGCAAAAGAAATTTTGCAAAAAGGAAAATTCTTACATCAGTATATTTGCTCGCATAATGAAAATCGCTGATTAAGTTTTTTAAATAAATTTTTGTAGCATAAAATCTTTTTTCGCGTTTCACGATTATTTTACAATTTTTTAAGTGGGGTTTTGTTAAATATATAATCTAGGAACAATAATACCCAATTCATAGAGCAAAGTTCTGTGGTTAATTAAAAAAAGAAATCGCGAAAGAAAGTCACGGAAAAAAAATTTAAAAAAAGGAAAATTCTTACACCAGTATGTTTGTTTGCATACTGATTAAGTATGCAAATCGCTGATTAAGTTTTTTAATTCAATTGTTGTGCCATAAAATCTTTTTTCGCGTTCCGCGATTATTTTGTAATTTTTTAAGTGCGGTTTTTTTAAATTTATAATCTAGGGACTATAACACCCATTTCATAGAACAAAGTTCGGTGGCTAGTTGAAAAAAAGCAATCTATCAATCCCATTTTTTTTGTAAACAAATGCTTTTTTTTACTCAATTGTTCATAGTTTTTAAGGCATTAGTGCGATTTCATTAGCATTAGTATTACAAATTCTAATGCCAGAAAATTTCAGTACCATTAAATGGTAATGAAATTTTTTTGCCATTAGCATTAGTCAACTAATGATAATGAAATTTAAATGCCAATGAAAAAATCCCAAGTATGGTATGGCCAAATTTTGAAGTGTTTTGATTCCAGTTCGCCGGCCAGATTTTTGTTCCTTTATATTAAAAAATTAAATAAGTAAAATTTGAAGCGAATCCGATCACTTTTAGTGGACCCGGAAACGACTTCAATATACCTCTATACAAATAAATAGAACAAAATTACAGTTTTGAATAATTTTTTTTCGAAAAATGCTTCTTTTTATTAATTTGAATACATGTTACAAAAATCAAATTGGAATAGATAATTAGTTTCTGGATCTATATTTCTTAAAACTAAGGATATAATATTAGATGAGATTTTTTATATGATAGATATTTTGTTTTTTCTCTTCATCATTGGTTAATATTCTGTTAAGGTCTTGTATGAATTTAACGCCTCTGTCAGCAGTATCATTTACAACAAATATGTCCTTACATGATGTAAAACTTTCCTCAAATTCAAAATCTATAAATTACAGGGATAAACTAAACCGACTTATGGAATACTTTGTTTTCTCTGATACAAAAATTACATAATGAGTTTTTTAATTTTTGAAAGTCTATTAAATTCGAATAGTATCCAACATTTTTAAATATTACAATTGGTTCTTTTAATTTAAGTTTTTCAACCATTTTACGTTTTTCTTTAAAACTTATATTTGAATCCAAAAAGTCTAGAGCTATTGTTTCCTCAGAAATATACCATAAATTGTTGCGTATTTTTAAGAATTACTGCTAAAATTTTTGGATTAGTTTCTGAATACCTTATAGCATCTTAAATAAAAGTAAAATCTTGAAGCGGTGCGTCTATGGCATTAGTAGTACATCTGAACCAGACTTTAATATAAAGTTTCCTAGAAAAATGCAAATAGCGCGTAATACAATTTTCTCTAGAATTAAATGAATTCCTTTTCTTAAGTAATTCACTGAATTCGTTCAACTGAACGCGTTAATCAAACAAAAAATTCAAAGTATTAATTCAGTTGCAATAGTTCTTTTTATTAAATCACATGAATTAATTCACTGGTGAACGCGTTCAATTTTATAAATCGAACGAATTCGTTTAATTTCATTTTCGTTCAGTGAATTAAAAAAATGAAATTACGTTCAGTGAATTAAAAAAAATACGTTCACTGAATTAAAAAAAAAAAATACGTTCACGTAATAAGTATACGCAAATAAATGCGTTTTTCTACTGAACGACAGAAAACGGGCTTAGAGTTCAGTGAACGTATTTTTTTTGTTTCAATTCAGTGAACGTATTTTTTTTAACAGTGAACGTATTTTTTTTTTTTTTTCTTAATTCACTGAACGTAATTTTATTTTTTTTAAATCACTGAACGAAAATGAAATTGAACAAATTCAGTGGTGAATTAATTCAGTAATAAATTAATTCACTTTTTTCCGTTCGATTTATAAAATTGAACGCGTTCACCAGTGAATTAATTCTTTTGGTTTAATAGATAGAACTATAGCAATTGAATTAATTTGTAACAAAATAAATAGAACGAAAACAAATTTGAATTAATTCTATTCAATATGTGATGCTTTGTGAATTAATTAATCGAATTTTTAATTCATAATAGAAAAATTGAATTAAATAATTAATTCTTCAAAGGTCTGGTTGACAAGACTATCTTCTTCAGTCCACTCCGTGTTCTAACGATTGAAAAGCTTAGTGCTTCTTCCGCAGTCAATAATATTTTGGACTTCCTAATTGTTAGATATATTATTTTCTAGTAGGGTAGAGTGGACCATTTTTTTGCCTCGCCCAAAAAGATACCCACGAATATCTTTTTGAAGTTTTTAAAATACCCGAGTAAAAAAAATGATCTGGCGCCCCATGTCCCACTTTACCCCACTCTACCGTACATAATATTGAATAATGTAAAGAGAAGAAAATTAAAATAAATTTTTCTTTCAATATTTTTTTAAAGAAAGTAATGAAAAACTGTGATTAAAAAGTTACAAATGTATAAACACAGATAGTTTGCCCATATTTACTCGTTTCCGGGTCCACTTAAAATTATCGGATTTGCTCCAAATTTGATTTATTTATTTTTTTAATATAAAGGAACAAGAATATGGCCGGCGGTATATAAAAATCCAATATTTCAAAATAGGAACCCCCTAATGATCATACATGTAGATATAACCTCAAATTTCGTTAATGAACACGTATGGTCATATATGAGTCATGTATGGAGATTTATGTATCCATGTATGGCCATGAATGCATATGAGCTCACAAAAATATATTTGTTTTGAAAAAAGTGAGAGTTTTGTAAATCAGTATTATTATAAATTATAATAATAAGAATTTTATTTTATACATGTATGATTTTTTAAAATTTAATTAACATGTGAAGATTTAAAAAATTGCATGCGCCACTGCTTTTCAAGTCGATTGCCAACAAACAAACAAATAAAACTATGAAAATACTGCAACAACAACAACATATACCGTGCCTGCCATTAAGTGGCCGTTAAGGAAAAAAAATTCAAAATGACCGTTATTGTGTGTGTTGGTGAGCAACTGAAATAGTTCCCTGTATCGTGTATACCAACTTGGTACTTCTTACCAATTTGTGCTACAATTCTACTATACACATACACGGCGACACACCGACATAAATTGGATAGAAAATTTGTTAGTGGCGTAGTCGTCCGTAGTAGTTTAGCATGTAAATATTAAAAAAGCATGTTGTAGTTCAACTATGCAGAACTGTGTGTGCATTGGCATGTCTAGGGTTATTTTTGTTGTAAAGAATAATATGAATATGTAGAATAGTATGAACATAGCAAGAGTCTTGCGTGTAATTCGTAATTTTCAGTAAATATGGGTCGCGACGAGGAAACCTTGATACCGCTTATTCCTTTACATTTAAACAAAACTATAACAGAAACACACTTATACTTATGCACAAATACAAACACTTAAATAGTGTAAAATAAATGGAATAAATATAAGTAATTTTTTTTTACAAGAACTCATGGCCTGTTCAGAAGAAAGAAACAAAAACGCATACACTGAAAAACGTGTTATCGTTGGTTTTAAATGATTCGGAGTGGCCACAAGAATGGTGACGACAACACTAATAACAAGAAAAAGAAAGAAAGGCATTTTAATCCTTTACCCGGTGTCTTCAAATGCAATAAATTATATGATATGAAATGTCAAAACCATTGCAGTGTAACGTCAAAATGATATCAATTGCAAAGTGGTGGAGAACACTTGTCCATTTCATAGATAAGAAATATCATAGATTTTTATTCGAAAAACACAAAATTTTATCAAACATTAATTTTTATCTACAAACAATAAAAAATTAAACACTCTTCCATAATTTTTTACCAAATTTTCTGTTGTTTTTTTATTACACAATTAAAATTAAAACGAAAAGTGACATTTCATGGCAGGCATTATTGCAAGAACCGCTTGCATGTCAGCGATATCATGATATTGCAATAAAATTGAAATTGAGTGTCTTCACTTGAGACGAAATCATTTTGACAATTGCTTGCTATCGTTTTATTGCATGTCAAGACACTAGCTTAAACTATAAGGTTGTCAGTACCATTTAGTTAGTGGTTACAATTTAAAAATATAATTAGTTTTTCAAGGCATTGAAATCCCAAAAAAATACATATTTTTGTGTTGGTAAATAAAAAAAAGCTTTATTTGCAAAGATTATTCTCTTTATTACTCCCTCTTTAGCCTGTATGAATATTTTAATAAATATTTTCAAGTTGTATGTTCTTCAGATTTCATTCGTTTCGTCAAAATAACGAACGAATGTCAATATCCGTGTTTGCAAGAAAAAAAGCAAACAAATTCGTCTAAATATTTACTTTTTATAACAAAAAGGGAGCCATCACGACTGCCAAGATAATCGAACGAAATTATTGTATTGTGAAAAATAACTAACGAAAACAAAAAGAAAATTTTTTTAATAAAAACCCAAATCCTAACGAATTCGTATGTAAACAATTTGTTTGACTTTAGTTCCAGTCCTTTTAAAAAACGACTTTTAAAAACCATTAAAAACTCTAAAACATTAGAAAAATTTCAATTGAGTATGCAGCTTTATAGTATGCAGCTCTGCTTTCACGTGTATATCGATTTTTCCTGTGCAAAATGAAAAATAAAAATAGTTTTTGTCAAACAGTTTTTAATTACCCTGTACAATTAGAGTCCGAAAAGACTAATAAAAGAGATTCATTTATGATTCAGGTTTGTTTGAGTCACTTATGAGTACTGAAAAAATTTTAATTAGGCTCATAAATAACAGTCAATTATGTTTTATTTATTACTCTAAACCTTAAGTGCTACACACATGAAAAAAATTGCCAACCGAATTGCTAAGCCTATTTTGGTTGCTACAACCAATAAATTCGGTTGGTGAAACCATATTGGAATGTGATTCCTAAATATTTTGGGTAGTGCAACTAAAATTCAGTTATTTAAACCGAATTTTGTTGTGATAACCAATATTCAGTTGTACCAACCTATTTTAGTAGATGTAACCGAATTTCAGTCAATGTTCAGCCAATCCCCAAAAAGGGTGCGGCTACCAACCCTGAAAATTACCGCCCAATCGCAATCTGCTCTGCGCTCTCGAAGGTCATGGAGAGCATGGTAAACTACCATCTTGTTAATTATCTGGAATCCAATTTGCTTCTTAATGATCGACAGTATGGCTTTCGTAGAGGTCGTTCTACGGGAGACCTGATGGCGTTTCTTTCGGAACGTTGGAGTCGGTCAATTCACAGATTTGGTGAAAGCAAGGTGGTTGCGCTGGATATTTCCAAGGCGTTTGATCGTGTGTGGCATAAAGCACTCGTGTCAAAGCTCATGGCTTTTGGTGTTGGTGATGACTTCTCTCGATTTATATCGAGTTTTCTCAGGGATCGCACTATAAGAGTTGTTATAGATGGGGTCTCATCTAATGAGTTTCAGTTGAATGCAGGGGTACCGCAAGGCTCTGTTCTTTCTCCTTCTCTATTTCTTATCTTTCTAAATGACTTCCTCTGTCAGACTTCCAATCCTATCTACTCTTTTGCAGATGACAGCAACATTTGCCATTCATATTCCTTCGATCATAGGCCAAGCCTTGCAGAGATTGGGGGCAGGAGGCAGATTATGAATGACACACTCAATCAAGACCTTATTACAATCTCTGAGTGGGGTCGCGTGAATAGGGTCGATTTCAATCCACGTAAAACCCAATGTTGTTTGCTGACTCATAAAACCGCGGAGCCATCATTGTCATCTGTATACATGGATGGTATAAATATTAAGGAATCAGAAGCTCTTGATGTTCTGGGCATGAGAATCCAGTGTGATGTCCGTTGGAAAGATCACGTCATTCAAGTGTCGAAAGAGGCATTCAAGTGTCTTGGCTTTCTTAACCGGTGTAAGAACTACTTCACTCCTTCTGATCTCCTTTCTATTTATACCACCTATATCCGGCCGAAGATGGAATACAACTCCCATATATGGGCAGGGGCTTCAAAGTCTATTTTGGAGCTTTTGGACCGTGTACAAAGGAGGGCGTCGGCGCTCATTAATGACAGTAGGGTATCCAGCTCTATTGACTCGTTGGAGCATCGTCGGAATGTGGCTTGTGTAACACTGTTCTATCGTTACTACCATGGGAGGTGTTCTGCTGAGATAAGTGCACTTATCCCGATGCCCCGTGTTTTTGGCCGTAACACGCGCTTGTACAGTAGATCTCATCCGTTTGTGGTTGATTGTCCAATTAGTCGCACAACGCATTATAGAGAGAATTCGTTCATTAGTCGAACCGCCCGTATGTGGAACAAACTCCCCGCAGATGTCTTTCCTGATACTTACAATTTAGGGAAATTCAAGTCAAACGTTCACAAACACTACTCCCTCTTTCCTCCTTCCCATAACCTATTTTCCTGATATCAACACAATGCATTGCATTAGTAGGGGGCATCCCCTGAGTGTTGGTCTATAGTAAAAAAAAAAAAAAAAAAATTTCAGTTGGAAAATGATATATTTTTTCTCTGTGTGTACACTTTAAAAAATGTTTGTAATTTTGCTACTATAAAATGGGTAAAGTTCTGTTTACTTTTACGAAAATTCGGTAAATATAAACAAAAAATGGGTAAACTTTTTTTGTACACACTTCTATACACAATAAAACACACACCAAGTAGACATTATGTGTTTACAAATAAACACATGCCTAAAATTAGTATTCTTTTGTTAAGTAAAACTTATTACGTACAAAGTTTGTAAATATACTAACATACCCAGGAAAAAAAGTGAGAAAAAAAAGTAGTTAAAGCACTGCAACTGTTGAATAGAGAGTTGTACTTTTTCGGGTTTTTCACCAATGAATTTAATATTGGCTTGTCATAGGAAGGAAGTTGTTCTTTTGAAAACCAATTATGTATATTTGAACCAATGAAAAGGAAGTTCTTTTTCACTTCTTTTTATTTTAATTTAATAAAAATTAAAAAAAGCATCATGCATCATGTGGGGTTTTAACCCAGACTTGTTGTCATTTCAAGCACACGCTCTACCCCCTGTGCTATCGCTTGGTATAGATGATAGCTGGCTTTCAGCAGTCTTGTTCAGTAAAGTGATGTTATCTGCATTTCTTTCATTTTTTATTTACAAAAACATATAACATGTTGAAAAAATGTATAACGTTGTTTTTTTAAAGTGTTATTTTTTTAAAAAATTTTAATTCACATATAAAAAAAAATCTGTAAAAATACCAGAAAAAGCTACTAGAAATTTATTATAAATGACCTTGTAGAAAAAAAAACTGCTGATATTAGGAGATTTTTTTTCAAAATACTACTAAGATAAGAACAGGAAAAGTAAAACTGTTAAATTTACAAAATTTTTGTTACATTTGAGTTAACTTTTTGTTCATTAAGAGTTATAATTACCTTGTTAAAATCTGCAAAAAATTCTGCAGCATATTAGTAACAAAAAATAGTTTATTCTGCAAGGTAATTCTTAGTAATTTTTAGTAGTTCTAACTAAAATGTTTAAAGATTGTTTTCTTTTTCTATTTGTGTAATAATAAATATATTTATTAAGAATTTTATTAAAATGGACTTTTTAAATTACAATTTTTTACATACAACAAAAAATTTAATATTTACCTTTATTGTTATGTATTTTAACAAAAAATATTTTAAAAATTAAATTTTTATTTGAAATTTTTTATAAATGAAGGGGAAATTAAAAAAAAATTTCTAAATCGTGGGCAAAGTTAAAAAAAATAAAAATTTACAGTAAAAACAACAAAAAGTTAATAATTGTGTAAAAAAATGTATAAAAATGTTTTTTCCACCTGCCGGTATTCGAACCCGCATCCCTCTGATTTCTGTGCCAGCACGTTGCCATGCAACCCCCATACAAAACATTAACTTCTTATCACCCATGAAAAAGAACTTCTGACTAGCATATATTTATTGCAGTTTTAGATGTAGTTTAAAATCCCTTCCTAAGGGAGTAATTCTTTGTGATGTAATGAAGGAAGTGATTCATTTAGAAGTCAATCCATTTATTTTTGCTGGGATATGATTGCTTCACTTGCCAAATTGATTAACTCCACTTTTTGAAATTTTTTTAAATTTGAATGTCAAAGCACTCTATTAACTCTCTACTGTATAATATTCAAAACAAATTTCTGTTATAATAATTGTTAACACTACTAAATGACAAATTGTTTTAGCCATTGAATAATAAATAGCCGCTTTTTCTAATCACTTGGATTTAATAAATCCAAAAAGTAGTTCTAAAAGTGCTCAACAGATGGGGTTAGATTCTCCCTATTTTAAAAAGAATTTTCTGTCCGACACTTCTTTCACCCTAGTTTTTAATACCGAATTCGATGATGAAGGATTTTACTTTTAATTATATTTCATATAAAACAGTCTGCCTTTTCAGTTTTATCACTTCAATTTATATTTTTACACAATTGAAAAATCCCGTTGCAATATTTAATATTCACTAATTGGATTTAATCAAATTACTTACAGTAGAGTGAAAAATTGCCATTTATATTTCGGCTATTTCTCCATGTCCAAGATGGAAAATATGTATTTGGTGAGGTGTAGTTTTTTTTCTAAACATATTTCATAAAAAAAAATTTAATATCCCAGTGTAGAAACGGTAATGACATATCATTATTTTTTGGACTACCAGATAATGACCTATTTTTATCATTATTTCAAATAGAAAATAATTTTTTAGATTTTTTTTTAAATTTTTTGAAATCTATTTTTAGACTCAATATTTTTTAAACACTGGTAAGGATATATGTAACCACATATTTTTTAATTTTTTTGTATGTTGGCGAGTAAGCTTCCCAGCAAAATATTGGTAACGACACCTCATTACTATCTGCATTACCAAAAATGATATATCATTACCTTTTGCATTATTTTATAATATAAAATAATGACTTCCTAATAACGGCCTATTGTATTCATTGTTTCTAAATATAAAATAATGAATTACTCGTATTAGTTTAAATAAGTACTTTTTACACAGTTAAATTTTTTTATTATATGTAAATATGTTTTATGTTTAAATTTTTATGGCGAGTCCTAAAATTACACACTAGAGAAAACTTAAATTTTTCTGAATGTATTTCGTAAGGCTAATAGTATTTGCCTAAATCCTTATTTTTAAGAATCAAGTAAGCAATCGGATTACCACTTATAATTAAACTTTTTGTAAGCATGTGTGTAACCACTTATTATTCAAAATCTTATAACTACTTATTTCTCATTTTTTCGTAAGCGAGCGGGTAAGCGTGACTACTTATAAAAACGACCACGCCAAACAAAATAGTTTAGACGCCAAAAAATAAGTTGTGCGGAGCTATGAATTTCTATTATATAACCACTTATTTGGTAATGAAAGATTTTGCTGGGTTACTTGTGTGCAGCTGGTCAATTGTGTTTTTTTCTATTAAATATTGCTCAGATGGTAGAGCTTTTGACTGGCAATCTGTAGACCCAGGTTCGATTCCCGCACCAGCAAATTTTATTAAAAAAAAAAAATACAATAAAAAATATTTTTTTTATATAATTTATTTTTTAGAAAATCTATTTTTAGACTCATTATTTTTGTCAGTACTGGTAAGCACATAGGTAACGATATATTTTTTGTTTTTTCGTATGCTGGTGTGTAACGACAACTCATTATTTTTCGCGACATCGCCATATAAAGGTAATAAGAAATGTAATAACAAAAGTAACTAGTTACCATTACCAAGTATGTAGTTACATAACCACATATCTGGTAATGATTTTCTACACTGGGATTTTAAAATTTTTTTGTTCCTCTTTTAATTTTCATTCGTATTTTTTTCTGACATTAAATTAATAGGCTGTTTCATATATTTGTGCTTTTTGTGGAATTATTAAATCCAGTTTTTTTTTTTGGATTTAATAAATCCCTTTTTGTTTGAAAAATTCGAAATCCAGGTGATTAAAAAAAACGCTAAATAATTTGTTTCAGAAGCCAATCTGATTAACTCCATACTCTAATGTAAATCATAATAAAAATTTAGTTAAATCAATTTATACAACGCAATTGACTGCTTCTAATATATACATTAGACTGTCCCTTAAAATAGCGATTTGTCGATTTTCGTTCATTACACCGCCAGTTTTATTGGAAATGGTCCCAAATGGAAGAAATCAATTTTTTTTTTTTGGAAAACGTAACCCGTGCCGTTGGACGAAAATGGCCCATTTTGGAAAAAAACGTTTATTACTATTAAACATTTTTTATTTTTTATTCCATTTATTCATTTATTATAGTCAAAATGATTCAGACATGGAATTTTGACTTCATCGGATATTATTAACCCACTTTAGCCTGGAATCCAAAATGACCCACGAATTTGATAAAAATGCAAAAACGTGTTTTTTTTAAATTGATTTAAAAGATTATTTAAAATGCCTAATTTGGAGATGTCGATTGCTATTTGTACCACATAATAGTTGATATTAAAGAAAAAAAATAAATTGGAAAAAAGATAATTCGTGTTTGTGTTTGGAGCGACTGCTTTCCAGGACATTTTACAAAAATTGCTCATTTTGGCAAAAATTAAAAAAAAAAATTTGAAAGTTTTCATCAAAGTTTACATAGTTTTCGGAAAAATATCACTTAAATTTGTTAAGACTATAATTATCTTTACATTTGTTTAAAAACTCGTTAACACTTAGTGGCCTGGGGTCAGAAAAGAGCCATGAAACTTAATATTAATTATGACTACGAGATTGTAAAGCCTTTAAATTTGAGAAGAAAAATCTCAACTGGATAAAAACAATTATTTTATGTAACATGATCCATATGGGGTTAATTTTTATACTTTCGGCCAAAAACGACCCACTAGGAAATTTACAGAATAACACCTTTCATAATTTTCGAAAAAATTTGGATTCCAGGCTAAAGTGGGTTAATGATATCCGATGAAGTCAAAATTCCATATCTGAATCATTTTGACTATATTAAATGAATAAATGAAATAATTTCAAAAGTTCGAATTTTGGGAATTTTTAACAATAATACACTTTTTTCCAAAATAGGCCATTTTCGTCCAACTTTCAAAAAAAAAATTGATTTCTTCCATTTGGGACCATTTCCAATAAAACTGGGGGGTGTAATGACGAATCTATTTTTAAGGGACACCCTAATATACATATAAACTAATACATCGCTTTTTAATACAATGACGTAATATGAGATAACGGTAAATTGCTTATTGTTGGTGACTCATCCCAAAGAAAGACAATTTATTAATTAGTTGCATTCTAATTGCCACAGAGAGGCAAGTATTGATAAATTTTAATTTCAGTGTAAGTTGTGTGTATTTTTTTTTCAATAAACCGTTATATTTAGATGGAAGAGATTAATAACACTGTACAGCAAAATCAAAATTTTTTCCAACACAACAAGGTCCTGACAACTTATTCTGGCAGAGTCGACCAAAGAAAAATATACGTGTATCGGCGTTTTAAAAGTTCACATATGGCCCTATGTTTTTTGGGGTGTTAAAGTGTCCCACTTTTGCAAATGTTTATTTTGAATCGGCATAGGAAACCATGTGAATCTTCCATTTTAGGTATAGTATGTGTTCAGCGAATTTATGTAAAACACAACGACGAACATTTTAACCCTCTAGCTCTTCAATATAAAGAGGAGAATACATGAAGGAACATTGAGTAGGGAACAAAAAATATCAAAAAATTTTGATAACACGAATTGCACGAATGTCAATACGACACATTAACATACACAAATGAACATTTGTAAGAAATGGATATTTTTCACGAATGTTCCTTCGTGTATTCTCCGCTTAAGGGACTTTTTTGGCCCCTTTTTTCAAAGGGACAAAAAATATCCTTAGGTTGAAGAGTTAGAGTGTTAAAATGTTTCACGAAAATGTTTCGCGTTGTGTTTTACATAAGTTTGCTAAGCACATCCTATAACTAAAATGGAATATTCACATGGTTTCTCCCTAAAATCCATTTTCGTGGGACATTTGAGCGCCAATTCTGAATAAGTACGAAATTAACCCTTAAACACATTTTAAGTTTTGACTTATTTCTGGCATTGAGAACGTGTACAAAAAGAGAACGTTATTTTGTAAAATGAAATTAAAGAATTAAAAACATCTGTAAGATTTTTGAATGATTCTAAAGTGAAGAACGACTGTATTGATAATGGTGTGGAGGTTAAAGATGATGCTAATCCTGTAGAAACTATGATAAATCTAATGAAGAATGTTAATGTGGATTTGAAACCGGAGGATTTTGATGATGATTACTTTTTGAAGAAGAATAACTCTAATAAAAAGAATGAAAATAAACGTACAATGGTAGTTAAATTTAATCATAACAAAACAAAGAAAATTGTGATGCAAGCTAAATTAAAGTTATTATTTATAGAGGATACCAGTTCGATTTTTGTCAACGAGTTTTTGAGTAAAGAAACTCTTGCGCTTTTAAACCATGCATCTGTGGGCTACAACCTAGTTTAGGCAGTGCAAAGTGTATGCGAAAAAAAGTCAATTTTCAAAACCAATATTTATAAGAAATGAAGAGGAGGTTGATAACTTACTTTTCGAAGCGACGACGTATAAGATAAGATCTGAACAACGTAAAAATGTGTACGAATGATTGCCGGATGATACCGAAGACGATGCTTCATACTTATCACCAGCTTAATAATTTATTTATTTATATAAATTGTTTTTTATTATTATCTTTAGTATAACAAAATGAATTCCAATCAATATTTTAATACATTTTTATCTTTTGAAAAACATTTAAAAATTTTAAATAACAATTTTTTCTCTGTCTTATCAGTTAATATTAGATGTATTGCATAAATTTTAAAATTTAATAGATTTAAAACATTAATTACTCAGTTTTCTCGACTACCCGATATATTCTGCGTTCAAGAAACGTGGGTTGAAAGTAGTATAGTTCAGCTTTACAGTATTCCAGGCTATAATTGCGTTCACTGCAGAGTTAAGTATGTATATTCCGTGGATTGTTGTAAAAGTGAAGATTTTATAAATTCTATAACAATATCGATTCAAAATCAGAAGATATCTGCAAAACCAATCAAATTAATATCGTTCTATCGGTCACAAAAGTGTGATTTTAACAAATTTTTGATGCTTTTGGAGGATTTTCTCAGCCGTTATGCTCAAGGTCCATAGTTTATATAGTTTTTGGAGATAGTAATATTGATTTCTTGCTTAACCCTCTTGCAACGGATGTGTCTTCTATGTTTCAATGTTACGACTGTAGAAATTGTCGCAATCTGGTTACGTGTCCTAGTAGTTCTACGTCGATAGACAACGTTTTTAGTAATATTCCGAATACTATTGAAATTGATTCAGTAAAATGTGATTTGACAGACCACAACTTGATATATTGCAGGCTTAATTTACCGATGAAAACTAAAGATTTTATGGAAATTTTAAAGTATAATTGTAACTACGATCGGGTTAGGGAAAACCTTGCTCAAAGCTTGGATGTATCGTCTTTAACTGGAAATCCTAATAATGATACAATACATACAGTACATTGTATTTTAAATGCGCTCTCAGCTTCTACGCTGGAAACTAAAAGAAGAGTACCCAGGTAGAAATAGCCGACGTTGGAATAAAAATTGTACTGGGAGAGCACTGTTTTTTAAGAAATGTCGGTACTACTTAAGACGTGCTTTGCCAGTATTATTTTCTGAAAATTAACGAGCTTTTTTAATTTATTAAAAGTAAAAATTTTATAAATTTTATGTACTTGAACTTTAAAGGCTTCAAATTGTAATTTAATTTAGAAAAATCAACAATTTTTTAATTTTATAACAAAGACACAATCACAGGAAACACAAAATATCATTTTTTCCCAAGAAAAATAAAAGTCTTGTACATTAAATTGGCGTAAAAACAAACTATACACAATTTTCATGTATAAAAGTATAAAAGTTTTTTCACGTGAAACTCAAACAACTTACGGTGCTTTATATTATAACTTTGATATTTTTACAAATTCCTGTTAACTCATAAGCTTAGTTGATTGTCAACTTACCTCAGTAAAGCCTTAGAGGCGCTGAGGCCCAATATTGTATAAAATAATTTGTTTAAATAAAGTTAAAACATTAAAAAAAAGTCCCTTTAATTGAAGAGTTAGAGCTTGTTCCACAAAAATGTTCCCCCTAGTGTTTTACGTAAGTTCGCTGAACACATCTTATACCTCAATTTTTGGTCTCCTATGCCAGAACCAGTTATCAAAACCTTGTAATTTTTTTTTTTTTTGGTTAAACAGAAGATCGTACCACCTTACAAGCAAACAAAAAAAAAAGAATGCGCGGCAATTCCAAAATAAATTTTTTTCCCGAACGTAGGGTCGCCTTTTTCAATTTTTCGTTATAGCTTAGGCATTTAAAGTCGGATTTTAAAGTGTGATATATCGATTTTTTGCCTCGAAGAAACCAGCGTTTTGCTATAAAGCAAAAATCCAATGAAAAAAAATTTAAAACGGCGACCCCTACGTTCGCCAAAAAGTTATCAAATGTTTAATGATTTTTTTGCGAGCTTTAATTTTCTGACATTAGGGTCGTACATTAGGGATGTAGAAACCGAGATCTGGTGGGTAACTACTAGAACGGGATACTTGAGGTCAATGGCCCTTAGAGCAGAATCTGATCTCCTCGAGAGAAAAACATCGATGTATCATACTTTAAGATCCGACAGTAAATGCCAAAGATATAACGAAAAGTGTAAAATGGCGACCCCTACGTTCGGGAAAAAAATTTTTTTTGAAACCTCCTTGCAAAAATACTTCATATTGGAACACTTTTTTGTCCTGTAAGGTGGTACGCTATAGTGTGCATGCCAAATTTCCTTCAAATTTCTTCGTATTCGCGAATACTAGCGTCTGAACAAATCAACTTTGGAGGCCCGTTTATATTGGTCCCATTTTTGGAGGACCTTTATACAGGAAATAGGTTTAAAAATGGACCCATTTTAACACAAATCCATAGGCTTCGTCCTTGTGCCGACATAAGTTAGAGTACCAAATTTTATTGCAATATCTTAATATTTGCGTGGGCACAAGTATGCATGGGCAGTGTGACAGACGGGTGGAAGGACGGATAGGCGGATATCATTAAATTAAAACAAAAACTGATTCTGAGTCGATCGGTGTACTAAAAGGTGGTTCTAGGTCCAATATTTTTTGGTGTTACAAACATCAGCATAAACTTATTATATGTACATAACCCTACCTACGCCATGTACACGTTGTGGCGTAGGTAGGGTTGCCCGACGGGCTTGATTTGGCTTGATTATCAAGCTTTTTCAATGCGTGTCAAGAATAAAAAAAAATGTCATTTGTCAAGCCAAAACCGAATTTTAGAAATTTTTCCATCAAATTGATAAGAAAAATCAAGAAAAAGTAACCAATAGCAAAAAAACAAAAGAAAAACTAATTGTTTTTAAATGTACCATGACTAATTTTTACGGATAAATGACTGTTTCCATAGTAAAGCATAAAAAGTCTTTCTTTGAATGAAAAGGAAACGTTTGAGTTAGATGCTAACCAATTATTACAAAATGCTGTAAAATACTTAGAAAAAAGATATGATTTTGGAGATTAATCAGTTTTTTTTAGCAAATTCCTGTTTAAATATAAAAAAATCGTTGTTGTCAAGGAATAATTAAGCAGAGCTGCCATTTATTTTAAAAATATCAAATTCAATTAATACTGAAATGTTGTATGGAGACAACTGCTGCCTTCGCGAAGTTTTTGAAGAATTGCCAAAAGACATATCCATTGACAACATATATAGAATAAATATTTTTTATTGTTATTTTTTTTTTAATAAAATGTGCTCGTGCCAGGAATCGAACCTGGGATTAGCAGTCAACAGCACCACCATCCGAGCTGTATCGACATGTTATATTAGACAGGTAAAAACATAAATAAATTGCTGCAGGAAAGTATCGTATAAAAAGCTTAAAAATCAAAAATATATGGTTATACATATCGCACTTGATCAACAACAGGGTATTAAATCAAAATTTTTAAAATTAAATTTTTTGCAAGAAATCAACTAACAGCATCAATATATATATACTGTAAAAATTTCAACGTATTCCAATTACTCTTTCATCTCGAAAACCACATTTGAGACCATTTTCGTGATAGTGTAGTGACTACCTTTATATCAACAAAAAGAATCAGAAAAATGGTATTAACTCAAAAAATAGTTTTTTTGCAATAACTTCTATATAACGACCGCTGCAAATGTATTTAAAAGTTAAATTTCACTTGGAACTAAGGATGTGCTAAGATAAATTTTAAAGCCATTAAAAATATATTTTTTTTATTTATAAAGCAAATCAATGGAAATGTGTGTAAAAAAGTAATTTTTTATAACATATTATTCGAAGCACACAAAAGTAATCGAATTTGGAATAATGTTTTGATAGTCTGTACATCGCTACTGTTTTGTATTTCTTTTTGATTTTATTTTTACATTTTTTTTTTGAAATTTTTTCGAAAAAAGCTAAGCAATTGTTGTAGCTTTTTTCAGTTTGATGGAGCAAGTTGTTGGAAGCCACACATTCTAGGGATGGGATGGCTTTAATAAATCATCTCAGGCCTGAATTTGAAATAAACCTTTATTATTATCTCCGTTATTAAGCAAATATGAATACTTTTTTTCACAAATTAGCTTAAAATCCTGCAATAAGACTGTTGTAAAATTTTATGAATTAGACCATAAGTGTGTATCAATATCTCAATAACTTTTGTAAATATAGTCGCTCAAAATCAAAATTGTTTAAGGTTTCTTAAAAAACTAATTTTATATATAAGACGAAATCCTATTTTATATATCAAAGACAATTTGGGAAGAAAAAAGTTCAAAATTTGTATAAGTATATGTCATATTGCAAAAACAAATTATATGCACTTTTGGGGGGTTTTGTAATTAAATTTAGACTTAAATAAGTAGTTGGTCTATGTGTCAATTGTAGGGTTTGGGATTTCCCGGACTTTTTTATTTCCCGGGAAACGGGAATGAAAAAATTTGAAAATATTATTAAACAAAATTGTTAATGAAAACCACCTATATAAATAATGTTTGTTAAAAAAAAAACACTATTTCAGTACAAATGCAGTCTGTGTAGTGAGAATTCAAAGTAAAAAATATCAGAATGTTGAACATTTGATTTCACATAAATTACTCGCAGCACTGCCAAATGAATTGCATGATTCCAGCAGAAAGCACCTACTACTGGACTGTCTGAAACAAACCGTTTCATCACACTTGGCCTATTAGATATAATGGCCACAATGTTATTTTCCAAAGACAAATAAAACTCTCGTAGTCTTATTTCTACAATTCTTCTTATTTCATCAGCATTACATCTTCCTGATATATAAACCAACCCCAGGTTATAAAATTAATTATTTCCGTTTATACGAGTACATATGTTCAAATATCTCTTTTGTGATATTCTTGTCCATTCATCTAAGATTATAGTAAATCTCCTATTGTTAGAAATATTGCTCAATATTTCTTTTATCATGATATCTTTTACATGATTGTAGTAATTTAATATAATGATCTTTACATCGGTTTCTTTTTTTGCAATGCCAGGTTTTTATTATAAAAACTTTCTCGAACAAACGAATATCTAGTTATGGTGCGGATTGACTACGGCTAATTTGGATACCATTTCAGGAAATGTTTGCCCTACCATAAAACCTTTAATGCCTATTCAGCTTACACTTTTTTCTTCGGGTACTTTGCTAATTTTAGCTGAAAAGTTATTCTTGTTGTTGTTTTCTGACCATCAATTTTTTTTTTTTTTTGTGAACCAAATTTAGATGTCGGATAACCAAATTTAGATACCACCGTTAACCATTTGTCTTTTCTTTTCACATTTATTAATGAAAACGTTACTTATAAAATTATTGACCCTTAATATAAAGGAGTATTTTAAATTTAAAGTCGACTTTATTTTTAATCAAACGGTTTTGTTCATTTTGTATATGAAAACCTTACAAAAATATTTATATTTTCAAATATTTTGATTGGTTGAAAATAAATTAACCAATCAGAATGCTCCAAAAATAAACCAAGTCAAGGTATACTGCCACCCAATATTTTAACTAAAGTCGACTGTACCTAAATTATACATTTGAAAAATTTAGATAGTAAAGGCGATTATTTGTAAGAAACAAAGCTTTTTTTTCATATTTCTTTTAAACATTTTTCCAAGTTTTTAGGTTTTACTAATTAAATTTTGAATAAGTTATGCGAAAAATCTTTATTAGTTGAAATGCTCCTAATTACTTGGCAAAGATTTTATTTGTGTGTCCAATAAATGTATTCTCTTTGGTTTTTAATGACTAAAATTAAAAAATCCTATTCGAAACAAAAACAATTTAAAAAATTTAATAATTTTAAAATTTCCCGTTTTCCCGGGAAAAATATATTATTTTCCTGGGAATTCCCGGCAAACTTTTCCCGGGATTTCCCGGAAATTCCCGCCCGGGAATTCCCGAACCCCAAACCCTAGTCAATTGATCAAAGTAATTTAAATTGATAATTTGTGTCTATATGAAACATTTTTTGTGTATGCCAAGACAGGGAATCGAACTGGCTACCCTGTGCACAGGATATGACTCATATCGTCACTTCTTAATGAGATACACCACGCACAGTGTTGTAAAACTAAAAAAAGTGGTAATAACTACGGAACTTCTAAAGTACGAATGTAAAATTGAACTGGATGTAGGGGAGGAGTTATTAAATCCAGGACGGAGCTACAGGGGGCGAAAGTTAAATAATCGGGTATGAAAAACTTTGTGCTGATTGTAACTTTCTTAAATACTTTCTAAATAATTTTCACCTTTTTGGATTCTGCTAAACGAGGCAAAAAAAATGTTCACATAAGTGACTTTGTATATATTACAGTTTAAGAGATATTTTAGTTCGAAAATAAAATTTTTAATTTTTTGACTCGACTCTTTTTGGTTTTTTGCTTATGACTTTTTTAATACTGGTCCGATTTAAGGTACACGATTCAATTTCTGACAAAATTCTAAGTAAATATAAAGAAACAACCTTTGGAATATCTTATTCCGTTAATTCGTAATAAATGTCTAAATTCGAAACTTTGAATTTTAACCAAAAAATCGTTAATTTTTGTAAAAAAGTGACTTCATTATTTTTAAATTTGTAAAAAAATTTTGTTGCAAATGTTAACTTTATATTTTTACATAGTAAAAGGCCATCCTTTAAGGACGTGTTTAGTGCTAAGTTTTTCTCATTTTGGACATGCACCCTACATTTGGCAGTGGTCGAAATTCATCAATTTTCAAAATAATTTTTGAGTTTATTGACCTGTAAAAAACTATGCACAGGGTGTATTAAAAATCCATAAATTACATTTTATAAGACAGGTGGTTAGGATTGCTGATGCTTCAAACTTAGACATCCTGGTTATAAATGGGGCCGCTAGGTCAAAATTAGTAAAAAAAAAACTCGAATTTCGGAAAGAAAATTTGTATACTATTAAAAAAATTAACTAAAATTTGTTATTTATTTTGAAGTTTGTATTCTGAATTTTAAACATATTGTTTAACTACGTGTTAAAAAATTATTGATATAGATCTTACCGATCTCGAGGTATTCAATATGTAGTGTAATTAGTATATGCAGAAAGCTCCCAATTTTTACTTGTTTTATTATTTTAACAAAAGTGACCCAACAATGCAAATTTGGTTAAATTTTTTTATAAATCTGAAAAGATTATAAAATTCTCTTTCCAACGGTATATAACATGTCTACCTTTTCGCTTTCGTCTACAACTAATATTTTATATTTTCAGAGTAGCTTTAGATTTAAAATAAATCCCTGTTATTTTTATAAAATTATCATTTCCAACAAAATTTTTTACAAATTTAAAAATAATGAAGGGCATTTTTAACAAAAATTAACGATTTTTTCAAAAAGGTGAAAATTATTTAAGAAAGTTACAAGCAGCACAAAGTTTTTCATACCCGGTTATTTAACTTGGTTAGAAGAATTACTTGGTTAAAATTTAGATAAGTTATTCAAAAAATATGTTTACCAGTGGTTAAGGCTAGTAAAGGTCTTAACCAGGGCATAAATTGAGATAAGTTAACGGGCCTTAATAAAAAAAATTAAAAATAAAAAACAAACAAAATTTAACCCTTTGCTTGTACCAACCTCTACATATGAGTACAAAATAAGGAACGCTTAAACTTCCGACAAATCACTTCTTTAGATATTACTAATGTTGATACAAATAACTGATGTGGATGTTGCTCAAAATAGCCTTAAGCTTACATTTTTGGTAGTAGTTAATTATAACATCTTTAAAATCAGAAAACGTGTATATCCTGATGCTCTGGATGTCAAGTAAAAGTGGTTCTTTTAGAATGGTATCCAATTTTTTTGTGGGATAACCTACGCCTAGGCTTGCCAGATCGAAATTGGAAAAAAGCTTGACATTCAGAGGAAAAAGCTTAATTTTTCTTGACATTCAAAAAAAGGCTTAATTTTTCTTGACATTTTAAAATTCCGTTTAATTAGCAAAAAAATTACAAAATTAACTTGAAAATTTAAATGATATTAATTTCCCAGTGTAGAAAATCATTACCAGATATGTGATTATGTAACTACATACTTGGTAATGGTAACTAGGTACTTTTGTTATTACATTTCTTATTACCTTTATATGGCCATGTCGCGAAAAATAATGAGTTGTCGTTACACACCAGCATACGAAAAATCAAAAAGTATATCGTTACCTAAGTGCTTACCAGTAATGGCAAAAATAATGAGTCTAAAAATAGATTTTCAAAAAAATAAATTATATAAAAAAAAATATTTTTTATTGTATTTTTTTTTTTTAATAAAATTTGCTGGTGCGGGAATCGAACCTGGGTCTACAGATTGCCAGTCAACAGCTCTACCATCTGAGCTATATCGATATGTAATATTGAATAGATAAAAACATAATTGACCTACCTACAAAAAATCAAAAATTATGTGGTTACAAATATCCTTACCATTACCGGTACTCCAAAAAATAATGATATGTCATTACCGTTTCTACACTGGGTTATACAGATTTTCTACATTCTTTGTACCACATTTTTTAAAACAAAACCATTCGAAATCTTATTTGAAAAATATGACTACCCAAGTAAAAAAAAAATTATATGGAGCCATATAAAGTTATATTTAATTATATATAATCTTCTAAGTAATTAGATATAATTATATCCGAAAAATGAGAACGTCTTATTGTATCATATTGTATCGAATTGTATACAATTGTATACAATTTGGTACAATTTGATACAATTCGATAGAATATGATACAATTGTATCCGAATTTTGTCCTCATCCAATTACATAAAATTATATCTTTTTGTATAAAATTATATAAAATGTTATAAAAGTGGACATAGTTTGATACAATTATACCTAAATATTGACCCTATATTTTTACCATAATATATATGACTATATCTAACAATATACAAAATTATATTTTTAAATAAAAAACGATATACAATATCTGGAGATCAGACCTGAGGGATTTCAATTACAATTACTTATAATTTGTAACTGAAATTACAAGTAATTGTAATTGAAAATTTTCAATTAAAAATTACTAGTAATTGTAATTGAAAGTGATTTCAATTACAAATTTCAATTACATTTAGAATTAAAAAGTGTTTTTTGTTAAAATTTTGTATAAAAATCTGACTGGGACAGGTTGCATAGGCATGGATGCGTATAAAAAGAATGATGGGATTACCCCTAACTTGTGCTTTTTGTCATTATTTATTTTCCCAAAAAATGTAATTACAAATTACTTGTAATTGTTCTTTTTTGAATTACAATTACAAATAATTTGTAATTGTAATTGAGTTTTTTTCAATTACAGTTACATGTAATTGTGTAAATGAATGTGTAATTAATTACAAAATGTAATGATTAACCCTGGATATCCTATAATTTCGATAAATCTTCCATTACTTTTATCCAGATTTACCATGACAGTGCATTAAACATGAACAAATTTTTCTTTGTTTTTAGTAATTTTAAAATAAGGTTAACAACACTGAAATTTTTAACTTAATAGGATTGTGATATACAACCAAGATATAAGAGATCAGTCAAGTGTGCGTTATAGTATAGAGAATTCCATATTAAAGCTTCAGTATTGTTAATTTTATGGGCGCGTTAGCCATTTTGACTCACGCTCCTAAACAAAAACAAATTACTCACGCACGAGCATTTCGTGTCATACTCACGCAGACATGAGTATATTAAAAACTTACTCACAATCAGAAAATTCTCACACAAAACAGTAAAAATTACTAAAAACATATGATGCAAAAAATAAACTCACACACGAATCATGCACGGGATATATATTCTTACTCACGCTCACGTACGAATTATATATTCTCACGCTCACGGGCGAATTACTTTGGTATAGTAATTATTACTCACGATCACTTGTGAATAACTTCACTCACGATCGTGTCATGTGCCAATCCCTAGTAATTACAAAATCTAAAACTAGTTCAAAATCATTTTTAATATGGAACCACATTTAATACAATACGGTTTTAAAAGGACCTTATACATACATTTTTATATAAAATCACTTTGAAAAAATTGCTAATGTGGGATGATATATAATTATAGATGATTTTATAAAGAACGTTATATCGTTATATATAAAAGAAATCATGAAATATTGTAGATATGAAACCATATTAAGATATATATGGGTTCTTATTCGTCAATATATAATCATATCTAACACAAATTATGAAATATTTCTTGTATGGCTCCACATATAGTTTTATATTATTATGTATAGTGTCATACTAAATTATATATAAACGTATATGTAATTATATCTTTTATATATTACTTTGTGTACTTATATATAGCACATACACTTATATGTAGGCCAGTATGTAATAATATAAAATCACATATGTCTCAATATTAAAACCTTTGAGGAAAAAATATTTAATATATGACTATATAAAAGTCCATATGCTTCAATTTAAAAGCATATGTGGCCATATCTAACTATAAGTTACTATATATAAATATATATATATATATATATATATATATATATATATAAATTACATAAAATAATATATGATTATATCAAAACTTTTTTACTCGGGTATATTAGAATATGTCAACATTTTTTTATTTGGTATCCCGAGTAAAAAAGAGTATATATGTATAACATATATTTTTTAATATTAAAATATATGATAATATAAAATATTGTGTGCGACCTTATATGTTTTTATATGGTGATATATTAGAAATTTTTTTAGAAATTTTCTCATATGTAATCATATTAAATCATATATCAGTATTTGCTTTATTGAAAATTATATATATAGTAATATATTATTGATAAAACCGTTCAAAATTGTATATAAAAATAGATACAAAAATATTTTTAATTTTATTTTTTATATATAAATATCGTCGGCTTGCATGCAAGTAGTGTTATGTGTTCTTTAAAAGGTTTTCAGGAGGGCGAAAAAACTGGTTTATATTATCCTTTTAATATATTTCATTGACATCATATGTCTTAATAATGATTGTAATAAATAAGGTCGTGAAACATTAGGGTATATGATGTCAATAAAATATCTTAAAAGGATAATATAAATTAGTTTTTTCGCTCTCCTGAAAAACTGTTAAAACCAAAAACATAGCACTTCTTGCAGGCAAGCCGACGATATATTAGTTAATATCAGACCCAAGTTCGAGATTAACTAATATATTCGAGATTAATGTAATATTTGATCAAAAGCAATTTTTTATATGCTTTACTCAATTTTTTCATTAAATTAATATTTTCTGAACTTTTTTACTTCTAAAAGTTTTTTTTAAATTTAAAAAATCCAATTTAAAAAAATTAACATTTAAAATCATGGCCCGGCTCGTAATGGGTTAATAAGTCCAGGCATGTTGCATATCATTGAAAAGGTATTTCAAGTACCTTCCCAACGATATATATATTTTGTTCTTGTCCGATAAGTTTTGAGTGGAGAAATAAGCCATTGAATATTGTTGTAGATCATTTTCAGCTCCATAAATCGGGAATTATGAGTCTTCAACAAAAAAGAAGTGCATTGCCGGGCTAACCATTAAAATTTTATTTAAAAAAAACATATTTAAAAAAAAAATTTTAAGTCCAAAGAAAATTCCCATATTTGATAAAAAATTATCTAGTCTTTAAAGAATAACAGATTTATACATTAACGTCTTTAATAGTTACTCATTATCAACCCTCGGCTGACAGTCAGGCATGTGATGAATATCGAAAACGAAAACAATCTGATTTTCAATGGTAAATATTTTAGGATCTGTACAATACCAATTATATTTAATTTCCTAAGTTAGATGTCCGGCGTCAAATAAAACGATAAATAATAATTTGAAGCCAATTTGATTTTCGCGAAACAAATTATTCTAGATTGAAAAACTGTTCGTTTTCGATTTTCATCATACCCCTGTGTGTGTAGGACCCGAAATCCTGCTGCCCTCCAATTCAAAGTTTTTTTTTATCATTTAAATTTAATCATATCGTATTGTATTAACTTATATCCAATTTGATCGGGACAAAATTCGGATATAAGTTTATCATTTGATATAACTTTGTATCCTTGTAAATACAATTATATCCAATATGATACAATTTAATATAACCATTTTTCGAATGAAATTATATCCAGTTACATATTGCAAATATATCCATTCACATGTAATTTTATATACACTTTTTTACTCGGGATGCTAAAAAATTTGATATATAAAATTTCACTGAATTGAATTTCATTGTTTTTATTTTATTTAAAATTTATAAGTCGTACTTTTTCTTAATTTTTACATATTTTTACCTTCTGTATGTTATTTCAAGTACTATGTGTGTCAGAGACAATTAATTTTAGAGATAGAAAATCAAAACTTACACTACTCACCGGTAGAGGGCGCTGTAATTTAGTATTACCTGAGCAACTATTTAGTATCAGTTTAGTATCAGCTGAGCCTATATTTAAAAACTCAAAAACTGCGCAAAATAACGAAAAAACAAGTGCGGAATATATTCAAATAATAAAATTTGATATCCCGATTAAAAAAGATGATATGGTGACATATCTAATTTGATGAAATACAATAACTAATCAGATACAATTTAATCCGAAAAATGGTGAATACAATTGTATCTACGTGGATCAAATTGGATTTAATTACTTTAAATTATATACAATTTAATCCGAATTTTGACCAGACATTATTGTATTAAATAATATCTTAATAGTTAAAATTTGATGCAATTAGGTCCAATTTGATCAAAATTTTGGAATTTTTGTTTTTATTAAATATTGCACTGAAAAACAATGGGGGATTCACGTAAGGTTTCGTGTAACGTGTAAACTAAGCAAATCTAGTAACTTTTAGAGTCTTTATGTGAAACTGCATACATGATAAGTATCTACTTATTAATGAGTACTTATAGGAGCTATAAGCTGAATTTTGTCTCATGCCTATCAACGTTAAATCTTGAAAGCAAATCTACGTTAAACCGATTGTAGTATAAAAATTTTTTAAACAATTGTAGTATAAAAATTTTGTTCTGGAAAACGAAACCACATAAAATTATTCGTTTTTGTACAACAACAACATATCATTTTATGTGAAACCGAATAATTTTATGTGGTTTCTTTTTTCAGAACACTTCAAATAATCGAACCTACGTCAGCAAAAGTTCCTAGGAAATAACGCGAATAAGTTACGTTAGATGTGAAAATGTATAAACGTTGAGTTTGCAACGTTGATAATTATCCGTGTTGAAAGTTAACGTGAATACGAAAAGTAATGTGTTTGTTTTTGTCTTAAAAGCGTTTTTATGCACTTTGAGGGTTTTTATGAGTTAACGGATATAGTTAAGTCTTAAACACAGCTATAGCATAGTTCAAGAATAATCCATAAAATAAAAATATTCTAAATAAAATGAAATTTCAAATAATTTTCCATAAAACATTACTGGATTTTTCACTGAAGGTGAGATTCTTATTTTGAAAGTGGGAAAAGTTCAAATGAAGCTTTAATTTTTGGGCTACTCATTTTAAAATGAGAAAAATACATTAAAATTGTGATAACAAATTTGACTTGAGTTTTTAATAAAATTAAATGTCTTGAAATTTTTTGTTTTAATTTTCATTTGTATTTCATGATATCCTTCAAGCCTATTAATAAATTTGGTGCTACGTTATTCCTAAACCAAAATAATTACTCCGAAGAATTGGCTAACTTTTATTAATATGGCCCAATATTCAATTTCAAAATAAAATAATCTGTTGTTTCGATGTAAATTTATGACATTTTAAATGAAAATGAATTTCAATTTGAATTTACTAAGATATTAAGAGTTCATTTAAAACAAGAATATACCATAGATTATATAGGGAAAATAAATGTTTCTTTTTTAAATCAATAGGCTTGTTTTGTTGCTATACATATCTGGTACGAAATCCAATATATAGTCTGACTGCGTATGTTAAGTATTAACTCTTTTAACATATTTTTAACGTCGATAATGTATGGGTCATCTGTCAGATAATATCACTCAGATTCTATTCAATACCGGTTTTTCGTTTTCATGTTATTATTTTTTAAATCCCTTGAACTTTATATCAAAATTTGTTTTTGTAAAATAATATTTTTCAATTACAAATGGATTGTAATTGATTTCGATAAAATCTTAAATGAAATTTAAATTGAACATGAAACTGGGCTATATTTGGTCTAACAATTTAAATTCCATGGTCGAGATCTGATTAAATATGACAACTTATGTAAAAAGATATATTTAGATATTGGGTCATATAAAATGTTTTCTACCCGAGTAAAACGGGTTATACATTATTTTATATTATTTAATATAATTATGTCTCGTTATATATTGCTTTGTATGGCACTATATATAATAAGACATAAATTTCATCTTTCGAACAAATTTTATATGACCCAATATCTAAATATATCTTTTTACATATGTTGTCATATTTAATAAGATCTCGCCCATGGAATTGAAATTGTAAGACCAAAAATAGCCCAGTTTCATGTTTAATTTAAGATTTGATCGAAATCAATGGATTTTTAATTGGAAAATATTCTTTTACAAAAACAAATTTTGATATAAAATTCAAGTGATTTAAAAAAAAACATGAACACGAAAACTGGCAAAATACTTTTGTATAAAATTTGAGTGAAATTATCTGACGGTTATGTAAAATAAATGTCAAAAAAATGTACACAAAACAACAACAATTTTTTGTCGAAACAACAAATTCTTTTATTTTTAAATTGAATATTGGGTCATATTAATAAAAGTTAGCCAATTCGTCGAAGTAGTTATTTTGGTTTAGGAATGACGTACCACCAAATTTATCCATAGGCTTGAAGGATATCAAAATATCCTATGAAATTAAAACAAAAAAATTGTCTAGCCGCAAGCAGACTAAAATTGTGTAATAAATAACTTAAACACCTAATAAAAAATTCCCCCTATTAGTGAAATGTAGTTTGTTATTCATACATACACTATTTACAAATTTAAAACATTTTTAAACGATTATTTCATGACATTTTTCTCATTTTTTTAAGTGAAAGCCCAAAAATAAAAGCTTCATTTGAACTTTTCTCACTTTCAAAATGAAAATCTCACCTTTAGTGAAAAATCCAGTAATGATTTATGGAAATTATTTGAAATTTCATTTTATTTAGAATTTTTTTATTTTATGGATTATTCTTAAACTATACTATAGCTCTTATAAGTACTGATTAATGTGTAGATACTTTTTATGTATGCAGTTTCACATCAAGACTCGCAAACTTATTAGATTTGCTTAGTTCACCCGATACACGAAACCTTACGTGAATTCCCCATTGTTTTTCAGTACAATATTTAATAAAAACAGAAATACGAAAATTTTTATCCAACTGGACCTAATTGCATCAAATTTTAAATATTAAGATATTATTTCATACAATAATGTCTGGTCAAAATTCGGATTAAATTGTATATAATTTAAAGTAATTAAATCCAATTTTATCCACGTAGATACAATTGTATTCACCATTTTTCGGATTAAATTGTATGTGATTAGTTATTGTATTTCATCAAATTAGATATGTCACCATATCATCTTTTTTAATCGGGTAGAGACGAAAATTACGTCTTATTATATATACTGCCATACTAAGCAATATATAACGAGACATAATTGTATTAAATAATATAAAATAATGTATAACCCGTTTTACTCGGGATATCCGTTTGTTCTTTTTTCTTTGTTGTTTGTTATTATTTAAATTTAAATAAAAAAAATAAAATTCCATACTAAAAAGGTTTTCATATAATCTTATATGATTTGATATAATTATAAATGTTTGTATGCGTGGCTTTATATAACCATATACATTTATATTAACACTTTGGTTTTATAAATATTTTTGATATAACGTTATATATAATCATATACGATTGGGTCTCCAGCCATATATTAAGAGATCTGCAAATATAGTTCATCCATAATTATATATAATGGCATATGAGCTTTTATAAACAATCTTATATCAAAATATATAACAAAGTTAATATAAAATTGTATTAATTTTATATATAATTATATCTGACATAATATCTAATTATACAAAATTTTATAAAGTTTAATTGCAATTTTTAAATTTGAAAATATGTTGAAAAATGAAATGTTGAAATAAATATGGTTTAAGTTCAGTTATTTTTTCCGTGAAAAAAAATTAATTCTGAAAGTTATTTTTTTATTTTATAAGACACACATTTTATAAGACAGACCAAAACTCTAAACTAGAAAAAGTTGTTCCGACAAATTTTTGTAATGTTTTATTTTGTCAGCTATTTCCAAGTTTATTAGCAAAAATTTTTCTAAACATTTGATATGAATGAAAATAAGTGATCTCAAATAATGATCTATTTACTAAAATTTTATTTTGAAAATCTTCATCAAATTATATGTATTAATATATAATTTGATGCAGTTAGATAGACCCATTTTTCGGATCAAATTGTATCAGGTTAGATAACATGCTTATCTCGCTTGATATAATTATATATTCCAATATTCGGATCAAATTAGATATGGACGTATATATGGGTTTATATTTGGTGATATATGATTATATAATATCTTTTTTAGTCGGGTTGTCAATTTTTTGAACAAAGTGCCATCTAGTGATAACGATGTTTTTATAACTTACTTTTTTGGCGATGCCATAAGCCCAAATTAGTTTGGAAGTAAAGTGCGGCGAAATGAGGTATCGTAAGGTAGAAATCTATTTTCAATAGATTTTCTTACGTCAAATGTACTTCCAAACTAAATAGTTGTGTATTCTGTCATTAACTAAAAGTAAACAGCTGACGCGATACTTTAATATACTACCAGACTAATGGAGGCTATACCCCTGATCTATGTAAATGTAAGCCAATATGAAATTTATATAGTTTAACATAAAATCTTAAGCCTTTTGCATTTCTCAATTCGCCCCAAAAATCTAACCAAAAGAAAAAATAATTTTTTGCGAACAATGAAAAAAGTTAGAGCACGAACAACTTGGTATATATTATTTAAAGGAATTAACCCTTAAATGCGCACTGTATCTTTAAAGATACAACCATAGAAAAAACGTATGTATGCGGATTTATTTTGAGTTAACACGAATGTACTAAAAATATTCAAACGCTATATTTTAATATTTTTTTAAAAGAATATTTTGAATTGTGTCTTTAATTGAATAAAAAATTGAAAAAATTAAATTAGTTACTTAAAATCATAATTAAAAAAATCGGGTTTGTTATTATATCCAAAAAATTAAAAATAATTTAAAAAGGTTTAAAAAAAATACGTATGTGTTTGCTGAAAAATATTTTTTATCTCCAAATTTTTTAGTTTTTGTGTATTGTTAATCTAAATTCTAGACTTTTTTTTGCTTACAAAAAATCGAAAATAAAGTTTTTCAAAAAACGTGGAAAGCGGTTTTTATTTATCATTTCACATTACAAAAAAAAAAAATATTTTTTTTCTATTTGATTTAAAAACAGATGGTGAATTATATTTGGAATTTGCCACATTTGATCTTAAAACCCAACAAAAGTAACACTAAAAAAATATTTTTATCCAAATCGGCGTTCTTGACCATTTAAGGGTTCACAAAAACGAGGAATAAAGTTAGTCGGTCAAGCCGACCATATGATAGCCTACATCAGTCTGGTTGAAAGCTAGTATAATGTTTGGATCCGAAATTGGAATGGGTTGAAATGGAATTATCTAAAAATTTGTCTATAAAACTAAAAAAAATATAAAAACGCAGGAAATTTAAATTTTTCCTGATGTAAGGTGTATTTAAGAGAAAATCGGAAATATAGTCCTTAAAGGCGAATAGGCCAAATATGGACCGATCCTATCTAGAGCCAATTTTGTGGTAGCCTTATATGGGCACTAGGTCTAAATACGTGCCAATTTTAACCAGAACCAACTGTCTTCGTCCTTGGGACGATATAAGTCTGTATACCAAATCAAAATATCTTAACCCATTTTTCGCCGCTACTAGTTCACGTGGACAAATTTTGATAAAAATTTATATCAAAGATATTCTGGGCCTAATTAAGAAAATTAAATTTTTAAGTCAGCGAATTTTGCAAATTTCCGGAATATTAGTGGGGATTGTAATCACTATTGGCAGAACATGTATACACGACTGATATTTTTGAAGTGTAAATAAAAAGCGTTTTTATATTGACTATCTCATAAAAGAAATAGGCCCCATAATAATTGATACAAAAAAGAAATTAAATAAAAAAAACATTCTGTTAGAAAGTTGTCAAAATTACTGGTGATTATAATCACCGGTCGGCGAAAAAGGGGTTAATATTTGCCCATTTTTAAGGCACTTTTATACGGGCACTGAAACAAAACATGGACCGATTCTATAAAAAATCAATAGGCTTTTTTTCATGAGCTCATGTGAATACGTGTACTAAATTTCATTAAAATATATTCATACTTCACCCTCTGCATGTAGTGGTGTAGGGTATAAATATCCACAAGTATTTTTTCGATCAACACTATTACCACAAGATCTGCTGAAGTTACAAATTCTTAATTTTATCAACAATTTTATTGTTTTAAAAATATCTTAAAATTGTCTACTTTAAGATATTTATTTTTGAATTTTACAAAGCGTTTACAAAAACTTTACAAACGATGTCGTGTAAATGCTCAAACTAACATTTCGATTTATGTTTACATTCATGTTAGGTGGGTTATACCACATATGTTCATCAGTAGCTGTGCTTTAGAGGGTTAAATGGTGTTAGTTTATTATAGGAAGTGGTAAATTACTCGTGTATTTTTATTTCAGTGAATCATAAATACAAAAATAAAATTCCTTTACTTTCAGACATATATTGAGTTAAGAAAAAAATAACACCTACTGAAAAAGGGTTTTTATTTTACATTTTCCCTATAATTACTGTATTGTAGATCAATTTGTTTAAGATTTTATCATTATTTTTATTTTTAATTAGAGCCTTGGCACAAATTCTTTTAATAAAAAAATTTATTTTTAGCACTTTACAATTGTAAAATTTGTAAGAATAAAATTTTCATTCAATACAATATATTATTACATTTGCTTTAAACACAAAATCAGCTCACAAATAGTATATTTTTTCTATTATTCTATTATAAATTTTTTTTTATTTCGTGGAGTCTTTTTTGTAGAAAGGGAGTTCGTTCTTTTCACACTTTACATAACCGCCCGAGGCTTAACTTCTATTAACTTTCGTTTTTTTAAATATTGTTAAAACTTAAATTGTTTTATTTTTATTAATTGATTTTCACTCTCGTTGCGAAATTAGTTAAACTAAGTAAAGTTTTTTATTTTACTTCGCTTGAAATTTTTCTTTTTCCTATAAAGATTTATTGCATCTATTATAGAAAATCAGTTGAATTTTTAAAATATATATGCTATATGCCACCAGAGAACATACAATGATAATATTTAATTTTTTTCTTCTTCTTCACTAATATGTTGGTTTATCCGTTTTAAGTGTTGTTGAGTAGCAAACCCGTCCCGAACTGAAACGAAAAATTACCAAGTTTTTCCTTTCATACAGTAGTGCAGCACGCACTATTTGCTGCAAATTGTAAGCGCTTTTTCGGAATTCTTAATCCGAAAATTTCCCTTTCTAAGCTTTTTGTCATTTTTAAAGCTTCAAAGCTCTATGGTTCTTTTCAATGAATTATTTTGTTTTGGGATATTTATCGTATGTTAACATGTGCCTGCCGCATTATTACCAAAACAGAAGAAGAAAAAAAAGGAAAACAAAAATACAAAAACCCAAAAACAAAAAAGACATGTCAAGAAACTCGTTGTTGTAGTCATGCATACATGAGTTTATGTATTTTAATAAAAGCAGTGTATAAGAACCAGAGGCATAATGTACAGAAAGAATAAATAATAAAACAACAAGAGAAATCATGTCAACAATAAAGTTTGTTTATGTTTATATTTTGCCGCATGGTTAATAAGAATAAAAAAGTTTCGTTTTTTAAATTAAAGCTTCTTTTAGCAGCATAAAACCGAAAAATTGTGTGTTACAAAAATGGGTAAAGCAAAACACAAGTTGTATAAAGGCTACAATACAATATGAAAGTATCGTAAAGAAAACAATTAATTTTAACCTGGTGTTTGCTTTGGGTTTATTTTGATAGAATTATATGCAGTTGAAGCTGGTTTACACTATAAGATTTTCGGAGAAATTTTACAACCTTGCCTATAAGTTTTGCATGTGTACTAAAGCAAAATCCTACCGAAAATCTTATAGTGTAAACCAGCCTTTAAGGACTAAAGTCTACATACACCCCACTATTTCATGATTGTGGAGAAATTGTAACGATAAAAAATCTTTTTATGTCAATAATTAAGGCAATATTAAAAAAGGTTATTTAAATAAAAAAATTAAAGAACATAACTTCAAAATTATAAGCGATAAACATAATTACAAGTGGGACAAAATTCTACATTAGGATGGAACTTCGTTATATGGACGAAAAAAATGGCGACCTGTGACCCGCCCCCCTAAAAAAGTGCCTTTGGATATAAAAATACACCATGCAAAAAATTAGGATGATCGGATAAAGGGACACGTGGCGCAACGGCTCTGAAATTTGAAATACGATTTACATTACAAGGCAAAAAATCACTTTTTTGGCTTTTTGAAAATAATGGCTCTTAAATAACTGCAATTTTTGAAAATGTAAATTAGCTTTCTGTTAATGTATAAAAATGCGAAATCAGTGGGAAAATGTTTGAGTAATTGCAATTTCCTCAGACCATTGTAGGGTTAGAATGACAAAAATGATGTAAATCGTAAAAAATAAAATATTTTTTTCAAAAACTTAGAATGTTACACTCCAATTTAATTTTTAAGATCCACAAATATTCAGATATAAATTTTTGTCTCTGTTGGGTTATGATAACCTAGCCCCAGGTATGAGCAAAGATGGGTTTTTTTTATAAATTTTAAAAACTCTAAAATCGGTTCATGTTTACACCTAGTGCCCAAGGTCCCCCAAAATTGGCTTGTTTACATCCTGCAGGTCGCAAATACGAAGATATAGTACAAAGGCCTGACTACCCCACACTTATTTGTTTTTGTTTTACACTCATTGGCGAAATCGATGTACTTCTTTCTCTGTATTTCATTAACGTTAATGTTATGCTTGTTGTACGAGCGTTTTACCCGTCCTTTTGGATCAACCTACGTACTGTGTCTGCAAAAAACACTATTGTCAAAAGAATCCTCTCCAGCTATCTTAACTGCAATTGTTAATTGTACTTTCTCACTTCAAGACTCTATTTTTATTTATTGCCTAACTTTGGAGGACGTGGTCATTATTGAGTGTGTCACTCATAATCTGCCCTTTGCCCCCAACCTCCGCAAGGCTTGGCCTATGATCGAACACCCAGGAAAAAGATTGGTTGGCTTTCGATCAAAACCATTAAAATGAATTTGCCAGGACGTTATTTTATTTGGAGTTACCTATAAATTAATAATACATCAACAATATTTTACTAGGTCTTAAAAATAGGGGAAATGAACTAAAAAACAATCCTTTTAACAAATTATTGGTATCTCCAATCAATTTTAAAATTACTATCAGTTTAGTAATTCTATGCAGTAGAAGCCTTTATTTAGTGTATATACACACAGAGAACAGATTTGTTGTGTCAACCGAATTCGTTGCCAACCGAATTTAGGTAGTTGCATGTACTATCACATTATTCAGTTACAGCTACCGACATTTGCAGTTATGTCTACCATATAAGAAAAATATATACAGTACATTGGACCGAATTTTTTATACAATTCCTATCGCATTATATAAAACACTGTTTCCAATTATGTTCTGTTTTTTTATTTTGTATATAGAAAAATTAAAAAACCAACAAAAATACCAACATTAAAAAGTACCAAATAATACATTTAAAAAATAAATTCAACGGTAAAGCCTTTTTAATATTAAACCCACATTTTCGGATCTTTACATTTTAGTTCCTTTTTATTTGAAAACACCTCAGAATGTGAAGGTGTTTATGCTAAAAACTGCAAATTCTTGCCCATAAAAAGACTTGAAATCTTTAGAATACTTTCTTCTTCTTCCTATTGAGCTCAAGATGAGTTTTTCAATGATTACATTAATAAAATATTCATGGATTCCTTGAATTAACTTTGAATACTGCATTTGTTTTCCACTAACAAACGATATATTAATTCCATATGGGAGGTTGCTGTTCAGATTCTCTCAACTAAATAAAGAAGACCAATAACTTTTGTAAGAAACTTGGAATTATACTTTTGTTTATATTTTTACTAACCTAGACAATTGCTTCCTTTCCGTGTTTTTAATTTTTCAGATTTTTCGTTGTTGATTTGGTTGTAATATTTATTTTTGTTTTTTTACTCAAAAATATATTTTATAATTTTTACTTTTGTATTGACGTTTTTGTAATCAGCGAATACTGAAAATCTTTTCACATTTCACATTGATAGTTGGAAGTACGCACAATTAATATTTTGATTCAGTATTAGTAGATGCAACCGATTATTGAAGTATTCTAGCATATATACGGGTCTATTACAAAAATATTAATTATAAGAATAGTTGAATTGTTCTAATGAAGGAAAGTATGTAAACGATACTAAATTTAGTGTAAAGCAAATGATGTTTGATATTCTCAACCGATTTAAAATTAATTTATCCTCTGTGTGTACAAGAAAATTGGTGTTATCTATAACCTTTATTAAAAAAATTTCAATATTATAAAGTGGTAACTACAAATACGGGTATCCTAATCAAATATTATCTTAAATTGGAGTTTCTGTAGAACCAATCGAATTGTGGTTTGTATTGATAATACACACAACTATTAATTGGTATTGGTAAACGAATTTTATACCGTATTTGTTTTCAAATAAAACACATAAATTCAAAATTAGTCATTAAAATGATTAAGTGTTTGTGGTGTAGTGGGTGAGGAGTTGGCCTAGTACGCCGGAATTCCGGGTTCAAATCCCGGAAAAGACAAAAATTTTGATGTTTTTTTTAATTAAAGTAAAATATTCATATGTATAAACAGTAAATATGACTAAGAAATTTAAAAGTAGTTGTGGTGCAGTGGGTAAAGTTGTGAACTATTAACCTGAAGGGCCGGGTTCAATACCAGAAAATTCAAAAAAAGTTTTTTTAATTTCAATAAAATTTTGTAGAACATAATAATATTTATGTGGAACATAATATTGAATTATACAACCGAATATTGGCTTTCAATTCAAAATATAATTTAATTCGGTGGCCAAAACTGAGACTGTTTTCTGGATGAAGGAATATGAATGGCAAATGTGGCTATCATCTGCAAAAGGGTAGATAGGATTTGAAGTTTGGACAAGAAAATCATTTAGAAAGATAAGAAATAGAGAAGGAGAAAGAACCGAGCAAGATGTTGAATCGTATAACTGTCAACGTAACGCCATCTGATGAAGAGTTTGAGAACTTTGTTGAAGCTTTTTAGTTCATAGTACCTACCCAGAAAACTTATTCGGTGCTTACTGCATTTATAACCAATCGAATGGTTCGGTTGCGGTAGCCAAGTTTTCCAATTGTGACAATAGAAAATTAAAATTGAAACAGTACTAATTTGACTGTGACAACAAAATTTCAGTTATATCAAGAATAATTCGGTAGTCTCAACCGAAAAACTCATTTAAGTGAAAAACTGATTCAACTGAAATCTTTGATTGGCAGCAAATTGGATTGTCAGCATCGAACATGTTTTCTGGGTGCTGTTATGTTATTCTTCTTCGTTGGGTTTAAGTGCTATGGGAATACCAAAGAAGGAGGATGCTGCGATACGTATGAGGGATAGAAAATTCACACACATTATTTTCCTAAATTGATGGTGCCATCGCTGGGGATCGAACCCGAAACCTTATATGTAACAGTACAACGTGCTACCCATTACGTCACAATGCGCACATTTTTTTTTTTTATTTTACATCCTTCTCTCTTGAAAATTGATCGATATTTATTCTACTATCGATAAAATAAATTTAAAAAAAATAATAATGAGCAAAAATCTGGCATTAAAATGTTAACTACAAACAGTAAACTACAGAATATTATGAGTGTACAATTTTTATACCATTTTCAATAGTATAAGGCAAAATAGTGTCAGCAATTAATAATCATAGATTTTATGAAGTTGTTGAATTTTAAATCAGTAGTACAATTAAGTACAATTTATTACTGACGGAAACCAAAAGGTCAATTTTAATTATTAACACATTTTTAAAATAAGAATTGCAACTTTTTATTAAATGCATTTAAATGTATTATTTAATTTGATTTATTTAAAACTAGCACATCTATATGTATGTTTAACAAAATTTTAGGTTCTTTGTGACGTCATATACACACAAGTATTTCTTATAAATTTTATTTATTTAACATTTATTATTCTACATGTCTCTTCTTTTTGTAGAACATTGAACCAAACAAAATTGCAATCACATAAAAACATAAAGCTTTTGTAAACTTTTCCAATTTTGAAAAATTTCCTTGTTTTCTTTTTGAAAATTCTACCTTCCGAAAGCTTTTATGATGTCATCAATTTATTAGTTTCTTTTGATATTAAGGAACGGAAATAAATAGTTGTACCAATGCGTATGAGTAATATTACACTGTTAGTAAACCAGTCGGCAATCGATGCGTATGAGTAATATTAATAATTTAAAACAATCGATTTTAATATAATAATGAGCGGCTAAATTTTGAGTAAATTGATTTATATTTCGTTAAATTTTTATTTCATATAGTAACATGTTTTAGGGTTTAATAAAAAATATGTCATTATTGGTTGGTCAATGGAAAAGAAACATTTTAAAGTAATAAACTAAACTATGAACTTATTAGTAACTATACATTCATCAAAAATAACACTGCATGACAAAATCTTGACTTTTAAAAAATAATAGAGCTCTAACCATCAATTCTATATATTTCGGACATGCTGATTACAAAGGCGTACTATATTTTTCGATCAATGGTACAGATTTTTCGCTAAATGTCTTTAAAGTTTGGCAGTTTTCCATTTAGTTTTTTATATACAAAAATTTTGAAATGCAATCAAAATAAATATTTTGTGCTGAAATGTAGGCACAGGACCTGTATTAATATTTAGGCTTAAAATTTGATGCATCAAACTTGATAATTAAACCACTGTTCGCGTTTCAGACGGTTTTTTAAGGTTTTAGCCAATTGAATCGCTGAAAGCTAAATCGGCGTTAATAAAAGATATGGCTTAGTAAAGAACCAATTAACCCCTTGTCGACCGACGGTACCTTAAAGTACCATTACAGTTACGAGCTCATAAAATCTTAAAAAAAAAGTTGTTGTATGTATACCTTTGGGCCATAGGTATGTTAGAGTACACTATAATTTTTCTAATAAGATCTTTTATGACTATTGGCGTCCCCTTCTTCTCAGAATAACGGTAATTCGAAATGTATTTCAGCTGTTTGGTTAAGATATGGTGGCACTAGTTTCGATTATTGAAAAATAATTATGTTATAATGATAAATAAATTGTTTTTCTTAATACCATGGAATCAATTAAAATACAAAGTTTCCAACGCTTTCCAGTCTTGGTCCACAAGGGGTTAAAATGAATATATTTCAATAAAAAAATGTATTCGTCTATAGCGGCGTATATGTTAAAATCGCGACTTTTCAAAAATTTTATATGGTATAGCTTTCCAAGATGTCCCCAAAGTCCAACTTTCAGTATAATATAGGGTCACCTCTGAAAACTGTTGTTGCAAAATTTCAAAGAAAAAAGTTTCCATTTGCAAAAGTTATGGCAATAAATACATTTTTTACTAAGATTAGTATTGTACTAAAGACACTTTAGTATCTTTTTACCTTAGTAATAAATGTATTTATTGCCATAACTTTTGCAAATGGAAACTTTTTGCATGAAATTTTGCAACAACAGTTTTTAGATGTGACACCATATTATACTAAAAGTTGGACTTTGGGGACATCTTGGAAAGCTATGCTGCTATATACAATTTTTGAAAAGTCGCCATTTTAACGTAAAGGCCGCCATAGATGAATACATTTTTTGTATTGAAATATTTTCCTTTTAATTGCTTCCTTACTAAGGCATTACATTTATTGAGGTCGATTGTACATTCGGCGACTAAAGTTGCTGAAATAGCAAAAAACCATAAAAAGCTATATAAAACGCTAAGTAGTGGTTTAAATATCAAGATTAGCACATCAAATTTATGTTAAATATGGCCACAGGTCCTGTGCTTATATTTTAACAAAAAAAAACTTCATATTAATTGTATTTGTAAAATTTTTTATATAAAAAACTGAATGGACAACCGCCAAACTTTAAAGACATTTAGCGAAAAATCTGTTGGTTGAAAAATAAAGTACTCCATTGTAATCAGAATGTCCGAAACATATAGAACTGATGGTCAGATCTCCATTAATTTTTTGAGTGTCATGCAGTGTAATCTGTAGTGTCTATTGAAAATTTTACTGTTGCTACGGGAATTTTAACTATTTTTAGTCTTGCGGTATTTTTTTTACAGTAACGCGCGTCTAGTACTGATTTGTAGTACATTGAAATCAGTTTAAAAAAATTAGTAACCGCAACTAAATTTGAGTAAAATTTACTTAAAATTGGTATCACTCGAAATAAAACCTTCAATTAAAATTAAAAGAACTACTACTGATTACTACATAAATAAACTAAGAAGTACACTAGAGCACCCATGAAGTATATGGGATTTGCAAAAGTGTTATTTTTCACCTCCTCAAGCATATTTTCGCAGATATGTCGTCAAAAATAAATGGGCCAGTCACCCGCGGCTTTTAGACCTAAAAATGGACTGAAATTAATTCAAAGCTTTTTATATATCGTTACCTATATGTTTGGCAGTATTGACAAAAATAATTAGTCTAAATAGAATAGATAATTATGAATGGTACACCACCACGTTCAGCTCCGATTTGGCACACAATGACTTTTTCGTGTTGCCGCACATCAAAGAAAAACTATATGGACAACGATTTTTTCCAGCAGAAGGAGCCGTAGTTGCATTCAAAATCATGTTTTGGAGATGTCTCACGCGAAATGGAAAAATTCTTATGGCAAGTGGTTCGAATGCATGCAAAATTATATAGATCATAAAGGAGAATATTTTGATAAACAAAAAAGACATTTTTAATAAAAAATTTATATTTTTTCATTGTTAGGCTCAAAATATAAATAGTTCCCTTATATTGTGTATGGTATTGTAAAGCAAAACCTTTGCTTTAAAATAAAGTCGACTTAAACTCTTTCACTACCCTTGTACACTATAGGGTACACTAGAGCGTACCTCAAAAAAAAAAGTTCGCCGTACACCCTCCAATATGAAGTATTTTTGCAAGGCAATTTCAAAAAAGAATTCTTTTTTTGTGTGCCGAACGTGGGGTCGCCTTTTTAATTTTTCGTTATAGCTTCGGCACTTAAATTCGGATTTTAAAGTGTGATATATCGATTTTTTTTGCTTCGAGGAGACTTTTGTGTTGCTATAAATGAAAAATCCAATGAAAAAAAATTTAAAAAGGCGACCCCTACGTTCGGCAACCAATATATAAAAAAAATTCTACTGGGTTTATCGAAAAACTTCCTTAGCAAAAGTTTAATGATTTTTTACGAGCTTTAATTTTCTGGCATTAGGGTTGTACATTAGGGTGGTAGCAACTGAGATCTGGTGGGTAACTATTAGAACAGGATACTTGAGCTCAATGGCCCTTAGAGCAATGCACTGGTCTCCTCAAGAGAAAAACGTCGATGTGTCATACTTTAAGATCCGACTGTAAATGCCAAAGATATAACGAAAAATGTAAAATGACGACCCCTACGTTCGGCAAAAAAAAAACAAAAAAAAATGTTTTTGAAACCTCCTTGCAAAAATACTTCATATTAGTGTGTGTCCGGCGCACTTTTTTTTTTGCCTGTAAGTTGGTACGCTCTAGTGTACACTAGACCACCCATGAAATGTATGAGATTTTCAAAACAGCTTTTTTTGTTAGCTCCACCGGCAGTTTCCGATAGATTGGGCATAAAAAATAATATGTGTACAAAAATTGGATCTCTCGGGGGCATACAGGCCAGTCAGTTTGAACTTTTGACCCTAAAAATTACCTAAAAACACTTCAAAGCCTTTTTGCGCCATAACTTCTAAATTTGACGATTTTTGAAAATATACTACATAGACATTCTATGTAAATAAGAAGACAAACACTTCCTTCATACTATACTTCTACCTAAGTATGATGTATAGTGAAGTTTTAAGGGGAAAAAATAAAAATTTATGTGAAGACTTCATTTTAAACGACCCTTATTAAAATTTCGGCAGAGACAATTAAGATTGGTTTTCATTATTTTGTGTAGTAATGTATCTAGTTTTCATAAAGTACTTACATTTTTAACAAATATCGGTTATTCCGTGACAAATTGACCAAAATTTGACTTTGAAGTATCGGTTTATTACACATACATATATGCTGTATGGAAACCCTTAGTAACAAAATTTGGATACGCTAGAACCCTAGAAATCCACAAAAGGCACCACAACTTCCCCGGAGTCGTCCCTAGAGCGGTAAAATGTAAGACCGACCCCCATTGATTTGCCTTTTACAGCATTTTTTGGGAACATACCTATCCGCTATCTCCACTCTGTAAGAGGGCTCTAATACAAATGACATTTTTATAAAATTTACTCTCACTGCTTTAACTGTCCTAAGAGTGCCCCTAGAGAAGTCAAATATATGACTGCCCCCAATATTTTTTTAGTTTCAACATTTTCTGGGAACATATCTACCCTCTATCTTTAACCCTTAAGGCGGTCCCCATACAATTTTTTATTTTTTTATAATTTTTTTTATGAAATCAGCTCCTACCATTCCCATGGTGCCTGCTAGAAGGTGGAATGTAAGATCGATCCCCATTAAATTTTCCCCTCAAACATTTTTTCCTAACATACCTAGCCCCTATCTCTAATCCGTAAGAGGGCTCCCATACAAATATGACATTTTTATAAAATTTCCTCCCACCGTTCTAACTGTCCCAAGAGTGCCCCTAGAGGAGTCAAATGTATGACTGACCCCCAATATTTTTTGAACCAAAATATTTTCTCGGAATGTATCTACCCTGTATCTTTAACACTTAAAGCGGTCCCCATACAAAATTTTTATATTTTTATAATTTTTTTTTTCTGAAATCAGCTCTTACCGCCCCATGGAAACTTCTAGAGGGGTGGTATGTAAGACCGATCACCGTTAATTATTCCTCCCATTATTGTTTCCGAACATATATACCCTATGTCTCCATTTCCATGTGCACAACGTATAGTACTTAAGTCCGATTTTGATATTTCTTTCGTGGAATAATGTAATTGGTTTTTAAAAACAACATATATTACTCTACAAAAAAATGATAACCGATACTAACTGTCTCTGTCCAAATTTTAACGAGGGCCGTTTAAAATGAAGTCTTAACATAAATTTTGATTTTATCCGCTTAAAACGCCACGAGAAGTAATACTTAGACCAAAGATTAGCATGAAGAGAGTGTTTGTCCTCTCATTTTGCATAAAAACACTTATATGGTATTTTTTCGGAAAACCGCAAATTTAGGAGTAATGGGGCAAAAAAGCTTTGAACTGTTTTTAGGTAATTTTTAGGGTCAAAAGTCCAAACTGACTGGCCTATATGCGCCCGAGAGATCCAATTTTTGTACACATATTATTTTTTATGCCCAATCTATCGGAAACTGCCGGTGGAGCGAAAAAAAAAATACTTTTGCAAATTTGGGTGTCTAGTGTACACATCTTTAAATAATATATAAAATTTGGTAATGCTAATTATATTTAAGATTTATTATAGTAAAAGGCATTCCTGAACAACGGAGCCAAATTTGTGGGCTTTATACAGCTGTAAATCTTATAAAAAAAATAGAAGGGTAGCTCAGGTTTTCCAAAGAAGCGGTTTTTAGTGATTTACAGCATTTAGAAAAATATGACACTAAGTATAGTCAATGTTCTGCGAAGTAAAAGGTCAGAAAAAACATAAACATACGCCTATAGAATGATTAGGCGAATCTCCAGAACGGATGCAAAAATGTCAACCACTGATAACGAACGTGTTATTAAAAAAAAATTAATATTCCAATATTTAAGAGGACTATTGCATGCCGGGATACATAGCAGGGCAGCACGTGGACTTTGCTAAGTCTCATTGGAGTTGGACTGCGAATTAGTGGAAATATGTGCTTTGTTGCGATGAAGCAAAGATATATCTTCTTAGTCCCAATAGTCGAATTTATGCTAGTTGATCTATTAATCAAGAATTTAATCATCGCTTTGTTTCACTTTTAGTGAAGCATGGTGGGCTGTCAATTATGGCATGGAGATGCTTCTTCTAGAATACACTGATAGAATTTTGAACATAGTATTAATAAATTTGTTCATTAATACAATGAATTTTTTCATTGCAAAGTCCCCAAAGAACGGTTTCATTGGATTAATGAAACATGCTTCATTAAATCAATTTTAATGAATGGATTCATTGATCTAATGAAAGTTTCATAGAATATATGATTTTTTTCATTAATTTTAAGATAAAAATTATGAAAGTTTAATGTGTTTAATGAATTAAATTCATTACTTTTATGAAATAATTTCATTAATATTTTTCATTTTAGCATAGACTTAATGAAATTATTTCAATAAGATATGAAATTATTAGTATAATGATTTGTTCATATTTCTAATGAAGCGTTTTATAGATTTCGCAACAATTCCACGTAAGTGAAAAACAAATTTTTTTTCGCAAAAGTATGAACAAAATACCGGGCTTAAGGGTTAAAAGCAAAAGTAAGATGCAATTATGTGTAAGATACCATTATGTAAGCACTTTTTTGATGGCTTTTCACAAAAAACCTGCTTTAAAATAAAAAAAACTGGAATCGGCTCGTAATGGGTTAGTAAATATGTTATATTAAACCCATTTAAATTTCCTTTCCAATGATGCTCATATTGTCATAAATAGCGGAGATACGGATATGTTTTAACTTTGACCCGAAATAGGGGTCTCCGACAAAAAAAAAATTGTTTTCCTATTCAGCCCAAAAAGTACTATCTGGGGGAAAAATCGTGGCTGTGCCCCTAAAATCAACTTGTTCCCTTAAAGCCTATATACAGTAGTGGACTAAAGTGGATACATTAATTCAACATTTTTCGAAATTTGTTATAATTTTTATTTTATTATAGAAACTTAAATGATTTTTTTTAAAGCATAAAACTAAAACATTCTTCTTCAATAAAAACCTAAAAAGAGTAGACTATATCATTTGAATGTCCAAGCAGCTCACTACTTCCGGTCTTAGACCAAGTATTTCCCGGGCAATGGCTTTTCAGATACCTCTGATAGCTAGCTAGTGTGAGAAGGCGCTCGGTCATGTAGCCTGAATGGTTAAAGTACATCTTAACGTCTCAGGTAAGTAGGTAAAAGGACACGAATATTTACTGAAGCATGACCGCATCGTGGATGTGGTAATTAATCCCGAATCCACTGTCTGCCTGGAGGCGTTGCTGGCAGCCCCAGCTCCAGGATCGGATGCTTTAGCCAGCTACTCATCTTAAATTTTTAAGATTACAGAAACCATGTGGCCCTATGTTCCGTATAGGAACTACGGGAACTTATATATATATATATATATCATTAAGAAGTTAATGAAAAAAATAATTGCAAATTGTGACCGCTTTTATCCAGTATTGTTCATATTTGAAATTTTCTTTAATATTTTGTCGAAAGTCCTTTGTTCTTTAAAACAAATTTTATGCGAGAAGGAATGCTTTCCACGAGATTTTTAATAGTTTGAGATGGAATATTAGCCCATTCCGCTGAAACTCCTGACCAAAGGTCATCTAAGTTAGTCGGTGCTCGTTCGCATTGGGAGAGTCTTCTTTTGACAATTGCCCACCAATTCTCGATGGGATTCAAATCGGGGCTCTGACTTGGCCACTTCAAAAACTGGAAAAACTACACTTGGATATCACAAATTGAACAAAAGTTATTAATACAGATTCAAATATGTACCACTTTAGTCCACTATTGTAACTCCCGAGATGAGGGTCTCTTTGTTTAGCCCAAAAATAACACATATGTATATAGGGAAAACCAAAAAGAGCTAAAATTGTACCTGAAACCATTTTTTAAGTAAAATTTTTTTCTTTATGAAATTTTCATTAATTTAATGAATTTTTTTTATGAAATTATAAAAAAATAAAAAAAAAACTAACGAAAAAATGCATAACAACAATGAATTTTCATTCAGTTAATGTATTTTTTCATTAAATCAATGAATCCATTTTAATGAAATCGATTCATTAATGCTACGAACGAAAGTTCTATCAGTGTAGTGTTGGGACAATTCATAAAACTGGTGGAATTTAGATAAATAAAAATCCGCTGAAATATTAAATAATGTCATGTTACCGTTGGCAGAGGAGAATTTGCCTATTATTCGGCAGTTCCAACAGGATAAAAATCTTAACCACATGGTGTAGTTTACAAAAAAATTTGCAGGCAATTCCATTGAAGGTTTGCAGTAGCCAACTTTCAGTCCAGACTTGAGCCCCATCGAACATTGTGACTTGAAATGTGCTATAAGCCTCAAAACTATCACAAATATGGTAACTCTTTGAGGAAGTGAATCTGGCGTAGAAGGCAATACCAATCAAGCGATATCAAAGTCTCATCACAGCAATGAGTACACACAGGAAAAAAAATTTCCATCCGAATCGCTAAGCCTATTTTGGTTGCTACAACCAATAAATTCGGTTGGTGAAACCATATTGGAATGTGATCCCTAAATATTTTGGGTATTGCAACTAAAATTCAGTTGCATAAACCAAATTTTGTTGTGATAACCCATATTCAGTTGCCCCAACCTATTTTAGTAGATATAACCGAATTTCAGTTGGAAAATGGCATATTTTTTCTCTGTGTGTAATCGAAGTGAGTCAGTGTTGAAGCAAAAGGGCTTTGCAGCAAAATACAAAAAAAGTGAGAATAATGAGTTACCAGCATAGTTACTCAGATTGAAAGAATAAGTACACTCATAGAAAAAAGTTTGTAGAAAAGTTAGTAAAACTGTTAGTACTTCAACTTAACAAACTTTTAACTAATTTTTAGTTTAAATTTAATTTTTAGTTAATTTTCTTGCTACCCTCACATTACTAACTTACAAACTTTTTTGCTATTTTTTTTTGCTGAATTTAGTTACTAATTTTTAACAATAAATTTGCTAACTTTACAGTATTTTGCTGAATTTTAGATACTAATTTTTAACAGAAGATTTGCTAATTTTACAAATTTTTTGTAAACTAAACCACCAATTTTGGAGCTCTTATGAACAGAATGTTAAATGACTCATAAAAATTACTGCATATTTTTAACTCGCCAAAAATAATGCAAAAAGTTTTTAATATCTAAATTATTAAAATATCTAAATTATTAAAATTTATGAGAAAAGTTTCTGTTTATCGTAATACATTAATTTTCAAAGATCAAGGTTTATTTTGGACGAACCATTTTAATATGAAAATTGTGATTTAAAGTATCTCTGGGGAGCAAGTGGAGTTTACGGGGATACCCTAAATTTTTTCCCCCTAATATTGTACTTTTTAAGCTTATTTAAAGAATACAATATTTTTAATCGGCCACACCTTCTTTCCTCTGGGTGGAGCTTTAGAGGTGAAAATGGAAACTCAAATAAATTCGGAAGTACATATCCGATCAGCAAACAATGAACATCAAAAGAAGGGTCTCTTTAATACATTTTGTTATGGTTAACATCATGATACAACCATACTAGGTAAATGCATTAGGGAGAGTTTGACAGTTCAGGGTTTTCTTATGACAGTTCAGGGATTTTTTCGTATGCTTTCGCTATGTATCAAAAGTAGCCGTTTACATTTTTTGTTGTTGTTTGTTGTTCTAATGCATCTACCTAGTATGGTTGTATCATGGGTTAACATAGTATTGTCTATAAATATTACCACTTTTACAAAAAATCATTCTTGGGAAATTTTCATTGGCATTGAAATATAATTGGCATTACTTTATCTCAATGTCAAAAGCCAAAAAATTTCATCACCATTCAATGCCAATGAAATTTTTTTTCAATTTGCATTGACGAAAACAATGGTAATGAAATGTACACATAATTGAAGAAAAAGCATTGTAATATAAAAAAAATATAAGAAATACGCGAATTTTTAATTTTTTTTCTTAATTAATTCTTATAAATTATAAATGGGCATTTAGGCATTGAACAATGCCAATTGAAAAAATTTAAATTAATTGACACATTCAATAAACTGGTCCTAAGTATGCTTTTAAATACACATTTATTTTTTATTTATTAATTTTCATTTCATTTGCTCCTTTTTTACCTTTTTCCAGTCCACTAGTAATCTGCAAAAGTTTTGTTGATTTCAGAAAATTTTAGCAAAAATTTTGTAAATTGAACAGTTTTTTTGCTATTTTCATTCTACTATTATTTAGCAATTTTTTTTGCTGATTTCAGCAAGTTAAATTGGTATTTGCAATTAACAAAAATTTAGCTCAAATATTACTAAAATTCTGTAAATTTAACAGTTTTTTTTTTGCTATTTTTATTAAACTACTATTCAGCAATTTTTTTTGCTAATTTTAGCAGGTTAAATTGTTATTTGCAATTAACAACAATTTAGCTCAAATATTACTAAAATTCTGTAAATTGAACAGTTTTTTTGTTGTTTTCATTTTATTAATATTTAGCAAACTGATTCTGCTAATATTAGCAGTTTTTTCTGCAGCATCATTTTTAACTAATTTTTAGTAACTTTTTCTGCTATTTTTACGGACTTATTTGTATGAGTGTAGTTACACAGATGTTGGGAAATAAGTGGTTACTCTTACATTGTGAAATAATTTGTTGCTAAGAATTGGTGCGGAAACATGGTTAACTCTTTAAAAAATTTATAAATAAATAAGAACATCTAAAAACAGGCCTAGGCCAATTCTTCTTCTTGATCTGCCTATCCGATATCGGATGTCAGCGACCATAAAATTTATTAATCTTTTCAAAATTTAAAATTATTTACATTAAAAATTTTTAATTATTTATAAATATATAAATATATATTAGAAATGTTACAGATAATTAATACACCAACAACAAATAGAATTAACTTTAAAGCAGATATTGAAAATGTAGCTCAGAATTATAGATATTTAATACAAAAGAAATAACACACATTACATTAATTTATAACACATTATATTAATACATTTTTTATTGTTAATTATTGTTATTTTTGTTTGTTATACTTTTATACCAAAAACTTTGTTTGCTGGTATAAATGTATACATACAATTTATATTTGACAAATGCTTTTCAAATTTTTTCAAGCTTTGAAATTGTTTATAATTTTTTCAATTAATTGTTATTTCCTGAAGATGCTACACATTGGAGTAGCGAAATATCGAAAATAAAAACATTTTATAAATAAAAACCAAACCTTAAGCTCAAGAAAATAGTAGAGTTAAAAATATATAAATATATATATTAAGGTTCAAAGCAAAAAAGAGTAACACACTAAAAGTTATATAATTGTCACCTACTTTAAATGTTGGTGTGCTTTAAATGTCACCCCCTTTAAAGGTCGAAAAATTTGATTCATGTAGTACTTTAATTGTCACTAAGCTTTTAAAGTCGTAAAAAATATGTTAAATGATTATATAATTGTCTTTTTAAGAAATATATTTTATTTTTTCAATTCTAAAATACATTTTTAAAAATGGTCCAGTTGAGTATTTTGGATAAATTAATCATTTTGTAATAAATAAATGAAAAAGTAAAGATAAAAGATATTGCAAAATCCTATTAGTGTTTAGGAAAGGACACTTTTACGAATAAAACGCTCAAACCAATGTTCAAATTGATCACATAATTTAATCCATTAACGACATTATTGATTGGGCTTCTAATTCAAATGGGTCCCTACAAGATTTGTGCGTCTTGTCCAAACTTTCTAACAAAGCCATCATACAAAAATCTTCAAACCCATAACTTCTTTACAATGTTATATGCTTAAATTTACGAATTGTATGCTTTGAAAGACTTTGTTTTCTGATATTTATTCCTTAATTTCTTAAAATTAGAAAAATAAATAAATAAAAAAAAATCGATTTCTACACTCATAGAAATAAATCTGTAAAAATAGAAGAAAAAGTTACTAAAAATTAGTTAAAAATGATGCTGCAGAAAAAACTGCTAAAATTAGCAGATTTTTTTACTAAGTACTAGTAAAATGGGAACAGCAAAATTAAAACTGTTAAATTTACAGAATTCTAGTTATATTTAGGCTAATTTTTAGTTAATTGAAAATAGCAAATTGTACTGTAAAATCTGCAGAAACTTTTGCTAAATATTTGTAGACTAAAAATAGCAAAAATAAACTGTTAAATCTACAAAATTTTTGCTATTTTTAAGCTAAATTTAGTTGAATGCAAATAGCAGTCTATTCTGCTAAAATCAGCAGAAATATTTGCTAAAAAATTGTAAACTGCTGATTTTAAAAGGCTCGATTTTTATTTGCATTTAAAAAAAAAATCAAAAAAAACTTAGAAAATTTTTAATCTTTTGGTAATTTTTTAGGCTACTAATTATTTAGCAAAATTTTTTACTGATTTTAGCAGGTTAATTTGCTATTATCCATTTACAAAAATTTACCTCAAATGTAACTAAAATTCTGTATATTTAACAGTTTTATTTTTGCTGTTCCTATATTACTAATATATAGCAAAAATAATCTGCTAATTTAGCAGTTTTTTCTGCAGCATCATTTTTAACTAATTTTTAGTAGTTTAAACTAAATTTTTTACGGAATTTTTTCTATTAGTGTAGTATGCTTTAATTGTCTGAAAGTTCTATAAGAGTAATGTTTTTTAAAAAATTGAATCAGTGTAGGTGACACTTATAGAACTTTTAGTGTAATAATAAAGGATAAAAATAGCATTGTTAGATTTCGTTGATTTAGTCTAAGTTGAGTTGTTAACATATTCGATTTGCTTTCAACTGTCACATAAGTAGACGATTATCAATTATTAACCCGTCAAAGCAAACGGCACTGATGATGGCTTTGTAGCGAAAGCTTAAAATACACTAAAAAAAAGTCAGTAAAGTCAGCAAAAAATGTTGCTGTATCAGCAAATTTTTAGTCAGGAGCGTGCTTGCAAAAAAGTTGGTAATTTCAGCAAAAGTGGTAATACCACAAAAAATAGTAATCTTAGCAAAAGTTTTGCTTGCACTAAGTCGATTGCAAATGAAAAAAATCCTTGCTAAAATCACTAAACTTTTAGCTGAATATTAGTAGACTGAAAAAAACTCAAAAAAGTTGTAGAGAAATTTTACTATAGTTAATTTATTTGCTGAAAATTTAAATATAGAAATTGTGTAGAGTTGTTTTTTAATTATCATTTCCGTTGCCTGTACTACATCTAGACAAGCTGGGACATATACATACATTTTGTCTATTCGGTTGTCTGTCGTCCACGCTTTAATTACGGTTATCAGCACAATTTTTTTTAGCAAAATAAATCAGTAAAACATTAGTTTAAAATTAGTTTAGTGCTAAAAAAATATAACTAAAACTTTTGCTGAAAACGGAATTTCATTAAAAAAAATTACTGAAAACTAGTAAACTTGATATACAAGACGTTTTACTAATTTTTCTACTAACTTATTTTTTTGAGTGAACGTATTCTGCCTTTTTTCTTTGTAATTTTCTTAAGCCTGGATCAGCCAGACGTAAACGTAAACGTATCTCTGCATAGCTGAATTAATAAGTTAAATAAGAACAGAAGATGTGCTGTGTTTTTTGTTTCATTCTTATGCATTCAATATAGAGCAGACGTAAATACACAACAAAAATCTGTTGTGAATAGATTTTCGTTGTATATTTACGTTTGCTCTATATTGCATGCATAAGAATGAAACAAAAAACACAACACATCTCCTGTTCTTATTTAACTTATTAATTCAGCTATGCAGAGATACGTTTACGTTTACGTCTGGCTGATCCAGGCTTTAGCAATATATAAAAACAAATATTTTTTCCAACTTAAAGATATTTATACCAAATTACTTCTATACATTGGGGGATACATTCGGCTACCTCAAATGGACATTATGGTGGCCCACATTTATCCGTTTTGCGAAATATAGGATAATATTTGCGACTTTGATTTTTCAACTGAATTCGAATTAAATGCCGTAGTTTTTTTAATAATTAAAAAACAATTGTTTTTAATTTAGTTGGGGTAGTAATCTTTCGATTAAAATAAAAAAATTTATCATTACACTGAGAAAAAAAATTGCTGAAAGGATTATGTGCAAATTGAAAAATCCTAACTTTATATTTCAAATGGCACAAAAATTACTGAAGGCTTGTATTCAAAAATTACTCGTTCTAGTTCGGAACTTCAATATCTAAAATTCCTCCGCTCCGCTGGACGATAGAATGTTTTGTTCGGAAACAAATTGAAAAAGTCCAAAAAAACCGCAAAAATGCAAAATTCTTAGTTTCTTTGACATTGCGTTATGTATATCTCAGAAACTAAGCATTGGATTGTTAAGCGGAACGGAGGAATTTTAGATATTAAAGTTCTTGACGAGTGTGCAAAGTTTCAAGCAGAACTCTTTAGCCGTTTTTGTGCCATTTAAAAAAAACGGAACATATTTGTGTCGTTTTTCGCTTTTTCACCTAAATGGGCCATATTGATGTATAATAGCAGATATGGCACCTCACAAAGAAATATAGATGAGGCCAGTGTTTTGCTATAAAGGTAAAATCCAATGAAAAAAATTTAAAAAGGCGATCCCTACGTTCGGCAACCAAAAAATAAAAAAAAATTCTACTGGGTTAATCGAAAAACTTCCTTAGCAAAAGTTTAATGATTTTTTTGCGAGATTTAATCTCTATATATAAAAGAATAACGTGACTGACTGATTGACTGACTGACTGACTGACTCAACATCGCCCAGCCCAAACCGCTGAAGCTAGGAAGTTGAAATATTTGGTATGTAGGTTCCTCTTTCGGGGTAGACGTCCGCTAAGACGGGATTTTTGGAAATTCCTACCGGAACGGGCAAAAAGGGGGAAAGTCTCCCCCTTGACGGCCTGCCAAAACCCCTTTGGCTAGAAAGCTGAAATTTAAGATATGTGTTCCTTGGAGTAGGGGCTAACTTCTCTGGAAAGTACTTTCTAGAATTTTGGACAGGGACGTTGTAAAAATGGGGGTTAAAAAGGGGAAAAAGGCCCCCCTTGACGGCCTGCCCAAACCGCTGGAGGTAGGAAGTTGAAATTTGGTATAAAGGTTCCTCCACTATCGTAGACATCCACCAAGACGGGAGTTTTGGAAATTTTAACAGGGACGGGCAAAAAGGGGAAAAAGTCTCCCCCTTGACGGCCTGCTCAAACTGCTGGAGCTATGAAGTTGAAATTTGGTATGTAGGTTCCTCGACCGGTGTAGACGGCCGTTGAGACGGCATTTTTGGAAATTCTTATCGGGAGGGGCAAAAAGGGGACAAAAAAAGTACCTTTTTCCAAAAAAGACCTTTTCCCAAAAAAAGTACCTTTTCCCAAAAAAAGTACCTTTTCCCAAAAAAAGTACCTTTTTCCCAAAAAAGTACCTTTTTCCAAAAAAAGTACCTTTTTCCAAAAAAAAGTACCTTTTTCCAATAAAAGTAACTTTTTCCAGAAAAAAGTACCTTTTTCCAGAAAAAAGTACCTTTTTCCAGAAAAAAGTACCTTTTTCCAAAAAAAGTACCTTTTTCCAAAAAAAAGTACCTTTTTCCGAAAAAAGTACCTTTTTCCAAAAAAAAGTACCTTTTTCCAAAAAAAGTACCTTTTTCCAAAAAAGTACCTTTTTCCAAAAAAAGTACCTTTTTCCAAAAAAAGTACCTTTTTCCAAAAAAAGTACCTTTTTCCAAAAAAAGTACCTTTTTACCAAAAAAGTACCTTTTTCCAAAAAAGTACCTTTTTCCCAAAAAAGTACCTTTTCCCAAAAAAAGTACCTTTTTCCAAAAAAAGTACCTTTTCCCAAAAAAAGTACCTTTTTCCCAAAAAAGTACCTTTTCCCAAAAAAAAAAGTACCTTTTTCTAAAAAAATGTTCCTTTTCCAAAAGAAGTACCTTTTCCAAAAAAAGTACCTTTTTCCAAAAAACATACATTTTTCCAAAAAAACACCTTTTTAAAAAAAAATACCTTTTCCAAAAAAAGTACAAATAAAGTACTTTGTAAAAACAAAGTATCTTTTTCCAAAAAATTTCGTTTTTCCAAAAAGTAGCATTTAAAATAATATATAATTTCAAAAAAACTACTTTTTTTCCTCCCCCCACGGATATCTCCACTAAAACAAGGTTTCTTGATATTCGGCATAGACGTGCGCTAAGACGGGATTTTTGGAAATTCCTACCGGAACGGGCAAAAAGGGGAAAAGTCTCCCCATAAACAGTCTCACAAATTGGAAAAGTGCCTGCCCAAACCACTGGAGGTAAGAAGTTGAAATTTGGTATAAAGGTTCCTCCACTGTAGTAGACATCGACTAAGTTTGTATTTTTGGAATTCCCTACAGGATATCCCAAAAGGAAACTCGGTATGTGAGTTCCTCCTTCTGTGTAGGCGTGCGCTTAGACGGAATTTTTGAAATTCCTATCGGGAGGGGAAATAAGGTAAAAGTCTCCTCCTGACGGCTTGCCCAATCCCTTTTGGCGAACCCAAAATTTTAAATATGTATTCCTTGGAGTAGGACTAACTCACCGGCAACGTAATTTTTCTATTTTGGAACAGGAACATAGTAAAAATGGTGGTTGAAAGGGAAAAATGTCCCCACTAACGGCCTGCCCAAACCGCTTAGGCAATGCAGTTGAAATTTGGTATGAATGTTCCTCATCCATCGCAGATAGCCGCGAAGATGGAATTTTTGTAAATTCCTAAAGGGAGGGGCAAAAAGAAGAAAAGCCTCACCTTGGGGGCCTGTAAAAACCCCTTCGGCTAGAAACCTGAAGCTTAAAATGTGGGTCCCTGGAGTAAGGGCTAACTTATTAGAAAGATACTTTTTTGAATTTTGGACAGGGTCGTTATAAAATGGGGGCTCAAAAAGGGAAAGTTGCCCCTTAACGACCTGTCCAAACTGCTGGAACTAGGAAGCTGAAATTCGGTACTTAGGTTCCTCTTCCAGCCTAATTCCAACCGGGAGGGACAAAAAAAGAAAAAGTGTCCCCCTTGACAACCTGCTCAAACTGCTGGAACTAGGAAGCTGAAATTCCCTGTCGATGGATTTTCGGAAATTCCTACCGAGAGGGCCACAAATGAAATGTAAAACATATGTTACTTGGAGTATGGGCTCACTTACCGGGAAGGTGCTTTTTGGACAGGGACATTGCAAAAATGGGGATTAATGAAGCGAAAAGTGCCGCTTAAAGGCCAGCCCAAACCGCTGGAGGTAGGAAGTTGAAATTTGGCATTAAAATTCTTATCGGGAGGGGCAAAAAGGGGACAAAAAAAGTACCTTTTTCCAAAAAAGTACCTTTTCCCAAAAAAGTACCTTTTCCCAAAAAAAGTACCTTTTCCCAAAAAAAGTACCTTTTTCCCAAAAAAGTACCTTTTTCCAAAAAAAGTACCTTTTTCCAAAAAAAGTACCTTTTTCCAAAAAAAAGTACCTTTTTCCAATAATAGTACCTTTTTCCAGAAAAAAGTACCTTTTTCCAAAAAAAGTACCTTTTTCCAAAAAAAGTACGTTTTTCCAAAAAAAGTACCTTTTTCCGAAAAAAGTACCTTTTTCCAAAAAAAAGTACCTTTTTTCAAAAAAAGTACCTTTTCCCGAAAAAAGTACCTTTTTCCAAAAAAAGTACCTTTTTCCAAAAAAAGTAAATTTTTCCAAAAAAATACCTTTTTCCAAAAAAAAATCCTTTTTCAAAAAAAGTACCTTTTTCCAAAAAAAGTATCTTTTTCCAAAAAAAAGTGCCTTTTTTAAAAAAAGTACCTTTTTCCAAAAAATGTACCTTTTTCTGAAAAAATTTACCTTTTCCAAAAAAAGGTACCTTTTCCAAAAAAAGTACCTTTTCCCAAAAAACATACATTTTTCCAAAAAAATACCTTTTTCAAAAAAGTACCTTTTCCAAAAAAAAGTACCTTTTCCCAAAAAAAGTACCTTTTTCTAAAAAAAATGTTCCTTTTCCCAAAAAACATACATTTTTTCAAAAAAATACTTTTCCAAAAAAAAGTACCTTTTCCCAAAAAAAGTACCTTTTTCTAAAAAAAATGTTCCTTTTCCCAAAAAACATACATTTTTTCAAAAAAATACCTTTTTCAAAAAAAGTACCTTTTCCAAAAAAAAGTACCTTTTCCCAAAAAAAAAGTACCTTTTTCTAAAAAAATGTTCCTTTTCCAAAAGAAGTACCTTTTCCAAAAAAGTACCTTTTTCCAAACAAACACCTTTTTAAAAAAAAATACCTTTTCCAAAAAAAGTACAAATAAAGTACTTTGTAAAAACAAAGTATCTTTTTCCAAAAAATTTCGTTTTTCCAAAAAGTACCATTTAAAATAATATATAATTTCAAAAAAACTACTTTTTTTCCTCCCCCCACGGATATCTCCACTAAAACAAGGTTTCTTGATATTCGGAATAGACGTGCGCTAAGACGGGATTTTTGGAAATTCCTACCGGAACGGGCAAAAAGGGGAAAAGTCCCATAAACAGTCTCACAAATTGGAAAAGTGCCTGCCCAAACCACTGGAGGTAAGAAGTTGAAATTTGGTATAAAGGTTCCTCCACTGTAGTAGACATCGACTAAGTTTGTATTTTTGGAATTCCCTACAGGATATCCCAAAAGGAAACTCGGTATGTGAGTTCCACTTTCTGTGTAGGCGTGCGCTTAGACGGAATTTTTGAAATTCCTATCGGGAGGGGAAATAAGGTAAAAGTCTCCTCCTGACGGCTTGCCCAATCCCTTTTGGCGAACCCAAAATTTTAAATATGTATTCCTTGGAGTAGGACTAACTTACCGGCAACGTAATTTTTCTATTTTGGAACAGGAACATAGTAAAAATGGTGGTTGAAAGGGAAAAATGTCCCCACTAACGGCCTGCCTAAACCGCTTAGGCAATGCAGTTGAAATTTGGTATGAATGTTCCTCATCCATCGCAGATAGCCGCGAAGGTGGAATTTTTGTAAATTCCTAAAGGGAGGGGCAAAAAGAAGAAAAGCCTCACCTTGGGGGCCTGTAAAAACCCCTTCGGCTAGAAACCTGAAGCTTAAAATGTGGGTCCCTGGAGTAAGGGCTAACTTATTAGAAAGATACTTTTTTGAATTTTGGACAGGGTCGTTATAAAATGGGGGCTCAAAAAGGGAAAGTTGCCCCTTAACGACCTGTCCAAACTGCTGGAACTAGGAAGCTGAAATTCGGTACTTAGGTTCCTCTTCCAGCCTAATTCCAACCGGGAGGGACAAAAAAAGAAAAAGTGTCCCCCTTGACAACCTGCTCAAACTGCTGGAACTAGGAAGCTGAAATTTCCTGTCGATGGATTTTCGGAAATTCCTACCGAGAGGGGCACAAATAGTAAAAGTTGGTTAGAAACCTGAAATGTAAAACATATGTTACTTGGAGTATGGGCTCACTTACCGGGAAGGTGCTTTTTGGACAGGGACATTGCAAAAATGGAGATTAATGAAGCGAAAAGTGCCGCTTAAAGGCCTGCCCAAACCGCTGGAGGTAGGAAGTTGAAATTTGGCATTAAAGTTCCTCCTCTATTGTAGACATCCGCTTAGATGAGATATTTGGAAATTTCTACAGGTAGGGTCAAAAACAGGAAAAGTCTCCCGCTTAACGGCCTGGCCAAACTGCTGGAACAAGGGATCTTAACTTGGGTTCCTTCTCCAACGTTGACGTCCCCTAAGATGTTATTTTTGGAAATTCATACCGGGAGGGGTAAAAAGGGAAAAAACTTCCCCCTTGACGGCCTGGCCAAACTGCTGGATATAGAGACCTAAAATTATGTATGTAGTAGGTTCCTCCTCCAACGCAGACGTCCTCTAAGACGGAAATTTTGGAAATTCCTACCGGGAGGGGTAAAAACGGAATAATTCTCCCCCTTGATGGCCTAACCAAACCCTTCGGCTAGAAACCTGTAATATATAATATGTTTTCCTTGGAGTATGGGCTAACTTATCGACAAGGCATTTCTATGACTTTGGACAGGAACGTGGTAAAAATGGTGGTTCAAAAGGGGAAAATTGCCCCCCCCCCCCCCCGCCCTTTAACGTCTGCGTCTTTAGCTATAAACCTAAAACTTAAAGAACAAGTGTATATTTATATTTAAAATTAAGAAACTAAATAGGAAACGAGTGGAATTGAAACACTACACAAGTGGAATGAAATGGATATAAACGTTGAACGAGTGGAACTGAAATTATAGACAATGCAAATGGATTGGAAGAGGGAATTACCTTTTCAAACACTATCCACGGAATATAAAACTTATGTAGCATAGAAACATACTCTCCAAAAAGTTAAACAAATTTTCTAAAAGAGAAAAAACCTTAGAAAAGGAATGGAACTTATATATTCCGATATTTAAACTTCATGTAACGAAGCACCGGTGGAAGAAACCGACACAGTAAATTTTCCAACTGAATTTGTGAATTTACTTGAATTGCCAGGTCTACCTTTACATAAACTGGAATTAAAAAAAAACTTTAAGACACGCTAAGACAACGCAGCGGGCTTTGCCCGCTATTTTTAATATTATAAAATGCTTTCCAACCCTGCTGCGCCCCCCCCCTAAACTTTAAGGCACGCTAACAACGTAGCGGGCTGCGCCGGCTAGTTTTCTGATATTAGGGTGAACATTTGGGTGGTAGCAACTGAGATCTGGTGGGTAACTACTAGAACGGGATAGTGGATAGTTGAGGTCAATGGCCCTTAGAGCAAAACACTAGTCTCCTCGAGAGAAAAAAATCGATGTATCATACTTTAAGATCCGACTGTAAATACCAAAGATATAACGAAAAATGTAAAATGGCGACCCCTACGTTTGGCAAAAAAAAAAATTTTTTTTGAAACCTCCTTGCAAAAATATTTCATATTGGAGGTTGTACGGCGCACTTTTTTTTTTGCCTGTAAGGTGGTGCGCTCTACTGTACACTAAAGTTCTCCAAGCTTGTATGGAGGAAAATAAATTTTGAGTTTTTGACGGTGCTACCCCCTGGAAATATTTAGTTGGGTGTAAAACTACTTCCCCCAAAAAATTTGGATAATCGGACATCGGGAAGACGTGCCGCATCGGCCCTGAAGTTTGGAGCAGGGATTACAAGGGGAAAAATATGACTTTTTGTGCATTTTCTCAAAAACATTGATATTTTAAAACTAATTCAAATCAAAAACACTAAAGAATCGTAATTTAGAGTGAATTCTCTTTGTAATAAAGCAATAAAAACTTAAATCGGTTAAAAATCAGCCCAGTTATAACAATTTCCCCAGGCAACTGATGTGTCGCAGGCCATTTAATCAAGAAATTAGGGTCCAAATTTTAAAATTTATTGAAATAATCTACTACATAAATAAGAATTATTTTTTCTACTGTGTTTTGCTTAAACACTGTTTTCAAATTTAAATTTAAAATTTTTTAAAATTTTTTTAAAGAAATTTAAAAAAATCAACGATTAAACTTTAGAGTTTTATTAAGAACATATTGGAGATTAAAATCTACAAAAACTAGGATTTAGTTTTTTAATTTGGCTGCGGCAGAGGTTTTCTTTGAGCGAATTTCGAGAAAACAGCGATTTTTGGCATTTATTTAGATTTTAGGCACATTTTTCTTTTTTCTTATTTTAATTTTACATGATTTTGGACGGAATATAACAACACAAGATTAAATACTTCTATCCTGAAATTTAGGGCAAAATATAAATACATTAAATTGTTCCTGTGTAAGGTCAGAGGTCAAATTTGAGGAGATTTTAATTTTTTTAAACATATTAATATAACAGATATTCCTGAGCGGATATTGATGAAACTTCTTGATATTATTTTTCTAGATCTAAAAATAATATTCTTAATTTAATTTTAGAGAATTAACCCTTAAGTGCTGTTGGGGCCTATATGCCCCACTCAAAAAATATTAGTATATTTTCATCATAGGGTCAAAAAAGCCCCAAGAGCATTTAAGGGTTAGTTTTCTAAAATTAAATTAAGAATATTATTTTTAGATCTAGAAAAATAATATTAAGAATTTTCATCAATATCCGCTCAGGAATATCTGTTATATTAATATGTTTAAAAAAAATTAAAATCTCCTCAAATTTGACCTCTGACAGGGACAATTTAATGTATTTATATTTTGCCCTAAATTTCAGGGTTGAAGTATTTAATCTTCTGTTGTTATATTCCGGCCTAAATGCTTTGGAATTAAAAGAAGAAAAAAGAAAAACTTAGCTAAAAGCTAAATAAATGCCAAAATTCGCTGTTTTCTCGAAATCCGCTCAAATAAAATCTCTGCCGCAGCCAAATTAAAAAACTAAATTCTAGTTTTTGTAGTTTTTAATCTCTAATATGTTCTTAATAAAACCTTAAAGTTTAATCGTTGATTTTTTAAATTTCTTTAAAAAAATTTTAAAAAATTTTAAATTTTAGATTTGAAAACAGTGTTTTAGCAAAACACAATAGAAAAAATAATTCTTATTTATGTAGTAGATTATTTCAATAAATTTTAAAATTTGGACCCGAATTTCTTGATTAAATGGCCTGCGACACATCAGTTGCCGCAGCCAAATTAAAAAACAAAATCCTACAATTTTTGTAGTTTTTAATCTCTAATATGTTCTTAATAAAACCTTAAAGTTCAATCGTTGATTTTTTAAAATTTCTTTAAAAAAATTTAAAATTGTAGATTTGAAAACAGTGTTTAAGAATTCCAACCTTCTTTAGCACTAATTTAAAACGAGTTAGCAAAACACAATAGAAAAAAGTAATACTTATCTGAGTTCGTGGAACTTGTAGAATAAAAAAATATTTCTGTAATAGATTATTTCAATAAATTTTAAAATTTTGACACGAATTTCTTGATTAAATGGCCTGCAACCATACTCCATATAACAAAAAAATGATTTTTCACGATAATGAATTTCACGTGAAAATTGTTTAGAGTTTGTTTTCACGCAAATTTAAAGCACAAGACTATTATTTTTCTTGGGAAAAAGTTACATTTTGTGTTTATTGTGATTAGGGTTGCCATTTCCATTTTGAGAAAAAGAGGACGCCAACCTCAAAAAAGGAGGAAATTTGTCTTAAAAAAGAGGACAACTTTTTTTAATAAATTACTTTTACAAAAATCAACAACGCAATAAAATATACAAATAAAAATTTATTTTATAAATAAAACAGTTTCTATTCCCACTAAAAAAAATTCAGAATAAACAAAAAATCATTCTGAACTTTAAATTAGTGGTACCTACATAAACAAAAAAAAAAACGATTAATCAATTCATTGCATACATTTTCAGGGTTGTACATTTCTATAATTTATTGATACGAATTGTAAAGGGTTTCATGAATGTTTTTCAATGCTTCCAATTTGAACCAATATATAACTGTCGCATTTCTTCAAGTATTCATAAAACTCTTCACAACTCATATCAAAATTATATTTGACTAATAATAGTTTCTGGATTCAATAATTTTTTTTATTAAAGAAAATACCCAGCAAAAAGGTAAGGAAAAGAAGTACTTAAAGCACTGCAACTGTTGAATAGGGAGTTGTTCTTTTTCGGGGTTTTCACCGATGAATTTAACATTGGCTTGTCATAGGAAGGAAGTAGTTCTTTTAAAAACAAATTATTTATATTTGAACCAATGAAAACGAAGTTCGTTTTATCTTCTTTTTATTTTAATTCAATAAAAAAAAACCATCATGCATCGTGTGTGGTTTGAACCCACACTTGTTGGCATTTCAAGCAGACGCTCTACCCCCTATACTGTCGCTTGTTATAAATGACAGCTGACTTTTAGCAGTCTTGTTCAGTAAAGTGTTATCATTCTTTCTTTAATTTTTTATTGACAGAAATATAACATATTGGAAAAATATATAAAGTTGTTTTTTTAATGTGTTATTTTTATAAAAATATTAAAACACTCCTAGAAAGAAATAAAGCTGTAAATAGAGGAGAAAAAGCTAATAAAAATTAATTAAAAATTACCTTGCAGAAAATACTGGTGATATTTGCAGATTTTTTTTGCTAGAAACAGGAAAAATAAAACTGTTAAATTTACAAAATGTTAGTTACATTTAAGTTAACTTTTAATTAATTAATTAAAAATAACAAATTACGTTGATCAAATCCGAAAAAAATTTTGCAGCATATTAGTAGACAAAAAATAATATTTTCTCCAATGTAATTTTTAACTTAGTTTTAGTAGTTCTAACTAAAATGTTTACAGGATTTTTCTTTTTCTGTTAGTGTAATAATAAATATATTTAGTAAAAATTTGTTCAAAATGAATTTTTTAAATTACAATTTTTTAAATACAAACAAAATTGTAATATTTACCTTTTTGGTATTTTAACAAAAATTATTTGAAGAATTACATTTTTATTTAGAATTTTTATATTTCCATAAAATTCTATTAAAATTTTATAGAAAATTAAAAAAAAAACTTTTTTAAATCGTTTCAAAAATTAATTGAGTGTACAAAAATAAAAAAAAAATAAAAATTTTACAGTGAAAAGTACAAAAAGTTATTAATTGTGTAAAAAAAGTTAGAAAAATGTTTTTTTCGACCTGATGGGATTTGAACCCGCAAACCTCTGATTTCTGTACCAGCACGTTCCTATGCAACCCCGATACAAAATATTAACTTCTTATCACTTATTAAGAACTGACTAGCATATATTTATTGCAGCATTAGATGTTTTTTAAAACCCATTCCTAAGGGAGTAATTCTTTGTGATGTAATGAAGGAAGTAATTCATTTAGAAGTCGTTCCATTTATTTTTGCTAAGTATGTTGTACGTTCTACGTTGGCATTATGTGCTGGTAAGAAAAAATAGAACTCAACAAGTTTTCTCATTTCACACACCCAGGAAAAAGATTGGTTGGCTTTCGATCAAAACCATTAAAATGAATTTGCCAGGACTTTATTTTATTTGGAATTACCTATAATTGAATACTACATCAAAAATATTTTACTAGGTATTAAAAATAGGGAAAATGAACTAAAAAACAATCCTGCACAGTTCTTTTTAATATAAGGGAAATGTCAGAAAATTTATTAAATATTATAAAAATACACTTCTATGGAAAATTTTAAACCCTACACATAAAAAAAAAATTTGATGTTTCAACCAAATTTCGGTTGTTACAACCCCAATTAGATTGAAACAACACTATTACGTTTCTCACAACCCTACTTAAGTTGGAACAGCTTACATAGAGTTCGGACACCAGAATTATCGATTACAGCAACCCAGCAATTCGATTGGAACCAAATTCTGTTGGGACACCAAATTTTTTTGTAGGTGTAGTAAGTCCGTAAATGTAGCCTCCAACAAATTTGTAATTTTGCCATATTTAGCTCTTCAACAAGCATTTCCTGAGAGATATAACTTCAACGGATTTAAAAGGACACACACTGAGTGAATTATCATCACTTCAGTAATGAATTTCTTCATAGTTTCAATAAAAATTGTCAATGGAACTCGTCCATTGAAACTTTTCATAGAATCTATGCAACAGGTTTTATTAAAGTCAATGTTTATGAAAAGTTCATTAAATTAATGAAACTCACATAAGTAGATAATTATTAACCCATTCAAGGCGAAAGGCACTGATGATGCCTTTTTAGCGAAAGCCGAAAATACGTAGTCTGTCTTGCTGGTCTTATCGAATTCTTTCAAAAAATTTTATTCTTTGTAATTTACTTGTAAAAATTGTATCATCTTTCTTTAATTAAACAGAAAGTGATATTAATTTATGATCTAGAGTCAAACTAAAGAACATTCATTAATGAAACTCTTCATAAAATTAATAGGCCACTCCTCCAATGAATAAATCATTCAGCCAATAAAGGGATTCATAAAATCTATGAAGCAATTTAATTTATTATAGTAGGTTGTTGTCGTTGCTAAGCTCGAGTGGATAAATAAAAAATATTTAGCAAATCCAAAAAGCGTAATAAAATTGTAGTATATTTTAAGGATGTACAAAATATATCTAATGAAAGAATTCATTAAATTAAAAAGTTTCACAAAATTTTATAATAAGTTTAATTTAATTAATGAAATTCCTTATTAATGTTTCGAAAAAATTAATACACTCAAAAAGGACTACTGATTTTTCATTATATTCAAACCATTTTGCTATTTATTTTCAAACATTGTTTAAACAATCCATAAAAGAAACAAAAATAATTGAAAAGTCTATTAACAATCATCAATTTTTAACTGACAAAACGTAAAAAAAAACGATTTTGTGGTTTATTTTTTCATATCTGAAAGCTCGTGTAAAAAAGTTTAGATCTGATCAGATCTTTTGGATCTAAATAGATATGATAGACGCTAATTAGATCCTGTATCAGATCTCATCAAATATGATCAGATATGGCATATGTGATAATACCTTATGGCAAGATCTGATCAGATCTAGTGCCAAATCCGTTCAAATCTAAAGCGATCTGGACAATTGCGCCAGATATGCCAAGATCTGATCTAATTGGATCTCAAATTTTCCCCAATCTTGAGATCTAATTAGATCTGGTAAGATCTACTCAGATCCGGCCAGATCTGATCAGATCTAATTAGATCTCAAATTTTTCCCCAATTTTGAGATATAATTAGATCTGGTAAGATCTACTGAGATCTGGCCAGATCTGATCTTTTTTACACGGGAGTTTTTTTGTTTGAATTTTCAAAACGCTACACCATACACAACACACACGTTCATATTTTTATTGGCTATGTTTGTGTGTATGAGTAAAGAATTTTTGTAATTTGAATTGAAATAATTTTGTATATAAACAAACTATTTTAACAAAAAAGAAAACCGAAAATAATTGAATATTTTGTTTTAAAACAGAAAACAACTAAATTATTTAATTTATTTTTTTTTTAAATAGAAATCTAAAATTAAAATATTTTACTGAAAATAACAACTCCTACAGACGATACATATTTTTTTTAGTTTGTTTTTTATTGGTTGATAAAAAAAAAGTTAAACAATATGTTTCTATGTATTTTAATTGATTCTTCAATTGAAAACAAAATTTACCTATTACTTTTTAAATAAACCTCAATAGGTTATGGAAAATATATTGTGAGTGTATGATTTCTAAAAAAATTTAATAGTTCAAAATTAATAATAAAAAATTAATTTTAAAAAAAATTATAAAAGATAATTCCCTCAGTATGAAAATTAATGCACATCACTAAAACTCGGCCTTATGGTTACATAAAACTATTGTATTTGAGAATTAAATCTTTAATATAAAATTCTAATTGTATGAAAATTTTTAAAAATTAATGAAATGACGATATTTTATAAAACAAATTAAAAAAAAGTAAATGCTATTGAACAATTTCGCTAAATTTATGAAGATCTAATTTATGAAATTCAATCAATATTTTTAACGAAATTATGAAATTTTATGAAAGCAAAGTTATGAAAATTTCATTATATTACCCAGTGTAGAAAATCATTACCAGATATGTGGTTATGTAACTACATACTTGGTAATGGTAAGTAGTTAATTTTGTTATTACATTTCTTATTACCTTTATATGGCGATGTCGCGAAAAATAATGAGTTGTCGTTACACACCAGCATACGAAAAATCAAAAAATATATCGTTACCTATGTGCTTACCAGTACTGACAAAAATAATGAGTCTAAAAATAGATTTTCTAAAAAATAAATTATATAAAAAAAAAATATTTTTTATTGTATTTTTTTTTTTAAATAATTTTTTTTTTATAATGCGGGAATCGAACCTGGGTCTACAGATTGCCAGTCAACATCTCTACCATCTGAGCTATATCGACATGTAATATTTAATAGATAAAAACACAATTGATCTGCTGCACATAAGTAAGCTTACTCGCCAACATACAAAAAATCAAAATATATGTGGTTACATATATCCTTACCAGTGTTTAAAAAATATTGAGTCTAAAAATAGATTTCAAAAAATTTTCAAAAAAAATCTAAAAAATTATTTTCTATTTGAAATAATGATAAAAATAAGTAATTATCAGTAACTCATTATTATATGTTTTAAAATAATACAGAAGGTAAGTGGGTGTCATTAGTCCAAAAAATAATGATATGTCATTACCGTTTCTACACTGGGTAATTAAATATTATATACATAATGAAATTCTGCGTTGATTCTACAAAAAAAGTTATATGAAATTATATCATTAATATCATGAAGAATAATTCTTTCAGTACACATATCGGAACGCCCTTTAAGCATACATTCACATACAAATTTAGGGATTTATGTTTCTTTACTTTTTGGGTAAAGTTCGGTAAAATGAGACTTAACAAGAAATACTCTCACGAAGTGACAAAAATGCCCAATAGTAAACGAACGCGAAAAACCATATTTGAAGCCCAAAAAACAAACATCAATAGATTTGTGCATTATAGTTCGATTTGGTGAGCGCTCTTTCCAGTTCTTGTTCAATTTGTTGTAAAAATCTAGATAGCTTTTCTAGTTAAACCGCTTTTTAAATAAAAATATAAAAAAAATTTCCTTCTCAGGCATTTCTATATACAAAAAGGATTACATAGTTTATTAAATCTGTAAAAAATTTTAATATTAAACAAAAGGTTCGATTTATTTACATATTTATCTCTTTAACACATTTAAACAAGCGTCTTTAAAAAAATTGTCGGTAATTTTATGGAGTTGTAACATTACCGATATACCTTTCCAACTTTTACTAAAATTTTTGTAAATGATACACATATTTTTCTGAATGAATAAAATGAGCGATTGAACTAAAAGAGCTATTAGTTGTGAACTAGGTCTTTGGTTCAAATAAGTGAATAGGTCAATTGAACTAGTTGAATCCAACAGATGATATAACAGCTGATAAAAACAATTTAGCCAAACTTACACGAACAAAAAGTTTGGGCTTCTTCGGGCAAGAAGAACAAGAATATTACTCTTTCATGACAGCTCTCATTTACCCAATTGTGCAGTAAGAAAATGCTTTTTGGTAAAATTGGGATCCCGCGGGATCCCAATGTTGAGTACCCGAACAGACTTAATCTTTTGGTCAAATTTTAAACTTCATTATATAAAAATTTTATTTGTTTTTAAACACAAACTTAAATTTAAGAAAATAAATGCAAAAATAATCAAAAATAAAATATCACAGTAAAAAAGTATTACCTATATACTAAATATCACAGTTGAAATATGGAAACTAAACTAAAAGAATTGAATAATTTGGTTGTTCCTACGTAAACTTTGTTGAAGTTTTCACCTGATTTGCCTGCACATTTAATTTCATACACCACATTGTTCGCTTCTTCTTTTTCTATTTTTGTTTTTGTTTTCATTAAAAGTGAGTTTATTGTTTTGTTTGCTTTATGAGCTAAAGCAACTTCTTCGTCTTCGATTATTTCTTGTAGTAATTTGTTTTCTGTAAGTCTAGATACACTCATAGAAATAGCAGAAAAAGTTATTAAAAATTAGTTAAAAATTATGCTGCAGAAAAAACTGCTAACATTAGCAGATTTTTTTACTAAATACTAGTAAAATGAGAACAGCAACATTAAAACTGTTAGATTTGCAGAATTTTAGTTATATTTAGACTAACTTTTAGTTAATTGAAAATAGCAAAGTGTTCTGTAAAATCTGCAGAAAAGTTTGTAGACTTTTATTGTGACCAGCGGCTATTGATTCTCGGGCGTGGTACTGGGAGGGATGGGGTAGAATTTTTGAATTAATTTGATTTATGGTTTTTTGGGACGGGTTTAGGATTTGGTTTGTTATGTTCGGGAGCATATTATATATGCGTCTCACAGGGGTTCCACGGAACTATTAGGTTAATCCTGCTGATGAGTCCCTTTGGCAGGGGACGAAAGCGCTTCAGGAATTGCCCAAGTGCCTACACGGCTATGTTATTGCACGGGTGCTGGGTTTTTTCGATTTTAGTTTTCTGTTGTTAAAATGTGTGTGGTTTCTTTGTTCAATTTGTTAGCAGGGTGTTGCAATGGATGGAGGAACCGGTAAATTTGACATTTTAGGGCTCCTTTTTACCCTGTTTTGTCTTTCCGCAGGATTACCGGACTGACGGACCGGTAGGGTAGTTAGATCATCGATGACTCAAGTAGGGAACTGGCCATCCAAAGAATCGTCTCTAGGTCCCTTAGGTATACGTAGGGGTCTGCAATCACACATTCAGTGAGTTATCTGCATGATTTTAATGAATTATCCGCATAATGTTAATGAATTATTGCGTGAAGGAAATTTTATCCAGAAAGCTCTCTCTATGCAGCTTTTTTCCCTATTGGATAAAAGGGTAGCTGCTTTTGAAAATATATCTTTTAGTTTATTTGTATTTTTGTTCATGAATTTATTGTCACTCAATTTATTTGAAAACTTTAGTGATAAGATTTAGAGCTGTATTCGTTTTCCGTTTCATGGGTTGAGTGGAATCGTAATTTATCAAACGTCCAGACGCAATTGTTTTGGTATACCAATCGGATATTATTTTATCATTTTCTCTATAAATCTTCATATCCAAATACGGAATGCAGTTACCTTCTTCTTTTTCAATAGTGAACTTTATTTCGTTGTGGTATGTATTGAGTCTTTTCAATATTAATTCTTCGTCTTGTTTCCTAATTATGGCACACTCTAAAAATTGCGTTTAAAATTACTGCTATAAAAATGGTAAGCTTTCATGTAAACTTGCACAAAATGCGTATCGTTGGGCTTAAAATGTGTACAAATTTAGATTAGACATTTTTGTGTATAAAAAAACACACAAATATAGTATTCCGGATGTTTGTAAACATGTTACTGAAATAATAAACATTTACTTCCCAGTGTAGAAACGGTAATGACATATCATTATTTTTTGGACTACCAGTAATGACACCCACTTACCTTCTGCAGTATTTTAAAACATATAATTATGAATTACTGATAATGACTTACTTTTATCATTATTTCAAATAGAAAATAATTTTCTAGATTTTTTTGAAAATTTTTTGAAATCTATTTTTAGACTCAATATTTTTTAAACACTGGTAAGGATATAGGTAACCACATATTTTTTGATTTTTTGTATGTTGGAGAGTAAGCTTACTTGTGTGCAACAGGTCAATTATGTTTTTATCTATTAAATATTACATGTCGATATAACTCAGATGGTAGAGCTGTTGACTGGCAATCTGTAGACCCAGGTTCGATTCCCGCACCAGAAAATTTTATTTAAAAAAAAATACAATAAAAAATATTTTTTTTTATATAATTTATTTTTTTGTAAATCTATTTTTCGACTCATTATTTTTGTCAATACTGGTAAGCCCATCGGTAACGTTATATTTTTTGATTTTTCGTTTTTTGATTTTTCGTGTGTAACGACAACTCATTATTTTTCGCGACATTGCCATATAAAGGTAATAAGAAATGTAATAACAAATGTAACTAGTTACCATTACCAAGTATGTAGTTACATAACAACATATCTGGTAATGATTTTCTACACTGGGTTGTTACAATTACACACATTATGCCTAAATTTTCCTATTAGGCATAATATGCCTAATTATGAATACTTAAAACAGTAATTGCAAAAATGTCAAAATATAGAAAAAATAAATCAAAATTCAATAAAATTTATATGCATATTGGAGGAGAATTAATGGTTTTTTAAAGCCTAAATAACACTATGCGACAGTCAAAATCGGGATGGGATGAAACCAACGGGAAATGTTATATCGGTCAAAAACTAGTTATACGTGTCCCGGCGTTTCGCAGGGTGGTCTTTTTTTTGACATAACTCGAGAACAACTAGTCCCATTTTGCTCAAACAATTTTAAAAAAATTAAAAATTACAATTTCTTTAATCTGTTCATATAACGTTTTTCTATATACTCAACAGTTTTGCCGGTACAAATAAGTGTATGAAGAAAAAAAATATTTTTTGCCTAAAATATTAAATTTGTTTATTTTTTAAATTCATAAAAAATCCAAAACGTAAAAAAGGCAAGTCGTATTACTTTCACGCAAAGTCACTTAACATTTAAACAAAACGAGACATAGATCATGAAAATCGATGGACGCGTTTCGCTTTTATTCACAATTAAGTGAAGGTATCTCATTTTGACAAGAATATTGATTTTATGTTTCAATGAGTTTGGATAATATTTATTATATATTATTTATTATTAACACGTAAAATTAAAAATTATTACAGGTAATTATTAGGTTATTACATAGATACATAGGTTATAAAAATCGATGAACGTAAAACTTATTTTCGTTTGTTTGCGCCCTTTACTTTCTTGCGTGATGGTTTGCCCACTTGTTCAGAGTCTGTATCGGATGAGGAACTGTCTTCATCTGGAAAAAATCAATTGTTTTTAATCAGTCAGTTAACTTCATTTTTGTGACTTACCCTCGGAGGAAACTCCCATTGTATATTCTTCTTCTTCATCTTCATTGTCGGGATCGTACGTCTTTTGCGACCACCAACAAATTTCAGCCAGCAGCGAATCGAGCCTTTTGCCTTTATATCGCGTTTCCATTGGCATTGCCACTTGATGGAAGCGCTCGCCATCTTCATCCGACTCTGAGGCTAGCTGCTTGCTGAAGTATTCGAGATGGTGATGCAAGAAGCGAATTTTGAGGGACATATTCACTCCAATTTTCTGGAAGTAGTGCAACATCTTGGTCACAAGAGCGGGGTAATTGTGTGCTCGCGTACTTCCCAAAAAATATCGTATGACTTTCTTCACTGCCCTCCACGCAAAGTAATCATTACCGTCTAAAGCACCTTTAAATTCCTTTGATTTCATGAGTTTTCGTATATCCGGCCCATTCAGAACACCTTCCTTCAATTTTGCTTCGCTGATTCGTGGGAAAATATTATTCAAACAATAAAGAATTTTCGGTTGCTTCACAGTGGCCTTGATGAAATTTTTTACGATTCCCAGTTTGATATGGAGAGGGGGCATGAGGACGTTCTCCATTGGCACCAGTGGATCATTTACGCAGTTGTGTCCTTTCTCCGTTGGATCCACATGTTAAGAGCATTGTAGCACGTTTTACAAATTTTGTCTGGGGCCCACGAAACGCCGCGAATTATTTCGGAATCAAAATAAAGTTTAAAAGCACGTTCCACTTGCTCAGTGAGTAATGCAGTATTTGTTGAAAAAGCTCTTTTGCCACAAACGTAACAAAATAAATTGATATTTTCTGGACAATTTGCACTCATTTCGGTTTTATACTTTTATTACTTTGAGACGAGCAAAAGTCAGTGCATTCGTTTTTGCGTCTCATGTATATATATAAAATTAATTTTAGTATTGGTTCCTTATCAGTGTTCTAATTTATTTAAATTATATTTGAATTTAACAGTATTTTATTCAAAATGCCATCTAGATGTCAAACATAACATTGAACATTAGAAAATACTATAAAATGCATCATTGTACTACTAATTGTAACACTCATGTAATTGTTGTCAACTGTGTAATACGTATGTGTGAATGTTTATGTGTCATCGATCAACATGTATAAAAGCTGCTGCATTGATCGATTTAGAGGTGATTAGCCAGTGGACGGCAACGAGGTAAGACCTTCTATAAGTGCGTGAAAAATCTTTCTGCATTTAAAGAAGATTTTACCTAAGTAGCTTAAAGGGGTTTAACTATCGTTCAACACCTTTAACCAACTAGACTACCTAGGACAGCTGACGATAGGGACGGCAACGTGAGCTATCGCTCTGTGCCATAATACGGACTAACAGCGGGAGCGTGAGCTATCGTTCTGTTGCCCATTCCGACGCGAGCGTGAACTATCGTTCTGCTCAGTGACCACTCTCGCCGTGAGCGTGAGCTATCGCTCTGCTCAATCCACGCCGTGAGCGTGAGCTATTACTCTGCTCAAACCCTCGCCTTGAGCGTGAGCTATCGCTCTGCTCAATCCTCGCCGTGAGCTATCGCTCTGCTCAAACCCTCGCCGTGAGCGTGAGCTATCGCTCTGCTCAATCCTCGCCGTGAGCGTGAGCTATCGCTCTGCTCAAATCTCGCCGTGAGCGTGAGCTATCGCTCTGCTCAATCCTCGCCGTGAGCGTGAGCTATCGCTCTGCTCAAATCTTCGCAGTGAGCGTGAGCTATCGCACTGCTCAATCATCGCCGTGACCGTGAGCTATCATCCACTACAAAGTACTGCCGTTTACTACGGGACCGACTTCTGCTGGCTGTAAAAAAAATAAATATTCGTGTCGTGTCGTGTCAACTTGTTACGTGTTTAAGAACAATTAAATAATAAAGTTTATAACGTGTTATGAAAAAATATTAAATTGCACAGTGTTTTCTTCTCTTATCGAAATATAAATAGTTTGTAACGGATCCTGGGCACGCTGAGTATGCCCCAGCTTAAAAAGTGAAAACACGTCGTTACAACTTTTTCGTCACTTTAAAAAAATCATACTTTACGCGTTCGGAGACACTTGTTGAATGACAAAAATCGATCAATGAACACCTATAAAAACTACGTAAGTTTCAATATTTTACTGAGAGGTACTTATGAATTGGCGCATCTTTTAAGGGTGGCTATATACCTGATTCGTGTGCGTTTTAAATTTTTCGAAACGTTCTAAAACATGACCACTCATAAATGTGGGTGCAATTTGTGTAACAAAATCATGCAGGTAGCCAACGGAAAAAACCCAAATAATTAAAAAAGTGCACTTTCCTTTTTTCCTTTTAATTGTCCACGCACATATATGACCGTTTTTTAGTTTGTTACCGCTACCATAAAAATCAAATAACCTTTTGTTTATTACTTTTTTTTAATATTTTAGGCAAAAAATATTTTTTTCTTCATACATTTATTTTTACCGGCAAAACTGTTGAGTATATAGAAAAACGTTATATGAACAGATTAAAGGAATTGTAATTTTTAAAATTGTTTGAGCAAAATCGGACTAGTGGTTCTCGAGTTATGTCAAAAAAAAACCACCAAAGGTGACAATTTCCCCTATATGATAGTTACTTACTTCAAATCGATATATCTCGATTCCCAGGCGTGACCCAGCGAAACGCCGGGACACGTAGAACTTCTTTTTTACCGATATAACTTTCCCCGGTAGTTTGAACCCTTCCCGATCACTGACCCCTACCATTTGTCTCACAGTGTAATAAAACTCAATATAGAACGTGATTTTATTACTGGAGGAACACTGAACAAAACAAAGATTCACATTATCTGAAGATATTGGTTAAAAGTGAGTAAAGTAAACTGCATTTAACTTATATTTAAATAATTTTTAAAATATCATTGCAGAACGCACTTTAATCATTTAACAATGCAGTTAAAAATTATTTCATACTGGGAGAAAAGTTAAGCATACGATTTGTAAATTAAGTAAGAATACTGGGCAGATCTACACACTTTCCACGATTTTTCCAAGCACAAATTCGAGCCTGTAATCAGTGTTAAATACCGTTTTCCATAATCGTGTATTTTGTTTTCAAATTTTGATATGATAATGATATGACTTAGGGCTTCTCAACTGCTGGTATTTTGTATTTATATGAAGAATATTTTGTATTTATATTGAGTTGAGGGTTTTCCATAAGAAAAAGTTATAATAATCTGTGAGTTTTTCTGTAGGGAAAAATCGTTAGAATATAATAGCTTTTCATTAGTAAAAATTTTGTCCTTATGAAAAATTTGTCAGAAGTTCTTATAGAAAACACTTCCTTTGAACTTGAGGTATTTTCTAGTAAACTGACCTTCGCATCGGAGGTTTAGAGTTATTTTTTAGAAAAGAGTTCCCCGAATCTTAGGGTTTCTATACGAAAAGTTCTCCGAATCTGAGGACTTGTCTATAGGAAGAAGTCCTCAACATATAATGGGGTTTCTTTATGATAAAACTCTTTGGCTCCTGGTATTTTCTTTGGGAAGAGTTTCCCAGAAACTAAGGTTTTTTAAGGAAAATGTAGTTCTAATCTGATGATTGTTTCTGTATAAATTTTAAATTAATAGGACCTTTTTGTAAGGAAAGTCTTCTCATTCTGATAACATTTGCTTAAGGAAACCGCTCAGATTAATAGAATATTTTTCATATGGAAACCACTACAGATTCTGGGAATTGTTTCTAATAAGACCACGCGCGGCTCCAGCAATTAATATAAGGGGGAAAATCATACGCCACCGCAGACAAACACATGAGTTGGGCACTGAGGCGTTTGATTTTTCCCTTAGCTGGAGCCGCTCATGAATAAGACATGATTATTATTCGATGAAAAACAACGTAAAAGTTAGAGATTAAAAAACTGTATCTTGTAAGTTCCAATTATTTAATATTTTTAACAATATGAAAGACAATTGCACTGTTATTATTCACAATTGTTATGCAAATTTATATGGCTTTCTTTACCGACGAATTTATTTTATTACTTAATAAACGATTTATTTTTTAAAAATGCATTTTGTTTTATTTACGGCACCATAAAGTACAATATTTAATAAAAGCATTTTCATTGAATATATACTCATTAATAAGAGTGCTTCTAAATATCATAAATGTAGATTCATGCATTTAATATAGCACTTTTACACACAGTACATGTAAAATTAAACTAAATCTAAAAGTTCCTAACCATTTCGATACAATTAAAATCATACTTTTAGACAAATTGTCTATTATTTTTAAACACAATGTGTCGATATATTTTGATTTTAAACATTGTGCCTATAATTGCCCAATTTATAGTAGGTATCAAGTTACCTCCTTTTAATATAGTAGGTTTCAACAAAAATTTATAAGAGTGCAAATAGATCGTCAACATAATTAGTAATCCATTTTATTTGTACATTATTTCTTCTTAAATCTTCCGTAGCATGTTCCAAAAGAACAATATCGGCGATTGTGGGTGATAAAGGGTTCCCCATCGGCATTCCGTAGCTCTGATTGTATAGTGTTTCTCCATATACAAAATAATTATCATTGAAGAAACGGGTTAGAGGGAGAGGGTGAGATTTTGGGGTTAGTGTAAATACTTTACCTCGTAAATAATGCCTTCCAAATAAAAGTATATAGTTTCAATTAAACGTTATAATATATATTTGTTTATTGGAAGCTAGGGTTAAATTTTACTTTTGGCTAGGTTATGGTTAACTAACACTTTTTATGAAATATTAATTTTACAATTCAATATTTCTGAGGGTTTTCAATATGAAAATTTAACCTTTATATTTAAGCTAAACGTTAATATCAGAGAATTCACTGGTTATAATTTAAATAATCTTTAAGTTGTATGGACACTTTTAATGGCTGGATATGGTTAACAAACTTTAGCACTTACGATCGCACAAGAAGAGAAGAAAAAGGAGATGTTGAGTTACTGGTTGTAGTTCACGAACTGACTTTTAACCAAACGCAAAAGCCGACAGCTGTTGGGTGTGGTGTGTTTAGCTGCCGCTTTGCGTTTGGTTCGACACTCGAATACGTTGAGGCCAGGGTTGGATAGCCTTCATTGTTCACCGAAGTGAACATCCTCCCGGGCCCGACGAACCTGTGAACAAAAAATAAAAAAAAACAATTATTTTTATCTATTCGGCTGAGAGTAAAATGTATTGTATTATAAATACTTGAGTATGCTTAGGGGTAATATTAGTGGGAAATAGATCCCACGACCAACCACCCGAGGGACGAATCCTGGGCAATCAGCGATCCCTGTCGATGTGGATGGAATTCGATTTCAGTATTGAAGTGTATAGTTCTCCACCAATTTCTAGAGCTACTGGAGCATTCGAGTAAAATTCCGGATCTGCTAAGGAGATACGACAAAACTTTTCCTTAATCGAGGCATCGACGGGTTTCGGGTATAGATGCCTTGGAAGCTCTTTAACCACGGACATGCAAACCTCATAGCGAGCAGCTGGTGCTACGCTGGCCTCCAAGATGACCTTAGTATACACTTTGTCATCTAGCTTGAAGGGATTTAGTTCGCATTCCCGAACACACGAGACCGCTCTCTAGAGGTAGTAAGGCTTGGGTGGAGCAGTGCTCTAGCTAAACGGGTTCCGTCCCCTGAGACAATTTTAACTACAGCAGTAGGGACCAACGTTTTTGTCATCGATGATGGTAGGGCGGTGTTGACAATGGCCTTGGAGTTTCGTGGTGCTGGGGTTGGAGGAGTGCGTTCTCTTAAAGGCATTCTTGCCGGCTGTTGAGTAGAGAGGTCCTTGAGAATGCGCTTGGGACCGTGAAGCAGGGTGTGATACTTACCTCCACAGGTTTGGCAGCGTATTTTGCTGTTACACTTCCCTATCAAATGGTTTCGTGCCAAGCAATTCACGCAGTAGTGTAATTTCACTGCCGTTTGGTATTTATCTGCTAGGTTCATTCGGTCGAACTTTTTGCAGTTGATCAGACGATGATCCGCTTGACATATACCACAGCCAAAGTGTCGTTTGGATTGAACTCATCCAGATCGAGAGTTCGTAATTCTGCGACTCGATTGGTGGTTGTTGTTACGATTTGAATTGTGGCGATGGCCGGAATTTCGATCAGCTCGAGTGTGGGAGTGATTTCCTCTACGGTTTCCACGATTATCATTATTGGGGGCCATTTTCCTGCAGAAATATTTAAATTAGCACCTATTATGGAGGCTGAGTATAGGGTAAAGGGTAAGTAGAATATGTGAAAAGAAGATCACAATGTTACTAATGCAACATTTGAGATTGTATTCATCACTACCGAGAATTCGTGTCCATATTTCGACACTGCGAAATTATCTACTTCAGAATTTGGGTGGTGTGATCAACTTTTACATATTAAACTTGGGTAAGTAAAGTGAGTGTGTTATATGTAAATTCTATGGGTTAGTATACAAGTTGGGGTTAGTAGTTAGATAAGACGGTATCATCATTTGGTGGGTAAAATTACGACCTTGGTTATTGGCCGAGTTAAGCTTCCTGTGGCGGTGCGCAAGTATACGACTCTTGTGCGACCATCAGGATCAGGGTACACTTTGGTCACGCGTCCAAGTAACCATTCATTAGGGGGTAAATTGTCCTGTCTAATAACTACAATATCGTCAACTTCAAGTTGGCGTTGAGGGTTTTTCCACTTGTATCTCTTGTGCAGCTCTTTCAGGTATTCATCTTTGCACCTCCTGCAGAAGTAATGGTGTTGAATCCTAAGCTTTTGCCACCTATTCGCCAGAGTGATATTTCCGTCACTTAAGTCTGGTTCAGCTGGGGTTAATAGGGGTGAACCAATCAGAAAATGACCTGGGGTTAAAGGGTTAAGATCTTGCGGATTTTGGTTTGACGGGCTGAGTGGTCTAGAGTTGAGACATCCTTCAATTCGAGCAAGGAGAGTAGCTAATTCTTCGAATGTGTATTTTAGGGTATTAAGCTTTTTCAGGTGAGATTTGAAGCTTTTCACTCCGGCTTCCCACAAACCTCCCATGTGTGGAGCTCCTGGCGGAATAAAATGCCAGATCACGTTTTGGAAACTGCTCATTGATACAACAGATTCTTTCAATAATCTCATAAATTCCTGCCGCTCTTTCTTCAATAGTTGATTTGCGCCAACGAAGTTTATTCCATTATCGGAGTAAATAGCGGCAGGGCATCCCCGCCTCGAAAAAATCGTGAAAATGCTGCCATTAAGGCTTGGGTAGAAAGATCTGAAGTTGGCTCAAGGTGGATGGCTTTAGTTGCAAAGCATACAAAAACACATACGTATCCCTTAGTTATCTTACACGTCCGGCCTGAGTAAACCTTTACATCAAATGGTCCCACAAAATATATTCCAACGTTATAAAAGGGTCGGGTTAATTGGGTGCGTTCTGGGGGTAAAGCCGCCATAAATTGACTTGCCTAACGCTTCTTATATCGAGTGCAGGGTGAGCATTTGTTAATAACAAAGCTGATAAGATTCTGAAGCTTCGGAATCCAGTATCCTGAACGAATTACTCTCAACATGACCTGATTTCCCCCATGTAAAGTTATCAAGTGAACGTGTAGGGTTAATAATTTTGCAAAGCAACTTACGTACGGTAACAAAATCGGGTGTCGTTCATCATAAGATAAGATATTGGAGCTTGCTAGACGACCATTCGCACGCATAATATTCTTTGAGTCCAAATATGGCGTTAGGGTAAGTAATTGGCTCTTTTTGGGTATATTGGTTTTCTTCATTAAACAATTATACTCTTCCTTAAAATATTGAGTCTGGCACAATATCACAAGTCTATCTTTGGTTGAATTTATATCTTCAGATTCGAGTAAAATGCTGGGCTGCGTCAACAAGATCGTGATTCTTTCGGCTGATAAAGTAATTCTACTTATATCCAGTGTTACCATTTCATGGCGACTTACTCTTCTGCGGGTAGTTGTTATTCGATCCAAGAAACGATAGACATATGACATGACTCGAAGAGCTTTCGACCATTTTGAAAATCTACAAAGAATTTCTGGGTTTTTTGTGACTGTAGGGTTAATATTCACAGAATTAGCAAAAGCTTGAATGGGTTTCGCTTCAGCTTGAGTTATAAAAGTGTTTGAGTTTGTGTTGTTATTGGCCATTTTGATGCGGATTCTTTCAGCCAGAATGGGCCATTCCACCAAAGAGAATCGTCCTTTAGCTCATCCGCATTACATCCTCGGCTCGCGACGTCAGCAGGGTTATCGTGGGATACGACATGGTTCCAATTTTCCACGCCGACCGTTTCCATAATGGTTGCATCTCGATTTGCAACAAATGTGTTCCAGGAGTTTGGATGCTTCTTTAACCAAGCCAGGACTATGGATGAATCAGTCCAGAAATAGGTCTGATGTTAAGGTAAATCTAGCTGACCAAGTTAATTGTGTACCATATTAGCCAACAACACCGCACCACAAAGTTCTAACCTGGGTAATGAAAGAATTTTGATGGGTGCATCTCTCGTTTTAGCGAAGAGTAGGGTTACGGAATTAGAAATACTCGTGCATATAGCACTGCCGAGTAGGCTTTCTCAGAAGCATCTGAAAAGCCATGAAACTCAATTTTTACTGAAGGGGTGTATTGAATTCATCTTGGAATTCTAATCTGATCAATATTATCATAATATTGTAGAAACTTTTGCATTTAATGAGCGTTAAGGGTTTAAGACATTCATCCCAAGCTGTATTATCCTGCCATATTTGCTGCATTATAATCTTAGCAGAAATAATAATTGGCGCTAGCCAACCAGCTGGGTCAAAAAGTCGCGCAATGTCCGACAGGACTTTTCGCTTTGTGTAAGTAGATTTTTCCTCGATGGTAGGTATATTGAAAAAGAATATATCTTCTTTCGCATTCCAACTAATGCCGAGGGTTTTGGCATTATTCGATTCTGGAAGGGTAAGCAGATCGACATCGAGTAAATGTTCTTTGGGTAGGGTATTTAAAAATTCAGCGTTGTTCGAAATCCACTTTCTCAGTGGGAAGATTCTAATACTGCAATTGTCTCTTTCTGAGCAAATTTAGCTTCCTTCAGGGTATGAGCGCCGGCTAACACATCGTCAACGTACATATGATTTCTCAAAATCTGAGATACGAATGGGTGGGTATTTTGAACTTCATTTGCCAGTTCCAAGAGAGTACGAATTGCTAGGTAGTGCGCAATTGACTCCGAATGTGACCGTATGAAGTTCATAGTCTTTTATGGGTTCGTTGATACTTTTTCGAAACAATATTCGCTGAAAGGGTGTGTGGGTAGTATCCAATAAAATTTTCCGGTACATTTTTGTAATGTCGGCGTTAAAAACAATCTGATAAAATCGCCATTTTAAAATTACTACAACTAAATCCTGTTGTAGTGTAGGACCGGTGTATAGGGTATCGTTCAAACTATTGCCATTCGATGTTCTGCTTGACGCATTAAAATCAACCCGGACATTTGTGTAACTCGGTCAGGTTTTACGATTGCGTGATGGGGTAAATAATAATGACAATTTGGCGAAATTTCTGGGTTATAGGGTATGGGTTTCATCTGACCTAGGTCAATATATTCCTGAAGCACGTTATCGTATTCATTTTTAAGTTCGGGTTTCTTCAATAAATTTTTCTCATTTCTAAGATATTGAGCCATAGCAATATGGCGTGAGTTCCCTAACTCAATTTGTGGGGTTCGGAAGGGTAGCTTGACCTGATATCTGCCATTGAGTAAACGAATAGTTGTCTTCGAATAATACTCCTCACAACAGGAATCTTCAATAGACTTGATGGGTTTTCTAACAATTTCTTCAATCTCCTAGAACTTGGTAATACACTCGTCAAGTGTAACCGTGCTGAAGTGTGACACTATGGGTTGGGGTTTTTTCAAATCATCTAGCGGTCCTGTTAATATCCAGCCAAAGTGGGACTCTTGAGCAAGAAGTGTCTTAACGTCTTTGCTGGCAGTTTTTCTCATGATTTGTGGGTAATAATCGCCGCCAATTAATACATCAACTGGCCGACTTTCGAAAAACCTTTCATCGGCAAGTTGAATATTATTCAACTCCTTTCAAATAACTGGGTTCAAAATCCGAGTGGGTATATTTTTCGCAATGACTTTTAAAACTATTGCTTGAAGCGTCAGCCTGAAATCGTCACATCTGTCCGACCGTAATGTTATGTCACACATTTTATCGGGATTTGCGGAATGACTTTCATTTACTCATTCTTTCTGAGGGTATCTGAGACAAAAGTGTGGTCTGACCAAGGACCATTGAGTATGAGGATCTGCAAAGACGGCTTGCAGTGGGTGAAAAAATAAAATCGAGATTAGATGGCATTTTAATATGGTGACCGTTTTTTGGGTTGGCATAAAAAAGCAGACCAAAAATGTGCAATAGCCATGGTAACTCAAAAAACAGGTATATTTTTTAACAACATTTTTTGAAGTTATGTTTAAAAACAGTTGTGATTTTATTAAAAAAAGAAAACATTTTTGTTGTTGTCAGGAATAATTTGAAAATCTAAAATAAAATAAAGGAAAAAATAATTTTTCCTTTTTGATGAAGATTTTGTTAAGAGAAAAACAAATTTTATTGAAATTTAATTTTTTATACTACAATAAAGTGTAATAAAAATATTTGGTATTACAAGGAAATTATTATTTTTATAATAAAAATATTCGTATTTAAAATTGTTAAAATATTAATAAACATTTTATAAAATTGAATGGGGGAATATTTAGTTGATCTCTTATTTTTAAGAAAATGAATGTTCTTTTAGTTTGACTCTAGATCATAAATTAATATCACTTTCTGTTTTCTAAATATATTTTTAAATCAAAGAATGATGATACAATTTTTACAAGTAAATCACAAAGAATAAAAATATATTTGAAAGAATTTGATAAGACCAGCAATACAGAATACGTATTTTCGGCTTTCGCTACAAAGCCATCATCAGTGTATTTCGCTTTGAGTGGTTAATATTTTAATGATTGTCTACTTACGTGACCGCTGAAAGAAAACCGAATTTCTATGTATTGCTGGTGTTATCGAATTCTTTCAAATATATTTTTATTTTTTGTAATTTACTTTCTTTGATTTGAAAATAATTTAAAAACCAGAAAGTGATATTAATTTATGATCTAGAGTCAAACTAAAAGAACATTCATTTACTATTTTATAAAATTATTATAAAGTTTTTTTTTTTAATTTGATTATTTTAAATAATAATAATAAAATAAATAATATTATTTTATATAATTTTTTGATCAGCAATTTTTTGTTTTATTTAATTCTTTTGTCAAAATTTCTTTTCTAAAAATAAAGAACTTTTGAAAAAGCGACTTATCATATGGCAATATAATAATTCTTAAGGTGCTTTCACAATGGTAGAGTGACTCTACTCTGCGGCTCAGATTAAAATGTTAACTGTTCAAAATGCAGAGTAGAGTTACTTCAAATAGTTATGACACATCAATACTTACATTTTATTTTCGCATAGTCTATGCCACTACCGCAATTTATTTTCGTATTTAATTTTTTTCTTATTACTTTTATATTGTTTATTAAAAAAATTTCGTTTTATTTTTTGCATTTTAAAAAAATTGTTTTTAATTTTTTGACAATTAAGGATGTGAACAAATTAGTGATGTGTTTTTTTAGGTATATTTGTCATGTTAAACAGTTAACAGAGCAATGTTAACTCTGGAGTGAAGCAAATCTATACTCCAGTGTCAAACAAGTTTTACTATGGAGTGGAATAAAAAGAGATAGTAAAATACAAATATATATTAATACGAAAGAGAAAGTAACTAAATTTGCTACAGATTGGAGTACTCCATCATTATAAATGCACCTTTACGGAAAGGAAAAATTTTTTTTCTTTAATTCTTCTGTAAAATTCTTTAGAAAAAATATTACATTTTATGTTGTTTCTTTCTTGTAAATTTATTTTTATCATATAAAATAAATTTTAGATTTCAATGAAAAACTTTATATATGTTGTACGAAAAAGAAAATTTTTAATAATATTTCATAACAAAAAAGAAAGTCAATAGAACAAAAAGATACTAAATTAATAATAAAAATCGTGTTTGCGGGTCATTTCGGCAAAACAACCTTCCGCACCAAATGCAATTTCTAAAAATAATTTTTGCTCTGGGATTTTGTTTAATTTACATAACCAATTATTACAAAAATTATTGTAAACGACAAAAATTGTATCCAAAAGTCCCTCCAAAAAGGTTTCGTAATTTTTACAGTAAATAGCTTTTAATTAGTATCGTTTGAGTCTCAATTGTTTAAAACTTCGGAGAAATATTTTAGTTAAACTAAAACTCTATAGACCAAATTCCAACCCTTTTGGTGCGGGAACTTTTTTGACAGCAGCGAAAAAGTAAGATTGCATTTCTTAATATTTTTTATGGCCTTTTTGGCTAAAATTTGATATTTGCAAAAAAAATCATAACCCTTATATACATATATATTTTTGTTTTTTTTTTTCATCATTTAAATAGTAAATAATAACACTGTGAGACAAATGGTAGGGGTCAGTGATCGGGAAGGGTTCAAACTACCGGGGAAAGTTATATCGGTAAAAAAGAAGTTATACGTGTCCCGGCGTTTCGCTGGGTCACGTCTAGGAATCGAGATATATCAATTTGACCTTTGGTGGTCTTTTTTTTGACATAACTCGAGAACCACTAGTCCAATTTTGCTCAAACAATTTGAAAAAAATTAAAAATTACAATTCCTGTAACCTATTCATATAACGTTTTTCTATATACTCAATAGTTTTGCCGGTATAAATAAATGAAGAAAAAAATATTTTTTGCCTAAAATATTAAAAAAAAGTAATAAACAAAAGGTTATTTGATTTTTATGGTAGCGGTAACAAACAATTATTTTTACCGGCAAAACTGTTGAGTATATAGAAAAACGTTATATGAACAGATTAAAGGAATTGTAATTTTTATTTTATTTAAAATTTTTGAGCAAAATCGGACTAGTGGTTCTCGAGTTATGTCAAAAAAAAGATATATCTCGATTCCTAGACGTGACCCAGGGAAACGCCGGGACACGTATAACTTGTTTTTGACCGATATAACATTTCCCATTGGTTTCATCCCATCCCGATTTTGACTGTCGCATAGTGTAATAAATTCTTCAAGTTGGAAAATACAGATAAATTTTCATTTTTTAATAATAATAAATATTTTTAAATTTTTGGATTTTTCGGGCATGTGACCACACATTTTCAAGTAACCTTTCCGTGCTGAGTCCGAATTTGGTTTCCAAATTTTTCCAACACATCTAATTTTTGAGCAAATTGAGGTCAAAGTTAATAAAAACCTTTTATTTTTTGCTATTTTTGAGTTGTTTTTACACACTTTTATCTCGAGTTAATGATGACACAAATTTTGCAATCATCACGGTAAGTTTAGTCGAAAACGAATAGTTGCACTATATTTCCATTATCGATTTTAAATAATGCTGTTTTTTAATTTTTCCGTCCGTCCGTCTGTCTCTCCATGTAATCTTGTGCGCACGCTACAGGTCACAAATATTAAGATATTTTGATGAAATTTGGTAGACCGACTTATATCGACCAGTCTTTGGTTTAAATTGGTCTATGTTTGGACTAAGTGCCCATATATATTTCCCTAAAAATTGAAGGAAACAATTGAATGGCACATCCACGGTTTGTGTATTATTGATTTTAAGCAGGCTTAATCTTCTCTCTTGTGTTTCATTCAGAGCTTCAAAAAGATAATTCTTTTTTGAATCAATTCGAATCAAAATTTATTCATTTTATGGATCAGTGAATATTTTGAAATAATTTTAAATCAATTATTTGATATTGAACAAAGTGAGATAATGATTTGGTCTAATTTATATTGATTCGATTTTGATTCGATTGAATAACTTGTTTTAAGAGATAACTCGCGAAGTATAAATCAGATCAGAGCTTAGAAGAATTGATTCAAAATAATTATTTTAAAAGATGTTAAAAAAAGCTATGTTATTAATTCGCGAATCAAAAAATATAAAGATAATTCGCACGAATTATTTTTCCATTTTTTTTTTAATTTGCGAAAACATATTATTGAATAAAATTAATCGCAAAACAAAAAAATTTTTAAATCCTGAATAAAAACAAAAAATTATAATTCGCGTGAATCAAAAAATTAACGTAATCAAAAATAATTTTTATTTTTATTCCTTTTTTAGGAAATTTAGAAAGTAAATTTGGACAAATTTGACAATTCCCATCACCAATACTGGGAAATCGTAGACACAAAAGTGAACAAATATTTATTGGACTATTATTTATTATACATAGCCAAAAAAGTGCCCAAACTATACAGTATATTAATCACAAATGTCTTCAAAGTATTCGCAAGGCCTAGGAGGAGTTTGAGGACAGTCCCCAAACTAACCAAATGTCTCCATAGTAAACTTTAGATCGAAAAAATGTCCCCGTAGCATGCGCTATGTATACATATATTTTATATATATACAGTAAAACTCGCTTAAGACGAACTCCGGGGGACTAGATTAATTAGTTCGTTGTAAGCGAGGTTCGTATTAACCGGGGATAACTTATTTAAAATATTCTAATTATCGACAAAATATTAAAATTTCCTTGAAACAACTTTAAAAATTTTACAATTTTTTATTTGGTTTCCCAAATATATATTGTTTGCAATATATTTAAGAAAAAATGTCTTTGTATTCGGTTTAAAAATTGTCAGAAAACAAAAAATATATATAAAAAATTGTCGAATTTTGTAAAGTTCATATTAAAAGTGGATAATTGTATAGAAATTTGTCCGTGGGACCATCACAAACAGTTCGTTTTAACCGAGTGTTCGTCTTAAGCGAGTTCGTAGTAACCGATGTTTTTTATATTGAAATTGCTGCCAAAACTTCGGGACTTCTAAATTAGTTCGTGTTAACCGAGAATATTTTTTCGCGACACTGCACTTTTGCACACTGCACTGCACCTTTACCCTTTCAAAAGTGCAGTGGTGGTGTGCAGAAGTGCAGTGGAATTTTCTACTAATAAAATATAAATTTTTTAGAAAAATTGTATTTAAGTGAAGATTTTATACATAAGACTTAAGACACAAACTTGATAGTTTGATAATTGTGTTTTTGATACAAAATTCGTTTTCTCCTAATACAAGGATCGTTTTCTCTGATGTGTGTGCGTGTACAAGTATTGTTATACAATTGTTCCCTGCAAACTTCTGGAAGATATCTTCCAAGAAGATAATAAAGTGATATCTTCTATTTTTATTTGAGTGAAAATAATCAAGTAGTATTTTGAAATTGTCTTCCTTTTATCATTTGGAAGATATTTTGTAGATATTTGGAAAAATTATAATAAGAAAATATTTGGTTTCAATGAAATTTGTAAAGAATTTTCACAGATTCATTCTTTTATATTTTTTAGCCAGCTTAAGATCATGTGCTTTTTCTGATGCTTTTGCTTTTGATTTTAGAGCACGTTCAGCACGTTTCAGCGAATAAAAAATATTAAAAAAAAACTAAGTCCACGTAAGATTACAAAATGATGAAAACTGTAATTTTGAAAGTGGTATGAGTCCACTCACCATTGAAAAAATAGCTATTTTCGCAACATATATTAAAAATTCTTTGTGATATAAAAAACTTAACTATATGTTATTAAAAATACGTGTAAAATTTCTTGAACAGAATCACCCATATTTTTAAACACATTAAAACGCAAACCCTTTTATATCTCATTGGATTCACACCACTTTCAAAATAAACCGTTCATATGAATTTGAAAAAGTAGATTTTAAGAAAACAAACTATGTATATTATTAATAAAAAGTAATAAAACAATTCTCTCATAAAAAATTATCTCAAAAATTTTAAAAAACAAAATAAACAAAAACTTGTTATTTTTTTAAACTTGTTATTTTTTTAAATAAATGTTCTGTTCTTTTGTTCTATTGACTTTCTTTTTTGTTATGAAATATTATTAAAAATTTTCTTTTTCGTACAACATGTATAAAGTTTTTCATTGAAATCTAAAATTTATTTTATATGATAAAAATAAATTTACAAAAAAGAAACAACATAAAATGTAATATTTTTTACAAAGAATTTTACAGAAGAATTAAAGAAAAGAAATTTTTTTCCTTTCCGTAAGAATTATTATATTGCCACATGATAAGTTGCTTTTTCAAAAGTTCTTTATTTTTAGAAAAGAAGTTTTGACAAAACAATTAAATAAAACAAAAAATTGCTGATCAAAAAATTATATTAAATAATATTATTTATTTTATTATTATTTAAAAACAAGAAATTTTTATAATAATTTTATAAAGTGTTTATTATTATTTTAACAATTTTAAATACGAATATTTTTATTATAAAAATAATAATTTCCCTGTAATACCAAATATTTTTTATTACACTTTATTGTAGTATAAAAAATTAAATTTCAATAAAATTTGTTTTTCTCTTAACAAAATCTTCATAAAAAAGGAAAAATTATTTTTTCCTTTATTTTATTTTAGATTTTCAAATTATTCCTGACAAGAACAAAAATGTTTTCTTTTTTCTAATAAAATCACAACTGTTTTTAAACATAACTTCAAAAAATGTTGTTAAAAAATATACCTGTTTTTTGAGTTAGAAAATTTATTTCTCTTTACTATTTTGATAATTACAAAAATACAGTCACATTATTCAATAATTCATGTGAAAACAATATTATTACGAATAAAAAATATTAATATTGAATAGGTACAAATTAAATAAGAAACAAATTGTGAAAAAATTAAAATTTTATTAAATTTTGTAGCTTTAAAAAATTTTATAAAAAATAATTTAGTATAAAAAACTTTATCCATTTCATATTTTTCATATTTCATACTTCACAATTTCTTTAGCTCTTTATGTATGTTTTTTAAATTTATTTTTCATATTTCTTTGCATTTGTTGATTTTTGATAATCAACACAAACTTTAAACCATTTGCATCCAGCAAATGAAATGTCGCAACATAGCAGTTTTTGTTTTATTAATTTTTCAATTTATCCCACAATCAATTTTATAAAAAAAAAGTTCTTTTCTCCTCTATCGAGATTTGAACACAAACACCCCTTCACAGTAATATACAATACATACACATAAACTAAGTATAATCAATAATGTCTAAAAATAACTTTTCACCACACATACTGATTGTGCCATTTTACAATTTCTTAAAAAAATTCAAATTCACCAGCACAAATGGCATATTGCCATAGCTATTGCACATTTTTGGTCTGCTTTTTTATGCCAACCCAAAAAACGGTCACCATATTAAAATGCCATCTAATCTCGATTTTATTTTTTCACGCACTGCAAGCCGTCTTTGCACATCCTCATACTCAATGGTCCTTGCTCATACTCAATGGTCCTTGGCCAGGGTTGGATAGCCTTCATTGTTGACCGAAGTGAACAATTATCATTGAGGCAAAACTGTAAAATTTTTTAAAATTGAGTTCTGGATATTTCTGTGTGCTCTTTTATTGAATTCCAATTAGCCATTATGTTGTTGATAGCTAAATGGATGGGTATATTTGTAAACAGGGATACTACATCCAATGATATTAAAATTTCGGCCTTCTCTAATATGACAATGTTCAACTTTTCTTTAAGTTCCAAGGAATTTTTGATGTTAAATTTATCGATATGATGTTCTTTAAAATTGTACCTACACCCTCAGAAAAATTCGTTTGGAATTAGGTTGTTGCAACCTCAATTCGGTTATCTCAACTTCAATTCGGTCGTCTCAACCTCAATTCGGTTGTCACAACCTCAATTATGTTGTCACAACCGAATTCGGTTGCCGCAACTTCAATTCGGTCGCGTTTACGGATTTAATGGGAATGTAGCAACCGAATTAAAATGAAAAGGGTTGTGGCAACCGAATTGTAATTTATGGGGTTGCAGCAACTGAATTCGGTTGTATCAGACGAATTAATTTTTTAATTTGTATTTTTATTAAACTTCAAAAACAAAAAAATTAAAACAAATTTCATTATATTTCAACTAAATTGAGAAAAAAAGGAAAATATCATGTTTTAATATTATAATTTTGCAAAAAAAAAAAAAGGTTTGTTTATTATGACATCAAAAACCATTGGTAGATTTCTAAAAACCTCTGTTTTTTAGCAAAAAATACAAAATTTAAGTTCACCAGATTATAGGAATGAATGCTGCAATATACACGATACTTCCAATAAAAAATATAAGGATGAGATAGTAAGTTTTCATGTATACAATGTGCAGATAAAAACATTAACGGAAAGTTATTTTTAAGGGAGATTTAAGGAGCAGCTTTTGGTGTTAAAGCAGCTGGTATTGCTCGATCTATTAGACTCTTTGGAATTTTATTGATTGTGTTTGCTACCCAACTTTAGTATTACTGGCGGTACATATACTAAATCATGTGTAAGAGCACCAACCCTTTTCAAATGGTTTGGGATCTAAAAGGTATGCAATACTTTTTGTAGCAAAACTAAACCTATTTTTATGTTTAATTTTTTATTATATTTTCCCTAATGGAGTCCATGATATAAAGGTGATATCAGCACCTTTTCGCGAGCGGTTTTTGGTCAGCTAGCTTTCAAGATGTTAACGGTGATGTAGTGATAATTTTATAAATATCTTGCTAAATACAAAAATCGTATTCTCAATACATACATAGGAGAAAGGTTTTTATTAATTTTTAAGTAGTTTTCGAATAACCACAAAGCATATTTCGCGTTCCGTCATTATTTTGCAAATTTTTAAGTGCGGTTTTTTTAAATTTATAATCTAGGGACTATAGGAACCTATTTCATATAACAGAGTTTGGTGGATAGTTGCAAAAAAAAAAAAAAAGAAAAAAATTGGGAAAAAAAATTTATAAAAGAAAATTTTTCCTTCAATATATTCGTTTGCCGAATATTAATAGCTGATTAGGTCTTTTAATCCATTTTCTGCTCCACAAAGCCTTTTTTCGCGTTCCGTTATTATTTTGCAAATTTTTAAGTGTGGTTTTTTTTTAACTTATAAACTAGGGACTGTAATACCCATTTCATACAACAAAATTTGGTGGTTAGTTGCAAAAAAGTAAATCGCGAATAAAAAATTTGCAAAAAGGAAAATTTTTGCATCGGTATATTTGTTTTCTGAATGTACATCACTGATTAAGTTTTTAAATTAATTTTTATACCATAAAGCCTTTTTTCGCGTTCTGCCATTATTTTGACAATTTTGAAGTGTGAGTTTTCCATAATCTTTTATGGATCATTTCCAAATCCATTATTTTGCAAAAAAAAAAAATTGCGAAAAAAAATTTGCAAAAATAAAAATTTTTACATCATTATATTTATTTGCAGAATGTTAGTCGCTGCTTAAGTTTTTTAATTAATCTTTTCTACCATAAAGATTTCCGCGTTCCGCTATTATTCTGCAATTTTTTATGTGCGTTTTTTTTTTAATTTATAGTCTAGGGGCAATAATGCCCATTTCATAAAACAAAGTTTTATAAGTCTTTTCATTCATTTTTTGACACTCAAAGCTTTTTTCGCATTCCGCCATTATTTTGCAATTTCTTATGTGCAGTTTTTTTTTTAAATTCATAATCTAGGGAGTATAATACCCATGTCTTATATCAAAGTGCGATGTTTAGTGTGCAAGAAATTTGGTAAAATTTTTTTTTCCAGAACGAAAAGTTTTGCATCATTACAATCAAAAATTATGTCGGTAGGATCGACTGAAAATAGTAGTTAAAACAAAGGTATATGCAATTAAAAAGGATACAAGGGTATTAACCTTTAAAATAACGCATAGATGATAACCGAAATGATGCGGTTATCGGTATTTCTTGCAAACTACTATGTTTTTACAGATCAAACTTCTGGTACTATAAAAGTATATTTTAATAAAAAAAAACTATTTTTGCTTTCGATTACAAAACAATGTGTAATTACTTCAGTATATTTTAAATTTGAAATAAAAACTCCAAACAGTTCACCAGTTATTAAGCTTTTATGCATTATGCTTCTATGCACAACTAACAAAAACAACTGTTTTCTGTAAAATTACTGTTTTGGTAGTTGTTTGTTATGATATTAAAAATAACTGCTTTAAACAACCGTTACGAAATTACAGTACTTTTCGTTAGTTATTTTCTTAAATAAATGTCATAACTATTGACTTGAATTTTTATATAGAAAAACAACTGTAATTACATTTAAAACAACATCTACCGATTAATACACAAACAACTATCATATAGTAACTATCAAACTTTTTTGAGTGTATGCATTGGAAAAGTAGTACTTCTTTGGGTAAAGAAAAAATAAACTCTTCTTTTGAAAGGTAGTGTACTTTTATTACTAAAAGAGGTATAATTTTCGTAAAAGAGCTTTTGGTGGCAGCATATTTTCTATCTGTGGATAAAAATGTATATATATTTTAAGTGTTAGAGAAACCCGATTAAAAAGATCAAGTAACAAAAAACACCGGATTTCTCTAATATGTGATATATAATTTATTTTTACTAGCAAATGCTGTAAAATTGCTTATACTCGTATTACATATTTTATTTATAAATAAATGTTTTCTTCTACTGAACGGCAGAAAAAAGGCTTTGGATTCAGTGAACGTAATTTTTATTATGTAGGTTTGAGGTTAAGAAGAAGAATAAATATTTTTTCAAAGTTATAGACACATTCTTAATTTGCAAATTAGACTAGATCTAGTTTCTGCCTTTTTTAATGGACAGGCTTCATCAGTGATTTTCCATTAAATTATATTATTGTTTATATTTTATTGTCAGACTGTCTCTATATGATAATTTACTCTCAGAAGTGATCACACAGATATACAAACAGGGATGATAAATGGGATTTTTAAAATAGTACTAATCAGATTAAAAAATAGTACTTTTTCGACCTCTATTGTATCAAAATTTTTTTCATTTAATTTTTTTTAACTTTATAAATTAACAAATAAAAAAAACTCATAAAAAATAAAGAATTCTGTATATCTAACTCATACAGCAATAGAAAAACGTAAAAATTTTAGTAAAACTATTAAAAATTAGTTCAAAATTACGTTGCATAAAAAAACTCTATCAGATTATTTTGTAAAATATTAGTAAATTAAGAAGAGCAAAAACCAAACTGTTAAATACATATACAAAATTTTAGTTATATTTGAATAAATTTTAGTTAACAGAAAAAAACAACTTAACCTGCTAAAATTAGTAATATATGATAATTAGTAGACTAAAAATCAGGAAGAATTTAAAATCTAGAAAGCTTTTTTCTATTTTTTTTTTAATACGAATAAAAACCTAGTTTTCTTAAATCAGCAGTTTACTATTTTTAGCAACCATTTCCGTTGATTTTAGCGGGATAGGCTGCTATTTTCATTCAACTAAATTTAATTTAAAAGTAACAAAAATTTTGTAGATATAACAGTTTATTTTTGCTATTTATACCCTACACCACTATGTGGTCAGGGTATTATAAGTTTGTGCTGATGTTTGTAACAACAAAAAATATTGGTCCTAGACCCACCTTATAGAATACCGATCGGCTCAGAATTTTTTTTTATTTCGATTTAACGATGTCCGTCTGTCCGTCCGTCTGACTGTCTGTCCATGCATTCTTGTGCGCACTCTACAGGTAGGAAATATTAAGATATTTTGATGAAACTTGGTACACCGACTTATGTCGGCCCAAGGACGAAGCCTTGGTTAAAATCGGTCCATGTTTAGACCTAGTGCCCATATAAGGGTCCGCCCAAAATTATATTGTTTATACGCTGCAGGTCGCAAATATTAAGACATTTTGATGAAATTTGGCACACCGACCTATATCAGCCCAAAGACGAAGCCTATTGATTTTGGTTAACACCGGTCCATGTTTAGACCTAGTGCCCATATAAGGGTCCCCCTAAAATTGGCTTGGTTACAAACTGCAGGTCGCAAATATTAAGATATTTTAATGAAATTTGATTCGCTGACTCACATTATAGAAAATTTTGACACAAGTCCCAATTTAACCCATTCGAATTTCGGATCCAAATATTAGTTGGCTTTTAATCAGACTGGTGTAGGGTATTGTATAGTCGGCATGCCTGAATTTAACCTTTTTACTCGCTCTTATTAAAATAGAATTAAAGAGCACAAAAAAGGTCTCCCAGGACATGCAAGATTTCAAACGTATATGGACCACCTGCTCTAAAAAGGTGACAGAAACTATCATAAAAGCCTTAATGGGAGCGTTTCCGGAAAAAGTGCATAACTTTGTTCGTAGTGGTTAGAATTCAATGTGTTTTTTTTTGTTTGATTTTGTATTAAATTTCATTTAATAAAAATTTGATTTGAAGTCTTAAAATTCAGTGGTTTGTTTTTTATTTAACTTTATGTGTGTTAACATTTTTATGATCTCACTCCTTACATAATTTAAATTACAAAGGGAGAATAATAAAATAGTAATGGATCTTTATAAAAACGGATATTCAACGAAATTTGAGAAGATACAACTAACCTCAAATGCAACCACAGCCCCACGATTATACGGACTACCGAAAATACACAAACCTGATGTACCACTACGCCCTATTTCTTCATCTGTTGAGGTTCCATGCTATAATTTATCCAAATATATACACCCAGCTAAAAAATTTGTTGTCCCAACCGAATTAGGCAGCCTTATTTTAGAGGTTGTCGCAACCGAATTCGGTTGTAGCATCCGAATTTCGGGGTTGAGACAACCGAATTCGGTTAGAGAACGGGGTTGCCTCAACCAATATTTTATATTCATTTAGCTAAAACCTTATAATGTTTTTTGCAATAAAATACGCACTTCTTTAATTTTAATACATATATTATTAAATACTGTTCAGAAATATACATTAATATTTAAAGTCATATTAATAGTTTACTCAAATAGAGCAATTCCATATGAAAACGATCAAAATTGGCAAATTTTTGGACGACCCCTCTCCGATTTTAAAATAAATAGTCTCAAATGATTGCCCAGCAAAAAATAATGTACCTACATATTTTTTTTTTTTTTTATAGTGACTGGTTTAGTGGTGGTGTACACCACTGTCATGTGACAAAATTGAAGAATTCTTCATAAGGGACCTCATTGAAAGTTGTTTTAAAAAAAACTACTAAAGCGATCGCAACGAGTGATAGCTCGTTGGAAAGGTATTGAATCAGGCTTTAATTGAAAAATAAAATTTTCCTAATTTTTCTCAGAAATTTACCTTTTTTCCCATAAAAATTAAATTTTCCCATGAAAATTAAATTTTCCGATTTTCCACAGAAGCTCCTAAATTTTCCGGCTAATTTTTTTTTTTTTGGATTCCTCATAATTTTTGCTTTAAGAATCAGCAATAAAAAATGGGCCCCGACTCCTTGTTTGGACAGGAGAGGAGCATTTAAGAGACCACCTTGTTCTCATTGTTTTTATATTTTTTATAATTGAAATATTTGTAATTATTTAACATTGTTTTATTTTATTATTAAAAATACATTTTAAAAATTATTTTACAGTTAAAAATACATTTATGAAGAAACTGAATGCGTTCCGTGCCTGTCTAATGCCAGCACGCATTCTTTTGGTCGTAGGATGGCAAACTTACAAAATCCCACTTTTTCTGCTGGGTATTTCTCTTTGAACTGATGGTATGCTTCGGATAGATTACATAATAATAATCTGCGCTGCTTGTGTACTTTTTCTCCATCTTCACGTGTGATAACATAGTCACGTGTACCTGGGCAGGCGCGGCTGTTGTCATCATTGCAGTAAAAATCTTGAATCAATTTCACCGTTGCTTCGCTGAGGGTCCTTGAGCCAAATTTCTTGGTGGGAGTCGCCAATATGCCCTTCTGTCGAACTAATTCTTTGCTTCTTCTCGCGATGTAAAAAGATGTTTGAAACTGTTCAGAAATCTTGCGTATAGACCATGATTGAGGCAGCACAGATAAAATGAGATATTTCTCCGAAAAAGTGGTCGCTAAATTGAATTTTCTTTTCAACTGCTGAATCATTTGTTTGCCGTCATCAACGTCATCTGCTTGACTGCATTCGTTATCAGAGCCTTCATCAAATATTGTCGCGATTGCACTCATAACCTTGCCTTTTTTCTCTTTCCTGTATTTTTCACTTCGCAACTTTCTTTTTGTAATAGGCGATTCACCTAAAGTGGTAATAGCCTCATTCAAAGGACTCAAAGACATATTGACCAAACATTTTGTTCAATTGTCATTTCACTCTCGGATTGTGTTTGCATTTGTTTCAATGCATTTGCTTGTTGAGACAAATCGATTTTACACTTTTATTTAATTCATTCATGTATCGCTTCGAAACACCAGCTAATTTTAATACTTTTATCTTTTTCGCACGATGTCCACTCTTGTTAAACGGATTGCAGCAAAATTTATTCATTTTACTATAAATTGTCTTTACAGCTTCACTCTTTACTTTACAAAAAAACACTTTAACACTTTCACGTTTAGTATTCAACTAAAATTTGACTCAGAGTGTGTGAAGTATTTATATTTATTTTTTGGTAAAAAATAGGTAAAAAAAATAAGCGATATTTGCTTTTCTTTAATAAGAAAATTTGCGTGAACTACTGGTCATAAAATGTTTTTTAAAGAGGGACTTAATTGGTTACTGCCAATAAGCCGACCACAGGTCATAAAATGTTTTGTAAATTTTTTAAATTACCAGGTAATAAATATTTCGCCATATTTATGGAAAATCCGTGTTTTATGACTTGTTTCTGCACGTGTCATTTTAGGCGAAATATTTATTACCTGGTAATTTAAAAAATTTACAAAACATTTTATGACCTGTAGCCTCAGTCGGGTTTGGTGTACATGCCACTGCTGCTATTATCCATGGATTTATGGCCGATCTTGTGAAGGCAGGCAGACCATATTCACTACACACTCAACTTGGAGCTCTTAAAAAAAATTGATTTTTTCTTCATAAATGTATTTTTAACTGTAAAATAATTTTTAAAATGTATTTTTAAAAATAAAATGAAATAATGTTAAATAATTACAAATAATTCAATTATAAAAAATATAAAAACAATGAGAACAAGGTGGTCTCTTAAATGCTCCTCTCCTGTCCAAACAAGGAGTCGGGGCCCATTTTTTTATTGCTGATTCTTAAAGCAAAAATTATGAGGAATCCAAAAAAAAAAAAAATTAGCCGAAAAATTTAGGAGCTTCTGTGGAAAATCGGAAAATTTAATTTTCATGGGAAAATTTAATTTTCATGGGAAAATTTAATTTTCATGGGAAAAAAGGTAAATTTCTGAGAAAAATTAGGAAAATTTTATTTTTCAATTAAAACAACTTTCAATGAGGTCCCTTATGAAGAATTCTTCAATTTTGTCACATGACAGTGGTGTAAACCACCACTAAACCAGTCACTATAAAAAAAAAAAAAAATATGTAGGTACATTATTTTTTGCTGGGCAATCGATTGAGACTATTTATTTTAGAATCGGAGAGGGGTCGTCCAAAAGGTGATCGCTTTCATATGGAATTGCTCATATATTAATTTATACAAATTATATTTAAAAATAAAATTGAACGCGTTCACCAGTGAATTATTTCATTTGATTCAATAAAAAGAACTATAGCAATTGAATTCATTCGTAACAAAATAAATCGAACGAAAACAAATATGAATTAATTCCATTCAATAAATGGTGCTTTGTGAATTAATTCACAGAATTTTTAATTCAGAATTGAAAAACTTAATTAAAGAATTAATTCTTCAAAGCTCTGCATAGAACCCATATTTTCTTAATCAAGGCGCAGTGGACCCCAAAAAGAAATAAATTGAATCCAGAAACTATTTCTGATATTATTAGAGCCAAATATAATTTTGATATGAATTGTCAAGAGTTTTATGAATATTTGAAGAAATGTGACAGTAATATCTCAGCAAAAAAAATTGCATGTAGTGCTTTAAAAACTACTTCTTTCAATGCTTCACAAGTATCCGTTAGTGTATTTTTACTGCTTTTTTAGAAGTTATTCTGAACAACTTCAAAAAATCACTTCTTTCATAGCTTCCCAAATATCCGTTATTACATTTTTATAGCTTTTTTAGAATTACTTCTGAACAACTTCAAAAAATCACTTCTTTCATTGCTTCCCAAGTATCCGTTATTACATTTTTACAGCTTTTTTAGAATAACTTCTGAACCACATCCAAAAAATCACTTAACCCTTTCAGACCTGTGTAGTAAAACGGTTGTAGTCATTGCAAAATCATCAATATAAAATTTTTTTTAGCAAAGTCTACCAAGATAAGCGTGTTCTAAATTTTTGTAAGGTCCTTTTTTTGAAAAAGGACATAGCACGATTGTGTGGGCTGGGTTATAAGCTGAAATATAATTTTGATGAATGAAAAACAAATTTTATTGCTTCATTGCGTTTCCCAGCAAAATATTTCATTACCAAATAAGTGGTTATATAATAGAAATTCATAGCTCCGCACAACTTATTTTTTGGCGTCTAAACTCATTATTTTTGTTTGGCGTGGTCGTTTTTATAAGTAGTCACGCTTACCCGCTCGCTTACGAAAAAATGAGAAGTAAGTAGTTATGAGATGCTGCATAATAAGTGGTTACAAACATGCTTACAAAAAGTTGATTTATAAGTGGTTATCCGATTGCTTACTTGATTCTTAAAAATAAGGAGTTACACAAATACTATTAGCTTGAGGAAATACATTCAGAGAAAATAAAGTTTTTGCTAGTGTATAATTTTAGTACTCGTCATAAAAATTTTAACACAAAACATATTTCCATGGAATAAATATAAATGTATAAAATTCAACTTTGTAAAAAGTACTTATTTAAACTATTGCAAGTAATTCATTATTTTATATTTAAAAGCAATGACTACAATAGGCCGTTATTAGGAAGTCATTATTTTATATTATTATAGGTAATAAGAAAACAAAAACAATATATCCCTAATCATATTTAGGTACTTCGTTGCGTTTTAATACTAAGAAAATAATAAAATTATTGTTTGATACGTGAGAAAATAACACGAATTCATGACTTTGCAAACTAAAACTAAATTTATGTTTCACCTTCATTATTTTAAATAATAACCTTTGAAACAATCTTCATTTTTTGCGAGACAAAGGCTGCTCGACATTTTTGGCATCGTCTTCTCTTGGCGCTTCGCCAGAGAACTCAGGCCAATGGTCATAGAGGTCATATCTGATATCAGACTGGTCTAGAATGTCCAACAAATTAAAGTGTTTTCCTAAAGAAAATAATGAGATCACAAAATCGTGAGCATAGAAAAAAACGTCAAGTTGTGCCTAAACAGCACAATTGTGATATCTGTTTTGTAATTTAATAATATTCTCTAAAAATGTAAAATTTTGTATGTTTTATTTTGTAAGGGGAATTTACATTTTCGGAATCACCAGAAATCACTAATTAAAGCTAAATTTATTGCTTAATAAAAACAATATCACTGACCACGTGGCCGCATGTAAACCCTTATCAGAAGACGATATTAAATTAATATAATTTTATAACATATTTATACCCTACACCACTATGTGGTCAGGGTATTATAAGTTTGTGCTGATGTTTGTAACACCAAAAAATATTGGTCCTAGACCCACCTTATAGTATACCGATCGGCTCAGAATTTTTTTTTATTTCGATTTAACGATGTCCGTCTGTCCGTCCGTCTGTCTGTCTGTTCATGCATTCTTGTGCGCACTCTACAGGTCGCAAATATTAAGATATTTTGATGAAACTTGGCACACAGACTTGCTTGTGGTTAAAATCGGTCCATGTTTAGACCTAGTGCCCATATAAGGGTCCTACCAAAATTATATTGTTTATATTAAGATATTTTGATGAAATATTAAGATATTTTGATGAAATTTGGTACACAGAGCTATGTTGGCCCAAGGACGAAGCCTGTTGATTTTGGTGAACAGCGGTCCATGTTTAGACCTAGTGCCCATATAAGGGTCCCCCCAAAATTATATTGTTTATACGCTGTAGTTGGCAAATATTAAGATATTTTGATGAAATTTGGTACACAGACCTATGTTGGCCCAAGGACGAAGCCTATTTATTTTTGTGAACATCGGTCCATGTTTAGACCTAGTGCCCATATAAGGGTCCTACCAAAATAATATTGTTTATACGCTGCAGGTCGCAAATATTAAGATATTTTGATGAAATTTGATACACAGACCTATGTTGGCCCAAGGACGAAGCCTATTTATTTTTGTGAACATCGGTCCATGTTTAGACCTAGTGCCCATATAAGGGTCCTACCAAAATAATATTTTTTATATGCTGCAGGTCGCAAATATTAAGATATTTTGATGAAATTTGATACACAGACCTATGTTGGCCCAAGGACGAAGCCTATTGATTTTGGTAAACATATTTTAATGAAATTTGGTGCGCTGACTCACATTATAGAAAATTTTGACACAAGCCCCTTTTAACCCATTCGAATTTCGGATCCAAACATTAGTTGGCTTTTACCCATACTGGTGTAGGGTATTGTATAGTCGGCATGCCCGACTTTAACTTTTTTACTCGTTTTTTTTTTAATTCTCTTTTGAGCATAGAAAACACAGGAGAACCCACAATTACTCCATACTTGTAAAAAAGCAAAAAACTATTTTTTATCTGTATTTTAAGCAATTTAAACCAGATCTCACAATCGGTATAGCCAGGTCTGAAAGGGTTAAGTATGCTTCTAAAGAGTAATTGCTCTAAAAGTGATCGTTAAAAGTAATTTTGGAAGTATTTAGCATTTCCAAACAGAGGGTCTTGGGTTCGATTCCTGACGGGACCAATATTTTTTTATTTTTTTTTTAATTTTTTTTTTAATTTTATTTATTCTATTAATTTTTTTTTTAATATTTATGATTAATTTCTCTAAATTCAATATTTTTTAATTTTTAAATTTTTAAAAATATGTATATATAAAAAAATGGTGAGAAATTAATTTTTATGTACCTGTAAAAATAGTACTGAAACCAATATTGAATTGGAGTGCACCGTTTGCACTTGTTTAATAAGTACTTTTATTGAAGAGAATAAGGAACAATATCTCGCATTAACAAAGTGGTGTTTTTATGCCAGCCACCTTTCATATCAAAGAATAGCTCAGCGGTAAAGCGCTAGACTAGCAATTGTGAGGTCGCAAGTTCGATCTCTGGTGGCGGCAATAAAAAAACTTTTGTAAAATAAAAAAAATATAATTTTTTTTGTAGAGAATTTTTTTTTAATTAGTGAAAAAGAGCTTCCTTTGCCCTCGTTCAAAAGGTACTGAAAAAATGTTTAAGTGGGATTACTCCTCTCCTATGACAACTCAATGTTAAAATCATTAGTGTTTATATTAAAAAAGAAGCACATCTTGGTCATCAATTTTAGTGCTTTTTCTTCTTTTTCGGCATCTCTTTTTTTGCTGGAATATTGATTCAAATTGGAAGCACTGAAGAAAAATATTCATGAAACTCTTGATAATTCGTATTAAGGTATTATAGAAATGTACATTCCCGAAAATGTATGCAAAAAATTTGTTAATCGTTGTTTTTTTTTTTGTTTACTCAGATAATACTAATTTTAGTTCAAAAGGATTTGTTATATTTTTTGTAAAGTTTTTTTAATCAAGGCCCAGTGGACGCTGAAAAAAAAAATTTAATCCAGAAACTATTTCTAGTTATATTTCTGATATTATTAGAGTCAAATAAAATTTTGATATCTATTTTGAAGAGTTTTATGAAGAAATGCGATAGTAATATATTGATTCAAATTGGAAGCGTTGAAAAACATTCCTGAAACCCTTTACAATTCGAATCAAGAAATTATAGAAAAGTACATTCCTGAAAATGTATGCAATGAATTGGTTAATCCTTTTGTTTTTTGTTTATTTATTTATGTATCACTAATTTAAAGTTCAGCATGATTTTATTGTTTTTTGTGAATTTTTTTGTGGGAATAAAATTTGTTTTCTTTATAAATTTTTATTTGTATATTTTATCGCGTTGTTGGTTTTTGTAAAATTAATTTATTAAAAAGATTGTCCTCTTTTTCAAGACGAATGTCCTCCGTTTTTAAGGTAGACGTCCTCTTTTTCTCAAAATGGAAATGGCAACCCTAGTTGTAAGTCCATTTTTTCTGCAAATTAACAAAAATTTTATTCTTTCTTGTTTTTCGTTTCCCTGCAATATTTCTTTAATAATATACAGGTTTCCACGTAATATTTTAGTTTCATTTGCTCAAAAAAGTTCCTCGTATCGCTTTTTTCTTTGATTAAATAAATAATCCTTTTATAGTAACATAAATAATTTAACTTGAAGGTGAAAGTTTTTCGCGTCCGTTTTTGCCTACCAAATGTGAGATTATTTAAAACTTAAACGGTCAGTGGACATGTTACGGGGTAGGTGCATTAGGGCTGGTCCTATTTGCCCTCCTTTTTTTCCACAGGTAAGGTATACTAAGTTTGTTTCCGGAAATTTGAGAATTTTTTAATCGCGAAACTTATATTATTTCGTATCGGCGGAACTGCTGAGCTTTTTAAAAATTTTAAATTTTTGAAAAGCATTTAAAATGATAAAAATATTGGAATTATTTTCATAATGACTCAACAACTTTCTGATTCCAGAAAGAAAAACTAAAATATTAACACTTGTTTGATCTAACAAATTTTGCAAAAACCTTATCACATATTTTATTTCCGGCCATACTTTCATTATTTTTTTCAACTCTATTCTATTTTTTCCATGAAAATAAAACTAGCAATATTTTATTTGTTCAATTCTTATTTTATTTTTGCAAATATTATTAGTTTTTTTGTTATAATTCTTAAATTAATTATATCTTAATGTCTTTTATATATTGCAAACAATATAAATTATTTTTTAACTACATACTTATGTATAACAAATACTTTTAAAATAAAAAAAACCAAACAATGAACAAAATTAAGTAATGTTTTTATGTAATTATAACTTAAAAGAATAGGAATTCTAAAGAAACCTTAACTAAATAAGTAAAGTTACATATTATCTAATAAAGCAAATCCTTATGTTATAATTGTTCATAGAACTAAATTAAAAATTATGTATAAATTAGTTTCTTATAATAATATGAATGTGTTTTAAATAAAAGTGATTAATTAAAACTTTTTTGTTTTTAAATCATATAAATATAAATTTTATTATATATATTTACTTTTTATAATCTTTGCCTTTTAATTTTGTGCATAACATGTGAATGATAGAAAGTTTAAAAAAAATATCAATAATAATGTAATGTTTCCAATAGGCATTCTGTTATTAGACTACGGGAAATTTATACGAACTGCCAAAGAACTGGATTCTTTATATCAAAGGCACCTGTTACAGAAACAATCACTCTCAAAAACAATTCCGTTGTGACAACCGAATTTTTTCCAACCAAATTGTCTCTGTGTCTGCAACCTCGTAATTCGGTTGTCGCAACCGAATTAAAATCGAATTCGGTTGCCACAACTGAATTCGATTGCTGCAACTGAATTACGAGGTTGCAGCAACCGAATCAATTCGGTTGGCAAAAAATTCCGTTGCCACAACGGAATTCTTGTGAGAGTGATAGAGGACACGAAATGTGACATTTGCTTCAATAATCCCTTTCATGTAAGGGAAGAATTTCTGTTGCGCCTCATGTAAACTTTTTGAACGGAAGTTCGTTCACTCAATAAGCAATTTCAAAACATGCAAATAGTTTCTAATTAAATGAATAAATGAGTGAGAGAGTTAGTGAGAGAGATGATTAAGTAATGAACATTGATGATATCATAATGATGTTTATACGTAAATATAAATATTTAGTTATGATTTTTATATTTGTTTTTATTTATTATATATTGCGTGAGTTCAAGCAAAATTTTAAATAAATTGGAATTGGATGATTAATGCAATAATAATAATTTGAAATTGAGTTGAATAATGAATTAAATATGATTGACAAAAAGCTTGTACCATAAGTAGAATTTCAGTTAAGATAATTGTATGTTTATGAGTAGTTATTTAGACAATAAATATATATTGGGGAGAGTTTAATTTCAAGAAACATTTTTAGTTTTCAAATTTTTTATATCAGCAGAAAATCTGAGACTTAAATATGTTTCCAATATAAAGCTCTGTAGGTATACCAAAGATGGGATTAATCAATTGATGAATAAGTAGCAAATATTTAGATATAAAGCGTTTTTGTTGTTCTGGTAAAAAAATTAACTTTCTTTTCTTTGTAGAGAATAACAATATACATAATTTCTTTTTTTTAGTTTTAATAATATATTTGCTTAAATTTTTGCTATTTATGTAAATATATAGAGTATTTGTTTTTGGTTTTAATTTATTACAAATTAATAATTCTTGTTTTCTTTTTTGAAAAATTTTGTATATCAATTACTTAAGCTAAAATATTGTACATTTAAAAAAATTATTGTATGAAACTTTTACATGCATTTTATGAAATTTGGGTATGTTACCATGTATATGAAATACACTCAGCTAAGTTCAGTTAAAGGCCAATAGTATTTTTTACACGCCAAAATAAAACAAACTTGATTAAGAGTAGAATATATGACTTTGAACTTTGCGAAATATTACATCAACTGATGTTTATTTAAATGTCATATTATTATCGAAAAGTGATAATATTTACTACTACACTCACCACATTTTTATAACAGTTATTTAATAATACTAACAATGAGAACTACTACATTTAAACTTAGTTTAAACTTTAAGACTATTTTCAATAAATATTTAATATTTATAATTCTTATATTTGATTTAAGACTTTCACTCTATTTTTCTGAAATAAATTGTATACCCTAAGAGCCTGATCACATCGAAGGCAGCAAGAAAAGAGAGCGGGAGATATGCAAAGGCATATCTCAGTTTTTCCAGAGGTTAGCACAGTTATGTGAGGAGTATTTATGAAGCCTACTCAGACGAATACACTCAAAATAGTTTGTAGTTAAAATTAACTGAAAATTTAATTTAAAATAAATGAAATATCACTTGAAAACCGGTCTACTAACTTTTCATTTAAATCCAAAGAACATTTCATTTATTTTTAAATGCTAATAAATTAACTAAAAAATCCTTAAAAATTAATTACTTTCAAAAATTAACAACAAAATCTGTAAGAATAAGTGATATTTAGTATATTTGGTTTTTTTAACTGACCTAGAAATCTAAAAAGATTTTTTTAACAAAACATTTTAAATGAAAATATTAACTGTAACAGAAAATCCGTATTTATACATAATTTATTTTTAAAATAAAAGAAAAAAAGTTAAAAAATAGATCTCCTTTCATTATAACTGTATAATCATTTAAAAATAAATGTACGGATAACTTCCCGAGTAAAAAAAATTATATATAATCATATGTGGCATATATTACAATATATAATTAGACATGTGGTTATGTATATCCATATATAATTATGTATGACTTTTTTTTCCGAAAAATTTTCCTTATATTATGCCATATATAATTTCATCTAATTAGATATCGGCCTTCATAATATTAGATATGGCATATATAATTATATATTACATAACATGGTTGATCTTATTGCATATATAGTTATATATAGAACTATATCTTAATATATATGGTGGCATTTTAGCAATATATAATTATATATGGTATCATTTAAACAATATATAATTATATATGGTGACAGTTAAACTAGATATTATCATATATGGTGCCATTTAAACAATATATGGTCATATATGGTACCTCATAAACAAAATCTTTAATTCAGTTCCAGATATGATAATATATGGTACTATATATAGTGCGATATATATTTATATATGGTGTTATTTAAGCTATATATTATCATATATGGTGCCCTTCAAACCATATATTATCATATATGGTGCCATTTAAACCATATATTATCTTATATGGTGCCATTTCAACAATATATGCTCATATATGGTACCTGATGAACGACATTTTTAATACAGATGCAGATATGATAATATATGCTACCATATATAGTACCATATACTTTGATATATCGTATCATTTAAACAACCCGAGGAAAAATAGTTACATATAATCATATATGTGATTAAGTTATATCTGTATAAATATAGAGTTTCATCCGAAGAATGGCCCGATATATTTTTATCAATTGTTTATCAATTTTTATCTAAATGTATCAGTTTAGATCTGACCTGATTCAATTATGTGTTAATCATATTATCGGTTTAATCGTTATTGGTTCAATTTTATATAAATAAAATATAATTGTATCCGACATTTACCTTATACAATTGTATCAAAGTTTTAAACTGATATCAGGTCAAAATTGGGATATAACTATATAATTTTGTATACAAATATATCTATTTGGACCTAAACTGATACCATGTAATATAAACCAATAAAATTGTATCAGGTCAAAAATCTGATACAATTTCATCTGATTAACACATAATTTAATCAGGTCAGATCTAAACTGATGCAATTAGATAACAACTGATACAAATAAGAACTGATACAATTTTATCGGGCCATTTTTCGGATCAAATGGTATATGGATGAATCTAAGTTATATATTACCATATAAAGCTCCATATTGGTGCCATTTAAACAATATATTGTCATATATGGTGCCATCATATATGGTAACTCATCAGCAACTACAATATTAACTGTATTTCAGAAGCTATTAATTGTATTTCAGAAATTTTAAATGTATTTTAGAAATTATGGAATGTATTTCAGAAATATATTAATTGTATTTCAGAAATAATCAAATCTATTTCAGAACTTGTTGATGGTTTATCATATTTAATAGAGAAAAATTTCTAAATTACATTTCATAATTTCTGAAATACAATTGATAATTTCTGAAATACAGTTTGATAATTTCTGAAATACAGTTGTGAATTTCGGAAATACAATTAATAATTTATGAAATACAATTGATAAAACTGAAATTCAATTCACTAGTTCTGAAATACAATTCATAAATCTGAAAAACAATTGATAAGTTCGAAATACAATTGATAAAACTGAAATTCAATTGATTATTTCTGAAATACAATTGATAAATCTTGATACAATTGGAAATGGTGTAGACGTTAAAAATATGTAAATAAAATTATTTTAAAAAAAAAATTCAATTTAATAAAAAAAATATAATTTTATAAAAACATTTATAGAAAATAAAATTATAATTTTATAAAAAGAATATCTTTTGAATGGGGGAAATGTTTTTAGTTGATCTGTTATTTTTAAGTAAATAAATGTTATTTTAGTTTGACTCAAGATCATAAATTAATATCACTTTCTGTTTAAATTATTTTCAAATCAAAGAAAGATGATACAATTTTTACAAGTAAATTACAAAGAATAAAAATTATTGAAAAAATTTCGATAAGACCAGCAAGGAGAATGCGCATTTTTATAAAAAAAAAAATGCATAGCCGTGAAAGGTATCGAACTCGAGACCTTCTGAGTTTAAACCTTATTTTAACAAAATATTGTAATTTTTATAAAATCAGTGCTCTTCCAGTGTATTATTTTTTGAACTATTGTCAATATCTGTCTGGGATCTTATTTAATCCCAAATAAATGGAGATCTTACGTAGTACCCAAATATAATGCGGGATCTAATTTTAGCTGTCATTTTTCTGGATAGTTTTAGATGTCAATCTCAAAATATATTGCTGTTTCTAATTCGATCTGCAATTTATGGGATAAATTAAGATCCTACCAAATCCCCAAATATATCACTGGATTTAATTCGATCTACAATTTATCGGAAAAGTTAAGATCTTACGCAATCCCGAAGTATATTACTGGATCTAATTTTATCTGTAATTTTTTGGATAAATTTAGATCTTACTTAATATTGCTGGATCTAATTTGATCTGCCAATTTTCTATTCACTTTATATCCAAGTTTATCCACAAATATATTGCTGGATCTAATTCGATCTGCCATTTTTCAGATAAATTTAGATCTAAGTTAATCCACAAATATATTGCTGGATCTAATTTGATCTCCCATTTTTCAGATCAATTTATATCTAAGTTTATCCACAAATATATTGCTGGATCTAATTCGATGTGCCTTTTTTGGATCAAATTAGATCTAAGTTTATCCCCAAATATATAGCTACATCTAATTCGATCTGCCACTTTTTCGGATCAAATTAGATATACGTTTATCCACAAATATATTGCTGGATCTAATTCGATGTGCCATTTTTCGGATCAAATTAGATCTAAGTTTATCCCCAAATATATAGCTAGATCTAATTCGATCTGCCACTTTTTCGGATCAAATTAGATATACGTTTATCCACAAATATATTGCGGGATCTAATTTGATCTGCCAAAATTGAGATCAAATTAGATCTAAGTTTATCCCCAAATATATACCTGGATCTAATTGGATCCGCCATTTTTCGGATCAAATTAGATCTAAAAATATCCGCAAATATATAGCTGGATCCGCCAATTTTCGGATCAAAATAGATCTAGGTTTATCCCCAAAGATATCACTGGACCTCCCAATTTTGAAATATAACTTGATCTTAGTTTATCCCCATATATACAATGGGATCTAATACTATATGATTGGATACACCCAATTTTGAGATCTAATTGGATCAGCTAGATATTACAGCAGATCTTAAACAATATCAAATTGGATATAATTAGATATTGCGCGAGATCAATTTTTTTTACTCGGGTTCATAAACAAACTACAGTCAGTTACAGTAATAATATTTTCAGTGTAGAATTAGTCACTTTTAAGAGTATCGCCACATCATGGGTATCCTTAGGAGACAGTCCACAAGAGCCCGGTCAATGTCAAACTTATCTATAGATTGGATAGGCGTCATTAAACTCTCCCTCTATATCAATAAATAGAGTACACATATGTACAATATATAAAATTATCTCTCAAGGTGGAAAACCACCTTTTAAAGAGCAGTGTCCACTGAATGTCCATAACTTCAAGAATGCGTGTTACTTTAAGAATGCGTACCCTACCTTACTTGCTCTCCAATATATGTGACCTTCTCCGAGAAAAGGGACCTAGTGTGTGTAAATGAAGTTTTGAGAAGAACGCATTTAAAGTTAAATTAAAAATAACATTTTAATGTTTTTCTCATTTTTATCGAAACCCGTTTTTTGACACACTAGGTCCCTTTTCTCGGAGAAGGTCACATATATGTATAACAATGAAATTTGATAGAATTAAGACACTGAGTAGTAATTTTATCCGATATGTAACAGTTTTAGTCACTTTTGCGTTTGCTAATGTGAAATTATTTGAAATTTCCTTTTTGGATTTTGGAAACTTTATCACTTCTTTCAATTACACGAAAAATCCCTTAAAAAGAGCACCAAGTCCAATTGTGACAAACTACTTTAGATCTTGCCTCAGAAAACTAACTATTTACTAGCTTAATTACTTTCGTTCGCGATGTCCCAAAAGTAATGGGAACTCATTATTTTGTATTCCTTTATAAGTGATTGAGTAATGAGTACTCGGTTCTTTGTAGTTTTTGTAAGTCAGAAGGTAATGAATACCCAATACTTTTGGGACATCACGAACAAAAGTAATTAAGCGAGTAAATATGCTGATAACTAGTTGAAACTCTGTTTTTGTTGGTCGAAATCCGCAGGCGCAGTATTCTATTTGACTGTCTTCTCCTTATTTAGTTGAGTGTATAAATCCATTAAAATAATTATATGCTATGAGTATATATGCACGAGTATGAGCTTATGTATATGAATATGATTTTTTGTATTTAATTTATGCTGTATATAATGTAAATATGAAATATGGCATTTAAATATAATATTTATGTATGTATGTCTGTTAATATTGCAACATATTTCGGTGAGCTTTGCTTTGATAAATTAAATTATTTCAAAGTAATTTGTTTTTAATTTATTTTATACATAAGTATTAGTATATATTACAATAATTATATGTAAATTTATAGTATTTTAATTCGTTTGTTTTTTGTTTAAAATCATTATTTAAATATGTTTCTTTTTCTCAAATCATAAAAAAAAACTTATTATATTTCAAACTGATAAAATACTTCTGTAATCAAGATAAATTCCTCTTAATGGAGTTATGATTTTGTCTTTAGCAAATAACTTGTTAAGAGTTTTTATTTGAATGTTTTCGTATAGACACAAATAAATTTAAACTTTTTAAACTTTTAAATAAAAACTGTTGTAAAAGTACTGAAAAACTAAAACCATATTTGCTTAAATAAATGTCAAGGCTTTTTGCCTTATTTTCTTATCTTTGATATAAATTTTTTAAACTGAGTTTTAATTTTTTTTATTTTTTTTTTAACGTAAGTCCCGGCTAAAAATTTACATATATGGATCATACAGGTTTAATGTATGTTCGTGCATTATCATAAATATGCATGTCCTTCCATACATGGATGCATAAATCACCATACCTGCATCCATATATGTCCACACATGTGCATTAACGAAAATTGAGGTAATATCTACATGTATGTAAATGTATGAACATACATGAAGATGGATGAATATGTATGACCATACATGCAGATATTACCTCAAATTTCGTTAATGCACAAGCATGGGCATATATGGATGTATGTATGGTGTTTTATGCATCCATGTATGGAAGAGCATGAATATTTATGATAATGCACGAACATACATTAAATCTGTATGGATCCATATATGTAGATTTTTTCCTGGAGTGTTTTTATTTGTCTAGTCTAAAATTTAATTCATCTACGTTTTTATAGCAGACCTGGGAAATTGTTCCATAACATTTACTTAAATCAAAATTTTCAAATATTTGTTATTATTTATATTTATACTTGGATATTAAAGAGAAAACATTTCTTTATTTACTTAAAAATGTGCTCAAGTATATAATAAAATATTAATACTTGGAAGTTTTAATCATATTATTTTTCTATTTACTTGAACTATTTTGAAGTATCAATACATTTGTATTTAAATGTTCAAGTACCCAGTAAAAACAGAAATTACCGAGTAATTAAGCGAGTAAGTAGCACACAAAGGGTTTCACTACTAACAGGCTATTTACTCGCAACATTACTTTTGTTCGCGATATCCAAAAATTCATGGGTGGTCATTACCCTCTCGCTTACAAAAAAAATGCGAATAACGAGTTACCCATAGTGAAAGAATAAGTAGTTACTCACAAAGATAGAATAAGTGGCTACTCAGAAGTTAGGAAATAAGTGGTTGAAAATTTAACTTTTTACCTCGAAACATTTTCTATTCAGTTGGAAAAATGTTCGAAACAATTTAATAAATAAATTATTAATATTAAAAAGACTAAATCAGTACTTATTAAGGTATTCAATCAATTAATCGTTATTCGATTAATCGAACAATTTTGCTCAAAAATTGTTCGAATAATTTAAAATGGCCAAATTTCGAATAACGAATTATTCGAATAATTTAATACGATTAATCGAAAGTGGCATAAAATTACAAAAATGTTTAAAAAATATATATAATTTTATTAAAATAAGTATGCTAAATTTCCAAAACTTGTTTAAGAAATTGTGAAAAATAATTTGGTGTAGGCTTGTACCAACCCGGATTTCATTCTGGCCTAAGAAAATCATCAGAGACAACTTTTTAGAATTTTTAGAAATATTTATTAGTATTTTTGTTCGGTTTAAGATCAAATATTACAAATTCTAAATAGAATTTACAATTTTTATTTTACAACCAATAGAGAAAAAACTTATGAAAAAAACTTTCCTAGAACCAATGGTTGACAATTAATGCATTTTCAAGTGACACCGCATCACTATCATCAGATTGTCTTTATGGGGTCCTCTCTAGGCTATAATGTAGATTTTAGTTTTTTTGTATATATATGTTAAATTTCAAAGAAATGCATTTTGAGAAGTAAATTCAAACATTTTTACTTATCCATTTTACATCATTATAACTAACGAAAACCACATGTCTTTAACAAAGCTATTATTTTTTTCCTATGTTGTAGTTGTGCTTATTTATTGAAGTTCCTTCAATAGGTAAAGCAATGATTCGTGCTTTTTAACATTCAAGCTTTTAATTCTATAGAAATTAGAACTAACGCAAAGAAACTTTTACACGGTTGTTTGTTTTTGTGTATAACATCCTAACACAACATGCCGTATAAATGACTAAAGGCTCCATTAGTCTTTGCGTTCCGGGACGGTTCTGTAATGTGCCGTGCCGGATGGCTCTTTTGTGTAGTTAGTCTTTTCCGTAACAACGTATCACCTGTTTAATGTTGTTTTTCTTAGCAGAGATCTGCGGCAACCAGATTAATCGGATGCGGTGGCTAAATAAAAAAATTGCAGCGACGGCTTAAAGCTGGCTGTGAGCCAAAAGCTGATCGGCTAGCCAACTTTAAGTTGACACATACAAAACATTGGCTTAACGGTAAAAAAAAAGAAAATTAAAAAAAAATATATACTATTTTTAGACTTTTATCGTGTAAAAAAAATTTCGACGGCGGCGGTAACAAAAATTAGACGGCAGCTCGGCTTAGCCGGTTTAAGCCATTCGTCGCAGATCTCAAAACAGCAGCTGTCAACACACTGTCACTTAACGGATAACAAAAATTCTGTTTTCAACAGGTTCATCCGGCACGGCACGTTACATTACAGACAAACTAACGACTCAAATGCTTTTTCATAAAACAAAAACAAATCAGCTGATTCGTCACGGCACGTTACGTACAAACTAATTATACCTTAACATGTGGCAATTACTTCATTGAAAATTAAAAAAAAAAACTGTTGGAAGAAAATTAAAAAAAATCTGGTCAAACATTTTACTTCAAAATATTTGAAACTTATAACGAAATATATTTTATTTGAATATACTAGAGGAATTGCTTGTTAAGTAATTTATTTGAGTATAATTGAGCATTTTAGGCACGCATTTCATTTGAAAATAATGAAATTGAAAAAATATGTGCCAATTAATAATATTGGAAAACAATTTTAAAATCATTAAAGGCAAACTTTTTCGTATTTATACACACATTTGAATCTTGTCAAAAATTATTTTCTATTGTTTTATTTGTTGTTTTTTATTTTCCGTTTTATTTGTTTTTAAATGATACAAAATTAAAAAATTCTGAGTTTAATTTATGAAAAGATCAAAAAATTGGCTAAGTGCAAAATTGAAATTTGAATAATTTTAAAAGGTGTGTCATTCAAATAAACAGGTAAAGTTACAAATATACGCGATTACAAAAATACACGGTTTACGAGGGCAAAAATGCAGATAGATGAATACCACTATTATATTTAAACTTTTCAAGTAAAAATATTTTATGCTTACACTTAAATACTTATATTTTTTTATTTACTGGAAAATTTCTCAAATAACTAATTTTTTTATAGAACTTCTAAGGTAAATATTTTTTATTTGCCTAAATTTGTTTCAAAACAACATTTGTATTCGAAAATTTTAATGTAGGTATTTAGCTATTTGCTTCGAAATATTCAAGTAAAGTATATACCCAGGTCTGAATGAAAGTATATCAGTGTGTTCGTTTACTCGAGTTTCTTACTACTTTCACTACAATTGGAAAGTTTTGATTACTTTTTGTATCGAATTTTTCCAGCTGTAGTAAAAGTAGTAACTTGTAGTAAGTAAACGAACATGCTTATGTTTTGTGTATAATTGTTTTTATTTTTTTATTTTTATTGGAATACTACTTTTCCTTAATAAAGTAAATTTTCTAATTAACAGAATTTTAGTCGAATTAATTTTTTGAATTAAGTATTTTACAAAATAATTTGTATAAATTGTCTTATATCTTGTGTAAATACATATAAATACGAAAGTGCAGTGAGATTTGATGCATTTATTGTAGAATGTGAGTATTTATGGTGTTCTAAAGGATCATCTGAAAAAAACTGATTTAAAAAATGGACGGTATGTTGATTGGATCAATTTATTTTTAGTTTTTTTATTCTTCCTTTATAAGAAGTCTATCCTTTGCAAATTATTGGATTGATTATATAATTTTTATGAGATGAATATAGAAAAATGAAGGTAAAGATGATTTTTATTAAATAAAATATTGCTTAAATGTTGGCTATAAAAATAAAAAAAATTAATTATATTTGCTTACTTGTACGGTTGTTAAGATTTAGTTCAAAATTAGTTCGTCAATTTATAAGAAATTAAAAATGAAACTCTTGTAAAAAGGTTTAGATATAGTCAGATATGACCATATGTAATTATTGTAAAAAAAATCCTGTATAAATTCGTATGATTTTTAATAACACAACGGAATTTCAGTTATATCAAGAATAATTCGGTGGTCGCAATCGAAAAATTCAATTAATGCAACTGAACCATTCGATTGGCAACAAATTGAATTGTCAGCATCGAATCTGTTTTCTGGGTGTAAGAATTTTTTGATTTGATTATTCTTCAATACCTTAATGTAAACTAAAAACAGTTTTTTCAATTTTCAATATAGTATTAAGTTCTCTTTTAAATACCTAAAGTCTAATGCATAAGGATTCTAAACAGTTTAATTAATTTGTCAAAAACAGTGTTCATAATTTGTTTAAAAATTTAGTAATCTGTTTTTCAGTTGTGATTTTTTTTTCAGATTTATCACGAATAATTCGGTAGTCGCAATCTAAAAATTCATTTGAGACAACTGAACCATTCCATTGGCAACAAATTGAGTTGCCAGTACCGAATCTGTTTTCTGGGTGAAGAATCCAAAATTTCGTATCCAACAAATTAAAAAATAATTTAAAAAATTTTACTATTTAAGGCTTTTTTTATATTAAATTTGCTCAAATTGGTGAACAAGTAAAATAAATTAAACAAAGCAGCGATGTGGATAGGTATTTGGGTACCTACTGCGTTTTCAAATCGAAATTTCTTATATTAGATTTTAGTCTACAATTCTAAATCTTCATAGGACTCCTAGCTTTTCGTTATTTTAATATTTTCATAGCTATAGATCCACTCGATCAGTTTGTGCAACCAGAAAACGGATTCGTACTTACTCGTACAACCGAATTTATTGCCAATCGAATGCTTTGGTTGTGACAACAGAATTTTTCAGTTGTGACAACCGAATTATTGTTGAGGCGGTAGAAATTCTATTGACATTATCAAATGAATATTGACTCTATTGATATTCAGTTGTCACAACTGAAAAATTTGGTTACGGCAACCGAACCAATTGATTGGCAATAAATTCGGTTGTAAGCACGAATCTGTTTTCTCCGTGTGGAGGCGTGGTATACTAATTTACTTTTTCCATCCTTATTAGATACCCAGTGTAGAAACGGTAATGACATATCATTATTTTTTGGAATACCAGTAATGACACACACTTAACTTCTGCATTATTTTAAAACATATAATAATGAGTTACTGATAATGACTTCTTTTTATCATTATTTCAAATAGAAAATAATTTTCTAGATTTTTTGTAAAATTTTTTGAAATCTATTTTTAGACTCAATATTTTTTAAACACTGTAACCACATATTTTTTGGTTTTTTGTATGTTGGCGAGTAAGCTTACTTGTGTGCAGCAGGTCAATTATGTTTCTATCTATTAAATATTACATGTCGATATAGCTCAGATGGTAGAGCTATTGACTGGCAATCTGTAGACCCGGGTTCGATTCCCGCACCAGCAAATTTTGTTTAAAAAAAAATACAATAAAAAAAAATTTTTTTATATAATTTATATTTTTGAAAATCTATTTTTAGACTCATTATTTTTGTCAGTACTGGTATGCACATAGGCAACGACATATTTTTTGATTTTTCGTATGCTGGTGTGTAACCGTAACTCATTATTTTTCACGACATCGCCATATAAAGGTAATAACAAAAGTAACTAGTTACCATTACCAAGTATGTAGTTACATAACCACATATTTGGTAATGATTTTCTACACTGGGTAATTTTTAAACATTTTTGGAAAAAAGTTTCTTTAACTGGTTATTTCCGAAGAGAAACATATTAATTGTTGATATTGCAAATTAGATATCTGAGCACATACATATGTATACACAAAGAAAACAGTTTCGTGCTTACAACCGAATTTGTTGGCAATCGAATGGTTCGGTTGAATTTCTATTGTCTCAACAATAATTCGGTAGTCACAACTGAAAATTCTGTTGTCACAATCGAAGCATTCGATTGGCAATAAATTCGGTTGTTAACACGAATCTGTTTTCTGGGTGTACTTATTAAGCTTGAAACCATAAATTTGGTTAGTAGACCTATCTAAAAGTGACAATAGGTCTTTAGCGAAATTCTCTATTATTTCAGTTGGTTTTTAGAATCCATGTAAAAAATAACATTTGATAAAAGAAAAAATTGATTATCAAATAAAAAAAATCATTCAAGTTTTAACACAAACGGTTAAAAATAACACTAGTCCACAAATTTGAAAAAAAAATTGAACGAAGCATGTTTTTTAACTAATCTAGGTGCGATGAATTCGAATCTGGCATAAAAATTGAGTTATCACGCCTTGTTAATTTTTTATCGCATGCTGGCAATACTATAAAACAGTCAATTTCACAATTTTTAATTTCCCGAGTAAAAAAAATTGATCTCGCGCAATATATAATCATATCCAATTTGATATTGTTTAAGATCTGCTGTAATATCTAGGTGATCCAATTAGATCTCAAAATTGGGTGTATCCAATCATATCGTATTAGATCCCATTGTATATATAGGGATAAACTGAGATCAAGTTATATCTCAAAATTGGGAGGTCCAATGATATCTTTGGGGATAAATGTAGATCTAATTTGATCCGAAAATTGGCGGATCCAGCTATATATTTGCGGATAAACTTAGATCTAATTTGATCCGAAAAATGGCGGATCGAATTAGATCCAGCTATATATTTGTGGATAAACTTAAATCTAATTTGATCTCAATTTTGGCAGATCGAATTAGATCCACCAATATATTTGTGGATAAACTTAGATATAATTTGATCCGAAAAAGTGGCAGATCGAATTAGATCCAGCAATATATTTGGGGATAAAATTGGATCTAATTTGATCCGAAAAATGGCACATCGAATTAGATCCAGCAATATATTTGTGGATAAACTTAGATCTAATTTGATCCGAAAAATGGCAGATCGAATTAGATCCAGCAATATATTTGGGGATAAACTTAGATCTAATTTGATCCGAAAAATGGCAGATCGAAAAAATGGGTTAATCTAATTATATAAAATTAAATTTAATACAAAAAGTTACATTTTATTTGATACCATTAGACAAAAATAATTCATTCAGATATCGCTCAGATTGCATTAAATTGTCCATTCTATTGAAATTACTTCTTGATTATAATTATGTCACATCCAATTTTATATAATTGGATAAACTCGTTTTTCGGATCGTATTTCATCATATTAGATCCAAGGTGGATCTAAGTTACTGCAGTACGATCCACCACTTTTCGGATAAAATTTTATTTTTTGCAATATGAATTTCTTTTTATAAAATTATAATTTTTTTTCTATACATTTTTTTATAAAATTTTATTTTTTTTATTAAATTTGAATTTTTTTAATAAAATAATTTTATTTACATCTTTTTGACGCTCTACTCCATTTCCAATTGTATCAAGATTTATCAATTGTGTTTCAGAAATAATCAATTGTATTTCAGAACTAATCAATTATTTTTCAGATTTATGAATTGCTTTTCAGAACTAATCAATTGAAATTATTAATTGTATTTCTGAAATTCACAACTGTATTTCAGAAATTCTCAAAATGTATTTCAGAAATTCTCAATTGTATTTCAGAAATTATGAAATGTATTTCAGAAATTTTCCTCTATTAACTATGAAATACAATCAACAAATTCTGAAATAGATTTGATTATGTCTGAAATGCAATTAATAATTTCTGAAATACAATTAATAGACTCTGAAATACAGTTAATATTGTAGTTGCTGATGAGTTATTATATATGACAATACATTGTTTAAATGGTACCGCCCGAGTAAAAACAGTTACATATAGTCGTATAAAATGTGATTAACTTATATCGGTATAAATATACAGTTCCATCCGAAAAATGGCCTGATGTTATTGTATCAGCTGTGTATCAGTTTTCATCTAATTGTATCAGTTAGGATCTCAACTAATAAAATTATACATTAATCAGATGAAATTATATCCGATTTTTGACCTGATACTATTTTACCGTTTTATATCTAATGGTATCTGTTTAGATCGTAGTTGGTACAATTTTATATAAATAAAATATATTTGTATCCGACATTTGCCTTATATAATTGTATCAAAGTTTTAAAGCAGATATAATTGCATCAAGTCAAAATGCAGATATAATTATAAAAGTTTGTATAAAAATGTATCTATTTGGATCTAAACTAATACCATGCGACATAAACCGATTAAATTGTATCAGGTCAAAAATCAGATAAAATTTCATCTGATTACTATATAATCTAATCCGTTAAGATCTAAACTGATACAATTAGATAAAAAGTGATAACCAACTGACACAATTATATCGGGCCATTTTTCGGATGAAATGGTATATGGATCACATTAAGTTATATATTACCATATAAAGCTCCATATTAGTTTTTTTTAATAGGGCGTATATGAAAATATATTGTTTAAATGGTACCATACATGGTATGTTGTTTAAATGATACGATATATCAAAGTATATGGTACTATACAATATATAGTAGCATATATTATCATATCTGAAACTGTATAAAAAATGTTGTTCATGAGGTACCATATATGACCATATATTGTTGAAATGGCAACATATATCATAATATATGGTTTAAATGTCACCATATATGGTAATATATTGTTTAAATGATATCATATATCAATATATATTGCACTATATATAGTAGTATATATTATCATATCTGGAACTGTATTAAAAATGTAGTTCATGAGGTCCCATATATGAGCATATATTGTTGAAATGGCACCATATATGCTAATATATTGCTTAAATAACACCATATATAAATATATATTGCACCATATATAGTAGCATATATTATCATATCTGCAACTGTATTAAAGATTTTGTTCATGAGGTACCATATATGACCATATATTGTTGAAATGGCAACATATATCATAATATATGGTTTAACTGGCCCCATATATAGTTATATATTGTTTAAATGATACCATATATAATTATATATTGCTAAAATGCCACCATATATATTAAGATATAGCTCTATATACAACTATATATGCAATAAGATCAGCCATGCTATGTAATATATAATCATATATACCATATCCAATATTATAAAGGCCGGTATCTAATTAGATGAAATTATATATGGCATAATATAATTATTAGTACAATTTTTATTTTTAGTAATCATTTTTGCTATTCTCTTATTACAAATTACGGATTTTTTTTTACTAATTTTCGCTGCTGATTTCAGAAAAACATTTTACTAATTTTTCAAAACCGAGTGCTAAATTTAGCAGAAAAATATGCTAATTTAAAAATATATTTTTTTTGATTTTTTACAATTCTTGTTTAGTTTATATTTGTTACTATTGATATATTCTTAGTTTAGAAATAACATAAAATTTTATTGAATCTCCAATGCATAAAACGGCAATAACTGGAGAACCGTTTGCAATTTTGACTCCAAATTTCAAGTACGATGAAGTATTTATACCAGTGTTGGCACCAGTAAAATAAAAAATTACGCAGCTTGAATTAGACAAAAAAAATATAATTTTTTAATATAACTTCAAAATAAAGAAGTAACCATAATTGACTTAAGCTGAAATCACAATTAAGTTTGCTCAAAATTTGCCTGAATTTTTAATCAAATGAAAGAGCGCCGATATTTGGCTTACCGAAATTTTATGGTTTTTATGGATTTTATTTTTTCATTTATTTTGTTTGTTTGAAATGTTTTTAAATCGATTAAGTTGGGTACGATTAGTTTCGATTGAAAATTAAACAAACCAATAGAGATGGAACTGTTCTAAAATTGACCTAAGCTAGATATGGGTGCTTTAGTTTTTTTTCATGTTATCGATCTTTCCCTTAATTCAACTTTTTAAATATATTTCGGCATTAATTGTTATTTAACAGGTATATAAAAAATATTAGGTCCTTTGGTCATTTCTTAACACCTGGTTGGATTACTATGACATTGCACTCTGTCGGAGTTAAAGGAATTTCGAACATAATTTCTAACGGTCGAGTCCACAGATTCGCTGGGAACTGTGGCGTTTGATTCTGAAGCAGGACTTGGCATGTGGAATTTTTAAAAACTTGCCATTTTTTATTTATGCAACGATTTCAAAAATATAAAATTTTTGCAATTAGGAATTAAGGTTTTTTTTTAATCATATGTAAAAGTTTTTGAATTTATAAATTATTAAGAATAAGACAAGACATATTAAAACTAATTACAATATAATGCACTCAACTATAGCTTAAATGTCTGAGTTGCTGAATTATCTCAATATATTTTCATTCTGCCATACTGTTTTATATTTACAAAATCTTTGTCTACTATTATTTAGTTTCTATTCAGTCATTAAAAAGTCACAATCATTACAAACCCAAATTTCAATCTTAGGCTACAATGATCTTGTAAATGTTTCACAGCAAACTCATTTAGTTTACTTTAAATATCGACTGGTTTTTATGAAATTTACGAAAATTTCTCTAAAAAGTGAAATTACACAAAAACTACACAAAAATGTCATTATTCAAAAATTATCCAAGGAATGTGTGAACAGTTCCGTTTTTGAATAGCATTTTACATAAATTTTACTAAAATTTAGTAGCGGCTATTAATTTTTTCTACTAATTTTATTGTACTACAGATCAGCAGACATGTGTTGCTAAAATTAGCAAAAAAATCCCGCTGGCCTCAAAACAGTTAAATTTCCCGTATTAACAGCAAAATTTTCAGTAGCCATTACAGACTTTTTTGGTTGAGTGTAGCGCTTAAGCATGTCAGGGAGATCGTGTGTTACTGATTCAGGCTATTTTTGCTTTGTGTGTGGTGAATATTTAATTGGAAAAAAAGGATATGAAATATACGAATCATTAAAATATGCATATTTACATTATTTTGGTTTTGCTGTCAGAAACTTGGAAAAACCGTGGACACCGACAGTGTTTTGCAATATTTGCAGAACGGTTTTATACAAGTGGTCTAATGGCAAGAAGATCTATTTCGATTTTTCAATTCCAGTACTTTGAAGAGAATCAAGTAACCACCAAACCGATTGTTATTTCTGTTTAACAAAAGTTGCTGGATTCAATATGAAAAATCGAAAAAAATATTACTTACGCGAATGTCCCATCGGTTTCCAAACCAGTTCAACGTCCACCAAGTAATCCATTACTAGTCATTCCCAATGCTACGAGCAGTGAGTCCGAAACATCTTTCACTAGCAGTGGTAGTTTGTATGAGGCTGATGATGAACGCCATTTAGTGACTCAAGCTGAGCTGAATGATCTAATTCGGGATTTACATTTACCGAAGCAAGACGCAGAATTACTAGCTTCACGCATGCAGCAGTGGAAACATCTTGCAGTTGGGACAAAAGTAACAACCTATAGAGATAGAAGCTAGAAATTGGCTGCATATTTTGAAAAGAAACACTCTCTTCTATACTGTGATGTTGATGGTTTATTTCAAAAAATTAATCAGCCATATGACAAAACTGAATGGAGATTATTCATTGATGGATTTAAGTACAGTTTAAAGGCTCTTCTTTTACATAATGGGAATGAAAAGCCATCCATACCAATTGCTCATGCCATTAATACAAAGGAAAATTACGAATCAATGACTGAAATTTTGACATTACTCAAATACGACGATAATAAATGGAAGATCTGTGGTGACCTTAAGGTGTGTGATTTAAATTTATTTGTGTATATATTATCGTAAATAACTGTTTTAATTTTTAATCTGTTTCAGGTCATTGGTTTGTTGACTGGTATGCAAGGAGGTTTCACAAAATATTGTTGTTTCCTTTGTCTATGGGATAGTCGCGCTAAATGTCATCATTACGTCAGAACAGAGTGGCCAAAAAGAACTGACTATTCACCAGGAAAACAAAACATTTCAAATAAACCATTAATTGATCCAAATGACGTTCTTCTTCCGCCGCTGCAAATAAAATTGGGCCTTATTAAGAATCTTGTCAAGGCTCTGGACAAGGATGGTGCAGCATTTAAATATTTGTTAGCGGTTATTCCTAAAATTTCATATGCGAAAATCAAAGAAGACATATTTGTTGGCCCTCAGAACAGGAAGCTATTGCATGATGACAATTTTTCACAATGTTTATTGGAGAATATGTAGGCTGGAAATCTTTCAAGAGCATCGTGGAAAGTTATTTTGGAAACAATAAGAGTGAAAACTACAGACAAATTGTTGCTGAATTATTGAAAAATTATTACGAATTAGGTGCGCGAATTAGGTCACTCAAATGCATTTTCTTCATTCGCATTTAGATTTTTTTCCACAAAACCTTGGTGCGGTGAGCGACGAACAAGGGGAGCGTGCTCACCAAGATTTAATGAAAATTGAAAGAAATTATCAAGGATTTTGGGAAAAAAGCATGCTGGGAGACTATTTCTGGACTCTAATACGTAAAACCGAACCAACAAAATACAAACGTCGTTCAAATAACGCCATTCACTTTTGTAAATTCATTGATTTTTAAATAAACTAATGATTTCTTATGTAAAAAACGAATAAAAATATTTTTTTTGTATCTCTAAAACCTGACGTGATAGAGGAAAACCAATTACAGATTCGACTTCATCCCACCAAATTACCCTAGGAAAGATATTTGGTTGCTCCAGACCAAAACCTTGTTAGGCTACCCGCCCAAGTAAAAAAGTGTTGATATAGTCATATATTATCATATAAAATTTTGTATAATTATATATTGGAACATATATACCAAGATATAAGTATATAAAATTTTACGAAATTATATCCTACATATATAACTATATCTTGTTATGTTGCACAATATATAGTGTAACATATTACAATATCCAATTATATATAGGCCTATATAATATATATGCCTCATATAATTATGTATAATTGTATCGAATTATATATCATTATATCTAGTTGGATATGATTATATTATATTTGATGCATTTGGATGAGGACAAAATCCGGATAAAATTGTATCAAACCATATCTTATTCCATCAAACTAGATCTAATTATGTCAAATTAGATCTAATACGATCATAGTACGATCTAATTTGATACAATTAGATGTTCTCATTTTACGGATATAATTATATATAATATCAAAAGTCGTATAATTTTTTTTTAGTAGGGCGAGTAAAAAAAATTATATATAATCATATGTAGCATATATTACAATATATAATTAGACAAGTCGTTATGTCCATATATAATTATATATGACAACTTTTTCCATATATAATTGCATCTAAATAGATATCGGCCTTTATAATATTAGATATGGTATATTTGATTATATATTACATAGCATGGCTGACCTTATTGCATATATAGTTGTATATAGAGCTATATCTTAATACATATGGCGGCATTTTAGGAATATGGTATCATTTAAACAATATATAACTATATATGGTGACAGTTAAATTATATATTATCATATATGGTGGCATTTAAGCAATATATGCTCATATATGGTACCTCATGAACAAAATCTTTAATACAGTTGAAGATATGATAATATATGCTACTAAATATAGTGTCATATATATTTATATATGGTATCATTTAAATAATATATTACCATATGTGGTGACATTTAAACCATACATTATGATATATGGTGCCATTTCAACAATATATGGTCGTATATGGTACCCTATGAACAACATCTTTAATACAGTTCCAGATATGATACTTTGATATATCGTATCATTTAAACAACCCGAATAAAAATAGTTACATATAGTCATATATGTGATTAAGTTATATCTGTATAAATATACAGTTTCATCCGAAGAATTGCCCGATATATATTTATCAATTTTTATCTAATTGTATCAGTTTAGATGTGACCTGACTAAATTATCAGATGAAATTGTATCCGATTTTTGACCTGATACAATTTTATCGGTTTATATGTGATGGTGTCAGGTTTGATCGTAATTGGTTAAATTTTATATAAATAAAATATAATTGTATCCGACATTTACCTTATACAATTGTATCAAAGTTTTAAACTGATATCAGGTCAAAATTGGGATATAACTATACAATTTTGTATACAAATATATCTACTTGGACCTAAACTGATAACATGTGATATAAACCAATAAAATTGTATCAGGTCAAAAATCAGATACAATTTCATATGATTAACACATAATTAATTTAGGTCAGATCTAAACTGATACAATTGATAAAAAAAACTGATACAATTTTATCAAATGGTACATGGATCACTCTAAGTTATATATTACCATATAAAGCTCCATATTATTTTTTTTTTAATAGGGAACATACCATATATGGTGCCATTTAAACAGTATATTGTCATATATGGTGCCATCTAAACAATATATGGTCATATATGGTAACTCCCCAATCAGAAATCGCCAGTGGTACAAAAAATCAAGCACTGGCATACCACTGGGTAACCACGGTGTTGAAAATAAATGACTGGGAGAACACTCATTTCGGACGCTTTGCCAGCATTTGCAAAAAGCGTTTTTCCAGTATTTGTTTTACAAAAATTTCGGTGGTTTATAAAAAAAAACCACTGGCAAAGAATGGTCTGAGAGTGATGTGCCAAGGTTTGCAACCAGTGGTTATCCAGTGCTACCTAGCCAATGCTACTAGTGGTAAAATTACCAATTCACTAGTAGAGAAATGATTTTAAAAAAATGCTGACGCTTCGTTAAAAAAGGTTTATAGCTCCGAGTTCAAATCCGGTTGCAAGCAAAATTTTTTTTTTAATTTTTTTTAATTTAGAAATTTTTTTGTTTTATAAAATCAATTTTTTTGTTTGTGCAAAAGCTCCTTTAAGAACAATTTTGTTTTGCTCTCCCATTAGTTCCAAAAAACTGTTTGCCAGTGCTAGCATTTTAGCACAGCCAGTAGTTGTCCAGCTATTATCACTCATTTAATACATATAAACATTTTTTAAATTTTATTTTGGAAAATATATTTCCAGACCACCTATTTTATGGTTTTGCCAGCGTTTTGCCAACGTTAAAAAATTTTGTTTCTCCAGTGCTTTTTCGGCGCTTTTTGAACAGCCGGTCCTTTTGTCTAATGATGTTATCATTTTGGGAATGGGAAAGCAATTTTTGCCAGTACTTGTACCACCTGTTAAAGTGCTTTGCCATCGCTTTCCCGTTTGTATTTTTCTGACTGGGTCAACTACAATATTAACTGTATTTCAGAAATTTTAAATGTATTTCAAAAATTATGGAATATATTTCAGAAATTATTAATTGTATTTCAGAAATACTCAAATCTATTTCAAAACTTGTTGATTGCTTATTAGACCACCCATGAAATGTATGAGATTTTCAAAAGTGTTTTTTTTTTGTTTGCTCCACCGGCAGTTTCCGGTAGATTGAGTGCAAAAAATAATATATGTGTAAAAGTTGGATTTCTCCGTGGCATACAGGCCACTCAGTTTGAACTTTTGACCCTAAAAATGAACTAAAAACATTTCAAAGATTTTTTGCGCTATAACTTCTAAATTTTTCGTTTTTCGCAAAAATACTATATAAGTGTTGTTATGCAGAATAAAAGGACAAACACTTTCTTCATACTAATTTTTGGCCTAAGTGTTACTTATCGTGGTGTTTTAAGCGGATAAAGTAAAAATTTGTGTTAAGAATTCATTTTAAACGGCCCTCGTTAAAATTTGGACAGAGCCAGTGAGGATCGGTTTTAATTTTTTTGTAGATCAAGATATGTTGTTTTTATAAACCAATTACATTTGGAACATATATCTGTTATTCCACGAAAGAGGGACCAAAATCGGGAAGTTGAAATTTCAATTTTTCCAGATTTCGTTAATACTTAATCTGCGATGAAAGGAATATAAATTTTTTTAATTTATACCATTAGTAAACATCTCATGTTACTTAATTTATCAAAAAAATTTCGCACTTTATGTTTTAGTTTTAACTAAAAATTTACTAAAACTGAAAAAGATTGATTTTTTTAATACCTAAAAATTAAGCAGTCTGTGATTATTCTTAAATAGAAAACTCAGATAAAACCATTGAAATATGTAACACATGTATTTTCTAATCAATTTCGACAAAGTTTTAGATAATTGAATTGCAAATTCCTGAAAACGACGATTTTAAAATATGTATGTATGTTCAAAAAAGTACTATAAAAGAGCATTTTAAATTTAATTGATTTTATTTCTAAACTTACGGTTTTGTTCATTTTGTGTATGAAAACCCTACAAATACATATATTTATATTTTCAAACATTTTAATTGGTTGAACATAAATTAACCAATCAGAATGCTCCAAAAATAAACCAAGTCAAAGCATACTGCCATCCAAAATTTTAAATGAAAAAAAGTATACATTTTTAATACTTAGATAGTAGGGGCGATAAAATTTGTGTTTCAGATTGAATTTTCGGAAAATGTTGATGCAAAAGTTGTGATTTTTTTCATAAAATGAATTTAGAGGAATTTGAGTTTACGTCATGTGTTAAAAGAATTGCAATTAGATCCTAGATCATTTACCTAGGATCTAATTGCAATTGGTATGTGTGCAAAAGCCCAAAGTCTATACTTTTAAACCATATTTAGAATTATTCGTGGTTTAGTCAGATATATGAATAAATAAGAAATTTTAACGAAAAAACGGACTTTTTGCTAATTAATTTTTTTATTGAATTGGGGTAGCTGAAAATATTTATCAAAATTTGGTACAGAGCACCGTGATTAACTTGCAAAATTCTAAACTACATTCACTCGTCGATGAATTGAAATTCAATATTGTTTCCACCATATTGAATTTCTGATAAAACGCGGAAAATCGCGAATTTCAAAAAAATCTGAAACACGTGTTCACTTAATTCGTCTGTAGATTATGATATGTAAGTTTGACATTTCAGTCACAAATATCTCCGTACAAAAGAGTCAAAAATTAGTTTTTTTATAGAATACCCTTGAAAATAGGACATGTCAGGATATACTTGAATATGTTATATAGACCGCTGGACGCGCCTATAGCAAACCTTTCAAATTGATACCCATATTGAGTATGTTGTCTTTAGCTAAGATGCAAATTTCTTACAAAAACTAAAAAAAAATACCTTTTTTAAAAATGGTCCAGCTCGTGAGATCTCATTGCTAGACCCTAAATATTTTGGGAATCATCTTATAACAAACCAAGGTTTATTTTGATGGGGCATTGTTATTTTTTACTTTTTTTCGTGAGTCGGTCTAGTGTACAACATATAACAAATCGGTACTTCAGCCCGATTTTGGTCTCTCTTTCGTGGAATAACAGATATATGTTCCAAATGTAATTGGTTTATAAAAACAATATATCTTGCTCTACAAAAAAATTAAAACCGATCCTCACTGGCTCTGTCCAAATTCTAACGAGAGTCGTTTAAAATGAATTCTTTACACAAATTTTTAATTTATCCGCTTAAAACACCACATTATATAACACTTAGGCCAAAAATTAGTATGAAGAAAGTGTTTGTCCTTTTATTCTGCATAACAACACTTATATAGTATTTTTGCCAAAAACGTCACATTTAGAAGTTATAGCGCAAAAAATCTTTGAAGTGTTTTTAGTTCATTTTTAGGGTCAAAAGTTCAAACTGACTGGCCTGTATGAACCCCACATATCTAATTTTTATACACGTATTAATTTTTATGTCCAATCTATCGGAAATTGCCGGTGGAGCAAACAAAAAAATACTTTTTGAAATTTGGGTGGTCTATTGCTTATCATATTTAATAGAGAAAAATTTCTAAATTACATCTCATAATTTCTGAAATACAATTGATAATTTCTGAAATACAGTTGTGAATTTCGGAAATACAATTAATAATTTCTGAAATACAATTGATAAAACTGAAATTCAATTGATTATTTCTGAAATACAATTGATAAATCTTAAAAACAATTGATAAATTCTGAAATACAATTGATGAAACGGAAATTCAATTGATTATTTCTGAAATACAATTGATAAATCTTAAAAACAATTGATACAATTGGAAATGGTGTAGAGCGTTAAAAAGATGTAAATAAAATTTTTTTTTTTTAAAATTCAATTTAATAAAAAAAATATAATTTTATAAAAACATTTATATAAAATAAAAATATAATTTTATAAAAAGAAATTCATTTTATAAAACAAAATGGATAGCCGTGAACGGTATCGAACTCGAGACCTTCTGAGTTTAAACCTTCTTTTAACAAAATATTGTAATTTTTATAAAATCAGTGCTCTGCCAGTGTATTATTTTTTGAACTGTTGTCAATATCTGTCTGGTATCTAATTTAATCCCAAATAAATGGAGATCTTACGTAGTACCCAAATATAATGCGGGATCTAATTTTATCTGTCATTTTTGTGGATAGTTTTAGATGTCAATATATTGCTGTTTCTAATTCGATCTGCCATTTTAATACCGAAATAAATTGCTGGATCTAATTCGATCTGCAATTTATGGAATAAATTAAGATCTTACCAAATCCCCAAATATATCACTGGATTTAAGTCGATCTGAAATTTATCGCAAAAGTTAAGATCTTACGCAATCCCGAAATATATTACTGGATCGTATTTCATCTGTCATTTTTTGGATAAATTTAGGTTTTACTTAATCCCCAAATATATTGCTGGATCTAATTCGATCTGCCATTTTTCGGATCAAATTAGATCTAAGTTTATCCACAAATATATTGCTGGATCTAATTCGATCTGCCAATTTTTCGGATCAAATTAGATTAAGTTTATCCACAAATATATTGCTGGATCTAATTCGATCTGCCAAAATTGAGATCAAGTTAGATTTAAGTTTATCCACAAATATATAGCTAGATCTAATTCGATCCGCCATTTTTCAGATCAAATTAGATCTAAGTTTATCCGCAAATATATAGCTGGATCCGCCATTTTTCGGATCAAATTAGATCTAGGTTTATCCCCAAAGATATCATTGGGCATCCCAATTTTGAGATATAACTTGATCTTAGTTTATCCACATATATACAATTGGATCTAATACGATATGATTGGATACACCCAATTTTGAGATATGATATCAAATTGGATATGATTAGATCTTCGCGAGATCAATTTTTTTTACTCGGCTAGTGTAATTAATGTAATATACAGTTGAACATCAATTTTCCGGGCCTACATTAACCGGCTACATCTGTTAACCGGCATTAAACACTCGATTTTATACATCTATTAAACGTGGTTTAACTCGATTATCTTTGCTTTCATAAGTTAAAGATATGTCAACAGGTGCTTTTGTGGAAAAGCTCCATCAAATACTAAAGAAGAAAATATCTTCAAATTAATGAAAATAGAACTGATTGACGACTATCGCAAAAATATACCATTTAGACTGTTGTCTGAAAAATATGGTATTGTCAAACTAACTTTACACGATTCAGTATAAATTTGTGACTCTTTTAACCGTGGCTTTCGATTATCCGTGCTAAGCCTGGTACCTAACAACCCGGATAACCGAGGTTCGACTGTATATAAATATAAATAAAAGACGTAGAAAAAATGAATGCAAACAGTTGTCGCATTTAGGATAATAGGTTGAATGCTCGCTACAAATCGGCTTGGAGCAATTTTAGCAAGCCTTTCCAGTTCTTCTCTATTTCATTGTTAACTGGGAGCATAGCTTACAACTTTCCACAACCATTTTCTACGCTAGACTTAATCTGTATTGCTGATCGAGTGGAACGGATAAAACTAAGCCTTGTCTTAACTTGTCTAATAGCTAAAAACCACATTAATGCCTTTCTTTGCACTCAGCTTAGCATTGCAGATTTTACACTCGCGGGCGTTGAGTTGGTTTTATTAGTAACAATTTGTCACATGACATAATTAAAAATTCTTACATTTGTTTAAAAATTCCGAATATTTTACCGCAAAAGTACGCTCCTCTGATTTACTCTATTTTCGTCAATTTTTACAGTGTGTGTTTTAGACTATGTGGAACAATAATCCGCTCGGTTCTCGTTGAAATACAGAAAAAACATATTCCCCATTATATTTAACTGTCACCCTAATGACTTATGTAACACCCCAGTCAGAAAAATACAAACGGGAAAGCGACGGCAAAGCACTTTAACAGGTGGTACAAGTACTGGCAAAAAGTGCTTTTCCATTCCCAAAATGATAACATCATTAGACGAAAGAACCGGCTGTTCAAAAAGCGACGGAAATACACTGAAGAAACAAAATTTTTGAACGTTGGCAAAACGCTAGCAAAACCAACAAATAGGTGGTAGGTCTTCAGATTGGCAGACGATTGCCCTACCCACTGAGCTAACGAGACATATAATATTTGATAGCTAAACACATAAATAAGTGATAATCGCTGGACAACTACTGGCTGTGCGAAAATGCTAGCACTGGAAAACAGTTTTTTGGAACAAATATGCCAGCGTTGGGAGAGCAAAAAAAGTTGGTCTTAAAGGAGCTTTTCCACAAACAAAAAAATTGATTTTATAAAACCAAAAAAATTTTAAATTAAAAAAATACAAAAAAAATTTTTTCCTTGCAACCGGATTTGAACTCGGAACTTCCTGACTACAAACCTTTTGTAACGAAGCGTCAGCATTTTTATAAAATCATTGCTCTACCAGTGAATTGGTTTTTGTACCACTGGTAGCATTGGCTAGGTAGCACTGGATAACCACTGGTTGTAAAACTTGGCAGATCACTCTTAGACCATTCTTTGCCAGTGGTTTTTTTTTTATAAACCACCGAAATTTTTGTAAAACAAATGCTGGAAAAACGCTTTTCGCAAGCGCTGGCAAAGCGTCCCAAATGAGTGCTCTCCCAGTCATTGGGACGTCTCGAATTTATTTAAAGATATATTAATATAATGCACTGAAGTCCACAAAATATACTGCTTATTTTTAAAGTTCAAGCTCGGGCAGGGAAATTAAGGAGGTAATTTTCTAAAACACTTCGGTGAAGTGTTGCGTTATTTCTATAGAAATTGTTTTTGTTACAAAAACAATTTACATTGAAAGTTCCCTTCACTTCACCCAAGTGTTTTACAAAATTAGGTAGTAAATATTTTTATTTTAAAATTATTTTATTATGTTTAATTGTGTAATAAAAGTACTCAACTCTACCGTGTTTAAAATATTTGTTAAATTTTTTAACTATTTGAGAAATAAATAGTTACGACCGGTAACACAAACATAATATAAAGAGACATTTTATTCCCAAATTAAAAAATTAAATAAAATGTTAATAGTTGGAAAAGAACATCCAAGCACACCCTATTGATGACACTCCTCTTCCCAGTGTAGAAACGGTAATGACATATCAATATTTTTTGGAGTACCAGTAATGACACCCACTTACCTTCTACATTATTTTAAAACATATAATAATGAGTTACGGATAATGACTTATTTTTATCATTATTTCAAATACAAAATAATTTTTTTGATTTTTTTGAAAATTTTTTGAAATCTATTTTTACACTCAATATTTTTTAAACACTGGTAAGGATATATGTAACCACTTATTTTTTGATTTTTTGTATGTTGGCGAGTAAGCTTACTTGTGTGCAGCAGGTGAATTATGTTTTTATCTATTAAATATTACATGTCGATATAGCTCAGATGGTAGAGCTATTGACTGGCAATCTGTAGACCCAGGTTCGATTCCCACACCAGCAAATTTTATTAAAAAAAAAAAAAAAAATACAATAAAAAATATTTTTTTTTATATAATTTATTTTTTTGAAAATCTATTTTTAGACTCATTATTTTTGTCAGTACTGGTAAGCACATAGGTAACGATATATTTTTTGATTTTTCGTATGCTGGTGTGTAACGACAACTCATTATTTTTCGCGACATCCCCATATAAAGGTAATAAGAAATGTAATAACAAAAGTAAGTAGTTACCATTACCAAGTATGTAGTTACATAACCACATATCTGGTATTGATTTTCTACATTGGGTTTTAAAATCATTAGTGATTCTCCTAAGAATGCATTACGTCGTTTTCATACTTTTTCCTCAGCTCTTATTCTGCTCGGTATTTTTAAATACACAGAGAACTCCTGCAATCAAGGTTTGTTATTTGTTTAAGTATTATTTCAGCTTTTTAAATGCGTGATTTTCATTTTATAAAGTTCTTTTTTTTATTATTAAAAATAAAAAAAAATAACAAAAAGTCATTTAAGTCAGTAAAAGTAATTCAACCAAAGATATGTTTTGACCAACTTGTGGTGTATTTTATTAATAATAAAAATAAAAAATTATCACAGAAAACGCATTCAATGAAAAGCAATCTTAACCCACCGAATATTCCAAGCGAACTATTAACTGATTTTTAAATTTTCAGTTATTTTTAATAACTATTTTTGCCGTGAAACAAGAAAACATAATTGATTACAAAAATATAATTCAATTTTATAATTTATTAAGTAACTTTAAATGAAAAAATCCATTATTTTTCATGCAATTTATACAAATTATTTCAAAAAAAAACAAACAATTATATATTCCATAAAAAAAATTTGTATTGACTTTAATATGCAGATCAATCAAACGTTTGTCTGTGTTCATCATTTGTTGGTTATCCACAATTTATTGATTTCATGTTGTATTCAAAGCAAATGCATTCTTTTATTTTTAAGATATTTTATGCAAGTTATAGGATATTTTACAATTTTCATATCATGATTATACATTTTTTTATGATATATTTAAAATTTCTGCAGTGGTTAATATTTCAAATACCATTGTCTTGCATTATAATGTGTGGAAAATTTTTCAATTGATTTTTTAGTTTTCTATTTTTATATACAAATTTCATACAATTATATTCCTCAAAAATATACACATAGATCTATGTGATACAATTGTAATTATTATAACGAATTACACAAAATAAATACATATAAATTAAAAGATTCACAATCAATTTACAATCGTCGATCACTTGCTATACATACAAATTTTGTAGTATATATATTAAGTCCATACATTTTAAAATGTATGATATTTTGGGATTCTCATTTACCCATTTCAGTAATATTAATATAAATCTAAGCATTCGTGTATCTTTTCGGCTCGGCGGCAACAATATTTTATAAAAAAAATATTTCAAAATATTATATTTCAAAATATAAATATTTGAATGTATGACGCGAAGATCGGTTTTGTATACAAATAAATTTCTTAGGGCCATTAACAATAAACAAATTAACCTAAAATTTGAGCTTACTTAGAGTTACAGATGTCAAATTACATACAAATTTGAATTTTTTAGCATTCAGTTTTTGTTAACTTTAGGTTATTTCTTTATTGCTAATGGGGGTTAGAGCTATTTTTTTATGTCCAGTAAACTTCAGTTAAATTTTATTTAGTTTAGCTACTTGAAAACAAGAAAATCGCAAAAATTAAAAAGAAAATATTTGAGTCGAAAAATAAACTAATAATATAACTTCTAATGCTGGGTTTCATACTGACGGTTTATGAGTTCACCTGAAAATTTGTTGTTGTTTTGTATATAAATTTTTCACAATGTCCTTTTTTTAATAGTTAAGGTTAACCTTTTAGTATGAGAACTACCATAAATAGCAAAAATTAAAAGATACTAATTATTTAAAAATTAATCAACAAGCACATATTTTGAATTTTTTTATATCCGATTCCAATAAAACCGTTTAAGTTAAAAATTAAAAAAAAACACCTGAAATAGGAATCTGTTGGTATTCCATATACAAACTATCAGAACATGCAATATTTAATAAATTCTGAGGTTTTATGCTGTAAGGGTTAACTTTATATACAAAACTAATAAACGACTCAAAAACAACGTCTCAGTCCTGTGTTACTCCGATTCACATCTCAACGGAAGTGAAATTTATACACTTAAAATAATAAGTCTGTTGGCTGAACAGAAAAATTTGTTACTTTAACAAAATTTATTGCTGTTTTTTGCTTAAAATCAGCGATGGAAAGAAAGCTCGAGCGAAATATATATAAATATATTGATGCAGAAATTTTCCTTTTTTCAAATTTTTTCCCGATTATTTTCGCGATTTTTTTTTGCAACTAGCCACCAAACTTTGTTTCACCCAACTTAAAAAATTGCAAAATAATGGCGGAATGCGAAGAAAGGCTTTATGGTGCAAAAATTTAATTAAAAACCTTAATCAGCGATTTACATTCTGCAAATAAATATATTGACCCAGAAATTTTCCTTTTTTCAAATTTTTTTTCGCGATTTCTTTTTTTTTTGCAACTAATAGCCGCCAAAATTTGTTTTACGAAATGAGTATTATAGTCCTTGGGTTATGAATTTCAAAAAAGCTCACTTAAAAAATTGCAAAATAATGTCGGAATGCGAAAGAAGGCTCTGTGGTGCAGAAAATAATATAAAAGACTTAATTGGCGATTAACATTATGCAAACGGATATGTTAATGCAAATATTTTCCTAATTTTGTATAAGATTTGAATCTTATGTGGGTAACAACTTTTAACATTTCTTTTGAAATTCTATTGGAAATGCTGTATTTAATATCTAAGTATTTAATTTTATTTTTTTTTTGTAAACAAGCCAAAAGAGTTTTCAAATTAACTTGAAAAGAGCTTATGTTTTCATAATGCTCAATTTATTTTTTGGAAAAGAGCCTTTTTTGTGAAGCTCTTTCTCATTTTTTGAGCGTAATCATTGAACTCGCTTGTTTTAAAAAATTGAGGAAGCTATATTTTTTTAGCTACTTACATTTTTATATAAGAGCGAGCTTACATTTTTTGGCTCGTTTTAAAAAGAGCCCGAGCGAGCTTTTCCATCCCTGCTTAAAATAAAATTTGAGCCTGAAACTAAACAGACAAATGGTGTCACCTGTTTTTTTTTTTAGAAAAACTGGTCATGTGGCAAATGTGCCGGCAGAGCAACGTAAAACAATTAATTCTGAATGGTACACCACGATTTGTTTGCCAGAAATTTTCGCAGAAATGTGAAAAACCAACCTCCAAAAACGGATAGTTCTTCACCACTGACAAGTAGTTCGAATGCATGCAAAAGTGTATAGATCAATATTTTGAAAAACAATAAAGTCATGTTCAATAAAAAATGTTTATTCTTTCATTGTTAGGCTCAAAATATAATTAGTAACCCACATACATATTGTCCACTCATATACTCGTTTTTTTTCTGTGCCAGGTAACCGATTAAATAATTATTCGAGTTTTTTCTCCGATTAATCGAATATTTTTTTTTATTATTTTCCCAATATTAATTAAACCTGTCAATAGTGACAATTAGTAATTTATCTTAACGTTAATTAGTGTTAAATTATCCTAAATCAATACCTAAGATAATTTGCTTTATGTTAGTATAATTCAATCAAATTAATTATAATTAATGAGACATCATATATAATACATTTGTTACTACAAAAGAAGCGAGCAGGTAGTCCCGAAGGAGTAAAATGTTTTACTCTTCTGGAATGACAGTCTGTTAAATGTTAAATCTGTTAGATCGCACTACTTGCAGCCAAGCCGACGCACGGTGGTACATATTTAGAGAAGGCGGCCAAAAATCATTTTTTTTTTTTCTTGTAACCGGTTTTAAAACAAATTATCTCATTTCAAATAAAACATCTTAGAACCTAAGGAGCCAAAAAATCAAGTCTAAATTTTTACTATTTCAAAGTGAAAAGGGTCATCCAAAATACCCTTTGTCTGTTTTTTTGTAAAGTTACACATTTTTTAGATTTTTTCCACAGTTCAAATGTTTATATTTTTTTGTTTTCAGAGATATTAACTTCGGATAGATTTTGTTTGCTTATCCATTAAATATATTCTAAGCAGGTATAATTTTTTTTTTATTCTACTTTACTCAGTGGTTTTTTTATAATTGTTAAATTAGGGTATGTTTTTACCGAAAATTTTCGCCTTTATTGCAGCATAACTAACGTGGATCAAAAGGGATTTTATATTGCCCGAAAGGCCATATTCCGCTCTAATAGTGCATATCAAATATTTCTGGGCGAAAGTGGGCGCGGAGGAGCTAGAGCCATTTTCTTGATAAAAGTTAAAATTTTTTTAAGTTATTTCCGAATTTCATAGAAACTTGTTATGTTAACAATAAAATTATGTGTAGAGTAGGATGTCCCTTAAATTAACGATTTGCAAATTTTCGTTCACTACACTCACCAGTTTTATTGGAAATGGTCCCAAATGGAAGACATCGATTTTATTTTTTTTTTATATTTAAAAGTTAACCCGTGCTGAAAGTTGAACAAAAATGGCCCATGTTGGAGAAGAGGTGTATTATTATCAAGGTTGGTTACCGTTATCGTTATAATACCGTTATCGCTAAAATACCGTTTCAAATCGAAAACCGTTACCGTTACCTCTAAAAAAATTTACAAATACCGTTATCGTTATCGTTACCGATACCGTTATTTTTATAAGTAGTTACCGGTGTTTTACCGGTATTTATTAAATTATATAAAAATGCAAATTTTTAAAATTTTTTATAATAATCTTCAGTTTCTTTTTCTACAAAAAAATTTATGGATAACAATTTTAGTTACTAAAACTACCAGCATTGAATTTAAAGCTTATAATCTGTATTTTTACCACATAAAATGAAATATATGTTAAGTTTTTACTTGTTTTTAACATAAATTATAATACCGGTACGTACCGGTATTGCTGTTTCGATAACGGTATACCGTTACCGAAACAGTCTTAAATACCGTTACCCTTACCGTTACCGAAACAAACGAAATTAGATACCGTTACCGTTACCCTTACCGTTATTCGTTTCGGTAACCAACCTTGATTATTATTAAAAAATTCCCAAAATTCGAAATTTCGAAAAAGAAGTTATTTTTTATTTCAGGTTTTCACTTAATATATTCAAGATGATTCAGTTATGGAATTCTGACTTTATCGGATATCATTAACCCACTTTAGCCTGGAATTCAAAATGACCCACAAATTTGATAAAAATGCAGAAACGTGTTTTTTTTAAATTAATTTTAAAGATTTTTTAAAATGCCTAATTTGGAGATGTCGATTGCCAATTCGTACCATAGAAAAAAAAATAAATTAGAAAAATGATAACTCGTGTTTGTGTTTGGAGCGACTGCTTTCCAGGACATTTTACGAAAACTGCTTATTTTGTCAAAAAATTAACAAAATTTGAATGTTTTCATCAAAGTTTTCATGGTTTTCAAAAAATATCACCTAAATTTGATATGATATGATATAATCATATCAATTTTATTAAAAAAAAAATTTAACCCTTAGTGGCCTGGGGACAAAACAGACCCATGAAATTTAATATTAATTATGACTACAAAGCTTTTGAATGGATATAAAAAAATTTTCACTTCATAAAAATAATTATTTTATGGAACATAATCCATATGGGGTTAATTTTTATACTTTTGGCCAAAAATGACCCACTAGGAAATTTACAGAATAACACCTTTTATAATTTTCGGAAAAATATCACTTCAAATGGATAAAAAGAAAAATTTTTCCACTAGATAAAATTATTATTTTGTGTAACTTGATCCAGATAGGGTTAATGTTTTCACTTTTCGGCTGATATGTTTTATAAACGAATGTATGAATTACCAAGAAACTTTTATTTGTCATTACCAGGGCAGCGACTTTCATGCAAAAGCATGTTTTAGTCTATAATCTAATTTGATTTTGACCAAATACATTTCCGAATCAAAGAATTTGCAAAAAATCGATTTGTTGTGGCATTTTTGTGGATATTTTGCATTTAAGAGCATATTTTTTTTGCAAATTTTATGATTTTATTGCATATTTTTCATTAACAATAATATTTAATAAAAAATAAAGAAAAAGAAGAATTTACAAACCTTTACGCAGTACTTAAGTAGAAGGAAAACATCAAGTTGTCATATATTTTAGACATTTATATTGGATTTTATGTTATGTGTAATCTCTTTTTTTACTACGTAATTTAAATAAATAAAGGACATATATATATATATTGGATTTAATTTTTATCCAAACGCTCTCGAGTAGTAAATATAATTTTTAAAAATTGATAAATTTAACGTAAATTTTTTGGTTTTAAACATTTATTTTTGGATCTTTAGTGCATATTTTTTGGTTTTTAGTGCATAATTCCATTTGCATAATTGCATTTAACTGCATATTTTAAGAGCATATTTTAAATTTTTAAGTGAATGAAAGTTGCAGCCCTGGTCTTTGCCAAAGTAGACAAATTTCCCTTTTGTGTTTTTTTTTCAGGGATGGAAAAGCTCGCTCGCTCGGGGATGGAAAAGCTCGCTCTTTTTTTTAAAACGAGCCAAAAGCTCGCTCTTATATAAAAATGTAAGTAGCTAAAAAAATATAGCTTCCTCAATTTTATAAAACAAGCGAGCTCAATGATTACGCTCAAAAAATGAAAAAGAGCTTCACAAAAAAAGGCTCTTTTCCAAAAAATAAATCGAGTATTATGAAAACGTAAGCTCTTTTCAAGTAAATTTGAAAACTCTTTTGGCTTGTTTACAAAAAAAATTAAAATTAAATATTTAGATATTAAATACAGCATTTCCAATAGAATTTCAAAAGAAATGTTAAAAGTTGTTACTACATGAGGGACTAAAATACCCAAATATTATACAAAGTATGGTGCAGGGTTCGTAATGCACGCACAAAATCATCAAAAATTTTAAAAAATCGTCAAAACATCGAAAAAAATAGCCAAAATTGAAAAAAAATCAAAATTTGAAAAAATTTCCAAAATTGGAAAAAATCAAAAAAATTGGAAAAAATCGTCAAAATTTGAAAAATCGTCAAAAATTTTTAAAAATCGGGAAAATTTAAAACAATTGCCAATATTGAAAAAAAAATCTCAAAAATTTGAAAAAATCGCCAAAATTGAAAAATTGTCAAAATTTGAAAAATAGTCATAAGTTGAAAAAATCGTCATAATTTAAAAAATTCGCGAATATTTGAAAAAAATGCAAAAATTAAAAAAAAAAAAGTAAAATTTAGAAAAAATCGTCAAAATTTAAAAAAAAATTCCAAAATTGAAAAATGCCAAAACTTTCAGAAATTCTAAATTTTGAAAATCGTCAGAATTAGAAACTATGGTGGAAATTTAAAAAAAAAATCGTCAAAAATTAGAAAAAATCGCCAAAATTCATTTCTCGCATTTATTTTTCTTAACGATAATAACTCGATTAGCAATGCAAGTCTAAATTTAGTTTCGCAATTGGGGTATTAGTGGCGGGATTTTACCTTAGGTGCAGTCATTTTTCCTCTAGCTTCTCTAGTTTGGGAGATATGGACGATTAAAATTTTATTTAAGCGATTTTCGCACTTATTTTTCCACAGATGACTTACTATGACTTCCTTGTTCCAAAACCGTTGTCCGATTTCATTTAACTCATTCAGTTTTCGAGATATGGGCGATATACCAAATAAAAGCCCTTTTCTCTCTACGAAGCTTAGTTTTCAAAAAAACGCGATTTTAAAATCTAGCAATGCAAGTCAAAATTTAGTTTCGGTATCGGGGTATTGGTAGTGGGTTTTGACCTTAGGCGCAGTCATTTTTCCTTTAGCTCTTCTAGTTTGGGAGATATCGACGATTTAAATTTTATTTAAGCGATTTTCGCACTTATTTTTTCACAGATGACTCACTATGACCTCCTTGTTCAAAAACCGTTGTCCGTTTTCATTTAGCTTATTCAGTTTTCGAGAAATGGGCGATATACCAAATAATAGCCCTTTTCTCTCTCTACGAGGCTTATGGTGTAAAAAAATGCTGTCTTGTTAAAGTGTAAACTTTTTTAAATGTTACCCTCACCCCAATAAAATGCTACATTTTTCCAATCAGAATAGAACGATAAAATCACTTATTTGCATTTTTCAAAACACATGTGTATATTGTTGTTTCATGTATATGCAATATTGTTTACGCTAGCTACTACTATATGATAGCCCAGTGGTTGTAATGCTTGCCTTTCGCACGGGATGGCCAGGTTCAAATCCCATCCAAGGTGAATTAATTTTTATATACTACTCTCTTTTTCTTTTTTCAATTTAGAAGTTTTCCTCCATATTAAAAAAAAAAATTATATAATTTTTTTTTTATTTATTGATAGCGTAAAAACTAGTAAATACTAAATAAAACAGAGCAAATTATTAAAAAGACTAGGTAAATAAAATTTTATAAAAAAAAAATTACAAAAAAAAAATTTATAAAACAAAAATTTATAAAAAAAAATAAAATTTTATAAAAAAAAATTAAATTTTATATAAAAAAATATAAAATTAAAAAAAACGTTGTGGTCTGACCGGGGTTTGAACCTGCGACCTTCTGCATCAGAAGCCAGGATAGTACCCCCTAGGCCACCAAGTTGCGAGTTTGCTGGCAAACAACATTGCAGTATATACACATAACTTTGATGAAAAGAAAAAAAAACAGGGCAACGCTCTACCCCGTAAAATTTTTGAGGGCGGAAAATGTTGCACTTTTGCACTTTATTAGATAGCATTTTTAGAAAAGAACACGATGCCCTCTCAGAATATTACCCTTAATTTAGAAAAGAACACAAAAGAGGCAATTCAAAAGCAAAGTGCAAAAAAATGCAACATTTTTGTCAGAAAAGAAAACACCATTAGTTTTCGAGAAAAACGCGATTTTAAAACCTAGCAATGCTAGTCGAAAGTTCCGGTATCGGGGTATTGGGGGTGGGTTTTGACCTCTGGTGCAAACATATCTCCCCTAGCCCTTCTAGTTTTCGAGATATGGACGACTTAAGTTTTATTTGAGCGATTTTCGCCTTAATTTTTCACAGCCGACTCAATTTTGGAAGGAAGCCATAATGAATCATCTATGAAAACATAAAGGCGAAAATCGCTTAAATAAAATTTTAGTCGTCCATATTTCCCAAACTAGAAGAGCCAGAGGAAAAATGACTGCACCTAAGGTCAAAACTCGCCAGCAATGCCCCGATAGGGAAACAAAATTTTGACTTGCATTTTTAGATTTTAAAATCGCATTTTTATCGAAAACTAAGCCTCGTAGAGAGAAAAGGCCTTTAATTTGGTATATCGCCCATATCTCGAAAACTGAATGAGTTAAATGAAAACGGACAACGGTTTTTGAACAAGGAAGTCATAGTGAGTGAACTGTGAAAAAATAAGTCCGAAAATAGCTTAAATAAAATTTAAATCGTCGATATCTCCCAAACTAGAAGAGCTAAAGGAAAAATGACTGCACCTAAGGTCAAAACCCCCTACCAATACCCCGATACCGAAACTAAATTTTGATTTGCATTGCTAGATTTAAAATCGCGTTTTTCTCGAAAACTAAGCCTCGTAGACAGAAAAGGGCTTTTATTTGGAATATCGCCCATATTTCGAAAACTGAATGAGTTATATGAAAATGGATAACGGTTTTTGAACAAGGAAGTCATAGTGAGTGAACTGTGAAAAAAAATTAGTGCGAAAATCGCTTAAATAAAATTTTATTTAGCATATCTCCCAAACTAGAAGAGGTAGAGGAAAAATTACTGCACCTAAGGTCAAAACTCGCCACCAATACCCCGATAGTTAAACTAAATTTTGACTTGCATCGCTAGATTTTAAAATCGCGTTTTTCTCGTAAACTAATGCCGTTTTCTTTTCTGAAAAAAGTGTTGCCTTTTTTCTGCCCTTTTTTTAAAAAATGTATTTTTGTGCATAGAAATAATAAGTAAATATAGGCATATTAGGTATAAAATTAAAGGTATTTTAAAGACCTATTTAACTATGCTTCAAAAATGTCCAACAATATTCAACTTATTTAACAAAACACCAAAATATAGAAAAATGTGACATTTTGTTAAATTGCACGAAAATTAGGAAATAATTAGACATATTTTATACACGGTTAGATTGATATCTGAAATACCTTTAATTTGATACCAAATTTGTCTATGTTTACCTTTTATTACTAAACACAAAAAGGCATTTTGTAAAAAAAGGGCAAAAAAAAGGCAACATTTTTTTCAGAAAAGAAAACGCCATAAGCCTCGTAGAGAGAAAAGGGCTTTTATATGTAATATAGCTAGTATCTTTAAAACTAAATGAGTTAAATGAAAACGGACAACAGTTTTGGAACAAGGAAAAATAAATGCGAGAAATAAATTTTGGAAATTTCGTTTTTTACTACCTGAAGGTTTTTGGCGATTTTTTCTAATTTTTGTCGATTTTCATAAATTTTTACGAGTTTTTCAATTTTGGCAATTTTTGCAATTTGTTCCAATTTTTGAAATTTTGGCAATTTTTCAAAATTTCCCGATTTTTTCCAATTTTTGACAACTTTTTGAAATTTTGACGATTTTGGTAATTTTTTCACATATTGACAATTTTTTCAAGACGATTTTTTCAAAATTTTTACGATATTTTGCAATTTTGGCGATTTTGTCTAATTTTTCAAGATTTTTTTTAAATTTTGACTATTTGGGCAATTTTTTCAAATACGATTTTTTCAAGGTATGACGATTGTTTCAAAATTTTTACAAAATTTTTTAATTTTGGCAAATTTTTCAAATTTTTTCGTTTTTTCCAAATTTTTGACGACTTTTTGCAAATATTGACAATTTTTTCAAAATTTTTACGATATTTCGCAATTTTTGCGATTTTGTCTAATTTTTTTTTAAATTTTGACTATTTGGGCAATCTTTGCAAATATTGACAATTTTTTCAAGTTATGACGATTTTTTAAAAATTTTTCCAAAATTTTTCAATTTTGGCAATTTTTCAAAATTTTCCGATTTTTTTCAATTTTTAACGATTTTTTGAAATTTTAACGATTTTGGTAATTTTTTCAAATATTAACAATTTTTTCAAAATTTTTACGACATTTTGCAATTTTGGCGATTTTGTTTAATTTTTGACGATTTGTTTTTAATTTGTCAAATATTGACAATTTTTTCAAGTTATAACGATTTTTTCAAAATTTTTAAATTTTGGCGAGTTTTTCTAATTTTTAACGATTTATTTTAATTTGGCGAGTTTTTTTTATAAATTTTGACATTTTTTAAAATTTTTGAATTTTTTTTTTTTTTGTTTTGGCGATTTTTTCTGATATTTGAAACTTTTTTTCAATTTCAGCGATGTTTTTTTTTTCAATTTTTAAAATTCAAAATCTAGGGACTATAGTAGTGTTGGATATAGTGTAAATAAATTAACGTTTTTGTTTTTTATAACAACTAAATTATTTTATTCGGAGCGAGCCTTTTTAGCGGCTCGATTTCAAAAAAACTCAATTAAATTTCGTTAAAGAGCTGTTCGATAAAAAATACTCTATGAAATTTTTTATACGAGCTGCTCGATTTAAAAAACTCTATTCAGCCTTTTAATTTTTATAAGCTCTTTATTTTTTTTAGTTGCGAGCTTTTTTTATTGAGCAGCTCTTTTAATTTTGGCTTCCGAGCTTTTTAAAAAAATGTATATATTTTTGGCTCGCTCCGAGCTTTCTTTCCATCCCTGGTTTTTTTCCATATTCCGATTTTTAAATCTAAAATTGCTTTTTTAAGATGTTGGTTTTTTTAATTTTTATTTAAAAAATTAAAATTGTTTTTTCGACCTTTTTAATTGATTAATTAGAAATTTATTAATTCAGTTCGAGGCCAATTTCCTTATTATGTATTAACATAATAAGTACTTTTTTCAAAAACTGCTATTTTTCTTCATCAGGATACTCTCCTAACAATTACTTCACAGAGTTTTTGCTTTCAAAAACCTCTACACTTTCAGGAATAAAAAGACGATCGCTTCTGGAATTTTCCAGGATTTTTAAGCTTTAAACTGCAGTTTTTAACTATTTCACTACCGACTTTTTGTTTGCAGAAATATCGTTATTTTGATTTCAAATTCTTGTTAAGAGTCTTCAAATTGGAAAAAAAATGTAACATATTTGCCTTCCTCCCGTCCTATCCACCAAAAATGATGTCCGAAAATCGATTTTTTGAAACTTCTCAACCTCGATTTACCCCTAAACATTCGAATAGCTAAAAATTGTTTTGATTGCTTTTCTTCTCGTCATAAAACGAAGCTATATGGCAAATTTCAATTATGAGGCATTCCACACCAAACACCCTACTTTTTTATTTTTTTAATATTTTTAGAAAAATCTTCAGATAATTTTCTATTGGTAAAAGAAAATATTGGAGACGTGTTCGGCTTAGTTTTCGAGAAAATTTACATTGAATATGGTACAAATGGAGTTGTACCGTATTTTGGAAAATTTGTGCATGGGTGCGTATGAGTGATATATTTATATGTGGTATAATGTTAGCGATAATAAATGTAATTCTTTCAAAACTAAGCCGAATATCACTCTAAAATTTTTTAAAACTATAAAAGATCATGCCGGTGGTCATATTTAGCCAACCCTTTGCTGACGATATATTCAGAACTTGAGGTATGTAATGTGATAAAAGGAGTCAAATTACTTTATACATAGTAGCCAAACACGAACCACAAAATAATAATAATGATTTAAAACCCATTCAAATGACTACCGTTGACCTCAAAATACCACTACGAAATAATGTTAAATGCAGTTAACCTTAACATACCCTAACAAAGTAATCCAAAATACCGTTAACACTGAAATAATTTAAATACATGAAATATTGACTTCAGAGACTATTAATTATAGAGATAGGAAATCAAAACTTAAACTACTCACCGGTAGGGGGCGCTGAAATTTAGTATCACCTGAGCAACTATTTAGTATCACTTTAGTATCAGCTGAGCCTATATTTAAAATCGCAAAAATTGTTGAAAACTGCGCAAAATAAAAGGAAATCAAGCGCAAATATCTTCAAATAATAAAATTTGAGAATTCCTTTTTTTTATTTGCTTTTTTGTTTGTTATTATCTCAATTTAAATAAAAAAAGAAAATTGTCAATTTTTTGAACAAAGTGCCATCTAGTGATAACGATGTCGTTATAACTTTTCAAAGATGTCAAATATAAAGATGCAACAAAATGCATCCCTGTTTAGTTCCAAAAATTTCCAACAGATGGCGTTATTGTCACTGCATTTTTGTGTAATTATTTTGAAAATTCTCTCTAAACAAATATGGCTGTTAATCAAAATATCAAAATCAAAACAAAAAATAAAAATTTTAATTAAATTTTAAATTTTTAAAATATTCATGGTTTTGTAGTGTTTTTGCAACTTTTATAAATAAAACACATAGTTAAAATTCGTGTAGATAAATAATAATTATACCATAAAAGAATATATGTATAACCATCATAGTGTTGAAATGTATTTGTACAAAAATTAAACAATTTATTTTTGTTGAAATAAAAAAAAATCACAACAAATATGTTACCCTACACGATTCATTGTTTAGCTTGGTCCTTTGAACTAAAATTATTTCAGTCAAAAAATTGCTATTTTTGATAGAAGATCCCATTTTTAGTTAAAAAGTGGGATCGCCGATCAGAATGAAGTTTTTTAATTTTTCAGAAAAAAAAACTTTTCGCTTATCAATCTGAAAATGATTTAATTTACCAATAAAAATTTTTTTTAATATATATTTTTTTAAGTAAAATAGTTAAAGACAAAGTACTTTAAATACTTTTTGTGTGTTAAAGCTACTCTAAATATTAATTACACTTTGGTTTCTGAACGTGAAAAAGGATTTTTTTTTGTTTTACGCATAGTCGATATTTAAAAAACACATTTTTTTTTCAACACAAAATTTTCTTTCACAACTTAAACTTCAAATTCCGAAAGAAAAAATTTGTTTTGGACTGTTTCAGAAAAAAGTTTGCGAAATCAAATCTATTCCGAAAAAACCTATAATATGCCTGATAATATTCTAATTATGATTTCAGTGTAATTTTTAAATTCCGACCGAAATCTGGCTTTGTCAGTACCAATAAACAAATCCAAATATTAGCTTTATTGGGAAGACACCGAAAGTTTTTGTTAACATTTTCTTTAAAATTACGTAATTAGAAAAAAAAATGAAAAAAAGTTCTTAAATTTTAAATGAGATCAATTCTATTTATTATGAAAACAAAATTAACAAAAGACGTTATGTTAAGCCGCTTCTAGATGAGGGAAGAAAACAGATATGGATGGAATATAAGCTTCTCTAAATAGCAGAAATCATTCACAATCTAGTTTTTTTACATGAGTTTTTGATTTACCTCTAGTATTTCTCTAAATTATATTTAAAAGAATTTTAAATTTTTCGGCATTTGTTGGCCACAATTTTTCTGAAAAGTTGCCAAATATAGGGTTTTTTTTGCCGAAACCGGTCGGTCGGATTCTGAATTTTATTTAAATGCAAAAGCAAATAGTTTTTTCTATATTGAATTCAAAACACTGGAAATCCTACGTTTTGTAAAAAATTGATTTTCAGTTACAATAACATACTTTGTGTTACAAAATGTTAATTAGTTTGCGCGACTATTTTGTTTTCATATTTAAATTTTTTTTTTAATGTTGCAAACCGAGAAATAAAATTTATATTAACTAAATTTATAGTGTAGGGTGTTTATTTTTCTCTTGTCAAATTATTTTAATAACGACTTCCGGTAGTACTCATAAGCGTTATTCAATAGTACTCGTTAGCGTTATTTGGAAATGCCTGCCATCTGGTGTATAATATTGGCAAATTTTTTTATATCTTTATATTTGACATCTTAGAACTTTTGTTTTTGGTGATGCCACACCACTGGTTTTAACAGACTTTTAAATTATTTTTATTTGTCTGTGAAGTATTTGTCTGGAGAGTATCCTGATGAAGAAAAATAGCAGTTTTTGAAAAGAGTACTTATTATGTTAATTCATAATAAGGAAATTGGCCTCAAACTGAATTAATAAATTTCTAATTAATCAATTAAAAAGGTCGAAAAAAATATTTACCTAATTCTGGCTGGGACTGTAAGCTTGAATTCTTCCATGAAAACATTTGATAACGATAACCAAATAACTTTGTAGCTGTAATTACACGATTCAGTGGGTAAGGTTGTCGCAACGAATCTGTTTTAAAATCTGCTTACAAAATACTGGGTGCAAGTGTACTGAAGTGCAGGCTTTCATATATTGTCCCAATCAAAAAAATACAAACAGGAAAGCGGTGGCAAAGCACTTCAAATAGTGGTACAAGTACTGGCAAAAGGTGCTTTCCCATTACCAATATGATAACATCATTAGACAAAAGAACCGGCTGTTCAAAACGCAAGAACAAAAAAAATTTTAAATTAAAAAAAATCCAAAAGAAATTTTTTGCTTGCAACCGGATTTGAACTCGGAACCTCCTGACTACAAACCTTTTTTAACGAAGCGTCAGCATTTTTATAAAATCATTGCTCTACCAGTGAATTGGTTTTTGTACCACTGGTAGTATTGGATAGGTAGCACTGGATAACCACTGGTTGCAAACCTTGGCATATCACTCTTAGACCACTCTTTGCCAGTCGTTTTTTTATAAACCACCGAAATTTTTGTAAAACAAATGCTTGAAAAACGCTTTTTGCAAGCGCTGGCAAAGCGTCTCAAATGAGTGCTCTCCCAGTCATTTATTTTTAACACCATGGTTACCCAGTGGTATGCCAGTGCTTGATTTTTTGTACCTCTGGCGATTTCTGTTTGGGTATATAGCCAGCAAGTATTACATGTCTCGTTAGTTTAGTGGGTAGAGCAATCGTCTGTCAATCTGACGGCCTGGGTTCAAATCACGCAGGACCAAAAAAATACATATGAACTTTTTTTAAATTTTGTTTCGGAAAATATATTTCCAGACCACCTATTTATTGGTTTTGCCAGTGTTTTTCCAACGTTTAAAAATTTAGTTCCTCCAATGTTTTTCCGCCACTTTTTGAACAGCCGGTCCTTTTGTCTAATGATGTTATCATTTTGGGAATGGGAAAGCACCTTTTGCCAGTACTTATACCACCAGTTGAAGTGCTTTGCCACCGCTTTCCCATTTTTATTTTTCTGACTGGAAACTGTTAAATAATTATAAAACGCTTTATTCTGTAAAAAGCATTAGTTACATAACATAAAATTTTTATAAATAAAGGAAAATTTAAATCCCGTAATCCCGAAAAATCCCGGAATCGGGATTCTCAAAATTCTGAATCCCGGGATTTTCAAATATCAATCCCGATAGGCATCCCTATTATATATGTATATCAAATTTTGTATATATCGTCAGCAAAGGGTTGGCTAGGTTTGACCATCGTTATGATCTTTTATAGGTTTAGACATTTCTAGAGTGATATTCGACTTAATTTTGTAAAAAAAAATTACATTTATTATCGCTACACCACATATACATTACTCATACGCACCCATGCACAAATTTCCCAAAATACTGTACAACTACATTTGTACCATATTCAATGTAAATTTTCTCGAAAACTAAGCCGAAGACATCTCCAATTTTTTCTTACCAACAGAAAATTATCTGGAGATTTTTTAAAAGTATTTAAAATTTAACAAATTAATTAGAAATTTATTAATTCAGTTCGAGGCCAATTTCCTTATTATGAATTAACATAATAAATACTTTTTTTTTCAAAAACTGCTATTTTTCTTAATAAATTTCTAATTAATCAATTAAAAAGGTCGAAAAAAACTATTGTTATTTTGTAAAATAAAAATTAAAAACCAACATTTTCACAAATTGTTTACTAAAAACGCTTTTTATTTTTTTTTTTTAAGAAGAAAAAACAAGTACGGATTCTGTTTTCCGCTACACAGACCTACATATACCGAAAATTTGACATTGATACAACAAATGTTTTACAGTAGCGGGGCAGTTGGTGTGGAAAGCCCCTTATGTAGTTTATGAGAAATACCAAAACCTCCTTTTTACGGAGAATATCATAATCTTCAAAAAATAGACTTCACTCACAAATAGGGTTTGGGGTTCGGGAAATCCCGGGCGGGAATTCCCGGGAAATCCCGGGAAAAGTTTGCCGGGAATTCCCGGGAAAATAATATATTTTTCCCGGGAAAACGGGAAATTTTAAAAATATTAAATTTTTTAAATTGTTTTTGTTTCGAATAGGATTTTTTAATTTTAGTCATAAAAAACATTTTAAATACCAAAACAAAAATGTCATTGTTAAAATCTTTTAAAAGGGAATACATTTATTTGACACACAAATAAAATCTTTGCCAAGTAATAAGGAGCATTTCAACTAATAAAGATTTTTAGCATAACTTATTCAAAATTTAAGTAGTAAAATCTAAAAACTTGGTAAAATGTTTAAAAGAAATATGAACAAAAAGTCTTGTTTCTTACAAATCTAAATTTTTCAAATGTATATTTTAGTTAAATTCGACTTTGTTAAAATATTGGGTGGCTTGGTTTATTTTTGGAGCATTCTGATTGGTTAATTTATTTATAAATATTTTTGTAAGGTTTTCATACACAAAATGAACAAAACCGTTTGATTAAAAATAAAGTCGACTTTAAATTTAAATTACGCCTTTATATTAAGGGTCAATAATTTTATAAGTAACGTTTTCATTAATAAATGTGAAAAGAAAAGACTAATGGTTAACGGTGGTATCTAAATTTGGTTGGTTGGTGATTATAGTTATTTAATATAATGTTCTTTATATCGGTTTCATTTTTTTGCAATGCCAGGTTTTTATTATAAAAACTTTCTCGAATAAACGAAGATTTAGTTATGGTGCGGATTGACTGCGGCTAATTTGGAACCATTTCAGGAAATGTTTGCCCTACCATAAAACCTTTAATGCCTATTCAGCTTACACTTTTTTCTTCGGGTACTTTGCTAATTTTAGCTGAAACGTTGTTCTTGTTGTTGTTTTCTTCAAGAGAAGTTGCATGACCATCATTTTTTTTTTTTTTTTGTGAACCAAATTTATAGGTCGGATAACCAAATTTAGATACCACCGTTAACCATTAGTCTTTTCTTTTCATATTTATTAATGAAAACGTTACTTATAAAATTATTGACCCTTAATATAAAGGAGTATTTCAAATTTAAAGTCGACTTTATTTTTAATCAAACGGTGTTGTTCATTTTGTGTATGAAAACCTTACAAAAATATTTATATTTTCAAATATTTTGATTGGTTAAAAATAAATTAACCAATCAGAATACTCAAAAAATAAACCAAGTCAAGGTATACTGCCACCCAATATTTCAACTAAAGTCGACTTTACCTAAATTATACATTTGAAAAATTAAGATACTAAGGGCGATTATTTGTAAGAAACAAAGCTATTTTTTCATATTTCTTTTAAACATTTTATCAAGTTTTTAGGTTTTACTACTTAAATTTTGAATAAGTTATGCGAAAAATCTTTATTAGTTGAAATGCTCCTAATTACTTGGCAAAGATTTTATTTCTGTGTCAAATAAATGTATTCCCTTTTAAAAGATTTTAACAATGACATTTTTGTTTTGGTATTTAAAATTTTTTTATGACTAAAATTAAAAAATCCTATTCGAAACAAAAACATTTTAAAAAATTTAATATTTGTAAAATTTCCCGTTTTCCCGGGAAAAATATATTATTTTCCCGGGATTTCCCGGGAATTCCCGCCCGGGAATTCCCGAACCCCAAACCCTAGTACGAACGGATATAATTCATTTTATAACCTGGGGTTGGTTTATATATCAGGAAGATGTAATGCTGATGAAATAAGAAGAATTGTAGAAATAAGACTAGAAGAGTTTTATTTGTCTTTGGAAAACAACATTGTGGCCACCATATCTAATGGGCCAAGTGTGATGAAACGGTTTGTTTCCGACAGTCCAGTAGTAGGTGCCTACTGGAATCATGCAATTCATTTGTCAGTGCTGCGAGTAATTTATGTGAAATCAAATGTTCAACATTCTGATATTTTTTACTTTGAATTCTCACTACACAGACTGCATTTGCACTGAAATAGTGTTTTTTTTTAACAAAAATTACTTATATAGGTGGTTTTCATTAACAATTTTGTTCAAAAGTATTTCCCGGGATTCCCGGGAATCCCGGGAATAAAATTTTTTCATTCCCGTTTCCCGGGAAATAAAAAAGTCCGGGAAATCCCAAACCCTACTCACAAATTAAACCGATTTTCTTTAATTTAAATATAATTATGTTTTTCTTTTTGAAGCCATACCACAAATGCTGATAAACGATATTTTTGCAAAAGTAACGGTGTTATTAAAAAATAAATGCTTATTTACAATGCTTATAACAATGATTGTAAATAAGCATTAACTTTTTGATAACACCGTTACTTTTTGTTTTGATACTTGCAAAAATGTCTTTTATCAGGTAGCATTTGTGGTATAGCTTCAAAAAAAATATTGTTTTATTTAAATTAAAGAAAATTGGTTTCTCATTGTTTAGAAAAAGCACCATAAATTTGTTAACATTCAACCGATATTAACAAATGAAGGCTCATTTTACTCAGAAGTTTTAAAAAAACTGAAAATTGAATAAGGGGTATGAAAATTTTATTTTTCGAGTGTTATTTTTGTTCTGTTTTAAGATCAAATGTGACAAATTCCAAATAGAATTCAGAATTTATTTAACAACAAATAGAGCAAAAGCTTATGAAAAAAACTTTCCTAGAACCAATGGTTTCCAATTAATGCATTTTTAAAGGCTACCAAGCACTTTCTTCAGATTGTCTTTATGAGCTTCTCACTAACATATAATGTAGATTTTAGTTTTTGTAATTATGTTAACTCCAAAGTGAAAAACATTTAGGGAAGTAAACTCAAATATTTTTACTTATTTATTTCATATATCACAACGGAAATCTTACGTTTTTAACAAAGCTATTATTTCTCTCTATGTTATAGTTGTTGCTAAAAATAAAGCATCTTTAATAGTAAAGCAAACGTTTGTTTAATACTCATTGTAAGAATCTTCAGATCAACTAAAATCTACGCTAAAATTTTAATTTTTTTTAATCTCTACATATTTATAAATATGTATTAATAACATAAAGAAAGTATATATTTGGCAATACCAGGCAATTTCCTTTTAAATACCGTTTAAAAATTCAAAATCGGTTAAAAATTACTGAGCTACGAATGTTTAAATACGCCAGTCATTAAAATAACTCTTTTACAGTTATCTCGAAAATTTGAGGGTATATTGCAACTTCTAAAACCGGTTTTGTAATATTCTCTGCTAGACCTACAACCTACACTAAGTCACTTGACGAGTTATTTTTCAGTGTAGCACAGTGTAATTTTTATTTGAAAAACCAAAAAAAAGTTTGCATGTGCCAAAGTACCTAATAAACTTATTTACAAAAAGGATAAAGTTTTTTATCGCATGATCAAATTTTATATATTTTTTTAAAGATGTGTATACTGTAGTGTACAAGCGTAGTAAAAGAGCTAACTAAAGACTTTTGCCCAAAAATGCTTTTTTTGGCACATGCAAACTTATTTTTCTCCTAATTTTAATTTTTTTTAAAAAGTGTTGTCTTTCCAAGTCTCTTTCTGGTTTTCTCTGGTCACATAGTCTCAGAAAAAAAGTAAAAATGTTACTGTTGGCCAACTCTATATTTTGTAAATATTAGCCGCTTAAAAAACACATGTCTCTTACTTTGTCCACTCTACTATATAACTTGTTCCAATTTTAATGAAATCAGGGCGAATTCAGCAATGGTGCTTTCTTGCAATTGGCTATTTTTTATAAAAAAAAAACTGACCAATTAAACAAACTTTTTGAAAAATAGTAAATATTTTACTCATAGAAACTTCCAGATCTTCAGACAAATTTGCCGGAAAATTTTACGTAAACGTAATTTAAATTTAGTGCGACAAAAGGCTGAATATGGGTTTTATATACTCATGATTCAGTTGAAATATATTGAAATTTCCTTAATTATTTAAAAATATAAAGAATTTCTGCCCTACGACTGTATCCCTTTGGGGGTTTTACTACACCCAGTCATAAAAATACAAACTGAAAAGTGATAGCAGGGCAATTGAAAAGTTGATACAAGTACTGGCAAAAAGTGTATTTCCATTCCCAAAATTATAACATCATTAGACAAAAGGACCGGCTGTTCAAAAAGCGCCGGGAAAATAACATTTTCAACGTTGGCAAAACCAATAAATGGGTGGTCTGGAAATATATTTTCTAAAATAAAATTTAATAAAAGTTCATAGTATTTTTATACTGGTTGCGTTATAAGTTTGTTGGTACTAAAATGCCAAATTTAAAAAAAGTTGATCATAACCCATTTCATACCAAGCATGGATTCCGTGGTAATTTCTTGACAAAACTTGGTAGAAGGATCGGTCGATTTCGTAGTAAGAATTTTTGTAATTTCTATGGCTAAGTCACGCCCTATAGTGGTGGTATAAGTATTCCAAATTGAAACTTTGACGCTCTATACGCACTTAAATGATTACATTTTTTCAAAAGTTAAATTTTTATATTTTGGTGGTACAAGTTTCTAAGAAAAATTGCAAGAAATTTAAATTATTTCTTTTGCAATATTTTTAATAACTTTTTTAAAAAATTGGTATTTTTAGACGTTTTTTTAAAACTGTTATTTGGCAGCACTAATTGCTGAGATTTGTATGCTTTTTTCGGCAGTTGAGCGAAAATAGCGCATTTTAAATATAACAAATAAAAACGGAATAATTTTCTACATACTTACAATTTTACAAATACGAATAACCCTTGAAAAAATCAGTCAATTTATGTTTTAAAGTGCAAACTGACTCCAGAATTTTTCTTTCCTTAAATATCTTTTTACATGTCTTTATCGAAGTCAATATGTCGCTTTTATTACGCCGCTCTTCCTTATATTTTTTTTGAAAAAAGTGCTTTCAAAAATTGTCAACAATGGTTTTCTTCAAATCATTATATGCCAACCCTGGAAGTCCAATTTTTGTAATTTTTAAAAACTTTTGGTTCTTCTAAAAAATATCGTTTATAGCCAAGGCCTCAAAGTATCATACGCTTATACGTCATTGTAATATCGCCTTCCAATCAAAAGTTATAGGCTCCTAAAAGTAGATGTGACTACGGCAACGTTTTTATAAAATCCTTGCTGCATCAGTGAATTGATTTTCACCGCTGATTGCAAACGTTGACATGGTACTCTTAACCAATTTTTTGCTAATGTGTAAAGTAATGCTGGCAAAACGCATTTTGCAAACGCTGTCAAGGCATCGCAAATGGGTGTTCCGCAAGTAATTTATTTTTAACACCGATGTTACCCAGTCGTATGAAAGTGCTTCATTTTACCACTGCCAATTTCTAACTAGTCGCTACTCTAATACATTAGAATGCATAGAAATTATCCACACCCAGAAATAGTGGTGCCCAGTATTATATTTTTTTCAAAATTGCAGTTTATGGGGTTTCGTCTCAAAAAAATAAAAAATATGACACCCTCTGGAATTAAAAAAGAAAAAAACGGAATTAATTTCGGAAAGGGCTTGGCTCCGGGAGGTACGCGGGGAACCAAAAACGCGGGAATGTAGTAACATGTAAGTGTGGGTACTCAAATTAAAGGAAATTGTCTAACGATTCCAAAAATGTATTTTTTTTTTTTCTTTTATCCATAAAACGTAGCCGTACCACACTTACATTTAGTCACACTTACAGCTGCGAGCACAAAAAATGCAACGCTACACTAAATCATGCTCTGATTTCTTCTAATGGTTTTTTTTGCGCTTATCTTTTGTTATTATATTCGTTGATGTGCAGGTTCATATTTTAAGTCGTTTGATTTGCATTTATTTATGTGAATTAGTTTTTACGCCCTTTTTTTGAAACTAGTGTCTATTTTGTGCGAGCAAAAAAAATTCAACGAAAGAATAATATGTATCAGGTAAGTATAAAATTTTTATTTATTTACGAAATTTGAACTCAATTAACCAAAATTAAATAAATTGCTTATTCTTTACAAAAAAAAAAACTATCAAGTGATAGCCATGCTGCTATTATTACAGCGCTTTGGGGAGGCAAACCTTTACTTGAAATCGGAACTATGTTTCAAGGAAACAAGTCCACTGTGTCACGAATTGCAACTCGACGTTAGTCTCGCGGACGGAAATAGAAAAATAGGAAGTGAAAAACCGAAAAATAATTAAGAGACAGGACAGAAATTTGATATCTATTGTTAAAGTGACCCCAATAAGACCGCGGTAGATGTTATGCAGTATGCTTCCGAACATTGGGGCGCAACCGCCGGAGTTCATACCGCACACACACGCTTAAAGGAATCAAACTTATTAGCAAGACGTCCAGCAAAGAAACCCTTCATAAGTAAAGTGAATACAAAGAAGCGTCCCGATTTTGGAAAGCGTCATAGGCACTGGGCATAAGAGAAATGGGCAAATGTTTTATTTAGTGACGAAACAAAATAAAATTTATTTGGATCCGATTGATTGAAGTTCATCAGCAGACCATCAAATAAACGGCACTCTCCTATATACTAGAAACAATGCGTTAAACACGGCGGAGGATTCCTTATGCTGTGGGGTATGAAATCGTTGTCTTAAATATAACACATATGTTTAAATTTTTATTTTAAGGTACATTCTCCCGTGATGGTGTTGGACCAGAAGTCAAAATTGATAACAGAATAAACGCAGAGGGTTACTACAAGAGCATATGCTTCCTCACATGCAGGATAAAATGGCTGTTGGAAGCATATTCCAATACGACAAAGACCTTAAGCACACCAGTCGCTTAGCTAGGCAATTTCTAAGTAATAATGGTGTGGAAGTTTTATAGTGGCCAGCACAGTCACCCGATTTAAACCCAATAAAGAATATATGGGAGCTTGTAGATAGCGAAATACGAAAGAAAAAGCGTTCAAATTTAAGGGATTTCGGAATTGTTGCCAAATAGGTGTAGCAAGGCATACCTTCAAAAAATTGGTTACGCTCGTGGATTCCATGCGTTCACGAATGAAAGGAGTACTTAAAAATAATGGCTATTCCACTGAATAATAAAAATCTAATTAATATGCTGAATTTTTTAACAAATAAAATCGATTAAATGTAAAATACACAAAAGTTGTATTTTTTTTTGGTCGCACAAAACAGGCACTATTTTCGAAAAAAATTCATAAAATCTAGTTCCCATAAATAAATACAAATCAAACGACTTAAAATATCGAAATACAAATGAACGAATATAAACAAAAGATAAGCGCAAATAATAAACCATTATAAGAAATCAAAGAACACTTAGATAATTTAGCGTAGCGTTGCATTTTTTATACTCGCAACAGTACATGTTATTATGTCCCCCCATTTTTTGCACCCCACGGGCCTCCCTGGGCCGAGCCCCTTCCAAAATTAATTTCGGTTTTTTTTTTTTTAATTCCAGATGGGGTCATATTTCTTTTATTTTTTTATGACGAAACCCCATAAACTGTACTTTAGCCATTATTTTTACAGTGGACTACAATTGGTAAAATGTAATTCACCATATCAGGATTTAGCATCTCCGAATGAATTTTTCGTCTTTGGTAACCCTAATGAAATTGGCAGCCGAGCATACTCGTAAAACATTTCTACCCTTAGGGGACTTTTTTGGAAAATGACCCATAATTTAAGAAGAACTTTTATACTGTTCTGAGCTTCTTGTTTCATACAGAGTTGGCCAATAATATAAAAACTGTAAATGGAAGTATAACTTAACTGTTCCCACACAGTGGCAAACCATTTGGGGGTTTTCCTATACTACAATCAACCAAAAAAGTCTGTAATTGCTACTGAAAATTTTGCTGTTATTACGGGAATTTTAACTGTTTTGAGCCCAGCGGTATCTTTTGCTAAATCAGTTAAAAAACTTACTAAATATCATAATTTTAGTACAATGAAATTAGTATAAATAATTAGTTGAAGCTACTAAATTTCAGTAAATTGTTGTAAATTGTAATTTAAAATCAATCTGCTGAATTTAGCCAAAAAGTGTAGGTACTAAAAAATAAACAAACTGTAAAATGGCCTTTTGGGCTCAGTTATGTAATTGAAGAGTAAAAAAAGAATAAAGGTGCGTTTACAATGATGGAGTACCCCAATATGTAGCAAATTTAGTTTTCTTCTCTTTCATACTAACAGTTTTTTATATTTTGCTATCTCTTTTTTTCCACTCCAGAGTAAAACTTGTTTGACTCTGGAGTACCAATTTGCTCCACTCTAGAGTTAACATTGGTCTGTTAACTGTTTAACATGACAAATATACCTAAAAAAATACATCACTAATTTTTTCACATCTATGATTTCAATTAGGAGAAATATATAAAATAAAAAATTATTTCATATTAAATGCAATGGAAATCGTCTAAAGATATTCGCTAAAAATTGCGTAAGTATTGAAATGTCAAATATACTTTTGAAGTAACTCTACTCTGTGCATTTTGAACAGTTAACATTTCAATCTGTGCTGCAGAGTAGAGTCACTCTACCATTGTAAACGTACCTTAAAAAAGAAATAAAAAAAAGCTAAAAAAATTAATTTAAAAAAACGTTTTTCTTCTTTCGATTGTAACAAGCGTATAATTACTTCATCGTACTCGAAATTTGGAGTCAAAATTGCAAACGGTTCTCCAGTTATTACCCTAAGGTAAATTAGTAAAAAAAAATCCGTAATTTGTAATAGGAGAATATCAAAAAAGATTACTAAAAATTGTACTAAAAATCAGTATAAAAATAGTATAGTGCAATTGGAAACTGTTTACAATTTTTTTACTAACTTTTTTATCTGAGTGTAGCCTAGTACATTCATATGGTATTGTAATAATTGACGTCCGAGATCATTACCTTCATTTTGTTGCATACACGTAGGCGTACCTTGACTCTTTTTCTGGGGTGGGCAGGGAACCCATTTACTTTTGGCTATTTATTTGCCCATTCTCAGATTCTTAATCTTAAAAAACACTTTCAACATTTTACTTTAAATTTTTTCATACAAAAAAAAAACTTTTAAAACTGACTTCCTTACTTCTGATAAAATTTTCATAGTTTTCAAAATTCAATAATCCTGGTAGCTTATCCTATCTCAATATTTTTATAGAAAACTGCAACTATTTTTATTGAAGAAAACCTCGTACAAGGAATGTACTCCAAGCTACACTCTCAGATTAGTATGAAATTGGATATTTGATAGAGAAAAGAAATTTAAGATCAACCTGCCTCATTTTTTCGTACACTTCGGACGAACCCATTCCAATCCCACATTTTAACCACTTAAATAACCGAGGTATTCAAAACATTGAGGGGTTCATCTTAGAATATTTGTTTCTACAACTTCGTGAAATTTCATACAAATAGTAGTGTTTAGTTTAATTTCCTTATTAGATGTTAACCAATTATTCCTTTAGAAAAAACATTAAATCTAAGAAATTTATCTAAACAAACAATATTCTGCTATATCTTCCTATTCTAAATTGTTTTCCATTTTCGTATCAAATGCCTTCAGATTAGGGTTGCCAGATACCAAAAGTCAAACAACTGGACAATGGAAAAATTTCACCTGGATTTAACTGGAGAATCTAAAAATACACTTATAGTTCAAAAAAGTAAAATTTTATTTAAATTTTTTTTCAAAAATAAAAACTTAAAAACAAGGAAACGTAACAATTACAATTCAGTCTTACGTCATATTACATATATATTAATTTAAATCCCATAAAAAAGTATAACTATTTTTTTGCCACATATTTTGTATTTTTATTTACAAAATTTACTAACTCCATTGCTTTGGCTGTAAGCAAAAATATTTCAAAATTTTTGCAACTTTGTTCAAAATATATTCTTATTAAATGTTCAGCCTTTATTAGGCCGAAGGACATTCTATTCCTTTCTTGTGAGTATAGATTATTTAAAATACTAAAAGTTCTTTCACAAAAAGCACTGCTAATCGGTATGGGAAAAACAAGCGAGATCAATTTATCTAGATTTTGTACATTATTTTTAACGCATTTTTGAAAAAATATGGATTGAATTGAAATATTTTTCGGTAAATTATCAAAGGTTTCTCGCAGGCAGCAGAAGTCAGTGTACAACATGTCGTTGTCAATTAAATTTGATATTCCCAAAACTTTTGGAAGATCTGATAAGTTATCCCACGATAAAAGACATTGTTTTAAATTTTAAACAGAAATTTTGTTGTAAAGTAATTCGTCTCCGAAATCATATCGTTGCTCCAAATAGGTAACAGCATTTCTTGAAAACTGATTTGCTTCTAATTTGAAAGTTTTTGTTTCGTGATAGGTAATTTTTTTTCAATAGTTTGCTTCCATAAAACTCATCTTTTAACTGATTTTTAAGGCAATTCAAAAGATTACTCATTACACTGTGCAGTTCTATAATAGTACAGGAATCACTTTCTAGGGCTAATACTGCTGAATATTAATTTAATTAATAAAAAATATAATTAATAAAATAATTATTTTTCAAAATTAAAGAAATTCTTTTTTACCTCGACAAATTGTATTTTAGCTGGTAACTGGAAAAGACCCAAAATAACTGGACAATCCAGGCCATTCCAGGCCGTCTGGCAACCCTACTTCACATGCATATCGAATAAATGTGTAATTCTAATCATTTTTCTTAAATAAAAACTCTTAGGGCCAGTTTTACAATCAGAACTTAGATTGATTTGTTTTTTAAATACTTCAGAATTTTTCAAACAATATTTCTTGATCTAAGTTCTGACTGAAAAACTGAACTTAGATTCCAACAAATTATCTTCATAGGATACCAATACACATTTTGCCAACCAAAACCACAGAATTAATTGATATTAAAAAAAAAATAAAATAGTGTGATACTTTTTGCCATCAAAATCATAGGTACAAGAATTATGGGTCGATTTTTTAAATCTAAATTTTAAATGCTTCAAAAAGCATTCTAGGACCGGATTAAGTTCGCCAATGTGCATACACTTATAAAAAAAAAGTTAGTACAAAAGTATGCTAAACGCGTTCTGGCGCAAATGAACTGATTTTTTCTGTTATTTTGTCTTAAAATTTAGGATTGAAATAATATTTTTTTAAATCCCATTTAGCATAACAATTACTTTCATCCGTATTTGAACTAACTTTGCATCCTAATTTTTAGTAATTTATGTTTCTTAATTTTACAAATTTTTCAGCTAATTTCAACACCTATTATTTCCCAAAGTTTATATTTTTGTGTCTCTGCTAGCACACATAGAGATGGTGCTACATTTTCATAATTTTTTATTGTATAATCACAAAATGGCTTATATCTCGGAAACTAAGCGAGATAGAGAAAAATGGGCAAAAATTCGATACTATGAACTTATAAATCTTTATAAGCCACCTATACTCCCAAAATTAAATATGGGCCTGTCTCGGGACAGATCCGTAGAGCCCAAAAACCAAGACTGTAAGCGACATTTTAGCAGAAATTTTCAGTTAAATCAGGTAATGTATCTCTTGAATTTAGCTCAAATTTCTTAGCTAAGTTAACTAGAATTGTCTGTACATTTAGCAGTGTGTAAAATTTAGCTTACCTAAATTTAGCAGACCATGATTCTCAACTTCATTGAAAATTCTGCTGGCGCAAATGCAGGTACTATTTCCTGTTACCTTAGCAGAATTTTTAACTATTTGTACGGGCTTTTTTTATGAGTGCAGTGTTATCAGGCGTCTGGTAAAAAATATTTAAAAATAAATAAAATTGTCCCATGAGCAATAAAATCTAAATAATTTATTGAATTAAAAGAGTGATTTGTGGTGAACTACAATTGAGTGAATAGTTCAATTGATCTAGTTCGTTCATGAACGCCATAACGAATAGCAGACAGTTCAAGAACTACAACTTTTTGAATTGTATAAGCATATAAATACGTTTGGGATTTTTAGCATATTTAATTCCTTTGATGTATAAGAAATTGTTTGTGTCTAATAAGACGAGGTTATTATTGGTTTGACTCTTACGCCAAAAATTTGTTATCGACAAAAGGCTTTACAAATTTTCAGTTTTGTATGCAAAATTGGCAGGTAGATGAAAGTATATACTTGATATCTCAGATATGATGCGAGATATCGAGAAACTGTTTTCGGAAACAGAAAGAGGATATTTACATTATATAGTATTAATAAGTAACTTGGTTTTTCAAAAATGGTCAGTTAGTCAAACCAATAATAAGCTTACGATTTTATAATTTATAAATCCTCCATATTGTTCGCTTATATCGAATAGTCAGTCCTAATTTCATAGAAATCAAATTCACCACAAGTTGCACTTGCAAGTAAAGATTCTTCTTAAATTTACTTCAGAAAATATAAATTTATTCTGATGCTTTTTTTTCCTCTTTTATTTATAATTTTCTAATTTTAAAATTGTATATTTTGCAAATCTTTCTTCGTGTCATACTTTCAGGTATCAAAAAATAAATAGAAGTACCAAAAACTAATATTGAAGCAATAATTTAAGGCTTTTATTAATAATATAATAAGCATTTAGATGAAATTGGATTATTTAAAAGTTTGTAAAGCAATTTTAATATAAAAAAATATTTATTTTTTATTTATCTTTCATCAATCTTCTAAAACTTTAATTTGTTCTAAATGCATTTAGTTTTCATCGTTTTTGGTATGTTTTTTTGTTGATTTTAGGCTTAAGAAAGTTTAATAAATTTTGTATTGCTTCTTATTTTGTTTTCTTGGTTAGATTTAAAAATTTTAAGACAATTGAATACTATTAATGGTTAATAATTTAAGATTTAATTTGGTTTGGTTTCTACTCAGTGTTGTTTTTTTCTGTTTTTAATACTTAAACCTGTAGTAGAATTATATAGAGTTGTTGTTTTTGTTGTGTAAAATAATATTTTTTTATAAAACTATAACCAAATCAGAGAAATAATTCTCATGCTATTGCACTCCCGGACATTGTTGTCGCCTGACGTTCACTCTGCATATCACGTGTTCGCTCCTGTTCAGCTGATTCAGAACTAACAAAATAGACAGACGAACGACATTATTTGAGTGTTTTGTGTTCAGGCTTTCACTACAAATGCTTTTATTGAGGAGCACTTACTTGGATCTAACTGCAATTGGACTACCAGGCATATCTATAGGATTAGCATTATTATTATTCGTAGCTGATGAGCGACGACTATTACCAGATTTGTACGTAAATATGGAATCATTTTCAACATCATTTTCAATTTGCTGTAGAAAACAAATCGAAATATACCATGAATTTTAAATTAATAATCTTTATCCAATATTTGCTTTTATGTTACCTGTCGTTTATATGAAAGTCTTTCACTAGATACTGAACCACACGAGGAGCTTTCTGATACTGCTTGGGTAACTGTTGGAACTGTAGGCGGACTACTTGGTCCCGGAAAACGTTTTGAACACACTTGTGATTGTATGTGTTCACAGATACGACGGAAACGCCTAATATTGCCTATAAACAATAATATTTCGTATTTAAAATTTTATTATTAATATATTTTTGGTAAAAATTACCTGATAATAGTGTAAAAGTTAATGCAAATAACATGTCCGCTACATCACCTTGTTTGCAAATAGCACTAATATCAACCTAAAATATAAAAAAGAAAATATTAAATGGCATTAATCCCTATTATAACAATATCTTTAAATGAAAAGTTGCTCCCCTGTTGACGTTCTTAAGCGGGAGGCGAGAAATTTAGAAGCAAATCATTTGGGGCATGTTTGTTTATGGTTCAAAGTTCAAAAAATTTATCTAAGTGTAGTGATTTTTTTTTACCACATGCACAATCCCTAAATTTTGTTCAAAAATTCATCATTTTCGATCAATGCTGTGCATAGGGCGCAAGGTCAAAAATGTTCTAAATTGCACTATTAAGCATTTTTGAAGATTTTTGTTATAAAACATGTTCAAAAATTAAAAAAAAGTTTTAAAAACTTGGAGATAAAAAAAATTTGCAAAAAAAAAATGTCATTATCAGGACACACCGAAAAGTTTTGGTTTTAAAAATCTATTACTGCTAAACGGCTAGAGATAACTGAAAATAGTTTTCATTCTGAAATTTAGAAAGGTAACGGCAATGACACAAAAGAACTTGAAACAATTTTTTCCGATAATAAAAAGCTTATCGGCAAAAAACCAAAAAAAGTCAAGTTAAAAAATTAAGATTTTAAAATTCAAAGTTAAATATTTTTTAAACCATAAGAGCTACTACAAAGTTTTTCTTTATTGTATAACTTAGATTACAAAAAGTTTAAACCATAAAATTCGATTCACGTTTGTAAAAGTTGCTCGATCATAAACTTTTGCATATCCGAGATGGTCAACTTTAACACCCTGTAGCACACTACAAGTGACTACAATACTACACTAAAAAAAAAGTCAGTAAAGTCAGCAAAAAATGTTGCTGTGTCAGCTGATTTTTACCACAAAAAATAGTAATCTTAGCAAAAGTTTTGCTAACACTTAGTCGATTGCTAATGAAAAAAATTCTTCCTAAAATCGCTAAACTTTTAGGTGAATATTTGTAGACTGAAAAAAACTCAAAAAATTTGTAGGGAAATTTTACTTTAGTTAATTTATTTGCTGAAAATTTTGAATATAGAAATTGTGTAGAGTTGTTTTTTTAATTATCATTTCCGTTGTCTGTACTACATCCAGACAAGCTGCCATATCTAGATCTTGTCTAACTGGTTGTCGTCCACGCTATAATTGCGTTTATCAGCACAATTTTTGTAGCAAAATAAAGTAGTAAAACAATAGTTAAATAAATAGTTAGTTTAGTGTTAAAAAAATATAACTAAAACTTTTGCTGAAAACGGAATTTCAGCAAAAAAAAAATTGCTGAAAACTAGTACAAGACGTTTTACTAATTTTTCTACTAACTAATTCTTGTGAATATTTTTTTCCGATTGGATCAGTAGTTTCGAAGATTCATAATTATTACCATTTTTTTGGGATTGGAATAGGGTTTGGGATTTCCCGGACATTTTTATTTCCCGGGAAACGGGAATAAAAAAATTTGATTCCCGGGAATACCGGAAATCCCGGGAAATATTTTTTAACAAAATTGTTAATGAAAACCACCTATATAAATAATTTTTGTTAAAAAAAAACACTATTTCAGTACAAATGCAGTCTGTATAGTGAGAATTCAAAGTAAAAATATCAGAATGTTGAACATTTGATTTCACATAAATTACTCTAAGCACCGCCAAATAAATTGCATGATTCCAGCAGAAAGCACCCACTACTGGACTGTCGGAAACAAACCGCTTTATCACATTTGGCTCATTTTCTTCAAGAAAAGTTGCATGAATATCAATTTTTTTTTTGTGAACCAAATTTAGATGCCGGATAAACTACCTCCGTTAACCATTAGTCTTTTAGGGCAAATATTGCACTGCGCTGTATTGTCCTTTTTTGTAAAGTATTTCCATACTCCGACATTTTATTATTTAATATAAAATAATATATTAGTTTGAAAGCAGGTGTAATTAAATAAAGTAAATTTACTTGAAAATATTTTATTAATGGAAACGTTACTTATAAAATTATTGGCCCTTAATATAAAGGATTATTTTAAATTTAAAGTCGATTTTATTTTTAATCATACGGTTTTGTTCATTTTGTGTATGAAAGCCCTACAAAAATATTTATATTTTCAAATATTTTGATTGGTTGAAAATAAATTAACCAATCAGAATGCTCCAAATATAAACCAAGTCAAGGTATACTGCCACCCAATATGTTAACTAAAGTCGTCTTTAACTAAAATATACATTTTTTTTTTTTTTGTTAAAGGGAAGCAACACTCAGGAAATTCTTCCTATTAATTAACGTGTTGCTTCCTTTGGAAAGGGGATAGAGGAGAAGTGCAAAGTGGTGAAAGATGAAGGGCTTCAAATATGGCAACACTGCAATTGCGCGAGATGTTGAATCTTAGAACAGTTGTTGCGCGTCATCTGATGAAGAGTCGGCGGACTTTGTTGAAGCTTTTTAGTTCATATCCCTGTTATATTATTTTACTTCGGTGGGGTTAATTGCTATGGGAACACCGAAGGAGGACGCTGCGATATGTATGAGGGATAGAAAAAACTCATGCATATTATTATTTTTCATAAATTGATATTGCCTTGGTTGGGGAAACCAACGTGCTAACCATTACACCACAGCGCCCCCAAAAAATTTAGATAAAAAGGGCGATTATTTGTAAGAAACAAAACTTTTTGTTCATATTTCTTTCAAACATTTTACCAGATTTTTAGGTTTCACTACTTACATTTTGAATAGGTTATGCGAAAAATCTTTATTACTTAAAAGGGAATCAATTTTTGTTTTGGTATTTAAAATGTTTTTTATGACTAAAATTAAAAAATCCTATTCTAAATAAAAATACAGTAGACGCTCGCAAATTAGAACCGTTTTGTTTTTGAGGCAATTCTAATTTCTGAATTATTCTAATTTCTGGACGTTTTTTTTTCGTTTCGTTTCCAATGATAAAGTGTTTTTTTATTTACGTTTATTTAACATTTTAAATGATATACTTTCACTATTTAATAGAGACTGCCAAATAATATGTACACGCGTATCAAATTTCACAAATAAACTATCCAAAAATGTACATAAATGCGACAAAAAAAAACAAATAGGGAAAAACATATATAATTTGGTGATTCCCCTTTTTAGTTTTACTTTATTCAAACAGAATAAAAATAAATTGGGGATTTCCTGTGTATTCAAATAACCAAAAAAAAAAAAAAAACCCTCAGAAATTAGAATTTTAAATTCGACTGTGTGGAACCACTGTGTGGTGTAGGGTATAAAAACTTTAGATGGGCACTCACTCACGCTCACAAAAGAAAAATTTCCGATCACGCACAATCACTCACGTTTCGTGAGCAAATTCCGATTTTACTCACACTCACGCTTGATTCACGTGAATCACACAAATTCCCGAAATAAAATCGTTACCGAAAAAAATAAAATGCTAAAATTAAGGTAAATTATGAATGTTGAACTTAACCCTTAAATGCATACTGTAGCCATTTGACAATATACCAGTTTTTTAATAAAAAAAAAAAACCCACTGATACATAAAACTGAATTTTTGAGCATTGAGACCTTTTGTGTACACAGTGTTCTTATAGGTTAGCGCAGATTTTTTAAATAGTTATAGGAAAAATCTTGGATTTTCTTCGTATATTTCTGAAAAATCTAAAACACCTGTTTTTTTACAAAAAGTGTAATAGTCAGAAATGTTTGTTTAAATATTTAAAGTGGTATTCTCGCAATAAAATTCATTTTGGCGACACTAACTGTATAGATTATATGTTTTTTGTTTGTTTCATATGCGTTAAAATAATTACAATGTAGCTATTTGGCAAAAAACCATATTTTTTAATAAAAAAAACCTTTTTTTTTTAATAAATTTTTTTGGTATTTTTCTGGAAATGTAGGGTAGAGAGGGGATCCTTCGACACTTTTTTTTCAAAGCACTGTCATTTCTTAACCCCTAATTATTTTTCAAAAATTACTTTCAAATTGAAGATTTACATATCTTGGCTTTAATTTCTATGATTTTTATTCTAATTATTTGCATATTTTCTATTACTTTTTTTATGATTTCCAAAGTAACCCAAATCGGCGTAACTGCCCCAAACCTGGGGGATATTCGCCAAAAGAGCTAGATACAATTTCAACAAAAAAAATATTGTTAGTACGGCAAAGTCAATGTTTTAATGACTGAAATAAATAATTTAGAATAAGTTCTTTAAGGTGTATGATTCTTTTTAATCAATAAATCTCCACTACATTAAAAAAAAATTATTTAAAACTATAATATAATGATTCTTCAAAATTACAAAAAACTGAATAATTAATACAAATTTAAGAATGAACACGATTGTACTAATTTACTACTGAACATATTTTAAACATATAGAAAAGTCTTATAGAGCATTTTAGGCAGGGAAGCACAAACTGTTCGTAGCTCCAGGGGCCATCTGGTGATTGTGCCCCAGAGGCAGGCACTAACATAAAATTAATATTTTTTCACACTTTTTAAGCATTTATTAAAATCAAATTATTATTTTCTGAAAGCTTAGGATCATAGGTCTAACATAATGAAAAATTATTTTTTATCACACGATTTGAGGAAGTTATTGCAAAATGTAGTTGCTTTCAATTATTGTTTTGGTACCCCAAAAAACACGTCTATCTACGACCACATGTGATATAAATTTGTCAAAGTGGATGTCAAGGAAAGGCAATTGAAAAATGCACAAAATATATTTTTTCCAATTTTTTATCTCCCTTAACATTGGAGAAAAATGGGATTAGTGTATGTGCCCCACTGGCGAATGATCCCCCTCTACCCTACACGCCTTTAGAAATCACATATAAAAAATTTTTTAAAATTTAAGAGATCATGCATTTAAGGGTTAAAATTGCTATTAGTATGCAGTTTTGTAATTTCTTTAATACAAAATCAGCAAAAAAAAATGGATAGAAATATTTATTAAATGCCGAAAATCAAATTTGGTAAAATTCGACTCACGCAAACCAACTCAAACTTTTGCTCACGCACACTCACGAATCCATCTGTTCTACTCACAGTCATTCACGCGTGTTTCACGTGAATCTCGCAAAGTTCTTTCCAAATTCCTTTCTAATAAAAACCCTTTTTTTAATTTCGCATCATGTAAAATTCATCCAGTTTTGATTGTATTTATTCATATGTATGTGTGACCTATCTTAGCACAACTATGATAAAACAAGGGAGTTGCAAAAATTGCAATAGTTGCTCTGAGTCAGCAAATGAGTACTTTATATAAGAAATAATAATTAAGCTATTTCGACGAAAGACAATATTTACAAAAATTTTTTGTAAAGGACATTTAGGATTCCATTAGGATTTTACAGGAGGTTGTCCTACTGTGGAGTCAGGAAAAAGTGAAGAAAGAAGCTAGTGTTGTACGGGCTTTAGTATGAGGTAAAATATTTTCGATGATATTACAGGAGGTTGACCAAGCGGTTCTTGGCAACAACAAAATCATTATGGGTTTTATGATTTCAATATTAACTTAACAATGTGTATAATAATTACCTGAAATTTGACATGTCTCTGAAACATTACCGGTCCATTACCATTTCGTTTATATTCAACTCGAAATGATGTTGGAGATACTACACTATGCGATAATTCTGCCATCTTAAAGAATAATACAGTCATTGCATACAAATTCGTTGATAGATATATAACTCGATAAACTTACCGATAAAAATGCATGTATTAAATGCGCTTTAACTGTGGCTATAGGTTTGCCTTTGACCAAAATCGTAAAGGTTTCATCTTTCTCAGTTGTGATTAAATTACCGAACCAAGAACGTTTTGTTAACTCTGGTGATGATTCAGGTGTTAGATGTACCTCATCAGCAGAAACTATAAGGAAGAAATATTTTATTTAAATCGCTCTAATAAAATAAATTCTTTAAAATAATTTGTAAATTAGTTACCCTGAAGTTTTCTTCGATGAAAGCGTGGACTACCTAAGAAACTATTTTTAATATTAGTAAGTCTAGTTTTCCACAGTTGTCCACCGGGAGTATTGCAAGGTGAACCCGATATGGCAGCAGTGCTATTGTTCATTAATGGTGACGTTGTAGGATTCATAACTGCAGAAATACATTTGAAAATTTAGTTTATAAAATACAAATCCATTAATCGATTAATATTACTAACCGTTATTGGCTTCGGGGTCGTGAAACATGCTAATGGCAATTGTAGGACCTGAATTGGCTCTCTGATGTACTGTAGCTGAATTGCTACCGGGACTGCCCGGAACACAACTTGTTTGTACTGTAGATGAACGTTCGTTGCGTGATTCTCTTCGTTCTCGTATTTCCCGAGCTACAACCTCATTACTACTATTCCCATCGACACACGTTTGCGACGAGTGTGACGGTGTCCGACTGTTAGGAGGATGATGAACCGAAGAGGATCGCTCTCTATCACCATAAGTCGAGTGTCGCGACGAATGGCCCGACGACGAAGCAGGAGATGAGGGTCTTGACAGCACATTGGCCTGCTGCTGAGTCGAACTAATAGGTGAATTACATCGAGTTGGACTGTGATATGAAGAAGAACGTATCGTAGAAACCGATGTTGGTGAACGTCTTTGGTGATTACGTGTACTACTATAGGACCGGAAGCTGTTAATGTGAATTTGATTTTGGAGGTGTTTTCGTTGTATTAAAGCAGATGATCAGCGCAATTAACAATACATATGTTTGCAATTGATGTGGTGGTAATGTTTTAGTGTTATATACAACATACATTTGTACAATTTGAACACATGGTAATGATTTGTTTGTATCATGAAAATATAAGAATATAATGTTACTTCACTGTGTATTACAATTAGTTTTTAGTGTTTGCGAGATGAGTGAGTGTATTTTATTGATTACCATTGAGTTTGGCGTACGTATACCACATATATTTATGGGGAAGTAAGGAAATTTCAGCCGATTTAGACTCATTTTTGAAATGGCCCATATGCTAATAACTGGGTCTTTAACTGAAACATTTGTTGTTGTTTCCCATACAAAATAGGACATTAATCGAAAACAATTTAATCTGAAGTCTCATATATTAGTCCAAAATAAAGAGTTATATACTCATTCAAAAAAAACTTTTTGTATTATTAGTGGCTAAGTGATCGATTTTTGTTGTTGTTTTGCATATTAATTTGTTTTATTAAACTGTAATAAAATTTAAAACATTTTTGTGAATATCAGCCTTCTACAATAAATAACAATTATCGAAACAAAATTGTCTCTTTTAATGAATCGGCTACACTTAGAGCAACGCTTTATTCATAACCTTTTGTAGTGTCTATTTTACACAGATGATTTTTGTATGCAAGTGTCCCAAAGGCAACCGATTCTGGTACTCCAAATTATAACCAGTTCTGTAACTATTTCGAAAACTAATTCCCCATCAGTTGAACAGGGTGCAGAACTAGTACAGAACCAGAACCGATTCCGAATCTATTGGCATCAGTTGAAGTATTGATGTGATCAGAAACAGAGACTCAAACCGACATTTAATAGCGGCGACGGAGACTTAAGTTAAAAACTTGCAGCGGCTGCTCTTGGAATAAGCTATTTATTTAAAATTATCGTAAGTGCTGGATACTTCGTTACCGGTGATTTTAATATCAGAATATATCCCCAGCAAAAAAAGTGGAATTGATTTTAAGGAATCAATTTTTCATTGATTCCAAAGTATTATTAAGTTCTGATTTTCCGCTCCTAAAACAATTCTTTTTCACAACTTCCAAAAATGTGGTTTTGAATGAAATTAAGTCTTTTCAAATCTATCTAACTACAGATATTTCCATATAAATTCAACATTTATTACTGTGGTTAAGCACTTAACTTCAATTATTTTAAGACGACGAGAAGTAATTCGGATGCATTAGAATTACAAAAGACCTTGGATGAGTTGACTTTGTGGTCCAATCGAAATCTTTTGCACTTTAATATTGATAAATGTTTTTATGAATGTTATCATAGAATTAAAAACAGATTGCCCTGCAATTATTCTATGTGTTCAAGATCAGTAAGTGAAGTGAGTGAAATACTCGGGTTGGGAGTTCTATTTGATGATGGTTTGACTTTTGTGAATCACTTGGATTACATAATCCCTAAATCATATTCTATTTTAGCTTTTGTAAAAAGAAATAGTAGGGATTTCAGAGATCCTTATACACGTAAGCTATTGTATTGTTCTCATGTTAGATCTAAACTGGAATATGCTTGACCAATATGGAGCCCTAGCACAATTGTTGGTATTAATCGACTGGAAAGAGTTCAACGAAGATTTACAAAATTTGCATATCTTCCTTTACACTGTCTAGTAGGAGATCAATCCAATCTTTTTTATTTTTATATGATATATTTAATTCAAATATTAATTGTCCAGTTTTGTTATCTTTAGTAAAATTAAATGTTCCCCCGAGACCATTAAGGTATCATAATTATTTTTTTATAGGTCTACATAAAACTAATTATGCTTTAAATGAAACTTTAACAAGAACTCAGGATAGTTTTAATAAGTTATCTGGCAATGAAGTTTTAGATTTCAATTTTTCTAAAGAGAAGTTTAAATTACTTCTAGATAGTTTAATTTAATATATTTAAGTTTATTTAAGCGAATAGTCTGTAAGGATCATATGTAATCCATAGACTTTTAAAAATAAAAATTAAATGAAATAAAATTAATTCCTCTTCACTAATTAAAAAGAACATCAAAAGGCTCATAAAAGAAAACTTTCACCCTATGACAAGCCCATATAAAATTCCGATCCAAATTTTTACAATTTCGAAATCCACATCACTGCTCCTTTTTCTCTTCGTTTGATGATTTTTTTGCTGGGTCATGCATTGAGTTCCTTCTTTCTAAGGATTTTCGTCTTCCTTTTTGTACCGGATGTTTCAGTTCCAGATTCCCATGTTAAAGGCATTGCACGATTCTTTAAATGAGCCTCTTTCTACATTTTTCATTTCACTTGTTTATAAAAAATTCAGTTTCATCCAAATCTAACTCAACCATACAAACGGACCATCATTGTAAGTTATTGACCCATACTCCAGGAAACACGTATGTTAAATTTCTGGATTCTAGCTAGACTTGTACAATAATTTCTATATTAATTTTAAAAATTTGGTAAAGCAAATTTGCGTTGAAATTTAGAAAGTAAATGAGATGTCAAAATATTTAGATTGGTTGAAAATAAATTAAACAATCAGAATGATCGAAAATAAACCAAGTCAAAGCATACTGCCACCTAAATTTTAACTAAAACGACTTTAGCTGTATTTTCGACTTAACTATATCCGTTAACTTTTAAAATAGCACAAAGTGCATAAAAACGTTTTTTAGACGAAAACTGGCATATTACTTTTCGTATGCACGTTAACTTACAACGTGGATAATTATCAACGTTGAAAACTCAAAGTTTATACATTTTCACACCTAGCGTAACTTCTTCGCGTTACTATCTAAAAAGTTTTACTGACGTACGTTCGATTATACCGGTACTATCATAAACACTCACTATTTAAAAAAAATTTATACTCCAATCAGTTTAACGTAGATTTTCTGTAACTACTTAACGTTGATAGGTATGAACGAAAATACAGCTTTTAACAAAACTATACATTTGGGAAATTTAGATAGCAAGGGCGATTGCTTTTGGGCCAAAAATATAAAAATACTGTTTTGCAGTTGATTGAAAAATACAAAAGTACTCACCATAACATGCTACACAAAACTGAGAAAACCAACTACTGGGAGCTTTTCGAAAGAAAGTTCAAAACGGATGGTTTATTAACCCTCGAAGTGGCACATGATTCTGGCCAGACATATTTCATTTTCATGCTTCAATTTAGCATACTTCTATTTTAGGTACATGGCTGTAATTTCAGGTAATCTCCCAAAATATTGTTGGCTTTCGTTGTATAAATTAATAATTGAAAAAAAGCCAAATAAAAAATCTTCACCTTACTTTTGGTACATGGTGTCTGGTCTGGCATTTTGTATGAACGCATAGGCAAAGCACATGGCAAGAGTTGGAAATTTGTATTTACTTTATTCTTTTATGCTTCTTTCTTCTGATTTTGTTTGTGAGTTAGTTATTCATTGAACGTTGAACAGTGAAGAAGTAATCTAGTTTTTGTGCGGTAATTTTGAACTTGTGAATAATTTTACGCAGGTAGATTTGTTGCGTTGTTAGTATATTATGGCTGATGAACTGGAATTTATTTATAATAAACGCTTGCGTAGCGCGAATTTGCAACCCCAATTGTCAGAGGCATTAGTGCGTGATTTTCAAAGTCAGGTAGAAGCTGATGAAAATGATGATGTTTTTGAAAACGATGGTGACGACACTGCTGATTATGTGCCAGAAGATGATACATCAGACATAGAAAATGATTTGGAAATTGAACCTAACGAACTTTATGATAGTGATGAAGACGTAGATGAAGAAGAAGAAAGTGGAAATGATGCTGAAGCAGAAAATGAAGTCGACTCAGGCTGTTTTTATGGTAAAGACGGTACTAAATGGAAAGAAACTGAACCCCCTGCATCTCGTTTGCGCCAGCATAATATCATGCGTTTTCAATCTGGAACAAAAACAAGGCTCACCAATCCAGTTGAGGTATTCAAGCTATTTTTCTCAACCAATATTACGTTCGTCATCATTAGTGAAACAAATCGGCATGGGCAAGAATCAATTAGAAAATGGAATGAAGAATATCCAGAGTCTACCCAAAGAAAATGGATTGATTTGACAAGCACTGAGCTAGATGCATTCATTGGGATTTTGTTGGCTTCTGGTCTCAGCCATAATAATATGCAAGACTCCAGTATATTGTGGCGTTCTGATTCGCTGCCCATATTCCGTGCGGCTATGTCGCACAAACGATTCATTACTCTGTCCAGATATATTCGTTTCGATAATAGTCGTACGCGGGCATTCCGACAGCAAACAGATAAAGCAGCTCCTATCCGGGACCTTTGGAATTTTCTCAATGAAAATCTGCAAAATTATTATGAACCTTATGAAAATATCACCATCGATGAGCAGTTGTTTCCGTATCGTGGGCGCACAAAGTTCACCCAATATATCCCATCAAAACCTGCAAGGTATGGGATTAAAGTTTGGTGGGCATGCGATGCTAAGACTAAATTTCCATTGAAAGGAAAACTATACACTGGAAAGGAAGGAGACAATCGGGAGATAAATCAAGGTGAAAACGTTCTAATGTATTTCGCAAATTGTTACGCAAACAGCGGCAGAACAATTATTTCTGATAATTTTTTCACCTCATTGAACGGCGCTAAACGACTTGCTGCTATGGGACTGGCATTTGTTGGCACCATTCGAGCAAACAAAAGATGTCTTCCTAAGGAAGTTATGAAGAGCACCAGACGACCAATTCTTTCAAGTGTGTTTGGTTTTCGTGAAAATCTTGTTGCACTTTGCAGCTACGTGCCCAAAAAAAATAAGGCAGTCAATTTAATTTCAACCGTGCATTACACGAAACATGTTGAAGGCGTAGCCATGAAACCGGAAGCAATTTTATTTTATAATTCAACTAAAGCCGGAGTCGATACGATGGATCAAATGCTAACTCATTACACAACAAAACGGTCAACCAGACGCTGGACATACGCGTTTTTCTGCAACATGATTGATGTGATGGCATTGGCAAGTTACATTATATGTAAGCTAAATGATGAAAATACAAGAAAAGAAAGAAGACGCATATTTTTATATAAACTTGCAAAGCAATTGGTACTGGCCAACGTTGAAAATCGCATCAATAATCTGCACATTGTGGCTCAACCAACAACTCGTATAGCATTTGAAGCGTTCTTTGGGAGACCTCTCAATATAGCAAACCTTAATGTGGCTTCACGCAGTGGTCCAGACACATTAGCTGCCAAAAAAGTTTGCAGAATTTGCCTGCAGCAAGGTGACAAAATACGCCGTAAGACACGCTTTTTTGCTGCAAATGCAACAATCCTGTTTGTCAGCAACATTCAAAAGTAGATTAATTATGTTTTTGTTGCCTTCCGCAAAATTCTGAATAAAAAAATCAATGTATTCTTCATAATAATTTTCTATTTTGTCATAAACATTTATTACTTTACCCATAATAAAGAGAAATATATATAGAACAAAAAAATTGTTGCCCTTTTCATTCCAAAGATTTTTTCAGGTCTATTTTTTCTTCCTCAGGTAGCTAATAACATAGTAAAAAGAAATAGAAACACAAAATATAACAAATATTTTCCTATCTTAGTAAAAAATTTAACGGCAAACAGCCCTTATTTTCATACAAATGCATGTAAATGTATAGGGGTCTGGCCAGACACCATGTGCCAGAACTAAGGGCTCAAAATATGTGCCACTTCGAGGGTTAAAGACGTGCAAAGTTCAAATTGTGCATGGCCGAAATTCAAAAAAAAAAAAAAGAAAAAAGTAAGATGCCAATTCAATTATTTCATTGTGAAGGATGAGACCCACGAGCTGCCCAATTTCGCATAACTCCCAGGTCTAAAATTATATGTCGCCGACGGTAAAAAAAAATATCTTGTATGGCAAGCTATTTGCAGGTGTGGAAAGAGAAGTAGCACTTTCATAAAAACAGGAATTGTAAACATGTACAAATACATTAAAGAATGATTGGCGGAGCGATTACTGCCATTCAGTCACATTTTGTAATTAATAACACGCAATAACATGTAATTGTAATTGAAAAAACTCAACTACAATAACATAAATAATTGAAAAAATGTCAATTAAAATTAAGTTTTATTCTGAAAAGAAATAATGACAAAAAGCGTGTGTCAAGGATCAACCCAATATAATGTATTTATTTTTATATTTGACCACGCCTAATCCAATCATTTTTTTTTAATTCTAACAAAAACACTTTCTAATTCTAAATACAATTGACATTTGTAATTACAATTACTTATAATTGCAATCACATCCCAGCAAAAAAAATTGCAAGTAGTGCTTTAGTGCACTAGTGTTAGTGTATTTTTACTGCTTTTTTAGAAGTTATTCTGAACAACTCCAAAAAATCACTTCTTTCATTGCTTCCCAAGTATCCGTTATTACATTTTTACAGCTTTTTTATAATTAGTTCTGAACAACTTCAAAAAATCACTTCTTTCATTGCTTCCCAAGTATCCGTTATTACATTTTTACAGCTTTTTTAGAATTACTTCTGAACCACATCCAAAAAATCACTTAAGTATTGCTTCTAAAGAGTAATTGCTCTAAAAGTGATCGTAAAAAGTGATTTTGGTATCATTTGGCATTTTCAAACAGAGGGTCCCGGGTTCGATTCCCGGCGGGACCAATCAAATCTATTTTTTTTTTAATATTTATAATTAATTTGTTTAAATTCAATATTTTTTTAATTTTAAAATTTTTAAAAATAAGAATATATAAAAAAAATGGTGAGAAATTGATTTTTATGTACCTGTAAAAATAGTACTGAAACCAATATTGAATTGGGAACAAGTTGAATTTAGGGGCACAGCTCCGATTTTTTTTTTTCACCCAGATAGTACTTTATGGGCTGATAGAGAATATACGCTTTAATTCGATGTACAACTTTTGCATTTAGCCCTTACACGGGCAAAATTGTAAGGGGTTAAACTTTTTTTTTTTGTTAAGTAAAAATTGGGCAAAACTTTACTTTATGGGGCACCCCTCAAAAAAAAAAAATATGACCCCCTCTGGAATTAAAAAAGAAAATTTTTTTTCCATATGGTGTTAAGGGGGCCGGGCCCCCAGGACCCGCTAGATCCGAAAACCCGAAACACGCCCAAAATGGCACATGTGACGACACAAATTAAAGAAAATTTTCTCACGATTCCAAATATGCATTTTGTTTTAAGATCCGGAAAATAGAATTCGGGCTAGGTGCATTTTTGTCATTTTAGGTGTTAAAACATATTTAATACCTGTTCTACTATATGGGTGTGAAATATTTGCCAATTTTGACTGTATTGACTATTATCGACTTGAGGTCACGTACAACAACATAGCCAGATATGTATTTAATCGTGGTAGAAGGGATAGTATTTCATCATTTTCATATCAGTTAAATAATATGTTTTTCAAAGATTTCTTAAAATATAAAAGTCTCATGATGATGCATAAGATAATTTATATAAAGGAACCTGAATTTCTTTACAGAGAACTTACTTTTGCCAAATCTCCACGTGGAAGAAACCTGATTTCCCAAAAATATAAATATCTTTTGTCTACAAGACAATTTTTCAATTATACAATCGGTCTTTGGAATGATTTACCCTCATATGTTCAATTGCTTAGCAACACATTATGTTTTAAAAAGGAACTTTTAAATTTGTTTAAAATTAATTAAATATATTTATTTTATTATGTTTTATGTTTATTTTGAATTTATATTTAACTATGTTTACTTTTAAATTTTAATTTAATTATAAATGCTATTGAATGACTAATATTAATATGAAAATTTGATTTGCTATCACTGTAATTTATAAGATTTATTCTTGTTGTGATAGCTATTGAAACAATAAATAAATAAACTTAACACTAAAGTTTGTGTTAAAATTTAATGAATTTTGGGTGTTTTTTATGTTTTGCGGGACAAGCGCCGCAGGCGAAAATTTCATCTTTTGGTACGTTGTGGTCATGTTTGAATTCTTAAGAAAATTTCCGTTTATTTGAGTACTAGGGTTTTTCTTTTCCCGGACTTTTTCATTTCCCGGGACAGCGGGATTTTTTCAGAATTTCCCGGGACGGTTAAACCAATTGATATAGACAAAGTGAAAGACACTGGTATTTTATCTTCATCCCCTTTTTCAGAATATATTGGAATTGTTAATGGGTGCAAAATTGAGTCTGACCAGTTTTATAGTCAAAAATAAGATCGATTTGTTGCTAAAATATTTCTTAAATATGAAATCCAAAAATTTCTATTTCCAGATATTTTGTATCTTTCTATGCAGATTTTCAAAAGTATCCGTCTAGAATTATTTTTATAAAAAAGTTTAAAAGTGAGTATTTTTCACACAAATTTTTAGGCAAATTCGCCTAAATCGTTTTATAAAAAAAGACACTACAACATTATTAAACAGTTCCTTTTTTATGCCACAGCTACTTAAAAATAAATTATTTAATTTTCGTATTTAGTGACATTTTAAATTAACATATAAAAAAATCCAAAATAATTTTAAAAAGCATCTGATGGATTATTTTGAAAACAAATAATATTAAAATAATACAATTGAAATAAAGGAATAACAATTGAACTTAATATTAAATAATTTCAAATAAAAGAAACTCAAAATACTTGTCAATTGAAAATATGAAAACATTACAAATTTTTTAATTTTAATGTCTAGTTTTTCGGAGGTATTTGGAACTGAAATAATGATGTTTTAATGTTGAATAAGGCTGGTTTACACTATAAGATTTTCGGTACGATTTTACTTTAGTACACATGCAAAAGTTATAGGCAAGGTTTCAGAATTTTTCCGAAAATATAGTGTAAACCAGCCTATACAAATATTGCTTTATTTGAACAAAGATCATTTTAAAGAAAAAAAATTTTTCCGGAGTACATACAAGAATTTTGTTGGTAAACTTGGTAATAGCTGATAAAATTTTTTCGGTTTAACTAAACCAAATTCAACTGGCATCTAAAAACAATTTGGCCTAATTCAGTTTATTAAATTTTAAATCGTATTTTTTTAATTTTAAATATTTTTTGATCAAATTAATTTCAAAAAACCAATGCTTTAAATTTAAATAAAGCTTCCAAAATTGCAATAATACTAGCTAAAACTTCTGTAAAAGAATAAAAAAAATCCGGGAAATCCCGCACAAAATTCCCGGGATTGCGGGATTCCCGGGAATCCCGTCCCGGGAATTCTTCATAAAATCCTTCTAACCTTCTAAAAATTAAAAAAAATTTAACTGGGCCGCAATGGGTTAATTGGAATAAAAATTTTTAATGCCATATGAAAGATATTTTAAATACCTTTCTAAAGGTGTGCGTACTGTCCAAATAACGGAGTTATGAGCAAGTCCAACTTCGAACTTTGAACCGAAATAACTCCCGAGATAGGTCCGACGGTCAAAAAAAAATGTTGATGTGGAATCCCAATAAAAAGTTTTACCTGTGGTAAAAATTTTGACCTGATCGGAGCTGTGCCACTAAACTCAACTTTAACCTAGAATTGGAGTGCACCGTTTACACTTGTTTAATAAGTACTTTTATTGAAGAGATTAAGGAACAATATCTCGCATTAACAAAGTGGTGTTTTTATGCCAGTCAACTTTCATATCAAAGAATAGCTCAGCGGTAGAGCTCAGCGACTAGCAATCGTGAGGTCGTAAGTTCGAAACCCGGTGGCGGCAACAAAAAAAACTTTTGTAAAATAAAAAAAATATAATTTTTGTTTATGAATTAGAATTTTTTTTAAACTTTTAATTGGTGAAAATGAGCTTCCTTTGCACTCGTTCAGAAAGTACTGAAAAAATGTCAAAGTCGGAGTACTCCTCTCGTATGACAACTCAATGTTAAAATCATTAGTGTTTATGTTAAAAAAGAAGTACATCTAGATCATCAATTGTAGTGGTTTTTATACTGCTTCGGCATCTCTTTTTTCGTTGGGATATAATATAAATGACAAATTTTACAATTACAATGTAATTGAAACCCCCAGGTCTGCATAATAGCTGTGTTTGCGTCCTTTTTGGGTGAAGTTCGGTAAAATTGTGCAAGCCCAAAAAACTTCAATAGAGTTCAGCATTCTAGTTCGTTTTGTTGAGCGCTCCTTCTTGTTATAATTCAATATGTTATACGGAAAGAGTTTTACTCAATATCATTTACAATCTTTTGTATATAGAAAAAGCAAGAGTTTATTAAACCTCGAAGAGGTTGTAATATTAAACAAAAGTTCCGATTTATTTAGATATTTATCAATTTAAATATTTATCTAAGCGTCTTGACAAAACTTGTGGCTAATTTCATGTAGTTTTAATATTACCAAGAAACCTTGGAAACTTTTACACTAATTTTCGTGCATGATACACATATTTTGCTGTGTGAATGAAATGAACGATTGAAGTAAAACAGCTATTATTTAGCAGTGAACTAGACCTTTAGGGCACTACGAAATTAGCCCCAACGAATTAACCCCCAAACTTTAAAACGAAAAAACCCCCAAAAAAATGCCAAAAATTTAGTTTGGAGATTGTTTTATTTATTTTGGGGATTGTTTCGTATATGATTTTTGGGGTTTTTTTCATTATGAAATAAGCCCAAAATGAAACATATTAATTTGGGGATTTTTGCATTCACTTACTTTTTGGGGAGAATTTCATTTTTATAATTTCTGAAATTTTTAAAAATTTGTTTCTGTCCAACGGATTTTAGTAAATATTTCTACAATTTAAACCGTTCAGATTTACAAATATTGCTACCTGAAATCATAACTTTATTTATCTATATAACAATTAGTTTTAATTGACAGTAACTTTGCGGTTGTGCCGATGGGTTGTTTTTCAACAGCTGCTATTGTTCAACATGGAATATATGGATAGTGTACGTAAAGTGAAGTTTGTTGTAGTGCTTCTTTAGATACCGAAAGTTTCAAATTAAAGAAAACAGTGCCGCAGGCTTTTTATTTTTTTATTGATATTTCTGAAAGCGCCGCAGGAGAAAATTTGGTATAAAAAATCGCCGCGATTTGTGTAGTGCTTTTTTAGATACCGAAAGTTAGATAATTTCAAATCAAAGGAAACAGTGTTTTCTTTAGATACCGAAAGTTTCAAATTAAAGAAAACAGTGCCGCAGGCTTTTTATTTTTTTAATTCATATTTTTGAAAGCGCCACAGGCGAAAATTTGGTATAAAAAATGACCGCGATTTTTTATACCAAATTTTCGCCTGTGGCGCTTTCACAAATATGAATAAAAAATTAAAAGCCTGCAGCACAGTTTTCCTTAATGTGAAATTACCTGACTTTCGGTATCTAAAGAAGCACTACAACAAACTTCACTGTACATTTTAAAATTGCAAGCAGATGCAATTTCTAATTCCATGGAGAACTTTTCATGCCCAGTGTGACGTCAGACTGTTGACAAAACTACACAAGTGTTTAACTAATGTTAATTAATTATTATATGAATGCTTCAGTTGTCAAATCGATTAACTCCACTTTCTGAATTTTCTAAAACTTTAATTTGAAAACACTTTATTGACTCCAAACTCTGGAATATTCAAAACAAATTTCTCTAATAATAAATATTAACACTACTAAATAGCAAAATTTATAATTTAACAGGAATTTTAAAAAACAATTATATATTATTTTCTAATTTTTTTTTCTTTGAGACTCATTTATTTTTCTTTATGGAGATAATCGATTTGGCAACTGAAGCATTCATATATGTATGTATATTCGTATAAAATAAAACAAATTTCTGAAGAAATATTTTTGGTCTTTATTTCATTTTTTTGGGGGGGTCAATTTCAATGGGAGTTATTTCATATTTCTTTTTGGGAGTTGTTTCATTATGAAATAAAGACCAATATTTGGCCTTAATTTAATTTTTCGTTCAGGGGTTATTTCATTTATTTTGGGAGTTAATTAATTTTTTTCCTTTGGGTATTATTTCATTTCTTTTGGCTCTTATTTCATTGGGGGTTTTTGCATTTTTCTTGTTGGGGCTAATTTCGTAGTGCCGACCTTTAGTTCAAATAAATTAGTTAAATACAGCTGATAAAAATATTTTAGCAAAATTTATACGAGAAGAAAGTTTGAAAAAGAAGAATATTACTCTCCTATGACCGCTCTCATTTACCCAATTTCGAGTACGCGAACACAGCTAATATCTCCAGATTTTTCTGGCCTAACCTTGCCTAGTGTCATTACAGTAAAAAGGCCTTTGAGTGGTACTAAAAACATAAAGTCGTTTATATTTCCAGAGAGGCAAATCATCCCAAATACTCTAAACTTAGATATGTTGAGAGGATTTTGATCCTGGAAGAGTTTTGATCCTTGAAGAGTTCAAAGAACGTTATACTTATTGTCAGTCAAAAAGGAGAATTGTATAATTAAATATTTCATAAATATTAATTCTTATAAAACATGTTTTACTTAAATGTCTATTTAAGTCTGTTAAGTGGATTTAAAGTTATTGATAATAATAATGCGTACGCCATATTTTTTGAAAGCAAGCTTTATGAGCATTCACTGCTTTAGCAAAGTATATTTTTCATTGTCTTTCCATCTAAAAAACATCGATTTTGCAACACAGAGTAGAAAGTGTTTTGAAGTTGAATAAGTTGTATTTAAAAAAAGATTTTCACCTTTGGATGGTTAAAATGGATTCTAGGTGAATTTTGCGCATAGCAAATGGAAGAATGTAGATTTCAATTGAAAAGTAAATGATGAGTATACCTAAATCTAAACACATAACACGCAAGCCAAGCTTTAATAAGATAGGCATACATGAATTAACATCAACAACGAATTACTTATGTGTGCTAAATGATTACTTACTTAAAAGCTTGTCTTCTTGGCGTCAGTGGAGATCCTTCAGATATTTGGCCATAGCTAGTTGAATTAGTGCCGTTAATGCGACAAGTATCTAAACGTTTTCTAGGAGGATCAGCGGCATCTAATTCACTGCGAGATTTTTGAGCGATTTCTTCATCATCTTCTAACGCTGGACGTCTACGTTTTCGATCCAATAACAAAAAGTAAATTACCTTTTCAGTATTGTGTCTGAAATATATAAATTTACGAAGAAATACAATAAGTATAATTATCCACAGCATTTAAGATTTTAATTTGGAAAAATCTACTAAAAAATCAAACATAAATAAATAAATTAATTTGTTTTTTACAACTTACGTTGAACTTAATAGTTCTTGTATAAGTTTTTCCTTTTCTTTAAAACAACCCAAGGAACAAATGGCATTTAAAACATCAGGATCCACAGCCGATGCAGAAGGTATAACATGTGTCTGTACAACTTCCATCATGGGTAATTCTAATTCCAACTCACCCTTACCACCAGCTGTAACCCATGGATGACGATTTATTTCAGTTAACTATCATAACAAAAAGAAAATGTCATGTTTATATTCACATCCGCTCAAGCAGTTATTATACAACATTATTTATTTGGCTGAGAGTATGAGAATGTTATCATGTTTGAATGTATTGACTCATCCGTCATTTATTGTTTACAACATACAACGACAAAATTTTTTTGTGCCTCTCATACTTCCAATTATTTACACAAGTTGCTTTTAACAAAACTGTATTTATGAGTGACTCACCGTCAGGCGTCGTTCTGGATTTACTTCTATCATACCGCGCAGCAAACTTTGGCAATCGGGTGGCACAAAATGTGGAATATGGAACACACCCCTCTTCACTTTTTCCAATAGTTGTCGTAAATTGTCATCATCGAATGGTAAAGCACCGACTAAAAGTGCGTAAAGAATAACACCGCAAGACCAAACATCCGCTTTACGTCCATCGTATTTTTCACCCTTAAATGAAATAATATAATATTTTATTTCAATTTACTTATGTCTGTTAACTGACTTTCTCTGGTCATTTCGACCCAGCAAATAATAACCTTGATTTTTTAAGAATTAAATTTATCGCTTTCTTTAAAGATTAAAACAGCAAAACTTATTCAGATTAAAAATTAATTTAAAAGGTTTATTTTGTATACGATAAAATAAAAAATAAATTATAAAAATTTACAGAACGCAGTACTTTCTAATAGCGCATTATGAAAAGCATAATTTCACTTAATTTTCGGAGTTTAGAAGTGCATTCAATACCCACTACAGGGGCCTGAGTTAACTGCTTCGTATGTATCATGAAAAAAGCGCATTTCACCTAATAAAGAGAGACATTCCAAATGAGACATCGCGAACAAAACCACACAACATTGAAGCCTAAATAAGGGGTATTTTTAACTGGGAATTTACAACGAGTATAGACTTGTAAAAGACTCTTTCGAATTTACTTTGTTATAAACTATTAGTTCGCTCTTCTGTTTCAATTGCTCTTTGAAAATTTCGTTCAATCTTCCATATAACAATTCTTTTAATAATTCGCTTGGCTATTTTTTTTAACAAATATATAAAATATCAGAAATATGAAGCATTTTAATAAGAAAAGTGTTTTGTAGAATAAAATTATTATTTAAAATTAACTACAATGAAATAAAATCATCTCCGACCACAGATTACACTGCTATACAAAAAAAAGGTGAATGTTATTGTAGTGGTTTTAGGACAACTGGGGGGTGCTGATTTCGAATCTGTAACCAGTTTGTTCAAATTGGTTTCGCGCAATTCCCGATTTAAATTTTTTCAATTTTTCAGCCGATTTTTTCTATAAAAAATTTATAATTTAGTAACTATAGCTTCGGATAGAAATCGCTTTACACAGTTTAAGCTTAATTCCGTGCCCTATTTTTCAAACTTAAGTGCCCGAGTAAAAATATTTTTTATATAACCAATTATGATTTTACAGATTTATATATCGTTGAGTATTGTCAAATGTAACACCTAGTATAATTTTATATGATTATATCATAATATATTTAATTATATAAAACCATATTAATAAGATCCACCATTTTTCGGATACAATAATATATTTTTAGACATAATTATGTTAACCCATATATGATTTGATCCGGGAAATGGTGGATCTGGATAATATGATTTTATATAATTAAATATCGCTTGATATAATTATACAAAAAAATACATTTCACAATACTCGACGAGATATAATTGTATAAAATCATAAATGATTATATAAAAATCATTTTTACTAGGGTGTTTATCAATATCTCAATAACTTTTCTAAATATAGTCGCTCAAAATCAAAATATAAAAAATTACAAATAGAATTTACAATTTATTTTACAACCAATAGAGAAAAAAACTTATGAAAAAACTTTCCTAGAACCAATGGTTGACAATTAATGCATTTTCAAGTGTTTCCAAATTCACTATCATCAGATTGTCTTTATGGGGTTCTCTCTAGGCTATAATGTAGATTTTAGTTTTTTGTATATATTTAGTTTTTTGTTTATATATAGTTTTTTCTCTATTGGTTGTAAAATAAATTGTAAATTCATTTGATCTTAAACCGAACAAAAATAACACTCATTGTAACAATTTTCAGATCAACTAAAAAACATGGACAATAAAATATAAAAAATTTGTAAGGTTTTTTTTTTTTAAAAATTTAAATATAATACGAAGTCCAATTTTAAATATTGAGATATTGATACACACTTAAGTTTGAAAAATAGGGCACAGAATTAAGCTTAAACTGTGTAAAGCGTTTTCTTTCCGAAGCTATAGTTACTAAATTATAAATTTTTTATTAAAAAAATCGGCTGAAAAATTTAAAAAATTTAAATCGCGAATTGCGCCAAGCCAATTTGAACAAACTGGTTGCAGATTCGAAATCAGCACCCCCTAATTATCCTAAAACCACTGCAAAGTTGTGCAACTTATAAATATTGTAATATTTTGTAGAGCTGTGAATTTAAATTACAAAAAGGTCAGAAAGAGTGAAATAGTTATTACACCGGCTAGGGAAACTAAACACTTAAATGTACTGATAACACCCATTTGAACAGATGACTTGATGACCCTCCAGATAAAATAGAGTGAAGAACGGAACCTTGCGATACCCCTGCATTTAACTGAAAATCATTTGCTGAGACTCCATCTTTAACAACTCATATAGTGCGATCTCTGAGAAAACTCGATATGAATCAAGAGAAGTTATCACCAAGACCAAAAGAAATAAGCCTTTATGCCTTAGAATTATCTAAAGCAAACATTTTACTTGCACTAATCTGTGAATGGACCGACTCTAAAACTCCGAAAGAACGATGTACTGCAGATTAATAAGACGTAAGTTGAACTCGAGATAGTTAATAAGATGGCAGTTAACCATGCACTCCATAACCTTCGAGAAGGCAGAGCAGATTGAAATTGGGTGGTAGTTAATAGAGTTGATAGCTGCACGCTTTTGGGATGAAAAGATACCTCTGCAGTACGACTTGCTAAATAGAATTGCCAGTGACATGATAGCGTCGTAGATCATTATGTCAGTGCCAGTGCTGGAATACCATCCAAGCCCGCTGACTTATTTATGTCGAGATTCGAAGGAACCCTTTTTGCGACTCCAGGACGAAGGAATATTTTAGGCATAGTATAGGCATAGTACTCTTTCGAGCACGGGCAGTGATTGACCACTTTCGAGCAGAAATGGATTTTCTGAAAATAGTTGAGTCAGCAGGTTAGTTTTATCTATCTGGTCAGTGACTATTTTTAAAAGAAATTTACAAAAAAAAATCCAGATAGAGGAACTATCATTATCCTTTACCCTTTTAAGGAATGGCCAAAAAGTCTTGCTGCACGTAGACGCTATTTGTGCAAAAGCTTTTTACGTCTTATTGTTAGTACCTTGGCATACTCAGCCCTAGAATGCTTGCAAGAGAAACTTATTCACATTAAAAGTTAATTTAAAAGGTTTATTTTGTATACGATAAAAAAACTATTTCACAAAAACTTACTGGGAACAATGCTTTCTAATAGCCCATTACTAAAGCCATAATTTTACTTCATGAGGGAATGAGGTGCTTTCATTCAATTCATTTCAATTTATGGTCTTGGTGTTCTTTTGGATGCCAAATTTTCTTTTTTACAACAGATGTACTTTCTTTCATTAAACAATGGGCCGAAGAATTCGTCGAACCGAATGTCACAAAGCTACTTTATACTGCCCTTGTGAGGCCAATTTTGGAACTTGGTTCCACTATCTGGGATCCTCAACAAAATATGCGTGTCCAGTTGATTGAATCCATCCAAAAACAATTTCATTTCAACATCATTCAATTGTCATTAATATCATCATCATCATTTCATCATCATTTCATCATCAAGCAGAAAATAATTTTACTTATTAACTTTTACCTCTAGTTGCCACATTTTTTATCCGATTTTCATAAGTAATACCTTTCTGGAAAGGTTGTAATGTTATATTGTTTACAACTTCATTATTTGTTTCAAAAAGCCACCGCAAGATGGCGCTAATCTAGCATTTATTAGAAAATTGTAAAAAATTGAAATTTGGAAGCCTCGAAAATAATTTTTTTGATATGTCGTAGTTGAACATTATTTTCCTCATGCCAAAAACTATCGAAAAATCGATGGCACAATATCAAAAAGTTTTTGTCCATACAAATCGGCCCACTCTAATAATTGTGCATCTTCTAAACTACTGATCCAATCGGAAAAAAATTTTCAAAAGAACTGAACAGAAAGATCTAGGCTTTTAGAAAATTATTATTGTGCTACAGGCTGCCAAAGTTGACCATCTCGGGTACATAACAGCTTTATGGTCGTACAACTTTTACAAATGTAACCCGAAAACTTTTAAGTGTGTCTTGAAAATGACATTTTTCCAAAAAGGGGGGTTAATTCATTCACCTTTATATCAGCAAATACAGCAGAAAATGTGGCTGCGTCTGCAAATTTTTAGTCAGGAGCGTGCTTGTAAAAAAGTTGGCAATTTCAGCAAGAGTGGTTTGCTGAAAAACAGCAAGCTATTTTTTACCCCAAAAAAAAGTAATATCAGCAAAAGTTTTGCTAACACTTAGTCGATTGCAAATGTAAAAAATTCTTGCTAAAATCAATAAAACTTTTTGCTGAATATTAGGAGACTAACACCCAGGAAAAAGATTGGTTGGAATTCGATCAGAACTATTAAAATGAATTTGCCAGGACGTTATTTTATTTGAAATTACCTATAATTGAATAATACACCAAAAATATTTTACTAGGTATTAAAAATAGGGAAAGCAAACTAAAAAACAATCCTTTTAACAAATTATTGGTATCTCCAATCAATTTTAAAATTAGTATCAGTTTAGTAATTCTATGCAGTAGAAGCAGCCATTTATTTAGTGAATATACAAGAAAATTGGTGTTACCTATAATCTTTATTAAAAAAATTTCAATATTCGATAGTGGTAACTAGAAATACGCGTATCCTAATCAAATATGACCTTAAAGTCGAGTTTCTGTAGAACCAACCGAATCGTGGATTGTATTGATATCAAACACAACTATTGATTGGTATTGGTAAACGAATTTTTTACTATATTTGTTTTCCAAGCAAAACATATAAATTCAAATTTAGACTTCAAGATTAATAAGTGTTTGTGGTGTAGTCGGTAGAGAGTTAGCCTAGTACGCCAGATTTCCGAGTTCGAATCCCGGAAAAGACAAAAATTTATATGTTTTTTTTAAATTGAAATATTCATATGTATAAACAGTAAATATGGCTAAGAAAATTAAAAGTAGTTGTGGTGCAGTGGGTAAGAGTATGAACTATTAACCTGAATGGCCGGGTTCAATACCAGAAAATTCAAAAAAAAATTTTTAATTTCAATAAAATTTTGTGGAACATAATAATATTTATGTGGAACATAATATTGAATTAGACAACCGAATATTGGCTTTCACGACGAAAAATAGAATTTAATATAAAGATAATTTTCGTAACCGCACGAATTCGACTGGCAACAAATTCGGTGGCCAAAACTGAGACTGTTTTCTAGGTGTACAAAAAAGCTCAAAAAATTTGTAGAGAAATAGTACTTTAGTTAATTTATTTGCTGAACATTTAAGTTAAAAGCCCAAAGCAGATAATAAAGGTGCCAGTGAACAGTGGCAGCGCTGTCAAACTTTGCTCTTGAATTTCGCGGAAACTATTAAATATATTTAAGAATTTCTTATCAAACTTTGTTTGAAGACAGCTCTTGTTTATTTAGAAAATTTTGAAATTTCTCGGCAGTGACAAATGAAGCAAATACAACATCCTGCTTTGTCAACAAAACGTCACACTGCGTTAAAATACTATCAATATTGAGTTTATCTGGTTTGGGCCTTAAAATTATATTTTTGTTATTCTTTCGAACACTACTAGAAAGCTTTGTAAAATATAAAAGTAGATAACAAAAACGGAAACAAACTATGGCTTTTGTATTATAAAAATCTTTTTTTTAAGCGAAAGACTGAAGAAATGTCTGTCCATCTATTTCACATAATCAGTATTAATAACCATTTTATTTATACATTCACTTTTTATCTTTATCTTCACAAAATTTAAATATTTTATTTTGTCTATAATTTAAATAATATTTTATCTTATTGTGTTATATTTTTATATATATGCAATCTTTTGGAGTCCTTTTGTTTTATATATAAACACAGATACAAAAATCTTTCACGGTTCTATTTATTATATTGCTTATAAGAGTTGTCTAATATCAGACATCTACATCTAGTCTGCCTGGTTGTTGTCCGCGCTATAAATATCTTTATGAGCACAATTTTGGTAGCAAAATAAATTAGTAAAACATTAGTTGAAACTTAGATTAGTGTTAAAAAGTATAACTAAAACTTTTGCTAAAAATACAATTTCAGCAAAAAAGTTGCTTAATATAGTATACAAGACGTTTTATTAATTTTTCTATTAACTTATTTTTTTGAGTGTACGTTGTCAAGTTGAAATCAAGTTCAATTTCAGCCCTGGTTTCCAGTTTCAAGGTTTGAATACCACTTTTATTACATTTTATTTCAATAGCATACTCCAGCAAAAGGGAAACAAAAATTCAAGTTTGAAATATTTTTGTTAAATATGGGTGATATCAAAAAATGTGATAAAAACCGTGTAACCACCTAATTTATAATGCATGGATTACATTTGGGTTATATATTTCGATATATATCAGCGCATTGTCACCTGTTCTACAAAATTTATAACAACCTGACCAATTTTTGGTTAGTACATAAAATTTGTGACTAATTTTATAGGCCAAATGTAAACTCCGTAACCAGTAACTGATAAGGTTTTTTAACTTTAATAGCTTATATTTTAATAACCAATAAAGCTAAACACGAACTGTAAGAATTTTTATGAAGAGAAAAAGTGCCGTTTTTAATAAAAATTAATACATTTTACAAACTTTTTCGTATATCTTAGCTACCACGACTTCAACTCTGTAACGATTTTTCGTCATCATTTTTGATAAAAATGCATACACCAGAATTTTGGAGTTATCTATTATTTATATTGCGAAAAGTATAATGTTATTTATACTCAAATGATCGTTGGACTGTAGGTCATCATCTAGTATAACAGACTTGATGCTTTTCTGCAGCATGTAACATTCTCGAGATGAAAAAGGATGTCTTTAATAAGATTTGAAAAAATGTTGTAAACTCCGTTCCTAATTTTTACACCAAACTATTTAACGAGTAAGAAAAATAATGTCATATTTGGATTCACCTTGTAGACATCATACGATTTTCTTCTGACAAAGCATTTCTGAAAGAAAACGAAAAAAGTATCCAAATGTAAACTCCGTAACTGTAAACTCCGTAACCTGAATTGTTCGCATCAGATTGCATTCAAAAAAATGTAAGTAAATGTTTAAAATATTTTAAAATAACCATAAACAGAGGTGATTCAACTAATATTTATGCGTCACAAGATGATTCAACCGATAATTTTGCGTCAAATCAAGAAAAGTTATGAGTTTTTTACCCTAAACTGCTGGGAGAAAAACGATTGATTTTGCATTTCTTTGGTTTGGAATCGATATTTCGAGCCATTACTGACATTAGTTTGACAAATTAAAATTGTTTCAGACAATTTAAGAATTTTTTGATCGCGAAATGTTATGTTTTTAATATATTATTTTGTAACTCCGCAACCGCTGATTGGATTTTAAAAAATTTTATATTTTTGAAAAGCATTTAAAAGTACCAAAAATACAAAATTAAAAAAAAAAAATTTTTTTCGCAGAATGAATTGTATTTTTATTCGCGAAACCGCCAATTTGATAAACACAAATTATATATCATTGGAAAGCATGTTGAAAACCCAAATACAAAAAACTAATAAATTGAAGAAAATTCGTACGCAAATTTTTTTTGTTATATCTTTTGCTTGCAGAAATGTAAACTCCGTTACCACAAAAAAAAATTAAAATTGTGCAAAAAAACTTATTGCGACAACTTGTAGAAGGTATTTTTTGTAATTAGGTTTATAATGACTAAACTTACTGATTCCATTAAGAAAAAACCGAAATATTAACACTTTTTGTTTCTCACAAATTTGGCCCAAAAACTTATCACATTTTTTGAATTCACCCATATACAAATGCTAGAATTTGAAATCTACTTTACTTCAAGCAAAATTTAAAGCACTTGAATTTTTAAAACATATGTGCTTATTGGGAAGAGTTTAATAAGTTAAGTTCAACTTTCTATTTAGTTGAAAATAATCAGTACGCAAAGAGCTTTATACAAAAACAGCTTTTCGATGTTTTACCATTTATATTAATATAGTTGGACGATGGTATATCGATTACTTCGTATTAAAATATTTTCCTCCTATCACAGGAGTGGCTAGAATTTCTTTCTTGCTAGCCAAAAATGCCATGAAGCATTTGACAACTTGAACTATAAAATACACTAAAATTTTTTAAATTAAAAATAAATTTTACCCTAATGCAAATGTATTTTGCTAATGTATAAATTGCATGGTTGGCAAACACTAACCGTAAAATACCGTTAACAATTCAAAACCCTTTAAACGAACTATTTTTAAACCTAAAATACCACTAACGAAATAACTTAAAATACCGTTAACCTTAAAATACCCTAACGAAATAAATTAAAATATCGATAACCTTAAAATACCCTAACGATATAACTTAAAATACCGTTAACCCTAAAATAACTTAACGAAATAGAATTATGTTAGGTTTTTTTTCTCTAAAAAACATAAAATGAGAGTAAACAAATAATTAACTCAAAAAATGGTAAAAATGCTCATAATACCGGGAACGGACAAAACCACCCAGCAAAACCTTGGTAATGGGTTAGACCTTTTTTACGCATTCCATGGCAATGGGTACCCCTTTACCTTGGTTTTATTTAGAAACCTAAAGTAATACGTTACTAATATTGTGATACATCAATACTTATGTGGGAGGTATGAAGTAATGAGTTACCGATATAGTGATATATCACTACTCATTTGGAGGCTTTAAAATAATATATTATTGATATATTGTTGACATATATGTTGACAACTAATTAGAAACGCATTTTTTATACTAGAGCTTGATGATCATTATTGATATTTTCGTAAATATACCGTTATGTTTTTTGTTTAAAACAATTGTATTATATTTATTACTCTTTTTGTTATCATTTACACTAATTCTTGTTGCTGTTTATTTTAAAAACTGTTATAATTTCTGAAAATTTAGTTTAGTAAAATTCTAAGAAACTAATTAGAACGCGTGATTGTTTATTAAAGTCTTCTTGGCTAAGAGCTATTTTGATAAATAAAATTTTATTTTACGGTTATTTGTTTCCAATTTAATGTTTTATAGCAAACTAGCGGGCGCTGCGCCCCCCCACAATTTTTTTTAAATTCGGTTTTTTATTTAAAGTAAAGTTTTTATAATAAAAGCCTTCACCCAGCCACCACAAATAAATAATTCTGCACAACAATGGGTTTAAAATAAATAAATATTTGATCACTTTTTCTCATGAAAGTGGATTGTTAGTAATGAATCCATAATAAATTGCAATATACGTGTGTATGTTAAGATAATTTGGTAAAGTGCGAACTTAGGTAGATAGACCCGTAAGTAGTTTTGTTCATTTGTGTTTTGAATGAAAATAAATAACGTAAAGCAGGGTTGGAAAGCATTTTATAATATTAAAAATAGCGGGCAAAGCCCGCTACGTTATTAGCGTGCCTTAAAGTTTTTTTTTTTTAATTCCAGTTTATGTAAAGGTAGACCTGGCAATTCAAGTAAATTCACAAATTCAGTTGGAAAATTTACTGCGTCGGTATCTTTCACCGGTGCTTCGTTACCTGCAGTTTAAATATCAGAATATATAAGTTCCATTCTTTTTCTAAGGTTTTTTCTCTTTTAGAAAATTTGTTTTGGAGAGTATGTTTCAATGCTACATAAGTTTCATATTCCGTGGATAGTGTTTGAATAGGTAATTAAAAGGGATTCTTCACCCCTTTTTGTTCCTCCAAGTAAAAATCCCAAAGATATATAATCTGCCTCAATTGCATGCGAAATTTCAAGTACCAAACTACGGCAGTTTGAGTCATTCAAATTCCATTCCATTTTGTTTAACAATTTCAGTGTTCCAATGCAACTCCTTCCAAGATTCCATTTCGTTCACCATTCCATTGCATTTCGTTCCTATTATCTGTTATTCTAATTCCACTCGTTCCCCGTTTCATTCCATTTCGTTCCTACTGTCTTGTATATCGATATTGATATCAGTCGCTTCTATTTCCATTACATTTCTTTGCACTTGCTCCGTTCCATTCCTCTTTTAACTGCAGTATTTCAATTCCACTCGTTCCCCATTCTATGCCATCTCGCTCCTCATTCCATTTCGTTCTATAGTCCATTCCTCTTCCAATCCATTTCCATTGTCTATAATTTCAATTCCACTCGTTCAACGTTTATATCCATTTCGTTCCACTTGTGTAGTGTTTCAATTCCACTCGTTTCCTATTTAGTTTCTTAATTTTAGTGTTCCATATACACTCGTTCTTTAAATTTTAGGTTTCTAGCTAAAGACGCAGATGTTCAGGGGGGGGGGGGAGCAATTTTCCCCTTTTGAGCCACCATTTTTACCACGTTCCTGTCCAAAGTCCTAAATATGCCTTGTCGATAAGTTAGCCCATACTCCAAGGAAAACATATATATTATAGATTACGGGTTTCTAGCCGAAGGGTTCGGTTAGGCCATCAAGGGGGAGAATTATTCCGTTTTTACCCCTCCCGGTTGGAATTTCCAAAAATTCCGAGAACGTCTGCGTTGGAGGAGGAACCTACTACATACATAATTTTAGGTCTCTATATCGAGCAGTTTGCCCAACTCGGCAAGGTGGAAGTTTTTTCACTTTTTACCCCTCCCGGTATGAGTTTCCAAAAATACCGTCTTAGGGGACGTCTACGTTGGAGAAGGAACCCAAATACCGAATTTAAGCAGTTTGGCCAGGCCGTTAAGGGGGAGGCTTTTCCTGTTTTTGACCCTACCTGTGGAAATTTCCAAAAATCTCATCTTAGCGGATGTCTACAATAGAGGAGGAACTTTAGGAACTTTCAACCTCCTACCTCCAGCAGTTGGGCAGGCCTTTAAGAGGCACTTTTCGCTTCATTAATCCCCATTTTTGCAATGTCCCTGTCCAAAATTCCAAAAAACACCTTCCCGATAAGTGAGCCCATACTCCAAGGAACATATGTTTTACATTTCAGGATTCTAGCCAAGTTTTACTATTTGTGCCCCTCTGGGTAGGAATTTCCGAAAATCCATCGACAGGGAATTTCAGCTTCCTAGTTCCAGCAGTTTGAGCAGGCTGTCAAGTGGGACACTTTTTCTTTTTTTGTCCCTCCCGGTTGGAATTAGGCTGGAAGAGGAACCTAAGTACCGAATTTCAGCTTACTACTTCCAGCAGTTTGGACAGGTCGTTAAGGGGCCACTTTCCCTTTTTGAGCCCCTATTTTATAACGACCCTGTCCAAAATTCAAAATACTATCTTTCTAATAAGTTAGCCTTTACTCAAGGGACCCACATTTTAAATTTCAGATTTCTAGTCGAAGGGGTTTTTACAGGCCACCAAGGGGAGGCTTTCTTCTTTTTACCCCTCCCTTTAGGAATTTACAAAAATTCGATCTTCGCGGCTGTCTGCGATGGATGAGGAACATTCATACCAAATTTCAACTTCATTGCCTCAGCGGTTTGGGCAGGACATTGTTGGGGACATTTTTCCCTTTCAACCTACATTTTTACTATGTTTCTGTTCCAAAATAGAAAAAGTACGTTGCCGGTGAGTTAGTCCTACTCCAGGGAATACATATTTAAAATTTTAGGTTGGCCAGAAGGGATTGGGCAGGCCATCAAGGATACTGACGGCTACTTTTCTCCTTATCTCCCTCCCGATAGGAATTTCAAAAATTCCGTCTAAGCGGACGCCTACACAGAAGGAGGAACTCATATACCGAATTTCGGCTACATAGTTTCAGCAGTTTGGGCAGGCCGTCAAGGGGGAAACATCCCCCTTTTGGGATATCCTGTTGGGAATTCCAAAAATACAAACTTAGTCGATGTCTACTACAGTGGAGGAATCTTTATGCCAAATTTCAACTTCTTATCTCCAGTAGTTTGGGCAGGCAGTTAATTAAGAAAAATTTATATTTTATGGAAAAAGGTCCTTTTTTTGGGAAAGGGTTCTTTTTTGGAAAAGGTATTTTTTTGGAAAAAGCTATTTTTTTGGAAAAATGTATTTTTTTTTTTTTGAAAAAGGTACTTTTTTTGGATAAGGTACTTTTTTTTGGAAAAAGGTAAATTTTTTTAGAAAAAGGTACTTTTTTTGGAAAAATGAACTTTTTTTGGAAAAAGGTAGTTTTTTAGGAAAAAGGTACTTTTTTTGGAAAAAGGCACTTTTTTGGAAAAAGGTACTTTTTTTGGAAAAAGGTACTTTTTTTGGCAAAAGGTACTTTTTTTGGAAAAAGGTACTTTTTTTGGAAAAAGGTACTTTTTTTTGGAAAAAGGTACTTTTTTTGGAAAAAGGTACTCTTTGTGGAAAAAGGTACTTTTTTGGAAAAGGTACATTTTTCGGAAAAAGGTACTATTTTTGGAAAAAGGTACTTTTTTTGGAAAAAGGTACTATTTTTGGAAAAAGGTACTTTTTTTGGAAAAAGGTATTTTTTTTTTGGAAAAAGCTACTTTTTTTGGAAAAAGGTACTTTTTTTGGAATAAGGTACTTTTTTTTGGAAAAAGGTACTTTTTTTGGAAAAAGGTACTTTTTTTGGAAAAATGTACTTTTTTTTTGGAAAAAGTACTTTTTTTGGAAAAAGGTACTTTTTTGGAAAAAGGTACTTTTTTTGGAAAAAGGTACTTTTTTGGAAAAAAGTACTTTTTTTTGGAAAAACGTGCTTTTTTTTGGAAAAAGGTACTTTTTTTGGAAAAAGGTACTTTTTTTTGGAAAAAGGTACTTTTTTTGGAAAAGGTACTTTTTTTGGAAAGAGGTACTTCTTTTGGAAAAAGGTACTTTTTTTGGAAAAAGGTACTTTTTTGGAAAAAGGTACTTTTTTTGGAAAAAGGTACTTTTTGTGGAAAAAGGTACTTTTTTTTGGAAAAATGTACTTTTTTGAAAAAGGTACTTTTTTGGAAAAAAGTACTTTTTTTGGAAAAAGGTACTTTTTTTGGAAAAGGTACTTTTTTGGAAAAAGGTACTTTTTTTGTCCCCTTTTTGCCCCTCCCGGGAAGAATTTCCCAAAATGCCGTCTCAACGGACGTCTACACCGGTCGAGGAACCTACATACCAAATTTCAACTTCATTGCTCCAGCAGTTTGAGCAGGCCGTCAAGGGGGAGACTTTTTGCCCCTCCCTGTAAAAATTTAAAAAAATCCAGTCTTGGTGGATGTCTACGATAGTGGAGGAACCTTTATACCAAATTTCAACTTCCTACCTCCAGCGGTTTGGGCAGGCCGTCAAGGGGGGCTCTTTTCCCCTTTTTAACCCCCATTTTTACAACGTCCCTGTCCAAAATTCTTGAAAGTACTTTCTAGAAAAGTTAGCCCCTACTCCAAGGAACACATATCTAAAATTTCAGCTTTCTAGCCAAAGGGGTTTTGGCAGGCCGTCAAGGGGCAGACTTTCCCCCTTTTTGCCCGTTCCGGTAGGAATTTCCAAAAATCCCGTTTTAGCCGACGTCTACGCCGAAAGGGGAACCTACGTACTAAATTTCAACTTCCTAGCTTCAGCGGTTTGGGCTGGGCGATGTTGAGTCAGTCAGTCAGTCACGTTATTCTTTTATATATTTATATAGAGATAAGAAATTATAATTTTTAAGACTTATCATGGGAAAAGGCAAAAGCTGCACTCCTGAAGAACGGAGAACAATTTTTGAGCTTTAGAAGTCTGGAAAGTCATATAGAGAAATAGCAGAGCAGCTAAAGTGTTCCAAAAAAATGGTTTTTAATGCTTTACAGCATATCAACAAATATGAGACCATAGCCAATGTTCCGCGAAAGAAGAGACCCAGAAACACATCAGCACATACCGACCGAATGATAACGCGAATCTCCAAATCCGGCTCAAAAAGGTCATCTACTGACATCCAACGTGATATTCAAGAAAATTTAAATGTCACGATATCCAAGCGGACTATTGCACGTCGTTTGGTGGAAGCCGAGCTACATGGAAGAGCAGCACGGAAGAAGCCACTTCTAAGTAGGATTCAAAGAAAACGTCGTGTGGATTTCGCGAAGTCGCATTGAAATTGGACAGCAAATCAATGGAAATATGTGATTTGGAGTGATGAAATTAATCGCCTTGGTCCAGATGGTCGGAGATACGTTAGATGACCCATTAACAAGGTTGGTTACCGTTATCGTTATAATACCGTTATCGCTAAAATACCGTTTCAAATTGAATACCGTTACCGTTACTAATGCCTCTAAAAAAATTTTAAAATACCGTTATCGTTACCAATACCGTTATTTTTAATGGTAGTTACCGGTATTTTACCGGTATTTATTAATTTATATAAAAATGCAAGTTTTTTGACTTTTTGTAATAATTTTCAGTTTTTTTTTCTACAAAAAAATTTGTCAATAATAATTTTAGTTATTAAAACTACCAGCATTGAATTTAAAGCTTATAATATGTATTTTTTTTTTTTTTATTTTATTTTATTTATCAACTTTATTGACTTTTCTATGCAACAAGATTATATCTTATTATTAGAGCATAGAAAAATAATTTTTAGATTAACATTTTTATAAATGAATGAATTAAAATAATACATTATTAGAAAAGAAAGAAAACACATAATTATTAGATAGTATTTAACATTGAATTATTAAATCAAAATCAAATCATAACAACAGTTATAGGTTTTTTAACGTTAAAAATAAAAAAATTTAAAATAAAATAACAAAAAATATAAAAAAAAAAAATATATATATAAAAACTACATAAAATTGTCAAAATTTATAATTTTTAACACGTAAAATTAAATATATGTTAAGTTTTTACTTGTTTTTATATGTTTTTAACATAATTTATAATACCGGTACGTACCGGTATTGCTGTTTCGATAACGGTATACCGTTACCGAAACAGTCTTAAATATCGTTACCTTTACCATTACCGAAATTAAATACCGTTACCGTTACCCTTACCGTTATTCGTTTCGGTAACCAACCTTGCCCATTAACCAAGAATTTAATCCTCGCTTCGTTTCACGGGTAGTGAAGCATGGTGGAGGGTCAATTATGGTATGGGGATGTTTCTCCTGGAATGGTGTTGGCCCAATTTATAAAATTTATGGAATCTTAAATAAGGAGAAATAAATAAGTTGATATACCAAATACTGTCCTGCTCCGGTGGTCTGAGGAGAAATTGCCTATTATGAGGAGAAATTGCCTATTATATGGCAATTTCAGCAGGATAATGATCCGAAGCGAGGCTGACAAAAAAATTCTTTGACGATAACTTCATCAACGTTTTGGAATGGCAATCATCCAGTGCGGACTTGAACCCCATAGAACATCTATGGGGGGACGTAAAAACAGCCGTTAGTTTGAAAAATATAACAAATACGGCGACTCTTTTTGAGGATGTTAAGAAAGCATGAGAGGCGATACCAGTAGAGCGATGTCGGCGTCTAATAACGTCAATGCGCAATCGATGTGAAGCTGTGATAAAGCAAAAGGGATTTGCAACAAAATATTGATAAAAATTAAGAAAAATAAATTAATTGTAGTTTTTTTTCTAATAATATAAAATCGTTTCTAATTAGGTGTCGCTGTTATATTTCAAACAATATAATAAATTTATAAAATATTTTTAAGACTGAATAATTTTTTAAGTCCTTTTTGTATATTTGTAAACAATTGAATATATTTAATTAAAATATTATGAAATAAATGAATTTTGTTTTATATAAAAACTTAAGCATTATTTTAAATATAAAAGGCGTTTCTAATTAGTTGTTAATAGCTGTATAATAACTTGTTAATAAGGGTAAAAATACACACAGAGAAAAGTTATGTTGGGAATTGGTTATAATTACCATAATTCCTTTACCAAATCGAAATTTTACTTGACATTATAAAATATCAATTGCAGATATTACCCAGCGGAAATTCCGAAGCGGTAAAAATGATTAGTGCTTCTTTTCTGCTTCGTTTACTACTTCTGAGGATTTATAGCTTGCAGTAGTGTGTTAAAAAAGGCAATAGAGTTTTGTTTATCACACTTTATCGCTCTAACAAAGCATGAAAGAATGACAATGATAACCGAATTTACTAGCTGAAAACTGTGATTTCATGCCATTATTTGGAGCTATGATAGAAGCGCATATCGGATATCGAAACAAGTGCTTTCACGCGAGCTATCGCAAACAAAAATCATGCCTTATATCAGCAATAATGCAAGCGCAAACTAGTTTCTTTCCCTGACGAACCTGCTTCCAAGCAAGCAGTATTTTTTGCTGGGTAAGGTTGTCGTTGTCCATTGAAATTACAAAATCGAAACTAGAAGAAATTCTTTGTGCAGTTGGTTGTTGTAACTTAAAATTAGTGTATATTTTGTATGTCATATCTGCAACAGATCAATGTTTGATTCAACAGATTATTTTTTATGTCTTACATAATTTCGGTTGTTGTTACCAAACTACAATTATAAATATTAGGTTGGTAATCAGAACCAGAACCATACAATTCTACATACCAGTTTAAAAATATTTTAAAATAAAATTTCAACAATTAAAATTAATAAATTTTGCTAGAAGTATTAAAAGTAAAAAAAAAACGCATTCGGCAGGAAAGCAAATGCATTTTTTTGGTTCCAAAGGAATGTTACTTTAGAAGTAGGTATTTGTTGTAGGAGTTATCATCAGTTAGTCTTCTCAATCAATTATGATTCTAATATATATATTTTTGAAGATTAATTCTAATGCCTTTTTGTGAAATTATCTTCACTTGCCAATCGTGGAAATGGTTTTTGTTATAAGGCATACTTCAAGACCACAAAGAGCACAAACACTAGAAATTCGGATGATTTCCTCCGCGGAAATGGAGTAGGATGTCAATGCATTTTCTGTTGTAAGAAGGCTTTAGGAATTACGGCTTGGCTAGAAAAATGGTCCTTCTTAAATAAACTCTTGCAGAAATTACGTATTAACGTAAGTTTGTTACAAAAGTTTAAATTTATAAAATCTTATTTTTATTCATTTTCAAAAATTTGTAAACTCAATTGTTACTACCAAATTATTTTTTATGAGGGCGGTATTCACAGCTGATCATATTTAATTTCATAACCGAATAATGCATTAGTACAGACCGAATCTACAGTAAAAGTGGATGATAGTTGCCGTAACCGCCCCAATTCCATTGGCAACAAATTCGGTTATAACAACGAATCTCTTTTCTGGGTGTAATAATGTGATATCTTTAATATATACTACGAAATAACTTAAAATACCGATAACCTATGAATACCCTAACGAAATTTTATAAAATACCGTTAACCTTAAAACACCCTAACGAAATATATTAATATACCGTTAACCCTAATATAACTTAACGATATAATTTAAAATACCGATAACCTTAAAATAACCTAACGAAATACTCTTGAAATAACGTTATCACTTATCACTACTTTATGAAACGGTTGCCAACCCTGATAACTTGTAAAAACTAGCAAATAATTCTTAGCAGTTCACTGATAAAAAATATAATAATTTGTTTTCCGGCCTTACCCGTATAACTTCAGGACAAGCATAATGTGGCGAACCACATGATGTTTCCAACATTGAACCAGCCGGTTGTAGAGAGGCCATACCAAAATCAGCAATTTTTATATTATTCTTTTCGTCAAGTAATAAATTTTCTGGTTTTAAATCTCGATGACTATACGAAAGATTTATAGTTATTATTGTAACAGATGAATAAGTTTGTCATTTAAAACTTACCATATAGAATGTGAATGACAAAAGTCTAAAGCTGATATTATTTGACGGAAAAATTTTCGCGCTTCTTTTGGTGTTAGACGTCCTTTTTTAACCAAATAATCGAATAATTCTCCACCTGATACATGTTCAAGTATTAAGTACAAATATTTTTTATTTTCATAAACTTCACTTAGACCTAGGACATGTGGGTGATCAATTAATTTCATAATAGCTATTTCACGTTCAACCTGAAATAAAAATATTTAATTATCAGATTAAATTTATAATTTTTTGTTTAATTTTTCCCGTTTTTTTTTTTTTTTTGTATACTGGGGAAACTTAATAAACTATATACGGGTGATATTTTAAAAAATGTGGTAAAAACCATGTAACCAGCTAATTTTTAAAACATGGATTACATTTGAGTTATATATTTCGATATATATCAGCGCATTGTCACCTGTTTTACAAAATTTATAACAATCTAAGCAATATTTGGTTAATACCTAAAATTTGTGACCAATTTTATAGGCCAAATGTAAACTCTGTAACCAGTAACTCATAAGGTTTTTCAACTTTAATAGCTTATATTTTAATAACCAATGAAGCTAAACACTAACTGTAAGAATTTTTATGAAGAGGAAAAGTAACTTCTTTAAACAAAATTAAAACATTTTACAAACTTTCTTATATCTATGCTAACACGACTTTAACGTGAGCGTGAGTGAGTGTGAATAGTAATTTTTTTATAGTGAGTAATTGTGCGAGATTAAGATGTTTTCTCTTGAGCGTTAGTGATTGTGAGTAAAAATTTACTCACGTGCCCATCTCTACTAAATGTACACTAGACCACCCATGAAATGTATGAGATTTTCAAAACTGCTTTTTTTGTTCGCTCCACCGGCAGTTTCCGATAGATTGGGCATAAAAAATAATATGTGTACAAAAATTGGATCTCTCGGGGTCATACAGGCCAGTCAGTTTGAACTTTTGACCCTAAAAATTACCTAAAAACACTTCAAAGCTTTTTTGTGCCATAACTAGGGTATGGGATTTCCTGGACTTTTTTATTTCCCGGGAAACGGGAATAAAAAAATTTTATTCCCGGGATTCCCGGGAATACCGGGAAATGTTTTTGAACAAAATTGTTAATGAAAACCACCTATATAAATAATTTTTGTTAAAAAAAACACTATTTCAGTACAAATGCAGTCTGTGTAGTGAGAATTCAAAGTAAAAAATATCAGAATGTTGAATATTTGATTTCACATAAATTAATCGCAGCACTGCCAAATGAATTGCATGATTAAAATAAGAAGATAACTGCGCAAATTTTTGATTAAGATTTATTAAAGTACATTAACGTATTTTCAAAAATATATCAGAAAGAAATAAACTGCAAATCAAAAATTTCGGCATGAATTCCAAATATTGCATCCGTTTAAATATATGTATGTATTATGAAAATCTCAATAGCTTCGTTTCGGTTTGAAAGTTGATAACTTTAAATAGAAAAAAAGAATACTAAAAACGCGCATACACAACACTAATTCCTTAACATTTAACTGGCCAAAATTTTATCCAAACTCAAACTGCGATATGTACAATATCAACACTGAATATCCACAATTGAATTGGACGATGAAAAAAATATGTGTAACATATGAATCTGGTAAGATTTGTATCCACCCGTAATCGAAAAATAAAGTTTTTTGCGAATACAAAAGATCTTAATTGGATTTTTAAATAAAAAATTATTTTTGGTAAAAATTTTCTGTGTTATTATTTTTCTCTTTGACAATTTAAAAAATGTAGTTTTTATTTATTTTCTTTTAAAATGTATACACATTTTGTGTCTATTTCCTTGTAATATGTTGCTAAACATTGCTATTGCTACTAGAGTTTGCTGTTCGGTTTTATTCGAAACCGAAACCGCGGTTTTTTAGACCTCAAAACCGAAACCGAAAACCGACAAAAATAAGTCGGTTTTCGGTTTCGGTTTTTTAGTTTTTCTTAAATACTTTAACAAATTAAAATAATTTAATAAATTGCAAAGATTCACAAAAGAGCTCTAACACCTTCTGATGCAGCCTCCGAATAATGAGAATTATTGGAAAGTTTATAATTTTCTGAGCAATTATGAGTTATTTACTATTAATTTTTCAATAATGAAAAAATTTTAATGCACTCATAAATACGAGTCCAATATATTTCATTTATAAATCTAAAATTTGAGTACTCTGAAAATTTTTTAATGAACTCATAAATACGAGTCTAACATGCTTATTTGTAACTCCAAAATTTGAGTCTTCTACGAGTAAAAATTTCTGGGCGCTCAGTAAAATGTCGGCTGGGAAATTATTGAATCTTGAATTTCAAAAAGGGCTCAGCTCCTATTTTACAAAATTTTGTATTTAATTTTTCCATTAAATATTACTTTAAAGAATTTTTTATTTTTGTTATTACGGATAACATAAACTGAGGCTTATAATTTTAGAACAAAATTGCACCAAAAAATCAAGTGGTTTAAGAGGTATTTAGTTTCACATATTCAGTTCAAATTTTAACCCTGTATTTTTCAAAAAGTCCTTTTTCGTAGTCCGCGAAATTTATGAAATTTTATCTTTATATTAGCCGTTTTTTCTAATCACTTGGATTTAATAAATCCAAAAAGTATTTCTAAAAGTGCTCAACAGATGGGGTTAGATTTTTTCTATTTTAAAAAAATTTTCTGTCCGACACTTCTTTCACCCTAATTTTTAATACCGAATTCGATGATGGAGGATTCTACTTTAACTTTTTATTTATAATTATATTTTACATAAAACAGCGATAACCAGTCTGCCTTTTCAGTTTTATCACTTCAATTTATATTTTTACACAATTGAAAAATTCCATTGCAATATTTAATATTCACTAATTGGATTTAATTAAATTACTTACTGTAGAGTGAAAAATTGCCATTTCTATTTGAGCTATTTCTCCATGTCCAAGATGAAAAATATGTATTTGGTGAGGTGTAGTTTTTTTTTCTAAACAAATTTCATAAAAAAAACTTAAGAAAAACCTTTTATTTGTTAGTTTTTCAATTTTTTTGTTTCTCTTTTAATTTTTATTCGTATTTTTTTTTTTGACATTAAATTAATAGGCTGTTTCATATATTTGTGCTTTTATTGTGGATTTATTAAATCCAGCTTTTTTTTGGATTTAATAAATCCATTTTTTATATGAAAAATTCTAAATCCAGGTGATTAAAAAACACGCTAATTGTTTTAAATAAACTGCTAAAATTTAAATTTATACTCTTGAAAATACTGATTTAGTTGCGGACAAAAGAAAAAAAAAATTTAATTCATAATAGTTTTCCGCGTTTTTTTTTTCTCCCTCAAAGCCTTCGAAACGGCGTTATTGCATATATTTGAGTGAGAAATTCAATTGAATTTTAAGTAATAAGTATATTGTACGTTTTAAACATTTACTTTTATACTTATTTAATTATTTAAAAAAATTCTATTATTTGCACAAGAAAACCGAAAATTAACCGAAACCGCGGTTTTTATAATTTTGAAAAACCGAAACCGCGGTTTTCAGATTTTTCGGTTTTTAGCAAACTCTAATTGCTACATTTTGTGTTTACTCTTTATTAAATAATGTGTACGAAAGTTTAATACACATTTTGTGCATACGTTTGAGCATTGTGTGAATATTTAAACAAAATTTTACAATATTTATAATAGTACATTTAAATGCTCTTTTTAGAGTGCATGATAGCTTTTACATGATTGTAGTAATTTAATATAATGTTCTTTACATCGGTTTCTTTTTTTGCAATGCCAGGTTTTTATTATAAAAACTTTCTCGAATAAACGAAGATCTAGTTATGGTGCGGATTGACTGCGGCTAATTTGGTAACCATTTTAGGAAATGTTTGCCCTACCATAAAACCTTTAATGCCTATTCAGCTTTCACTTTTTTCTTCGGGTACTTTGCTAATTTTAGCTTGTTGTTGTTTTCTTCAAGAGAAGTTGCATGACCATCAATTTTTTTTTTTGTGAATTAAACTTAGATGTCGGATAACCAAATTTAGATCCCACCGTTAACCATTAGTCTTTTCTTTTCACATTTATTAATGAAAACGTTACTTAAAAATTATTGACCCTTAATATAAAGGAGTCTTTTAAATTTAAAGTCGACTTTATTTATAATCAAACGGTTTTGTTCATTTTGTGTATGAAAACCTTACAAAAATATTTATATTTTCAAATATTTTGATTGGTTAAAAATAAATTAACCAATCAGAATGCTCCAAAAATAAACCAAGTCAAGGTATACTGCCACCCAATATTTTAACTAAAGTCGACTTTACCTAAATTATACATTTGAAAAATTTAGATAGTAAGGGCGATTATTTTTAAAAAACAAAGCTTTTTTTCATATTTCTTTTAAACATTTTACCAAGTTTTTAGGCTTTACTACTTAAATTTTGAATAAGTTATGAGAAAAATCTTTATTAGTTGAAATGCTCCTAATTACTTGGCAAAGATTTTATTTGTGTGTCAAATAAATGTATTCTCTTTTAAAAGATTTTAACAATGACATTTTTGTTTTGGTATTTAAAATGTTTTTTATGACTAAAATTAAAAAATCCTATTCGAAACAAATACAATTTAAAAAATTTAATATTTTTAAAATTTCCCGTTTTCCCGTTTTCCCGGGAAAAATATATTATTTTCCCGGGAATTCCCGCCCGGGAATTCCCGAACCCCAAACCCTAGCCATAACTTCTAAATTTGAAGTTTCTTGAAAATATACTATATGGGCATTTTTATGTAGAATAAGAAGACAAACACTTCCTTCATACTATACTTCTACCTAAGTATGATGTATAGTGAAGTTTTAAGGGGAAAAAGTTAAAATTTTTGTGAAGACTTCATTTTAAACGACCCTCGTTAAAATTTCGACAGAGACAGTTAAGATTGGTTTCCATTCTTTTGTGTAGTAATATATCCAGTTTTCATAAAGTAATTACATTTTTAACAAATATTGGTTATTCCATGATTGACCAAAATTTGACTTTGAATTATGGGTTTATTATACATATATGTTGTACGGAAACCCTTAGTAACATGATTTGGGTACGCTAGAACCCCTAATTTTGTGAGGTTTGAAAAAAATGCATAAGCGAAAAATCGGGGAGGTGAGGTGGGGACAAATGGCTCCTCATCGGGGACAAAGGTGGTGGTGAAGGGTTAAAAATCCACAAAAAGGCCTACAACTTCCCCGGAGTCGACCCTAGAGCGGTAAAATGTAAGACCGACCCCCATTGATTTGTCTTTTTCAGTATTTTTTCCGAACATATCTATCCCTTATCTCTACTCTGTAAGAAGGTTCCCATACAAATGACATTTTTATAAAATTTACTCTCACCGCTTTAACTGTCCTAAGGGTGCCCCTAGAGAAGTAAAATGTATGACTGACCCCCAATATATTTGTAGTTCCAACATTTCCTGGGAACATATCTACCCTCTATCTTTAACCCTTAAGGCGGTCACCATACAATTTTTTTTATTTCTTTATAATTTTTTTTTATGAAATCAGCTCTTATCGGTCCCATGGTGCCTCCTAGAGGGGTGGAATGTAAGATCGACCTCCATTAATTTTTCCCTCAAACATTTCTTCGGAACATACCTAGCCCCTATCTGTAATCCGTAAGAGGGCTCCAATACAAATATGACATTTTTATAAAATTTCCTCCCACCGCTCTAAATGCACCAATGATGTCCCTAGAGGTGTCAAATGTATGACTGACCCCCAATATTTTTTGAACCACAATATTTTCTCGGAATATATCTACCCTCTATCTTCAACCTTTAAAGCGGTCCCCATATAAATTTTTTATTTTTTTATAATTTTTGTTTATGAAATCAGCTCCTACCGCCCCATGGAGCCTCCTAGAGGGGTGACATGTAAGACCGATCCCCATTAATTTTTCCTCCCAATATTGTTTCCGAACATACCTACCCTCTGTCGCCACTCCCTAAGGGCGTTCCCATAAAAAAATAACATTTTTTTAAATTTGCTCCCACCGCTCTAACTGTCCCAAGGGTGGCCCTTGAGGAGTGAAATGTATAACTGACCTCCAATATTTTTTCAACCTTAACATTTTTTCGGAACATATCTACCCTTTATTTTCAACCCTTAAGGTGGTCCCCACACAAATTTTTTAGTTTTTATAAATTTTTTTATGAAATCGAGGAGGGATTTTTTTGCCAGGACTTGTTCATTTTGTGTATGAAAACCTTATAGTGCCACGCAAGCGCTTTTCCGTTTGAATTTTTCTGTCTGGGCATTTACTCCATTGACAAACCAAGAAATATAGGTAATTAATCGAATATACTGCTCTATAGCACTGCATTTGCATATGCACAACGTATAATAAATAGGTACTTAAGTCCTCTCTTTCGTGGAATAAGAGATCTATGTTGCAAATATAATTGGTTTTTAAAAACAACGTATCTTACTCTACAAAAAAATGATAACCGATCCTAACTGTCTCTGTCCAAATTTTAACGAGGGCCGTTTAAAATGAAGTCTTAACACAAATTTTGATTTTATCCGCTTAAAACGCCACGAGAAGTAATACTTAGACCAAAGATTATTATGAAGAGAGTGTTCATCCTCTCATTCCGCATAAAAACACTTATGTCGTATTTTTTCGGAAAACGGAAAATTTAGGAGTTATGGCGCAAAAAAGCTTTGAAGTGTTTTTAGGTAATTTTTAGGGTCAAAAGTCCAAACTGACTGGCCTATATGCGCCCGAGAGATCCAATTTTTGTACACATATTATTTTTTATGCCCAATCTATCGGAAACTGCCAGTGGAGCGAACAAAAAACTACTTTTGCAAATTTGGGTGGTCTAATGTACACATACATACATGTAAAGAAAGTGTTAATCTATGTATAAAAGCAACCGTCACCGCAGCCGCTGTCATTTAATTTGTTTTTTCTCACCTCAGCGGAATCCGCAGCTGCAAGGTTGTATCTCTACACAGAGGGAATTTTGCTGGACGAGTTTTAATGGAAATTTTCAATGAACTAATGAAGTTTTCTTCAAAAAGTAATTGAAAAATTTCCTAAATTTGATGAAAAAGCTTCATATATTTTATAAATCCATTTTTAATGAAACTTTTTCCATTGAGTCTATGAAACTTTTAAAAAATAAAAAGAAATTTTTAGCAACTTTCTATGAAAAATTCCATTAATTCAATGAAAATTTTCAATGGACGAGTTCAGTGAAACTTCATTGATTTTATGCAAAATTCCATTAATATCAGGCAGATAATTCTCTCAGTGTACTCTAAGTTAAGTGTGCTACTTTAATTTTTATGTAAATTTCAATAAAATGAGAGTAAGCACAAAATCCTCTCTCTAAATGACAAAATTGCCCAAAAGTAAGAGAACGCACAAAATTACTTTTCTAACCCAAAACTTTATTTAACCCATTTTTCGCCGCTACAAGTTCCCGTCGACAGATTTTGATAAAACTTTACGACGTTGGACGCCTAAATAACACCATTGTAGGAGAAAACTTTATAGCGCAGTTACGGGATGCAATAACCACAACGGAGAGTGAATCTCAGTCTTCTGTCAATTCTAAATGGCACCACATTAGGGACACAATAAAATCTTGTGCCGACCGTACTTTGGGACCAACATCCAAAGTGAGACAAGAATGGATGACTGATGAAACCTGGAATATCATAACAGAACGACGAATGATAAACGAACAGCTAGGAGCAGTGGAAGACTCAGAAGCAAAAGTTAGCCTAGAAACCAATTATCGTAATATGCATAAGTCAGTACAAAGATCTGTGCTGAAAGATAGAAGAAGAAGAATTGGCTGCCTCGCAGAAGAAGCCGAAAAAGCTGCACAAGCAGGTGATACCCGAACAGTTTATAAGAACACAAAACAACTCGTAGACCCCAGTTTACATACAGAACACCCTGTGAGAGACCGGTGGAGGGAGCATTTTTCCACTGTTTTGAACTGTGTTATAGGTCTCCAGCCTCCTATTTTTATATAACCTTTAGGGAATATTATCTCAAGGTTAAGAATTACACCACCAAGTATAGCGGAAACCATAGCTGCTATAAAACAACTTACAAATGGAAAAGTTGCAGGTACAGATGGTATACCAGCTGAGATATATAAGTGTGTTCCTGCACTTTCAGCACAAATTTTACATCCCCTGATCTCAGAAACATGGGAAACTGAAACTTTTCCTGAAGAATGGGAAGATGGGATTATTGTCAAAATTGCGAAAAAGGGAGACCTGAAAAATTGCACAAACTGGCGAGGTATATATGTTTTGCCAACCATAGCCAATATCAATATCTCGTTCAATGAGAATTTCTGGATAGGGATATGCCTACAATGGATTATTTTTCACAATTTGTTAAATACGTTTGGGATTTTTAGCATATTTAATTCCTTTAATGCAATTAATCTATATCCCGATAAAATAAAATTAAAAAAACTAATATGCAAGTGCTTGTGCAAATTTAAATGTTACTGACACTTTAGAAAACATTGTTTTCTATTGTTGTTTCTATATGAATGGATGTCACTTCATTGCTAGATCTGTCAAAACAACAGAGTAGTACATTGGAAAATGACAAAGCAAATTGTATAAAAAATTTTTTGTTGTTGTTTTTGTTTTTTCTTTGATATTTTAAATGTCTAATAACGCTCCTAGACGAGAACAAGAAATTCTCATTGAGTTTGTAATTTAACTTAACTAATATTTCCAGAAATTCTAAAAACGTCGTCCCCTGACGATTTCCTTAGGCAAGAATGAAATCCGGATAGGGACATGCCTACAACGGATTATTTTATTTATTTATTTTTTACAATTTTCTTTGCCCGACTTCACGAACAAAAATAAAGAGTAAAGGTTGAGCGAGGAAGAGAGATATTGAAGGCCACTGATTTAGCCTAGTTGGAGTGAAAATACCGAAAATTCGGAATTGAAAAATTTTCAATACCGAAATACCGATTTCTCAATACCGATTCGATATTGGAAACCCTAATTTAGAACAACTGATTAATACACGTATTTCAACAATTGTCAAATTAACATAACATTTTGGTAAGTCTTTCACAATAGAGATTTGGTTGTTATTTTGATATTAGGGTAAATAATTAATTAAAAACATTTAACTTACCTTCATTAACACAGATTCGCTTAGTTTTTCACGATTTATAATCTTAATTGCTACTTTCTTTCCAGTTACACAATGTATACCCAGTTTGACCAGACCTAGAGAAAATAACAAAATTAAATGCTTTAATAGTGAAATTTTTAAAAATTCCATTATTTTTCAAAAATTTTGAAGTAGTAGCAATTTAAGCAAGAAAACACACATTGTTAAATATGTTTACAGGCAGTTATATATATGTTTACAAACTACTATATACATATACATTTGAAGTACGCTCCCAATTATTTTTGATATCGTTGTTGTACATATGTTTCCAGGCAAACACTGTAATGTATTTATGTAAATCATATTTTTCCACATTTACAAAGATGTATTTATAATTTTATTTTATCGTTATTATGCTTGTGGAAGGCCAATATAATAATAATAAAAAATATATGTTTCCATGTACATAAATACTTAAAAGATTTTGCGTGTAAAGACCGCTGCAAATGTGTTTAAAAACAAATCATATTTTTCGCTTGAAAATAACATTTCATTAAATTCAACTTACATTTTCTTTTGTTTTTGATTGTTAATAAAATGAACTGCATATTAGTCAAAACAACTAACAAAAATTCCTTTTTTTATTCCCCAATATATATTACACCTGTCTAAAATTGACAATAAGTTATTTTCCTTACAGCCAATGGGTATTAAATTATCTTAAATCAGCACTTTTGATAATTATATATTAAGTTAAAAATAAGTAATCAATAATTTAAAAAGAAAGAGATATACAGGATATATATGATCTCAAATCGAACGAAAAACTTTCATTTAATAAATAATAAAATAACATTTATAATAAATTTTCTCATAAAAAGAAGCGAACAGGTTAACCCGCAGGAGTATGACGCATTAGTTTGCCGAACATCATAGTCTAATTTTCAGGTAGATGTTTTATGTCAGTGCTCGGGTGTAGAGTGAGGCGACTGGTGTGATTTAAGTTTTAACACCTAGATCGCGATGAAGGTCCTCATCTGAGATGTACCATTCTCCATTTACAATAGTTCTTAGGATTTTACATTGAATATGTTGAATAATTTTTATACTTGAATTACTTGCGGTTCCCCAATTCTACTCCGTCCTTCCAAATGGGGAATATTATTGCATTGCAGATTAGCAATTTGTTTTGAATTGATCGTTTGGATTTTCTACCTTTTTCTTTTGAATGATCTTTCCACATAAGTGTGGAATCTAAGACCATCCCGAGATATTTGGCTTTAGTATCGGTGGGTATTTATGGGTTATTAATAGCGATTAGTTTATGGCCAGTGACTTTATATAAATGAGTTGGATTATTACCACTGTTGACCTAGGTTTGGAACCAATTTAGTGTGCTGTTTAGTAATTTTCTATAATTATGATTTCCAATAGCCATTCTGATATTTGTGTTAGCACTTTGTCGTCGGCGAAATTAACAATAATATCATAATTTGCTCGAGGCGTTGGAATATCGGATTTTAACAAAAGATAAAGTACCTACTGCACCAGTTCTTTCAGCAGTTTTTCCCGTATAGTTTTGAAATATTTTTTTTAGTTCAAAAACGTTTATTTAAAAAAACAAAAATAAACACAGCATCGGATCACAATTTTTTTTTAATTTCACAAAAACTATTTTTTAACCCTTGTTGATTTGGCCAGACACCACTTGTGGGACGTTTTTGTTCTGGGCAGCGCAAGGTATAACCATTATATGAGCGATACTCTTTCATGGATATAAAGTCCGGCGGAAATTTCTAAGTTGTATTTTTCATCAAAATTTACTTCGAAAGTTCAACTTTAATATTTGACCTCCACCGAAGATAAGTTAACAATGGCCAAAAAAGTTTAAATTAAATAATATAGAAACTGTCGGCTGAAAACGCATAAAATCAACAACTGAAATTTCCGCACTCTATTTGAAAATTATCAAACTTGCTATAACTTGGCATATCTTTTATAACTAGGATAGCCCTAAAAAATTTGGTATTAAATTTAGGGGAAATGATCAAATTTACTAAAAACTTTCCTTATAAAATTGGGCCTAACTCAGTGTTGCCAGTAGTAGGGGAAAATCCCTACAAATAGATTTTTTTGGTAAAAAAATAGCAGCGTAGGGAAAAAGAGACAGATATTTTTAAGTAGACGAAATGTAGGTACTTTTTCAATTAATACAAATCTTAAAAATCTGTTATTTTAACACTTTTCCATGAAATAAACATATTTTGGCAGATGTATAAAATGCCACTTTTTATTGATGGTATATTTTTTTTTTGACGGATTTTAATGACATACCGAAATTACTGACAGTTTTAGTGCTACATATTGTTTACTTATTTAATTGTGTTCTCATATCCTGTACAACAAGATTAAATCTTATAATTAAAGTACAGGAAAGCAGTTTGTGAAAAACAGATATTGCAAAATATTTAAAGAAAAACTTAAAATTACATTAAATAGGCTTTAGAAACGTAAACTATCTAAAAATCACAAATTGTTGCAAAAATAAACATATTAATTAGACTATCAGATTGTCAATATTGTAGAAAACAAAATTAATTCTGTTTAAAAAATTCAAAAAGAAATTGTTTGATGTTGCTTGCGTTGCTGTTGAGTTGTTGATTGGATGGAAGATCTCTCCAAAGACATGCGGCATTTATGAAGAAGTGCCATTCAGGCATATGATAACTATGTTCAGGTATAATGGTCTTTCTACCCCTTGGGGATAATGCAAATTGAATAATTTCAAAAAGATATAAAGGATTTTTTGTATAAATGATTTTGTGATAAAACAAAAGTACTCGAATTTTTAGAAGACTTTCAAAAGATACTCCGTAGAGTTTTATGGTAAATTATGAAATTCGCTCAAATCTCGTTAGTCTATAAACATATCTGACAATATTATTGTACAAAATGGTTAATTTGCGTTTGCAAGTCGTGTCACGATTCCCAAACATAGATTAAACCGGGAATTAGGTATGTTTTAGCAAGTAGAATTCTTATTTTTAAAGGCGTAAAAAATTGTGATGACCAAAGAGACCTTAACTTGGCGTAAGTTTGACCAACAAGTGAATTGATATGGTTTGTCCAAGTTAAATGTTTGTTGAAAATTATGCCTGGGTTTTTAGCTGCTTCAACGAACTCAATTACTCCTCCATTTATCACAATATCACGTTCGATTACTGGCACGCTTCGTTGTCTGTGAATTACTACACATTTAGATTTCCGCGGATTAAGGCAGAGCCCATTTGCCGAAGCCCATAAATAAATTTTATTTAAATCAGAGTTAATCCTACTAATATTTTCTGTAATTAATTGCATTGGACTGCTCAAATATAATTGCACATCATCCGTATACATATGTATTTTGCAATACGCAAGCTGATTAGGCAAATCATTTGAATACAATGAAAAAAGAAGGGGGCCAAGAATCGACCCTTAAGGCACACCTCTAGTAAGAGCAAGGGGATTAGACCAGACATTATTTACATATACGGATTGTGTTAGATATGAAGATATCAATGGAGTAGTAGTCGAAGAGAATTAAAAAAATTTTCTGAGTTTCATACATAGTGTAAAATGGTCTACCGTATCAAAGGCCTTGGAGTGGTCAAGGAGTACAAAGAAATTAACTTTACAATCATCCAGTTCACGTCGTATATATTCAGAAACATCCGTCAAAGCTGTAACACAGCTATGGTTTGGACGAAATCCAGATTGCTTATTATAGATTAGTCCTTTTTCCTTAATATATTTTCCGATTTGTAAATGTAGAATCTTTTCTAAGACTTTTGAAAGGAAACATAGAATCGCAATTGGTCGAAATTCAGTAGTTGTTTTCGGAAGCGGTATGATTTTAGCATGCTTCCATTTCAGCGGAAAAGTGCTTGACGTGATAATTGCATTAAACAGATGAGTAATGTAAGGCAGAATTAAAGGCAAAATTATTTTCAAAAATTTCGGATGAATTTTATCGTATCCCACAGATTCTGATTTTATTAACGAAAAAATTGACATGACATCAAATTGGGAGACGCATGAAAATTCAAAACCATCTTTATCAAGAGAAGAACTGTTAATAGTTGTTGGAAAATTATAAAAGTTTTTGTCGATTTGGACCATTGGTAAGTTGTAAAGGTTTTGTTTAGGTCATTAGCATCATTCTGGCAGTTTACTATTAAATCTGCTTTGCCAATACCAATTTCACGGATTGTTTTCCATGTTTTCTTTGACTCAAGAGCAGTTCCTAAACATTTGGAATAATAATTTCTTTTTGCAATTTTAATTTTATTATTTACGTTACTTCTGGCAGTACGATATTCAAGTTTTAGTTCAGGAGTTTTAAATCTCTCCAATCTTGAGTAGACAACATTTCTTTTCTCAATTAATTGTTTAACAGCTGCAGAAAACCACGGTTTAGTTCGTGCCGTGATAATTTTAGATTTTAATGCAACAGTATCATTATAAATTCGCAGAATGTTATTTTCAAAAAATGACAATTTATCATCAACATTAGGCGTAGAATATATACTACTGCAGTTAGTTTGAAAAAAATTCTCACGTAACAGATTGTAGTTCATATACTTAAAATCTCGGTAGTAACTAGTTTGGTCTGCATGTTGAACTTGAAAAGTATATGTTAGAAATATCAAATCATGCTTTGAGAAACATGATGCTGAAACCTGGTCAAACAATAATACATTAGATACATTAGCAACAAAGAATACATCAAGCAATGAATTATTCGTGCTTGTATAGTGAGTTGGTATAGTCCGATTTACTGGCATGAGTCCGAGAGATGACATTTCTTTAGTAAAGATTGATTCTTTCAGAATGTTGGAATTAAAATCACCAGATATTACAATATCGTTTTACGAAACGGTCAGAGTTTTCAGTTTTAAAATAAAATCACTAAAAGATACTCTCTTGTTTGGCCTGTAAACGCAGCCAATAAGCATATTCTTTCCAAAAGATAAGATTTCGACAAAAATAAACTCAACTTTTTTTTCCTTAAGCGACTTGAGGCAAAATTTATATGAAATGTTATTCTCTACGAAAATGGCAACACCACCAGCGTGACCATCTCTATCTGTTCTAAAAGTTTTGTAGCCACTTAGAGAAATTAAACTGCTGGCGTCTTATCTGAAAGCCAGGTCTCAGAAACGCAAACAATATCAACGTTCGAATTTTCAAAAACCCACCTGAACTCATCGATCTTGTTACTTAAACTTTGAGCATTTATATGAGCAATTGTAACACCATTTCTATGATTGGCAAATATATTTACCATATTCCTTGTCATGTCTTTGGAACTTCCAATTAAGCTTCCATCATCTTCCATAAAACTATAAATATCTTCTTCCTTCGAAACAACCATCCCTAACAACAACGCAATAATTATTAGCAGAGTAGTATGTTTGTCCTCTAAAGGTTATAAGAAAAAGGCAGAAATACAAATATAACATAAAAGATAAAGCCAGATTTAACAAAACTGTTATTAAAGTTAAAAAAATAGTAAGATTTTTATAGGGTATGAAGTTAAAATATAAAATCATGTTGCACTGACAATTTTTCCATCCGGCAGAAATTAGATAAGTTGTACAACATCAAAAAAGTACGATGATTAGCTTGAAGACAGAAAAAACTGTTTCAATTCTTCGCGGAAAATTGATTTATAAACTGGTATTGAAATGTTCATTGAATGGCATATATTTTCAAAAATCCATTGCAAATCTTCATTATCATAACATGGTATATTATTTATGCGTAAGTCAGATGCCACAACAGAATTATCTTGTTTAAAAATCTTATTATTCAAGTTTTTAACTTCAGCTTTTAGTTGATCAATTTCATTGTTAACTGTTTCCAATACTTTTACTATCTCACTTAGTTGACAAATCTCCTTTCTAAGTTCAGTTATTATTTCCCCTTTCAAATCATTGAATCTCTTTTCGATTTCAATAAATATTCTTGTCTTAATTTCCTATAACATTATCTGTATTAGCTCCGAACGCTCAGTAATATAATCACTTTTCTTGGTAAATTGAGTGTCTAACCAATTATACATACGAGTAGCTGAAAAGTTTGATCCTGAAAATATATGTTCAGGGAGTTGATTACTTGATGAAGAGCCCAAATTAGCATCGCTTGCTGTTCTCTTTGCGCGTTTGTTTCCAGTCATTTTAATTAATTTTAACTCAAGTGTTTTTTGTTAATTTTATTATGTTTTGTTTAAGAAAAGTGGCGCGTTGTAGTTGTTGGTATATATGTATGTATATATTTATGTTTATTTTGTTTCGGTGTTTTTTCTGTTTTGGTATATATACACTACGGGAAATTTTAACAAACTGTCACCGAACTGGCCCCTTTATATGAAATAGACTGGTCACTTTTACATGGCGTTGTCATAGGAGGGGGAAATTGACCCTTGTGACATGTCACAAGACAAATCCTAGGACAGGTTACTGAACTCTCATAAAAAACAAAGTTCAGGGACCTGTCCTAGGATTTATCTTGTGACATGTCACAAGGGGTCAATTTCACCCTCCTATGACAACGCCATGTAAAAGTCTATTTCATATAAAGGGGCCAGTTCGGTGACAGTTTGTTAAAATTACCCGTAGGGTAATTAAAAACAAAAAAGTATATTGTTGTTTATAGTTTATATTTTTCTGCTCTGATGCTGCAGGTTTTAATTTAAAAAAAATTTAATTGTAAAAAAAATTTTGGAAAAAATTAAAAGGTTCCTCAGTTGACTTGTAGTAGGTAAAGCCTACTACAAGTCAACTGTCATATCTTTAAAAAAAAAAAAATAACGCCTCTTGAAAATTTCAGGATCTTTTGAGATCAGTTAGAGGTTTTATTTAAAAAAAAATATTGAGCAAGAAAAAATAGGTTTTTGAGTTTTTGGATTTTTAATATTTTAAAATTGAAAAATTTTTAATTTTTTTATTTTTCAATATTTTTTAGATATCTGTTTTTAATAGGGCTAAATATCCTCTTTAAAATGAGCTAAGAACCATTTTTGTAGCTATTCTAGTTTTCGAGATATTCAAAAAATAACTTTGTAACAAAGCAAAAAATTAGAAAAATTTTGACATTTTTTGAAATTTTAAATATTGCATAACTTTCGAAAAAAAAATTTGTAATTTTTTTTCCTTTGGCAAAACTTCGTTATAAAGGGTGGTTAAATTTTAAGGGCCGATGTTGATTTTGAATAAAACACAAATTATTTAGGAAATTATTGTTATATCTTTTTATATGATAATATTGGTATGGTTCAATAATGTATGGAACAAATATCGGCCAAATGGCCGCCGCAACCTCGGCGGCACACCTCCATCCGATGGTCCAAATTTTCGATGACGCTGAGGCATAATTGAGATTCTATGCCGTTAATGTGCCGAATTATCTCATCATTTAGCTCTTGAATTGTTGCTGGCTTATCGACGTACATCTTTTCTTTCAAATAATCCCAAAGAAAGAAGTCCAACGTTGTCAAATCACATGATCTTGGCGGCCAATTGACATCGCCACCACGTGAGATAACACGGCCATTGAATTTCTCGCGCAAAAGAGCCATTGTTTCGTTGGCTGTATGGCAAGTGGCACCATCCTGTTGAAACCACATATCGTCCAGGTCCTCAATTTCTGGCCACAAGAAGTCCGTTATAGCGAACACCATTTACGGTAACTGCTTGGCCAACCTCATTTTCGAAGAAGTACGGCCTAATGACGCCGCCAGCCCATAAACCGCACCAAACACAAAAAACAGGTGTTTCACATTTCCTACAGACGCGATTTGCTGAAATTTGTGCACAATTCTCCCGATTGTTGACACATTTGGTCGATTATGCTGACCAAAGAAATCACGAAGTGCAAGAAATGCATTTTGATTTGAACGCCCATTTTCATAATAACCCTGAATAACTTTAACGCGTTGCTCGATTGTGTATCTTTCCATGGTTCAAATTGAGTTAGTCTGAAATTGAGAAATGTCAAATAAAATGCAGAAAAAAATTTGACGTTTAGGTGTGGTTCACATTCAACATCGGCCCTTAAAATTTAACCACCCCTTATGATGAAAGAAAAGTTCTGACCAAAATTCATCCAAATCGAAGGGGTCGAGTCCAACCATTGGTCGATTTGAGATGGAATGACCCATATAATGAACTGGCGTTGAAGGCGTCTTCAACGGCGAAAAACAAGATACTAATCAATTATTAATAAATTTGATTAATCAAAACAATGATTAATTAATTAATCATTATTTTGAATAATCGAAATAACTGATTAATCGACTAATCATGTTTTTGACTAATCAAAATTGTTGAATAATTGATTAACTGATTAATCAGAATTTTGATTAATTTGGGAGTTTCATTAATCCATTAATCGCAAAACCATAATAAAAAACTTTAGAAAACATTGTTTTCTATTGGCGTTTATACATGAATGGATGTCACTACATTGCTAAATCTGTCAAAACAACAGAGTAGTATCCCAGCAGAAATTACTGCTTGCTTGAAAACAGTTTTGTCAGGGAAAGTTGAGCAGTGAAGCGATTGCATTATTGATGATATCATGCCTGATTTTTGTTCGAGATAGCTCGCATGAAAGCACTTGTTTCGAGATCCGAAAAGGCATGAATTCACCGCTTTTAATTAGTGCTCCTGTTTTTCTTTTAAAATGTCGATAATTCATGCCTTCTCGGAAGTGCATATTATAAAGCTTTTCAACTATTTAACATCATGCCTTCTGAAAAGCACAATATTCCTGCATATTTTTCCGTGAAGAGAAAATGCCTCTTATTTTCAGTAAAACCTCTTATTTTCATTAAAATAACTTTTTTCCGCATTTTAAAAAATGTTGATAGAAGAACCGCAAAAATATTTAAGCAATCAAAATGTATTGCTCATTCCATGCCTTTTTGAAAAGCACAGCAAAAAGCGATGTAAAGAATTAATTAACTTAGGCCTTTCATTAGTGCTGTTTACGAAGCTATACATTTTTAGAAGCGGTAAAAGTAGCAATAAGGAAGCAGTAAATGTTTTTACTGCTTCCACATTTTTGCTGGGATATTGGAAGATGACAAAGCAAATTGTGGAAAATTATTTGTTGTTGTTTTTGTTTTTTCTTTGATATTTTGAATGTTTAATAACGCTCCTAGACGAGAACAAGAAATTCTCATTGAGTTTGCAATTTAACTTAACAAATATTTCCAGAAGTTCTAAAAACATCGTCCCCTGATGAGTTCCTTAGGCAAGAATGAAATCCGGATAGGGATCTGCCTCCAACAGATTATTTTTCACAATTTGTGAAATACGTTTGGGATTTTAGCATATTTAATTCCTTTAATGCAAAAAACTTTTAAATTTTTGAAAATTTTTCTAGAATAAATTAATTGTTTCTATGTTTTAACTATTGAAGTCATAATTGAGCTTCGGGAACAGTTACTAATTTGAAGCCAAATTATCTTAATACGCGTTTTGATATGCTCTATTGTAGCTTTTTAATATTTTTGTACACACAGAGAACAGATTCGTTGTGGTAACCGAATTTGTTGCCAAACGAATTTTGGTAGTTACATGTACTATCACATTATTCGGTTGCAATTTCAATTTTATTTTGTTACGAATACCAGATTTTCAGTTATACCTACTGAATTAGAAAACATTATATTGGTAAATCCGACCGAATTGACATTTTCGGTAGACACAACCGAATTTATTTATGAATTCCTACGGAATTAAATACAATCAATTATTTTTTATTCGTTTATTTATAATTTAATAATTTTGGTATTTAAACATATTAACATGAATAAAAAACATTAGTATTTAAATAAATACATAAAACATAGCTGTATAAAGTGCAGTTGATGGAAGTTCTCAGAATTTTAAGCCACATATTCAATATTCCAATCTGATTTTCATCCTGAGCTGTTTTTTCCATAACTTGCGATCAGTGTTCTTCTAACTATCTAAAACAATTTAAGAAAGGAATTCAGTCCCGTAATTAAAAAAAAAAAACATTTAAATTACCATTTCTAATTTTTTTCATCTAATTTTTTGTACACAAATATAATATTGAGCCATTATACCGATTAAATGTTGATTTAAATTTTTGTGTTTATTGTATTGGTTTTTTTAGAAACATTTTCAAAATTTCGATTTAATTATTTTCTTATAATTGACGTTTGAAAAAATTTTTTTTTAATAACCAACATATCGGTTACAATTTCCAAAATTGTTTAAATTTGTAATTTTTTTTTTCAGTTGTGGTCATCAATGTTGTTTCAACAATTTTATTTTGGGTGTCATAACTGAAAATCTAGTAAGATACTTCCAATGTATTACAAATAATGGTTGATGTGATCATCATTCAAAATAAAATTGCTAGTAAAGCAGTAATAAAAATAAATATGTTGCAATTTGGTTATTACGACCAAGTTTTAATTGCAAAAGCTAACTAATGGCAAAGAGTGCACTAAAAAGAATTCTTCAAGTAATTGACACTATCGAATAGATGTAAGATATTTTACTTTGGACTTAATTGGTTGGAAGGCCCGAATTTTGTAGAATAAATAATAATTAATCACCCAGCTAAAAATCGACATATATGAATCCATACAGTTTAAATGTATGTGCGTGCATGCTCATAAACATGCATTCATGACCATACATGGATACATAAATCTCCATACATGAATCATATATGACCATACGTGTGCATTAACGAAATTTGAGGTAATATCTACATGTGTGTACATGCATGAACATACATGACCACGCATGGGCAGTTGTATTTTCTAATTTTCTCTTATTAACGATAACTTTTTATTAACGCAACTGATATTATTAAATTGGTATCAAATTTACATTATAGTGATTAAATCATGGTCAATATATTCAATTTCCAACTGATTCAGTCTCTGTGTGTATTAGTTCTTAGTTTTTTTTTATACCCTCCATCCCACTGTGCAGGAGGGTATATATCAGTTTGCCATTCCGTTTCTAACTCATCGAAAAATAAAATCTGGGACATAAAAAAAATATATATTCTTGATCGTTATCAATAGCGAAACCGATATAGCCGTGTCCGTCTGTCTGTCTGTTGAAACCACGATCACGTTCAAATTAGTTGTGCTAGGATGTTAATTTTTAGTAAAATTTTTTGTCCAATTTCTTAAGCAGTTTGGTATTGGAAATGAGCATATTTGGTCCAGACGTTTAAAAGTTGAAAATGAAAATGTAAAAGCACCTCTAGAATTTTTCATATTAACATGAAAAAATATATTAACTGTGTGTTGTTGTTGTTACTGAATAAGAAAAAAAAACATACATACACACCCAGACCTTGAAAGAGATAATTCTTTTTTTGAATTTATATGCATAATATTGGATTCATTTTATAAATTACTGAATAATTCATAATGCCTTTAAATCAATGATTGGACATTGATTAAAGTGAGATAAAATTTGTTCCTATTTGTGTTGATTAAATTTTGATTCGATTGAATAATTTGGACGTATGTTGGCTTTAGAGGCACCTCACCGATTGATTCTAAATTTTTACTACTGATATAACTCTCTTTTGGGGGCCCGAAGGAATTTTTTTTCACCGAAAAGCCTGTATGGGGAGTTACTTCGGTTTAAAGTTTAAAATTGAACTTAACTATATTTTCTTCATTTATGATAGGGTTGGAACAATATGTGCGCCATTGGAAAGGTAATAAAAATATCTTTAGGATAGCATTTTTTGTTGACCCATTATGATTCGGCGTAGGAATTTAATTTTTTTGTTTTTTTAATGTTTCTATTCCATAAAAAACCTATATAAGAACAAAAATTCTGCTTATTAGTATGTTATCAAGAAGAAAAGCTTTCATTTGATATATAGATCAAGTTTTTAACACTTCAAACACCAAAGATATTAGAGGTCAAAATCGTTAGATTTTTTTTCTTTCAAAGTATGGCTAACTTTTGACAATTGAAAAATCTCAATACCGACAATAGATTTAAAATGTGTTTACTCCCAAAATATGTTCGATTCACGATGAGTTCATTCAGTATAATTGTTGGTTATGCGGCAAATAGACTATGCAAGTCACTTGCACAATAACGAGTTTATTCAAGTCACCTTACTCGCCACACACCATTCAAGTAAACTGTGCAATATTCATTTTAATTTACACATAGCAGCAGAAACATGTAGCGGATTGTTATTGCCATGAGAAAATATTAGTCTTAAAAAGCTTTATTTCACTCTTTGCGCAGGCCAAAATACCTGAACTTCGTTGGCGATGTTAATAAATTTATATTGACATTTTTTACTTTACGTTTATTCATAATTTTAATTTTTTTTATCCGTATTTATGATGTTCACTCTTCAAAAATTACTGCTGAACTGTGCTAATTTCAGCATACACTGCGCAAATGACTTGCACAAGTTCTAAAATATTGCGTAAAAATCAAAATCGTTTTGATTTTTACTCAAGTCTAAAAATATACTTGTACAAGTACACAAACCAGGCCACACACTGTTCAACTGACCTGCACAAACTCATTATTGTGCAAGTAACTTGAGTAGTCTATAGGCCGCATTAGATTCAAAGTTGTATCTTTTGTACCATCTGCAAAAAAATTAGGTTTGACTTCTAATATTTTCGGTGTTTGAAGTTTTAAAATTTGAACTACATCTCAAAAGTTTTTAATCTTGAGAATATATTAATAAGTAAAAAATTATGTGGTAGTATACGGTGGTTTTTATAAAAACGGTTTATTTTAAAAAATCTTAAAAATAAATCTCATTAGCCGATAACGGGTAAACAAACAAAAAAAAATGTCGTCCATAAGATACTAGGCGTGTTCGTTTACCTACTACAAGTTACTACTTTTACTACAGCTGGAAAAATTCAATACAAAAAGTAAACAAAACTTTCCAATTGTAGTAAAAGTAGTAAGAATTTCACTGATTTTTACTATCTTTCCAATGGTATGTATATATTGTTCCAATCCGACTATAAATGACTTAGATATAGCTAAGTCCATTTCCAAACTTTGCGCAGAAATAAACTCCCTACAGAGGTCTTTCCACGGATTTTTTTTCAAATCAGCTTTAAAAGTACTACATCGGGGTAAAAAAAATTCACTGAGATCAATTTATTGCAAAATTGAGATTTAAAATACGAATTAAGGAATTTTTTTTTTAATAGTAAAAGGCTTTACTTTTGAATCATGTAGGTTGATAAACAGCATCCGGTGTCTAATTTGTTTATTTTTACTAGCACACGCTGTAAAATGGCTTATTTAAAAATTTTATTTCTACATTATTGTTTTCTACTACTGAACGGCAGAAAACAGACTTTAAATTCAGTGAACTTATTTTATTTTTTTTTCAATTCAGTGAACTTATTTTATTTTTTTTTTTTTCAATTCAGTGGACTTATTATTTTTTTTTTTTTAATTCACTGAACGTAATTTTATTTTTTTTAATTCAATGAACGGAAATTAAATTGAACGAATTCAGTAAGGGATTAATTCATTTGATTTAATAAAAAGAACTATTGCAATTGAATTAACTCTTTCAATTTGTTGTTTGATGAACGCATTCAGTTGAACGAATTCAGTGAATTACTTAAGAAAAGGAATTCATTCAATTCTAGAGAAAATTGAATTCGATTGGTAGTGAATTCATTCAAAAAGGAATTAATTCTTCAAAGCTCTTGCAATTACTTCAAAGCATTGATGGTAGAAGAAACGGTGCGATTATCGGTGAGGGTAAGTAACGCTATTGTAGATTATTTCGGTTACAGTATTTTAAGGATAATTGTATTTCGATTATTTCGATAACGGTATTTTAAGGTTAACTGTATTGCAATTATTTCGATAATGGTATTTTAAGATAAGCGGTATTCAGTTATTTCGGTGCATTCCGCAAATATTTTTTACGAAAAAACAAAGCAAAGTAAAATAAATTTATGAACTAAGTGTATGTAAAATTCACAATTACGACGTGGAATTACAAAAGTTTAGACTAAAAAATAATGGTGTAGTAAGGATAATGGTATTTCATTAATTTCGGTACTGGTATTTTAAATGTATCGATATTTGAATATATAACAGTATTTTAGCGATAGAGCCTACCAACTATGCCTCAATGTATGTAATTACTTTTGGCTTATGAATGACTTAAAATCTAATTCATCCGTTAACTTGTAGAAGAGCATGAAATATTAATAAAAAATAAAAATTTTAGACTACTCGCAAACTGAATAAAATTGTGAAGTTTGCATAAAAATTCCAATATATATTTTTTATTCATACGAGTTAATGAATTGATTCACAGCGACTTATCATCCACGAATTAAACCGATACATCAGGAAAATGTATTAATCTATACATGCTTTGAAATTCTTTCGTTATACAAATAAGCTATTAACGTACACAAAAAAATCGTTACCAAGTAATAAAGCAAATTTCAACTAATAAAATTTTATCGAATAATTTATTATATTGTTTATGCCATAAAAACATTATTTTAGTTGAAGTGCTCCCAATTGCTTGCCAAAGATTTTTTTGTGTGTATTTAAAAACGCAAATAAAACTTGATTTTTGAAAGACTCTAAAATAAGATTATTTTTAAACCGTTCACATGTGATCATAACTGACTCTTATTTACAAGCTTTTTAAGTGTTTTGTTATAAAGTTAATTTTTGCTCTAAATTTTATGAAGATTCATATGAGACTCAAAAGTTCATCATAAATGCTGCATATTTAAGGAACTTTTCTTTGTAATAATATAACGCCCAGAACGATGGGACAATTGAAATGGCCAAATCACTTTTTTTTAAGTTTACTGATGAGGTTATTACCTTTTTTCGGAGTTCAAATTGTAATAATATGTTAATTGAAGTCATTTATAATTTCATATTTTTTGGGTAATTTTGTCTACACTTTTGGGAATTTTGAATCTTGCTTGTGGCAGCACTGAGATTAAACAAGATTAAACTAAATTATTTACTTGTAGTGGTGGAAAAAATCATACACATTTGTTGCACAGTGGATTGACCGAATACAAAATGGTTAATAATTCATACTTGTTTGTACTTAGTAGAATCCCCGAATAAAAACACAAGGATGGAGGGTATCTAAAGACTCGGCACAGCCGAATTTAATCTTTGGTTTGTATAAGTCCCCACGTGACTGGGGACTTATACAAACGCTTGTTTATCAATAACACTGTCAGATATCAGTTTGGTACTTCTTCTTTCTCCTGAGTTATTTGCAAAAGTTTACGGAATTCTAGATCATAATACATAGCGTTTATGCCCCATATAGCAAAAACAGTTGGATTTTTCAGAATTTGTATAAAAACTAAGGAACCCATAAGATTACCATTATGAGATTTGGAAAAGCCAAAAATAAAATATTGAGAAACATATATTTTTTTAGAAATTTTAAAAAACCATTTGTCGATTTTTCTTTATGAAATCTGTACCGGAATTGAATTGGAAACGGATTGTATTCTGTAAATGGGTTTATAAAAATTAACAGAAATGGCAGTACAACTATGTCATAAAATTTTTAAATATTTATGTTTCCGGTTTGCTTTTTTCGTATTTTGTATAAATAACCTACGGGGAAAGGGACCGGTCCCAGATGACACGCAGGATAGGTCCCAAGGTGGCGGAGACCGGTCGTTGATCAGTCTTTTTGTTTGAGAGAGACATATCACTTTAACATGGCGTTGTCATTGGAAATGACCAATTGCCACAGTTTAGACACCTTGTGACAGTAAGGTGGTGTGTCTAAAAATAGCTTTTCAAATAAACTAATAAAAATTAAGAATGAAAAATAATCTACTTCGCGTCGGAGTAGGGCTCGATAACACAACCTCCTGCTTGTAAGGCAAACGCTCTACTGTCTGAGCTAATGTTGTTTATGCGTGATGGCTGGCTGATGGTAAAGTTATATATTTTTCGTTTCTGTTCAAATAAAAAAGAAAAAGAAAAAACAAACACTACAATACAATAAAAAAAATGGAAATTAAAAAAATAGAAAAGAAAACAACACTAACACACACACAAATATAGTGGAAGTGCCTTCAGTATGCCCCCGATTGGCCAGTCACGGGATAGGTCCTTTAATGGCAGTGGACTCGTTTTTTGCGTTGGCCATAATTAAATTAAAAAATCAATTAAAAATTAGAAAATTACCTCAAAAACTCTAATAATATAAATAAAAAGTTAAAAAATTCTCCTAAAGTTAAAAAGAAAAGTTAAATGAAATACCAATTGTTAAAACTAAAACAGCTTTAACATTAAAACTTCGTTAAAAATACAAAACTTAAAATTTCTTTGCAAAAAATTATAGATTGTTTAAATAAGAGTTAAAAGAAGCAAATCGTAAAAAAATAAAGTTAAAAATAAATAAAAGGGTAAAATAAATAAAAAAATATTTTCAAAAATATGCCGCGAATTTTGTTTTTTATTTCGTTATCGGTCAAGTTTTTTAAAAGTAACAACGAAAGTAACGGATCGGAAAATACTTAGAAAATTAATTCATTCTATTTTGTTCATATTTGTACTAATTTAGTAATATGCCTTCGGTTGAACGGGCACGGGATAGGTCCCTGGAGGGCAATTGACACAAATATCCGTAGGGTATTCCATACAAATTTAAGCATTTATAAAATTTTTAAGTAGGAATAAATTTAGCTTCTTAAAAATTAAGTAATTTAGTCAGGAGCGTGCTTGCAAAAAAGTTGGTAATTTCAGCAAAAGTGTTTGCTGAAAATCAGCGAGCTGTGATATTTACCAAAAAAAATAGTAATCTCAGCAAAAGTTTTGCTAACACTTAGTCGATTGGAAATGAAAACGAGTAAAAAGGTTAAAGTCGGGCATGCCGACTATACAATACCCTACACCAGTCTGCTGTATTCTTTGGATCCGAAATTCGAATGGGTTAAAATGGGGCTTGTGTCAAAATTTTCTATAATGTGAGTCAGCGCACCAAATTTCATTAAAATATCTTAATATTTGCGACCTGCAGTTTGTAACCAAGCCAATTTTGGGGGGACCCTTATATGGGCACTAGTTCTAAACATAGACCGATGTTCACCAAAATCAATAGGATTCGTCCTTGGGCCAACATAGGTCTATGTACCAAATTTCATCAAAATATCTCAATATTTGCGACCTGCAGCGTATAAACAATATAATTTTGGTGGGACCCTTATATGGGCACTAGGTCTAAACATGGACCGATGTTCACCAAACTTGTTCGTCCTTGGGCCAACATAGGTCTGCGTACCAAATTTCATCAAAATATCTTAATATTTGCGACCTGTAGAGTGCGCACAAGATTGCATGGACAGACAGACGGAAGGACAGACGGACATCGTTAAATCGAAATAAAAAAAATTCTGAGCCGATCGGTATAATATAAGGTGGGTCTACGACCAATATTTTTTGGTGTTACAAAAATCAGCACAAACTTGTAATACCCTGACCACATAGTGGTGTAGGGTATAAAAATCCTTGCTAAAATCACTAAATTTTTTGCTGAATATTTAAAACAACAAAAGCTAACGAATGAATAACGCGTTTCTGAGTAAAGGTAGAGCAGGGCACATAAGATAATTGATCCATTTCGCCTTCCGGCGAAGTCTTTGTACGAAAACAGCTTTTGTACAAATGTTTAAATTTTATTTGTTTACAAAAAACTCTAAAAATTGGCTGTCATAATTATTATTATTATTTTAAGAAAAAAAAATTTGTCGGATCGGAAATTTCCTCATTAAATCCGTAGAGTGGATTTATAGAATTCAACAATCGGAAATTTCCTTAAGAAAGATGGAGAACGATTTCCTCATTCTTCTTCTTGTACGGAAATTTTCAAATGGAAATATTCGATTTTATAAATCCTCTCTACGGATTTAATGAGGAAATTTCTACTCCGATAAAAATTGTGTTTCTTAAATTAATTAATTTTAATAAAAAATTTTAGATCTTATATATGTAGGTATTTTATGTATTAATTTAATTTTTCAGAACTTAAATATATTAAAAGTTTTATGACGTCATTGTAATTCCGTTAATTTTTATAAGCTCGTTTCCAAACAAAATGAATGCCATATTCAAAGGAACAGAAATAGCTGTCGTTTCCTATTAGTTTGAATTTAAACACACAGAACAGATTCCTTGTGACAACCGAATTTGTTGACAACCGAATTTTGATAGCCCCATGTACTATCACATTATTCGGTTCCAGCTACCGATATTTACAGTTGTACCTACTATGTTAGAACAAATAAAAAGTTGGCACAACCGACTTACTTTAGTACTACCTGATCGAATTTAAAGTTCAATAGATGCAACCGAATTTTTATAGAAATTGCAATCGAAGTAAAAAAAACACTGTTTCGATTAGATTTTATTTTTTTTTATTAATAAGTAGATAATATAATCAATATAGAAAATAGACAAATATTACAAAAATACGAAAAACATATACTTCAAACATGAATGTTGACGGTTTTAAGTAGAAAGAGTCCCGAAAATTTAAAGGGCTTTCCATAGGAAATTATGTTGAGAATCCGATATTTTTCGACATGAAGAAATATTCCAAACGAGAGTGTTTAAATATGGAAAAGTGTTCAAATTCTGAAGGATTTTATTTCGAAAAACTCCTTAGAATTTGAGAGGTATTCTAGGGGATAAATCTTTAAATCGATTGGATTCCCTCTATTGGGACGTAGATATGCGGGGTAGCTGCTTTATGCAGCCGCGGACAGTCAGTGTGAACGTGCAAGAGGAGTTGGAATTCTAATCTCGCCAAGATGCAAAAAATCTCTGAAAGAATTTAGACCAGTCTCAGATAGAATAATAACAGCAAGATTCTATACAAAATTTTGGAATATAACATTAATACAATGTTACCTCCCAACGGAACCATCCGATGATGACACCAAAAATAATTTCTTTAGTCAGCTTGAGTTAACTATAAAAAACATACCAAAGGGTGATATAGTTGTTGTGCTAGGTAATTTCAACGCGAAGGTTCGCAACAATAACATCGATTCTCGCTCCGTCATGGGCCGCCACGGCCTGGTAACGTAAGAAATGACAACGGTGAACAATTAATAGAATTCTGCTCAACACAAGATCTTTTTATCGGTGGTACCAAGTTCCCTCATAAGGGCATACACAAGTACACTTGGAAATCTCCGGATGGCATCACACGTAACCAGATTGAACACGTATTAATCAGTAGGCGATACCACAATACATTGTTAGATGTTCGTACCCGTAGGCGTGCTGATATTTATAGTGACCATAACTTAGTAGTAGCACAGTTTCGATTACGTCCAGCGGCTCTAAACAACCAAGTGTCTTTAAATAGGCGAATAGATGTGAATAAACTTCATCTGCCAGATATTAACACCAGCTATCGCGCAACTCTTACTGATAAAATAGGAGCATTATACGAACCTCATACCTGGGAAAACATCGCCACAGTGTGCAAGGAAGCAGCAGAGGCCAAAATAGGTTTACAACAGCAACAAAGAAAACCATGGATAGGTAATGAAACATGGGAATGCATAGAAAGACGACGAGAGCTTAAAGCTAAACTTATGAATAATAAAAATCCAAATGAGAGAGCTGTTTTAACATGATAAACAAGAATATTATAACAATATCGCGTTATCCGCAGAAAGAGCAGCGTACCGGAACGATCTACGTGGCGTATATGAAGCAATAAATAATCTAGCAAATGTAAAACCTCACATACCTCCGTTAAAAGACTGTGATGGAAATATTTTGACAACAGATGTAGAACAATTACACCAATGGAGAAATTTCTTTGAAGACTCTGTGGAACCAACGGAAATAAGTGTTCAAACCCCAAACAATGCATTACGGCGAAACCCATCCAGAACCATTTCAACTGAGCGCCCATCTATAGAGGAAATCCAAGCAGCAATAAACAGGCTAAGGAATCACAAAAGGGCAGGTCCTCAATACAATTTTAAAAATTCTTGCTTTTATAATTCTTGACCGTATATCACATAGCCTCAACGCAACCTTACGGGAAGAACAAAATGGCTTTAGACCACAAAGATCATGCGTGGACCACATAAACACTCTACGTATAATTACTGAGCAGTCCGTGGAATGGCGTTCCCCTCTGTACTTACTTTTTGTAGACTTTGAACGAGCTTTCGATACCATCTCAAGGGATGCGATATGGTACTCCCTGAAGCATAAAGGTGTACCAGAGAAAATAATTTCCTTGATTTTCTATGAAAAGAGGTGTAAGACAGGGATGCGTCTTGTCCCCACTGTTGTTCATTGTTGTACTGGATAATATCCTCACAAAAACGAACGACGAAGTTCCCGACGGCATACAGTGGCGACCTTTCCAAAGACTCAATGATTTGGACTATGCGGACGACATTTGCTTCTTGTCTCATACATTGACTGGAACGAGAACTAAGCTTGAAATGTTAATTAGAAATGCAGCCCAAGTTGGTCTACGAGTCAATATTAAGAAAGCCAAGCTAATGCGGATTGAAACCTCTAATCAGACACCGCTTAGTGTTGCAATAAGTGACGTTCCAACGATAATAGAAGACGTAGAAAAATTCTGTTATCTTGGTAGCACAGTTTCCAAAAATGGTGGTGTAAATAACGACGTCATAGCACGCATAAATAAAGCCCGTCATGCATATCACAAGTTAAGGAAAGTATGGTCCCATCGGAATATATCCCAGCGAACAAAATTAAGAATTTTTAACACCAGTGTTAAACCTGTTCTCCTATATGGTTCTGAAACCTGGAAAGTCACAGACTTCATATGCAGAAAACTTCAGGTATTCATCAACAAATGCCTGAGACGAATCTGTAGAATATTTTGGCCTCAAACTATCTCCAACGAAGATTTATTGGGAAGGACAAACACCGAGCCAATAATTATGGAAATAAAACGCCGAAAGTGGCGGTGAATAGGCCATACGTTGCGCAAACCTGACAACGATATTGCAAAATTGGCCTTTGAATGGAACCCTCAAGGCGTCCAGGAAGACCTTTTACAACGTGGATAAGATCTATTCATGCTGAACATCGATCTAGGGGAACATGGCAGCAGATCAAACTATTGGCGCAAGATAGGCAACGATGGACTGATTTTGTTTCCGCCCTATGCTCCGACTAGGAGCTATAAATGTCTAGCATAAGTATTATATTTAATATTCTTTTTACATATAATTTCAAATGTTAAATATTTATTAAAGGAATAAAAAAAAAACAAAAAAACCATTCGTGCACAGAGGAGTTTTTGACCCGAAAAGCTGGCCAGAATTACACTGCATGACACTCAAAAAATTAATGGAGATCTGACCATCGGTTCTATATATTTCACACATGCTGATTACAATGGCGTACTTTATTTTTCGATCAATGGTACAGATTTTTCGCTAAATGTCTTTAAAGTTTTGCGGTTGTCCATTCAGTTTCTGAATCAACCGCTCGCTTTCGGGGCGAATTCAACCACGATCTTCTAAAATAAAGGCAACGAGAATATAATTAGAAAAAATTTGAATCGTTTCTATTATATTTTCTACCACTCACAGCTTTGAAAAATTAATTCTTTTTTGAATGAATTCACTACCAATCGAATTCAATTGTCTTTAGAATTGAATGAATTCCTTTTCTTAAGTAATTCACTGAATTCGTTCAACTGAACGCGTTCATCAAACAATAAATTCAAAGAATTAATTCCATTGCAATAGTTCTCTTTATTAAATCAAATGAATTAATTCACTGGTGAACGCGTTCAATTTTATAAATTAAACGGAAAAACAAGTGAATTAAAAAAATTCATTTTCATTCAGTGAATTAAAAAAAATAAAATTACATTCAGTGAATTAAAAAAAAAATAAAATTACATTCAGTGAATTAAAAAAAATTAAATTACGTTCAGTGAATTAAAAAAGAAAAAAATACGTTCACTGAATTGAAAAAAGAAATTATGTTCACTTAATTGAAAAACAAAAATTACGTATGCTGAATTAAAAGCCTGTTCTCTACCGTTCAGTAGAAGAAAACATTGTATTGTAAAAACATATAAATGAAATACGTCATAGTGAAGCATATACATTTTACTGGGAAGCATAAGTTTGAAAAATTAATAGTTATATTTTTTCCAAATTCATCTATATCTGTAAAGTTTTTATCTTTAATAGTAAAAGGCTTTATTTTTTAATCATGTAGGTTGATAAAGTGCATCGGGTGTCTCTAACACTTAATATATATGTAATTTTATTTGTAAATAAATGTTTTCTTCTACTGAACGGCAGGAAACAGGCTTTGAGTTCAATGAACGTATTTTTTTTTTTTTAATTCACTGAACTTAATTTTATTTTTTTTAATTCACTGAACGTAATTTTATTTTTTTTAATTCACTGAATGTAATTTTATTTTTTTTTAATTCACTGAATGAAACTGAATGAATTTAGTGGTGAATTAATTCAGTAAGGAATTAATTCACTTTTTTGTCGTTCGATTTATAATATTGAACGCGTTCACCAGTGAATTAATTCATTTGATTTAATAAAAAGAACTATAGCAATTGAATTAATTCGTAACAAAATAAATCGAACGAAAACAAATATGAATTAATTCCATTCAATATGTGGTGCTTTGTGAATTAATTCATCGAATTTTAAATTCAGAATTGAAAAACTGAATTAAGGAATTAATTCTTCAAAGCTCTGCCACCACTATATAGAGGAAAATTATTTTAGATTATTTTTTACCCTTGCAATGGCAATATTTGAAACTAAAATTCAAATTTTAACATTCTGTATTTCCGGAAATAATCAAAATTTTTCCAAAACTAACATGCGGAATGCGGATTGGTCTACACAACCTAGTTGAGGATGGTGAAGGATTTTGCCATACATTCAAAAAAGTTTGAGAGTTGTTTGTGTAGTAATCAGTAGTTGTTCTTTTTAACTGCAATTACTGTTGTTTTTCTGTGGAAAAATGGAAAGCAACTGTTTTGTCAGTTATTTAAGAAAACAATTAACGAAAAGTAGGTACTTTAATTTCGTACTAGTTGTTTTAAGCAATTATTTTTAATATCATAATGAACAAGTATTTTAACAGTAAACAGTTCTTTTTGTTAGTTACTCAAAAAAAAGTTTCTTGAAAATTCTAGTTTAGTTTATTTTTGTTTTTATTGATATATTCCAAGTTTGCAAATAAAAATAAAAACATGTGTTGTATCTCCAATGCATAAAAGCATAATAATTGGAGAACCGTTTGGAATTTTTACTTAAAATTTTAAGTAGGTTGAAGTAATTACGATTATTTTTGTAATCGAAAGAAAAAATTGTTTTTTTTTATTGAAATGTGCGTTTATAATACCAAAAGAATTAACTGTAAAAAAGTAGATTTTACCCATTTTGTCAGTCGTTTTAAAATTTTTGTAATAAAAAACTTTCAGTTAATTTTACGACATTATTATTTATTTTTGAATGCGTTTGTTAGTTATTTTTCAACAGTTAAATATAACAAAATTTTTATTTATTTTAAAAGTAAATACCTCTGTCGCCTTTTTAAATGCATATACCTTTGTTTTAACTGTCATTTTTAGTAGATTCTACCGGCAAACTTTCTTAAGTGTACCGTTTTTATTTTTTCATTAGCATTTGTGATTAATTTAAGGCACACAAAAGCTTTTAAATATATTAGCGTCGCTATCGTTTTTATTAAAAAATTTTTGCATATGAGATGATTGGTGCGAACCATCACAACCCTTTTTGCTTATAAGTTCCAGAAAATGAAGTTGTTCATAGTCCAATTGCTGTAAAATAAAAGTATTTTCATAATCGGTCGAGAAGAGATTGCAGCTTTACTTCCGCTAAGGTTTCAGTTACGGTTATGGCATCTTCACTAGGATAACAAAGTTTTTTTTTTGCATTTTTTAGCAATATAATTTCATATTGGTTTTTTGTACCGCGTTGACCTCAGAAGTTGTTAAAGATTGCTTAATAATTATCGCTTTTCTCGGAGATCTCGTTATATCCATTATTAATTTGGCCGCATCATTATGTTTATAACTTACAAAAAAATATTAGAAAAAAAGTGCTTTATGAGCAAAAATTTAAAGGATATGTGATTTTCAAAAAATCACCAAAAATCATGGCGCAAACTTGCGCAAACTTTTTTTCTTTTGTTTAAAATAAGAGATTTCCAATTTTATCCTGGTATATAACGTTTTTACTACACTCACTACCTTGGCTTTTAAAAATCTTCTTCTTTTTTTTTGCAAAAAAAAGTGTGTAAAAAAATGTTTTTTTAATTTTTGAACGAAGTGTTCCAACATAAATATTTAAGATAAAATTTTTTAAAAATTGCTGAAAATAGCACTAATCAAGTCTTTCATTGATAAACGAAAAATCAATTTAAAATTTCCATTCGTTCAGCCATAAAAAAATATCGTATAAATCTCTTAAAACTGAAAAAATCAATAAAAACGGATGAACTATTTTTAACTTTCCTGACTTTAACAGTGTCCCGGAACAACAAATATCAACTAAATATCTTGAAAATTGCAATGTAATGCAAAATTTAGTTGCCTATTCAGCTACGTACTTTGTTTTTAGATTTATTTAAATTCATTTTTGCCTTTTTGGCCAGCTTTTCGTGTCAAATACTCCTCTGTGCGATGGTAGAAAATAATTAGTTTGCGTTAGTAAAGAAACAATTTAAAAATTTATTGGAGCAATTAACATATTATGCAATCACTAATTTATGATGGAAAATGTAACATTTTAGGATTTACAGATGGTTACCACTACCGAATGAAATTATAAAATTTAATTTTAGTTTAAATTGGTTGGGGTAGCAAATTTTTGTAGAAGTTGTAACCTTTTGATAGTAAATTTTCCAATTTTTAGTTATTTACGCCAATAGTTTGCTAATACAACTATTTTTGTGTAATTATAATAAAAATGTAGTTGCAGAGGTAAAACAATAGTAGTGTAAGTGGAATTCCAACTGATTAATATTGTGTGTGTAGATCATAAATTAATATCACTTTCTGTTTAAATTATTTTTCAAATTAAAAAAAGATGATACAATTTTCACAAGTAAATTACAAAGAATAAAAAATTTTAAAGAATTCGATAAGGCCATTTCGGCTTTCGCTACAAAGCCCTCATCAGTTCCATTTGCCTTGATGGGTTAAAAATTGATAATCATCTACTTATGTGAAAGTTGAAATCAAATCGAATAAGTTAACAACTCAACTTAGGCTAACATCAACGAAATCTAACAATGCTATTTTTATCCTTTGTTATTATTACTCTTTTTTGCTTTGAACCTTAATTCTTAAAGTATCTCAGCTGGTTCTATTCAACTCTGTGTATGATAGACACAGATTTTTAAATTTCAACGAACCGTTAAATTCAAATGTATGGTATTTAAATTATATTTTGCACCGTATCATGTGTTTTTAAGATTAATGAGGGGTATGTATAGTTGATCTTTTATTTGGTAAATGAATGTTTTTTAAGATGAATGAGGGGAATGTTTAGTTGATCTCTTATTTTGGTAAATGAATGTTTTTTAGTTTGACTCTAGATCATAAATTAATATCACTTTCTGTTTAAATTATTTTCAAATTGAAGAAAGATGATACAATTTTCACCAGTAAATTACAAAGAATAAAAATTTTTGAAAGAATTCGATTCTATTATGGGTGACTGTCGTGAATTGATGCGCTAGATAAAGAGGTAAACTCAAAGGTAAACTGAGGTACTAAATATAGTGTAAATGTAAATAATATCGTTACTAATAAATTATTAAAAATCAAAAAACAAAATTTACTCAAAATTAGTCAATTTAGATAGATATACAAGTCCGTTTTTGGTCCGGAGTCACTCCGGTTATACACGACATAACGGTCCGTAAATGGTCCGTCTTTGACGGACTTTCAACGGACTTGTCCGTTTTTTACACGACGCAACGGTCCGTAAACAGTCCGTCAATGACGTTCTTTCAACGGACTTGTCAGTTTTTTACACGACATAACGGTCCGTAAACGGTCCGTCATTGACGGTCTTTCAACAGATTCGAATCAGTTTCGATGTTCCTTAAAATCCGTTTTCTGATCCGTATACGGATCCGGAAAACGGTACGTAAACGGAGTTGGATTCCGTTTATGACGGACCGAAAACGGTACGTAAACGGAATGATTTGTTTGTTGGGTATCTAAACTTTAATATAATTGGATAGACACGAATTTTGGATATAAATATGTATATATGGTTATATTTGGTCATATCTAAGTCTTTTTTTCAAACGAATTTTAAGGTTTGAAATAAGTAATTTCTTAAAAAATAAGCTACCTGTTATTTATAGAACTGCTGACTTAGATTTAGGCCCGCTAACTTATCTTACAAAACCTGAGATTAGTGCTTAACCATAGTTATGAACGTCAAATGTATTTTAAAATATCTGCAGTTAACGTCTAGCTATGGTTATGTTGAAAATAAAAGTTATCTCCCTTAGGCCCGTTAACTTATCTCAATTTATGCCCTAGTTAAGACCTCTACTATCCTTAACCACTGGTAAACATATTTTTTTAATAAATTATCTAAATTTTAACCAAGTATTTCTTCTAACCAATGCTAAAATTTAACTATATAAATTTCTGTGGTTAAGAAACTTAACCAAGGCTATTCACCCTACATATTTTAATAAATTAAACTTGTAATGATGATTATTAAAAAAAATCTAAAGTGCAGCTTTAACCAAACTTCGACTAAAAATCGTTTATATGCATATAAGTATTTTCAGTGTGCATTTCCCCACTTTACCAAAACTTACAAAAATTGCATTAGTACTTAAAATCGTGCACTAATTTTTGCTATTTAGGATTTAGATTTCTGCGATAGCTTAGGAAATTGGCCTCATGTAAGAAAATTGGAAAAATTTATTTTTTATGGATTTAAGGAGCCAAAAGTAATTAAAACCAAAAATGGTGATCAATATTAAAATAATTTGACACGAATTAAAAACCTCTACAAAATGAAAAGTCGCTGCTGTTAGAAGCTTGATACATACTTTTAGTATTTTACTTGCTGATTCCAAATCTCTATTCCGAATTCGTCTCTCGCCTCTCAAATATAAAAAAATCGTGATTAAAAACGCGGAAAATACCTTTTTTTACCTATGTTTTTTGGAAATACTCTACAAAACGCATCCAAATAGCTTAAGACTTTTTGTTACGATGGTAGTAAAGAATGAACTTTGTTCTCTAAAATAGGACACAATTTTTTCAATTTGTGTACCGTTTTAGGAAAAAATTCTTTCGAAAGCAACTCTCAGAAAATCAATTATTCCATAAATTTTAGGTAACTTGCATTCAAGGATTTAGAATCAGCGTATCAAATTCAAAATGAATCATGTATCAAAGCTCAAATCACTGAAAGTTTGTTGAGGTACACGTGAAGTACACTGAATTTAACTTTTAAATATAAAAAAGCGCATAGAAATTACTCGCGAATTAACGAAATGTGAACCAATCATGTTTTAAATATTCTAAAAGTATGTGAGCAACCCCTGGACAACCCACAGTTTTGACTCGCAATTACAAAAAGATACAAAATCATGCACAGCGAATATTTTTCTACTCACTTTGATGTTCTGATCGTATAATTTAATAATCTATCACAAAATTTCCACTGTTTTTATACCCTCCATCCCACTGTGCAGGAGGGTATATATCATTTTGTCATTCCGTTTGTAACTCATCGATAAAAAAATCTGGGACATAAAAAAATATATATTCTTGTTCGTTATCAATAGCGAAACCGTCTGTCTGTCTGTTGAAATCACGATCACGCTCAAAATAGTTGTGCTAGGATGTTAATTTTTAGTCAAAATTTTTGTCCAATTTCTATATTATATATATGCATAAAATTGGATTCATTTTATAAATTACTGAATAATTCATAACGCCTTTATCAATCAATGTCCAATCAATGATTGGACATTGAATAAAGTGAGATAAGACTTGTTCCTATTTGTGTTGATTCAATTTTGATTCGATTGAATATGTTGGCTTTAGAGGCACCTCACCGATTGATTCTAAATTTTTACTACTGATATAACTCTCTTTTGGGGGCCCGGTTTAAAGTTTAAAAATGAACTTAGCCATATTTTCTTCATTTATGATAGGGTTGGAACAATATGTACACCATTGGAAAGGTAATAAAAATAGCTTTAGGATAGCATTTTTTTGTTGACCCATTATGATTCGGCGTAGGAATTTTATTTGTTTTGTTTTTTTAATGTTTTTATTCCATAGAAAACCTATATAAGAACAAAAATTGTGCTTATAAGTATGTTATAAAGACGAAAAGTCTTGAAAAATCTCAATACCGACAATACCCTACGGGAAATTTTAACAAACTGTCGCCGAACTGGCCCTTTTATATGAAATAGACTGGTCACTTTTACATGGCGTTGTCATAGGAGGGGGAAATTGACCCCTTGTGACATGTCACAAGACAAATCCTAGGACGGGTTACTAAACTCTCATAAAAAACAAAGTTCAGGGACCTGTCCTGGGATTTGTCTTGTGACATGTCACAAGGGGTCAATTTCCCCCTCCTATGACAACGCCATGTAAACGTGACCAGTCTATTTCATATAAAGGGGCCAGTTCGGTGACAGTTTGTTAAAATTTCCCGTAGGGTAGGTTTAAAATGTGTTTTCTCCCAAAATATGTTCGATTCCCGATGAGTTAATTCAGTATAATTGTTGGTTAGAGTCAAAGTTGTATCTTATGTAACATCTGCAAAAAAAAAAAATAGGTTTGACTTCTAATATCTTCGGTGTTTGAATTGATAAAATTTGAACTACATCTCAAAAGTTTTTAATCTTGAGAATATATTAATAAGGAAAAAATTATGTGGTAGTATACGGTGGTTTCTATAAAAACGGTTTATTTTAAAAAATCTTAAAAATAAATCTCATTCGCCGGTAATGGGTAAGCAAACAAAAAAAAATGTCGTCCATAAGATATTTTTACTATCTTTCCAATGGTATATATATATTGTTCCAATCCGACTATAAATGACTTAGAAATATGTAGCTAAGTCCATTTCCAAACTTTTCACAGAAATAAATTCCCTACAGAGGTCTTTCCGTCGATTTTTTTTTTTTTTTTGTAACAGCTTGAAAGTACTACATCGGGGTAAAAAAAAATTCACTGAGATCAACTTATTGCAAAATTGAGATTTAAAATACGAATTAAGGAATTATATTTTTAAAGGTCTGCACACATCTATATGAATAACATAAGAGGTGTTGCCACTTTATGGGTAGGGCATGGATGATAGCAATTATAAAATTGTTTAGTTTTTCACTTAAATTTCAATTCAAATGAATGAATTGAGAAAGTTATCAAATTTGTAAATAAAAAAACATATTATACATAAAAAAAGAATTTAATTCATAAACTATCCAATAGATAGTGGGTCTATGAATACAACTTAGCAATTACTTCAAAGCATTGTTGGTAGCAGAAACGGTGCGATTATCAGTGAGGGTAAGTAACGCTATCATAGATTATTTCGGTTACAGTAGTTTAAGGATAATTGTATTTCGATTATTTCGATAACGGTATTTTAAGGTTAACTGTATTGCAATTATTTCGATAATGGTATGATAAGCGGTATTCAGTTATTTCGGTGCATTCCGCAATTTTTTTTTATGAAAAAACAAAGTAAAGTAAAATAACTTTATTAACTAAGTGTATGTAAAATTCACAATTACGACGTGGAATTACAAAAAGTTTAGACTAAAAAATAATGGTGTTGTAAGGATAATGGGAATGTATCGATATTTTATGTGCTAATTCATAAACAAAATTTATTTGATATTTAAAGCTTGCTATAGTTAAAGTACATATTTCGCTTAATAAGGAGTTATTAGAAATCTTGATTCATAATCGTATTTTAACTATAAATTAATTTTTCGATTTGATACTGGCAACACTATTGTTTATTTTCTCTCTTCTCCCAAATAAGTCGTAAGTGATTTACAAATTTAGTAAACGATTGACTCGGTAATCGGAAGTGAAAACTTTATTTCCTTAAATTAGAGAACTAATGATGTGCTAAGATAAATTTAAAAGCCATTAAAAATATTTTTTTTATTTATAAAGCAAATCAATGGAAATGTGTGTAAAAAAGTAATTTTTTAGAACATATTATTCAAAGCATACAAAAGTAATCGAATTTCGAATAATGTTTTGACAGTCTACACATCACTATTGTTTTGTATTTCTTTTTAATTTTGTTTTTAAATTTTTTTTGCAAATTTTTTCGAAAAAGGTCATTGGCTACGTAATTGTTGTAGTTTTTTTCAGTTTGATGGATGCAAGTTGTTGGAAGCCACACATTCTAGGGATGGGATGCCTTTAATAAATCATTTCATGCCTGAAAATGAAATAATTAGCAATTAAATGGTGGCTTCCTCACTCCAAACTTTATAAAAGGTTTAAAGTTAGTGAGTACCAACTATAAACCTTTATTATTTTCTTCATTATTAAGTAAATATGAATACTGTTTTTCACAAATTAGCTTAAAATCCTGCAATAAGACTGTTGTAAAAGTTTATAAATTAGACCATTAATCTATAACAGTATTTTAGCGATAGAGCCTACCAACCCTGCCTTAATGTATGTAATTACTTTTGGCTTATGAATGACTTAACATCTAATTGTGAAGTTTGCATAAAAATTCCAATATCTATTTTTTATTCATACGAGTTAATGAATTGATTCACAGCGACTAATCATCCACGAATTAAACCGATACATCAGGAAAATGTATTAATCTATACATGCTTTGAAATTCTTTCGTTATACAAATAAGCTATTAACATACACAAAAAAATCGTTACCAAGTAATAAAGCAAATTTCAACTAATAAAGTTTTATCAAATAATTTATTATATTGTTTATGCCACAAAAACATTATTTTAGTTGAAGTACTCCCAATTGCTTGTCAAAGATTTTTTTGTGTGTATTTAAAAACGCAAATAAAACTTGATTTTTGAAAGACTCTAAATAAGATTATTTTTAAATCGTTCACATGTGATCATAACTGACTCTTATTTACAAGCTTTTTAAGTGTTTTGTTCTAAAGTTAATTTTTTCTATAAATTTTATGAAGATTCTTAAAAAAACGACGTGGTCAAGTGTATTATTTTTTTTATGACCAGAAACGCACAAAAAAAAACGCGAGAAAAACTTTTAATTTTCCCGTATTGAAAAAAAAAATTTTTTGTTATTAATTTTTGTTTTTCCTTTTGTTTTTATTCTGACATTTCATACTAAGGTTAACTACCCAGAGTTAAAATATTATAAGTTATTATGGTTAAATTATCCTAAGGATAAATATTTAGTATTGGTTAGTTACCCATGGTTAAGTTAAAGTTAACTGCTCGAGAAAAGTTAATGGGCCTTAATAGTTTTAAATGAGTTAATATAACAGATAAAATAAAAGCTAATGGAAAAAAGGCAGAAACTAGATATAGTCTGATTTGCAAATTAATGTGTTTATAACTTTTGAAAAACGTTTGTTCTTCTTCTTAACCTCAAACCTACTAAAAATTCTTACATTTTTCAAAAATTATTTTAGAAATAGTGTATTGCGAGCAATATATTATGTGAAAAACATGTAAATCTACGCCTTTTTTGTTTCATAATTTTTTTCTTATCATAATGTTGCAGCAACTATTTCACATATATTTGCTATATATGGTACAATATAAGTACATTACATTGCCTATTGTAACACAAATTCATATGAATGTATTTTTGTTTGTGAAAATATAACATTGTTTATGTACATACCCGTTTGTCCTTTGCCGAGTGTTTTTTCCAGACGATATGGCCCCACATATTGGCAGTTCTCTATTGTTGTATTATTTTCCTTCTGCATTTTATTATCTCTGGCTTCGGCCTACGTTCACACTTCCTAAATCACATGAAAATTCCATGCACTTTGGCCAGCAGGGGTTGTCCCAAATTTAAGTTTGCTGTTGTTGCTGTTGGTGTTAGTCTACTTCAACTTGTATTTCGTTTGACGTTGTTATTGCTGTTGTTGATGTTGGTTGTTCTTCCTTATTGTAGTTGCTATTTTGTTGGTTGTTAGTGTATTATTCAGTGCAGGCAAATTGGGTTAAAGTTTCCTTCTAATTACTTTGGCGTGTTTATGAAAGTTTTATTGCTTCTTGTTAGTTGCCGCTCTTTTACAACATCTATCTATACATTCATTATATGACTGACTGAGGTCCTGCCTGCCTGCGGTACTAACTGCTTTCTTTACAGTTCTGGTTATTGCTGCTTTCGTTTTGCTTCAGTTTAAAGTGTATGCTGTTGTTTTATTCATGAATTATCTTAGGAATCCTGCATAGACGGATACATTTGAATTTTGTTGTTTAGTTTATTAAGTAGTATTCATGTAGTTAGAGGAGAATGAACGGAAAACATGAATTAGCACCTAAAATTAAATAAAAAAGAATGCAAACTTCAATACTCATATAGTGTTAATTGAAACCAGATGTCTTGTCTGCTGTTGCTAATCTATTTAGAGATGCCAGGAGAAAAAACATACTTTAATTCGATTTTTTAACATTTTACAGGTTAAATATGCATAAATGCATTGCGTATAGATTAATCTTACTATTAAGTATTAACTTGTTTAACCCTTATTATCCTAGAGTCGTCATATGACAACACAACTTGAGGAACATATTTTAAGAACTTTATTTGATATAGCTGCGTAGCAAAAAGTATAAGATAGAATAAGAGAAATGAAGGGGGTTATTTTGTAAAACGCAACGCCTTGCGTTGCGTTGATTTGTGTGTAAATTGTTATTGTTACAAAAACAATTTGTATGGGAAACAACGCAACGCAAGGCGTTGCGTATTACAAAATAACCCCCGAAATATTTATGTATATTATATAGATAATCATTACAAGCTTACCACATATTGATTTCAAAATCCTAATGTATGATTTAAAAAGAAAAAAACAGACTTAAACCTGCTATTAAAAAAAAAAACTTCTTAATTAAGCTTTTAAACATGAATTATCTAAAGTATAAAATAAATATCAAGCCTTTATTAAGAAATTCTATTAAAAAAACATACACAGAACCAAATTTGTTCATAAATATTATGAATAGCTACCCAGTCAGACATCGCCAGTGGTACAAAAAATCAAGCACTGGCATACCACTGGGTAACCATGGTATTAAAAATAAATGACTGGCAGAACACTCATTTGGGACGCTTTGCCAGCGTTTGCGAAAAGCGTTTTACCAGTATTTGTTTACAAAAATTTCGGTGGTTTATAAAAAAAACCACTGGCAAAGAATTGGCTTAGAGTGATATGCCAAGGTTTGCAACCAGTGGTTATCCAGTGCTACCTAGCCAATGCTACCAGGCGTACAAAAATCAATTCACTGGAAAACCAATGATTTTATAAAAATGCTGACGCTTCGTTAAAAAATGTTTGTAGTCGGAAGGTTCCGAGTTCAAATCCGGTTGCAAGCAAAAAAAATTTTTGCGATTTTTTCTAATTTAAAATTTTTTTTGTTTTATAAAATCAATTTTTTTGTTTGTGGGAAAGCTCCTTCAAGACCAACTTTTTGTTTGCCATCCAAACACTGGCATAATAGTTACTAAAAATTGTTTGCCAGTACTAGCATTTTGGCACAGCCAGTAGTTGTCCAGCTATTATCACTCATTTATGTGTTTAGCCATTAAATATTATATGTCTCGTTAGCTCAGTGGGTAGAGCAATCGTCTGCCAATCTGACGGCCTGGGTTCAAATCACGGCAGGGTCAAAAAAATACATATGAACTTTTTTTTAATTTTATTTTGGAAAATATATTTCCAGACCACCTATTTATTGGTTTTGCCAGCGTTTTGCCAACGTTTAAAAATTTTGTTCCTCCAGTGCTTTTCCGGCGCTTTTTGAACAGCCGGTCCTTTTGTCTAATGATGTTATCATTTTGGGAATGGGAAAGCACTTTTTGCCAATACTTGTACCACCTGTTAAAGTGCTTTCCCACCGCTTTCCCGTTTGTATATTTGAAATTCTATATTTTGGATCCAATATGACGAAAGTTTTTTTGTTTTAATTTCAATGCCGAGTAGTGGTTTTAAAATTTAATATGGCGTTGACATAAAATTCAAGGCATCTAAAAACCCCTTATTGAAATTATCGGTTTTAGTTTTAAAAATAATTTAAAAATGTTTACTTTTTAATGCGGATATGATTTTTGATTCGGATTCCTATTTGCCAACTCCAAAACCACGTAATTGAAGAATTTCGATAGAATCCGATTACTTTTGAAAAAATGATTCGCAATATCGAATTTCAAAAACCGCCTGAAAATTACTGAAAAGTAATTAATTTGAAATGCTGTTTTTTTTTAAAGATTGAAACCCATAATTTAAATCTAAATCAATTTTGGGGAGAAGGGTGACCCAGTTGACAAAGGATACCGCGTCTATATTTCTGGATAATTTTCCTATGTGTAAAAAATAAAATAATTAATTTTGAATTATTAAAGAAGTTCATTTATTGTAAGAAGTTTGCGCTATATCAGACAAAAACCTAACTAAATAGTTTTCCAAGTAAAAATTGTAAATCTAATATTTTTCTACTTATATCTGCATAAAATTTCTCTTCAAAATCCAAAAGCGTTTCTCGAGGAAAGAGTGAATATAATTTATATTCTAGTTTAGGGTTTTTTTATGAAAAGAATCTCACCTTCACAAGGACCTTTCGAAATTCGGATAAACTTGGAAACTCAAAATTGATCATTTAGGTACATCGAGTGATATTAACATTAAATTATAACGGATTTTAGATATTCGGAAATAAAGAATACAAAAAGGCATAAACATTTTGATGAATATACTATGGTTCTTTTTATGACTTTATAATTAGTATTTAAAGGGGATTACAATGGGTGCAATAATAAGTTTTGTATCTTCTTAGCAAATTAAACTCTTATTCGCTATTTAACATGATCTAAACACGTAAACACTGCAGGTGTTACCGTCATGAAGCGATTTTAAAAATTCGTATAGTAAATAGTGTAAAAGTACTAACAAGGGAAGTACTTCAGCCTAAACACTCCGATTTTGATGAAATTTGGATATGTGATATAAAAAAAAAATCTAAGATCGACCTGTCTCAGCTTATCGGCCACCTCGGAATTTTAAGGATCCAAAAAGGGGTTCAAAAATGGGTCCTGTTTAGGTTTTTTTGCTTTTTAAGATATTTCGACCAAAGAAACCATGTGCAAGTGTGGTATTGTTGGAAAGGAATTTTTGAGGGCTTTTCACTGGTACCTTTTATGATACTTTTTTGCTTTTTCGAATTTGCTGTTTTAAAATTTTCTAAAATTTTGGGTGCTTTATATGGAAGATTATACTGCTATGACTGCTGAATTCATATATATTATTCCTTATTAAATTTAAGCGGACAGGTGTTTTTGCGTTTTTCGATATTCGATATTCGCACTACATAAGGTTTGGCAACATTTTTCCCAAAACACCTTTTTTGGTACATTTTTAGGAAATTTAGGTACATTGTGGAAATAAGTATAACATTTTATATAAAAAAGACGGAGTATGTAAAAAACGCATTTTTTTAACTTTTTGTATGGGGAGCACATTTCAAATTTACGAAATTAGAAAAGGGTATATCACAGGATTAATATATCTATCAAAATATGAAGTTTGATGTGCCTATTTCCTATGTTTAGCACAGAAAGCGCCCTAAATTCTTTAAAAACGTACCACAAAAGGTGTTTCGGGATAAATTTTGCCAAACTTTATGTACCCGATCAAAAAGACATTATATCTAGCATATGTATTCATATCTCATTTGATATAGATCGACATATGATCTTATCCAAGTTTATCTCAAAATTGGAGTAATATCCAGTAATATCCAATCAGATCCCTCAAATATATTACAGGATTAAATAAGATCCAAATAGATCTCAAAATTGGGAGATCCAATAATATCCAATAATATCAAATTAAGATCCTGATAGATCCCAAAATATCCCATGGGATTAATTTACATCCAATTAGATGCAAACGGATAAGCTAATTTTGGCAGATCGAATTGGATAATTTGAGATCAAAATTTATCCTAAATAAAAAATAACACAAAAAATTAAAAAAAAAACATTTATTATTTAAAAAATATTTATTTCATTAAAAAAAAACAAAAAAAAAATGCCGTCGGCAGGATTTGAACCCAGGTTGCTGGCGTTGTAGTCGGCCACGTAACTCACTCACCCAAACACTGCTATACAACATGACTGACTATATGAGACAACATTGTTCATGTTACTGAGTTATATATAATTATATAAATTTATATATATAGATGACTTAGAAAAAATAAATTAATAACATTCTTTCAAAAAAACAAAAATTAAAAATCTTAAATGTTTTCCACTGACGCAAATTTTTTGGTGAATAAGGTAAAAAAAAAATGTTTGTTGAAGGGTCAAGGCACCGATTTATATGGCTCAAAAATCTAAATATCAACAGCCTGTATTTGCGAAATTAATAATGGGATAAGAGCAATATACATGTTATTTAAAAGGTAATATAAATGTATTTTAAATAAGGTATGACATATATAAGCTTAGCAATCCTTTGGAAAAAATACTCTTATCCAACCCTTTTCACAAATTGTTTTGTTTGTATTAAAAGTAGGAGTACAAAAATTAAAATATTGCCAAAATTGTATGTACAAATATTACAAAAAAAAATCATTTCGCTCTGGAAGAACTCAAATTCAGAACTTTAACGAAATTATTATATATTACGATATATATTTATATATTTAAAGTACTATTAATTGAAAACATAATTTGCGGATGCTGTTGACAGAAAATGGTTTAACCTTTTTAAGATCTGTAAAAAAAATTTTTATAAGTAAATCAAGTTGAGTTAAAAAAAGTAAAAAAAAAAATTTTTTTTGTGCCCGAGCTGTGGGGTTTTATATGACAATATATAATAACATATTAAAATATTATTAATTCAAAGTTGCAGTAAACATAACTTTCAGGTGCTGTTGGCAGTAAATGGGTTAATTTTTTTAAGATCTGTTAAAAGAATATTTACAGGTAAATTAAATTGAGTTAAAAATGTAAAAAAAAAAAAAAATTTTTTGTGCCCGAGCTGGGATTCGATAGAAGGGTCTCTCAGGTAATATGTGACTATATAAAATTATATATTAAACACATAGAAAATATTACTGACGTGGGACCATATATAATCATATCTAAAATTATATTGTTAATCTTGCACCATATATGGAATCATATATAATCATATCTTATATCATTTAATGTAATATATAATCATATATAAAAATATCTTACATCGTACAACCAACAAATTTATATAACAGGGCATATATTATTATATCTCAAAATATAGGGCTTATATGCCACCATATGTGATCATATATTATGTTATATATGATCATTTATAATTATATATGACAACAGATCTGTCATATCTCATTATGTATAACATATATGGTTGATATCTAATTTTATAAAATGCAATATATAAAAATATATGGTTATATAAGGTACCACATAAGAAACATATAATTATATATGGCTATTCATGACAACATATATACTCACATATTATAAGATAAAACAAGATATTACTATATACGACTATATATAAATTTTTTTGATCGGGTAGTGCGAATATCAAAAAACGCAAAAACACGTGTCCGCTTAAATTTAAAAAGGAATTATATATATGAATTCAGCAGCCATAGTAGTATACTTTTCCATATCGTCACCTTAAATGCAAACGGACGTAACTACACAAAAATTCGAAATTGAGTTTTTTTATTGATTATGATTCGTTTTATCAAACTACATGTTCACACAAAATTTTAGACTTCTACGATCAAAAATGGCGACTTTATTAAAGAAATTCAAACGTACGTAACTACAAGTGCATGTATTTCTTAATGCAAAAAGACGTAACTGCACTCTTGTATGAAAAACATACAAACACATGTAGTGTGTAAGCTTGTGTCAGCGTTGCCACAATGGGAATTCAAAATCTACAAAATTTTAGTTATATTTTAGTACAATACAAATGACAATTTACCCTGCTTAATTCAGAAAAACCTTTTTCTGAATATTAGTAGACAAAACACACCAACAAAATGCTGTTAAATCTCCAAATTTTAGTTAAATTTAAGTTAAATTTAGTTGAATGAAAGTAACAATTTTCCAGTTAAAATAACAAAAAAAAATAATAATAATTGCTTAACAATAGTAGAGTCCTAATTTCAGTGAGTTAAATGTTACTCATATTAAAAAAAATCTACATATGCTATGAAAACTAAAAAATTTATGATGTTTTTAGTCGACTAAAACTAAGCAAAAGTTGTTGCTGATTTTAGCAGGGTGAATTGTTATTTTCAGTTAACTAAAACATAGCTAGAATTTTGTTCTTGCTGTTTTTATCTTACTAATATTTATCAAACCAATTCTGCTACTTTTGGCAGTTTCTTCTGCAGGGCCTCTTTTATAGAGTTTTTCTTATTTTTTTTTTAAATTTTAACGTTTTCACTACCGGCTTTTTGTTTGCGGATATTACCGTTATTTTGACTTCAGATTCTTGTTAAGGGTTCGCAAATTAGAAAAAATATGTAACATGTTTGCCCCTCCCCCTCCTATCCACCAAAAATGACGTTCGAAAATCGATTTTTTGGAGATTCTCATCCCCGTTTTACCCCTTAAACATTCGAATAGCCAAAAATCCTTTGGTTGATTTTCTTTTCGTCATAAAACGAAGCAAATTTCAATTATCTATCTTCATTAGTTTATGAGAAAAACCAAAACCCCCTTTTCTGGGAGATTATGATGTATTAAAAAAATTAGACTTGATTAACAAATATCACGACTATATCGCTATGTTGAACTGTTTATACATATAATGATTTCTCTTTGAAGGCCAAGAGCGACATCAAATAAAAACTTATAACTTTTTTGGTTATTACAACTCTCCCATTTTTAGAGGCGTTATTTTCTCAGAGAACCTTTTCCTATATAACCTTAAATTAGAGGCGTTAAAGATATATATTTTTGAAAGAGAATAGTCGTTTTGGAACTTAAAAAGTTCTCTAATAAGAATAAATTATGATTTCAAAATGTGAAGGATATAAAAATTATAATATCATAATTTATGTGCGCTTAGAAATATTTTACTGATTAAAGCAAATTATCTTGTTCACTATATCCAAAAAATTCCGTTATTTCCCCCGAGTATGTTAAATTTTTCAATAAAATTCTTTTTCCTTCCTACAAAATAGCACATTTGAAAATCTATAATTTTTAATGGAGATTGGCAGACGTTTTCACAAATTTAAGAAAATATTAAAGGACTACACAGAGAAAAGAGATTCGTTGTGGCAACCGAATTTTTTCCCAACCGATTGGTTTGGTTGGATCTACCGATATAATTGTTTGTGGCAACAGAAATTCGGCGAATACAATAGAATTTCGGTTGAAACAATATATTTAAATTATGTCAGGAATACATTTGATTGCAACAGCCAATAATTCGGTTACTGCCACCTAACCATTCATTCAGTTGGCAAGAAATTCAGTTGTCACAATGAGTTGGTTTTCTCTGTGTATAATAAATTACAGCAGAACTTCTAATTTTTTAATGAATTATCTGAAAAATCAAATTCACTTCATTTGAATTGAAACTTCAGAGTTAGTTTTACTTTATTCAATTAACTAAAAAATCTGAAAATATTATTTATCCAATTCATGCATTAAATTCTTTTTTAATTGTGTAATTTATCCGATTACTCAAAAACTACGCATGAAAGAAATTACCCGCGCTCTATCCACGAAGGCAAAAATTACCCGCGATTTGGGTAATTAGCCAATTTTGGCAATTTTTTTTTTCATATAAAATTCCTTAAATATCTGTATTAAAAATACATGTATTTTTTTAGTTTAAAAATGAATAACAAATCATTTTTTTTAATAAAATATAAACATTTAGAATAAAAAAAAAATAATTAAAATATAAACAAGTATTTTTATTAAAAAAGTTTGAAAAATTTACTAATATAACATGCATGCTTTAATTTTTGTGGCGTTATTGGTTGTAATCTAAAAATGGCTTTAGTGCAGTTACGTCTTCTTGTTTCAGAAAAAAGCAAGTCAAAAGGACGTAACTAACTTACAAACTTAAATATATGAAAATAAAACAAAAGTTGTTAAAAAATAAATAAATCTCTATACCATAAGTAAAATTTGCAAAGAATACTTTATTATTATTGATTTTATAACGTTTTTTGCTTCTCCTGTAAAAAAATAAAAGTGTAGCTACGTCCGTTTGCATTTAAGGTGACGATATAAAGTGCCCAAAATTTTTGAAAATTTTAAAACAGCAAATTTGAAAGAGCAAAAAAGTACCAAAAAAGTACCAGTGAAAAGCCATCAAAAATTCCTTTCCAACAATACCACACTTGCACATGGTTCCTTTGGTCGAAATATCTTAAAAAGCAAAAAATCTAAAAAGGACCCATTCTTGAACCCCTTTTTGGACCCTTAAAATGCTGAGGTGGCCGATAAGCTGAGACAGGTCGATCTTAGATTTTTTTTCTCTATCACATATCCAAATTTCATCAAAATCGGAGTGTTAATGCTGAAGTACTTCCCTTGTAAGACTTTTGGTATCTTTTAAGCAAATGGACATAGAAATAGGACACTTCATACAAAATTATCTTCATGTATTTCTCTTAATAATTATAAAGCAATAATTATATTTCTTTTCTATTATAATAAACTGTAATCAAGTAGTCTCAGATTATATATAAAACTTTGCAATATTTAAAACATGCAAATATTTACAACAAAATTACTTTACTTTGTTCATATTTGACTTGGACATAAAAATAGGACACTTGCAATAATTGTCAAAATTTTACTCGATGCACTTAGTAAGAATTTTCTTTTCATAATTTGCGTTTGAAATAAGTAAATCCTTTTCTAATTGTACCAATATGGGACGTGGAAAACATTGTAATCCAGAAAAACGAAGACTTATATATCAATTCCACAACGAGATGAAATCGCCAACTGACAAGAAATATCATACGCAAAATAAAGAACGTAAGCCAATCCGTCGTAAAAGTACAACTTATATGGACAGGACTATAGTACGCAAAAGCAAACTCAACCCTTTTATGTACTCCCGTCAAATAAATAATGAAATCAGGGAAAAATTCAACGTTAAAGTGTCAGACAGGTTAGTAAGAAGAAGACTGAATGAAGCAAACTTATTTGGACGAATAAGTAGAAAGAAGCCTCTTCTTTCAAGAAAAACTATTAAGAAACGTATTGATTTTGCCAAAACCCACAAAATGAGTTGTCCTTTTGGAAAAAGGTGCTTTGGAGCGATGAAACGAAGGTAAATCGTGTCGGACTAGATGGTAGAACATTTGTACACCGCCCAAAAAAACCAGGCTTTACACACTCAGAAGACCTTGAAACACGGTGGGGGTAATATTATGGTATGGGGGGCTTTTTCCTGGCGTGGTGTTGGGCCTATCGTAAAAGTAGAGGACAAAATGGACAGGTTTCAATATTTGAGCATTCTTAAGAATGTTATGGAGCCATTTGCCTATGAAAATATGCGAGTTAAGTGGATTTCTATGCAAGACAATGATCTGAAGCATTCGTGGAACATAGTGAAGGATTAGTTTTTACAAGAACAAATTAAGGTTTTGGACTGGCCAGCCCAAAGTCCGGACCTTAATCCAATAGAAAATCTATGGAATGATGTAAAACCAAAAGTTTCGCAAAACAACTACAAAAATTCCACCGAACTTTGGGCTGGTATTCAAGAAGCCTGGTATTCTACACCAAAAGAAAGATGCCAGAGATTAGTTAAGAGTATGCAAAGAAGATGCGAAGCGGTTATTGATAACAATGGATACAGCTAGGCTTGCCAGACCGAAATTGGCAAAAACCTTGACATTCAGAGGAGAAAGCTTTATTTTTCTTGACATTCAAAAAAAGGCTTGATTTCTCTTGACAATTTAAAATTCAGTTAAATTAGAAAAAAAATTGCACAATTGACTTGAAAATTTCAATAATATTAATTTATACAGATTTTCTAAGTTCTTTGTACCACATTTTTTAAAGAAATGGGCCCATATGTTGTCAATGGATATCAAAGAATGGTTTGAGGGGCTTATTTTATGCTTTTGAATGCAATCACAAAAAATGTACATATTGTTGTCAATACACATCATTTCAGTAAAGCAATACAGACACAATTGAAAAAAGTGAGTATGACGAAAGCCATGCATTGTACTGCATGTCTTCTGTTAATCTTACATAACACTCACAAAAGCAACGAATATAAAATGATTGGTATGAATACAAACCGATTGTTATGAATGGTCTCAATGTTGGTTGTATAAAAATTGAAAAATTTTCTCTGTCAAATATTCTACACCTTTTGCAACTGTAATTCAGAAAATATCAATTGAAATTCAGAATTTCCATTTGAAATTCAGAAAATATCAATTGAAATTCAGAATTTCCATTTGAAATTCAGAAAACATCAATTGAAATTCAGAATTTCCATTTGAAATTCAGAAAACATCAATTGAAATTCAGATTTTCCATTTGAAATTCAGAAAATATCAATTGAAATTCAGAAAATATCATTTGAAATTCAGAAAATATCAATTGAAATTCAGAAAATATCATTTGAAATTCAGAAAATATCATTTGAAATTCAGAAAATATCAATTATTATTCAGAAAACATCAATTGAAATTCAGAAAATATCAATTGAAATTTAGAAAATATCAATTGAAATTCAGAAATCGTCATTTGAAATTCAGAAAATATCAATTGAAATTCAGAAACCGTCATTTGAAATTCAGAAAATATCAATTGAAATTCAGAAAATATCATTTGAAATTCAGAAAATGTCAATTGAAATTCAGAAAATATCATTTGAAATTCAGAAAATATCATTTGAAATTCAGAAAATGTCAATTGAAATTCAGAAAATATCAATTGATATTCAGAAAACATCAATTGAAATTCAGAAAATATCAATTGAAATTCTATTGATATTTTCTGAATTTCAAATGACGATTTCTGAATTTCAGTTGATATTTTCTGAATTTCAATTGATGTTTTCTGAATTTCAATTGATATTTTCTGAATTTCAAATGATATTTTCTGAATTTCAAATGATGATTTCTGAATTTCAATTGACATTTTCTGAATTTCAAATGATATTTTCTGAATTTCAATTGATATTTTCTGAATTTCAAATGACGGTTTCTGAATTTGAATTGATATTTTCTGAATTTCAAATGACGATTTCTGAATTTCAATTGATATTTTCTGAATTTCAATTGATATTTTCTGAATTTCAATTGATGTTTTCTGAATAATAATTGATATTTTCTGAATTTCAAATGATATTTTCTGAATTTCAAATGATATTTTCTGAATTTCAAGTGATATTTTCTGAATTTCAAATGATATTTTCTGAATTTCAATTGATATTTTCTGAATTTCAAATGGAAAATCTGAATTTCAATTGATGTTTTCTGAATTTCAAATGGAAATTCTGAATTTCAATTGATGTTTTCTGAATTTCAAATGGAAATTCTGAATTTCAATTGATATTTTCTGAATTTCAATTGATATTTTCTGAATTACAATTGCAAAAGGTGTAGTATATTTTTCGTGTTTATTTTTTTCACTTAAACATTAACGGTGGGTCTCATACTTCAGGTTTAAACTTTAGTTAATAGTTAACCCAAAAATTTTTTGTTGTTTTGTGTACCTACATTTTTTTGACATTTTGTTTTGTTTATAGTTAAGTTAAAGTTAAACCTGCAGTATGAGACCCACCGTAACAAAATAAGAAAATATATACATATTTCATATTTAAATAAAAAAAATGTAAATTTCTTCACACTGCATTTTTCAAAATACTGCAGCAGGTCAACGAATACTAAATGAATGTTGTGATTGATTTTGTTTTTTTAATGCGTCATCTCTTCATTTCGTTGCTTGACATGTATAAAAATAATGCGTAAAAACCACTCATCAAAAACAATGAATGTATATAATAGAAATAGCATTAGTTATTGTTGTTGCATGAATACATGGCAAAAGCATGACTGCATGACTGCACAATAAAAACGAATGTACTCAAACCGTTCTCTGATGGATTTGTCTTTTGGCAAATCTTCAAAAACTTCCCGAAGGCAGCAGTAATCTGCCTACAACATATCAGTATTAATTGAATTTGATATTTTTAAAATAAATGGCAGCTCTGCTTAATTATTCCTTGACAACAACGAGTTTTTTACATTTAAAACAGCAATTTGCTAAAAAAAACTGATTTTGCTCCAAAATCATATCTTTTTTCTAAGTATTTTACAGCATTTTGTAAAAATTGGTTAGCTTCTAACTCAAACGTTTCCTTTTCATTCAACGAAAGGCTTTTTATGCTTTACTACCATGGAAACAGTCATTTATCCATAAAAATTAGTCATGGTATATTAAAAACAATTATTTTTTTTTGCTAATGGTTAATTTTTCTTATAAAGTAGATGGAAAAATTTCTAAAATTCCGTTTTAGCTTGACAAATGACATTTTTTCTTTATTCTTGACACGCATTGAAAAAGCTTGACAATCAAGCCAAATGAAGCCCGTCTGACAACCCTAGATATAGAACAAAATATTAGTGTAATATTAACGCTAAAAAAAATAATAATTGTTTTAAAAACCCAAAAAATGTACGGTTTTTTGTAAAAATATAAAATGTGTCCTATTTAGAAGTCCAGGTATTTTTATTAGTTTATGCATATTTACCAATATATATAAAATAGTTGAAGGATTTTTATTTAAATAAAGAATGAATTACAATCATCAATAATAACACTTCCCGTATATGAAATAAAAAATTTTATTTTTGTTTTATTTTTCAAAATAAATAATTATGTTTCTTAACACATAAAAGTATCCTATTTCCATGTACATAGCTGTAAATAAAAGCATGAAATTTGGCACGCTTAAAAAATACTTGCTCCTAAAAGACTTTTATATACCGATTCTAAGTCTACATTGAAATTTGTTCACGTTTCAGTTTTAAGCAATTCTTGGTTTAATCTTTGTAAAGACTCTATTTACAATCACGAATTGTTATGAAATGATATGTAATATTAGTTTTGCAGTTAATTAAGAAGAACCCTTAACGTCTTCTAAACTACCTACTTCAAATGAAAATCTCGAAAGGTATATTTTCAGTGAATTACCCGTCATCGCAAAGTACATACATTTGGATTTCTAGTCGATGGGTTTTTGTGCAGGTCGTAAAAGCCTCTACGTTAAAATGTCAAAAAATCCCGTCTTATAGATGTCAAAAAAGTGTTTCCACAAAAAAAAGTTTTTCCACAAAAAAAAATAGTTTCCACAAAAAAAAAAAGTTTTCACAAAAAAAAGTGTTTCCACAAAAAAAAGTGCTTCCACAAAAAAACGTTTCCACAAAAAAGTGTTTCCACAAAAAAACAGTGTTTGCACAAAAAAAACATGTTTGCACAAAAAAAAAGATTCCACAACAAAAAAAATTTTACACAAAAAAAAATGTTTTTCAGCAAAAAAAAAATTATCAACAACAAAAAAGAAAAAGTTTCCACAAAAAAAAGTGTTTGCACAAAAAAAGTTTGCACAAAAAAAGTTTCCCCAAAAAAAAAAAGTTTCCACAAAAAAAAAAAATTACAAAGAAAACTTTTTCCATAAACAAAAAAAAATTCCACAAAAAAAAAAAAATATTTCACAAAAAAAAAGTTTCCACAAAAAAAATGTTTCCACAAAAAAAACTGAGATGAGATAGGATGAGCTGAGATTAGATTAAGTTTATGCTATAAGTGCTGCCTGGTTGTCATAGCAACACGAAAATTTTATATGTAGGGAATATATAGGAAAATCTGAATGCCATATCTCCGGAACCAATGGGCAAACTTCACATAAACCATCTACAGACCATCCTCAACGTACCCTGAAATCGGTTGACCCGTTTCCGCAGTTAGTGGTGACATCAAAATGTACACTTCTTTTTATATATATAGATTCTACTTTTTAAATAATTTGAATGCCAATTTATAAATGTTTTGTTATTTTTATTTTGTTTTATAGTTATAAATCTATTTATTTATTTTTTATATCTTTCATTGTACTCTTTTAGATTTAACATATTGGTGAATTACTTTTTACTTATCCTATACTTTAATTACTTATAAGATTATGGTCTTTTGTATAGAAAAACGAAGAAATGAAATAAATTAAATTAAAAAAAAAATAGAAAAAAAAATTGATATACGATATTCAAATAAATATTAATCATCTGTTGGTCTATTTAAGAAAATAAATAAACCCCAAAATACCATGACGATGTACTTGAATGATTGAAGATTCCTGAGCAACACAATATGACGAGTTCTTTTCAGAAACCGGGTAAATACGGGATCAATGCTCTTGTTAAATAATAAAATTACCATCGCGTATTCAGCTAAATCCATAACACCGTCGCGGGAATTCGATTTAAATCGTTCTGATGCCAATAAAATATCTTAAAAGTAGATTTTTTAACAGTTTTTTCGCTCTCCTGAAAATCTATTACAAAACACATGTGACATTTTGCAGGCCGGTCGACGATATGTGTGTATATAAACAATATTATACATTATATAATCATATATAGTAATATCTTGTTTTATGTTATAATATGTGAATATATAGTTATGTTGTCATGAATAGCCATATATAATTACATGTTTCGTATGTCGTGCCTTATATAACCATATATTTTTATATATTGTCTTTTATAAGATTAGATATCAACCAAATATGCTATACATAATGAGATATGACAGATCTGTTGTCATATATAATTATAAATGATCATATATAACATAATATATGATCACATATGGTGGCATATAAGCCATATATTTTGAGATATAATAATATATGCCCCCTTATAAAAATTTGTTGGTTGTATGATGTAAGATACTTTTATATATGATTATATATTATATTAAATGCTATAGAATATAATGATATATGATTCCATATATGGTGCAAGATTAACAATATAATTTGAGACAATATTATATATGGTCCCACGTCAATAATAATTTCTATGTGTTTAATATAGAATTATATATACCCGAGTAAAAAAAAATTGATCTCGCGCATTATCTAATTATATCCAATTTGATATTGTTTAAGATCTGCTGTAATATCTAGCTGATCCAATTAGATCTCAAAATTGGGTGTATCCAATCATATCGTATTAGATCCCATTGTATATATGGGGATAAACTAAGGTCAAGTTATATCTCAAAATTGGGAGGTCCAGTGATATCATTGGGGATAAACCTAGATCTATTTTGATCCGAAATTTTGGCCGAACCAGCTATATATTTGCGGATATTTTTAGATCTAATTTGATCCGAAAAATGGCGGATCCAATTAGATCCAGCTATATATTTGGGGTTAAACTTAGATCTAATTTGATCTCAATTTTGGCAGATCAAATTAGATCCGGCAATATATTTGTGAATAAACGTATATCTAATTTGATCCGAAAAAGTGGCAGATCGAGTTAGATCTAGCTATATATTTGGGGATAAACTTAGATCTAATTTTATCCGAAAAATGGCACATCGATTTAGATCCAGCAATATATTTGTGGATAAACTTAGATATAAATTGATCTGAAAAATGGCAGATCAAATTAGATCCAGCAATATATTTGGGGATAAACTTGGATCTAAATTTATCAGAAAAATATTAAAATGGCAGATCGAATTAGAAACAGGAATATATTTGGGGATTGACATCTAAAAGTATCCATAAAAATGACAGATAAAATTAGATGCCGCATTATATTTGGGTACTACGTAAGATCTCCATTTATTTGGGATTAAATAAGATCCCAAACATATATATATTGCCAACTGTTCAAAAAATAATAGACTGGCAGAGCACTGATTGTATAAAAATTACAATATTTTGTTAAAATAAGGTTTAAACTCAGAAGGTAACGAGTTCAATATGCATTTCTTTTACAAAATTAATTTCTTTTTATAAAATTAAAATTTTTTTTTCTATAAATTTTTTTATAAAATTATATATTTTTTTTTTTTTATTAAATTGAAATCTTTGAATAAAATAATTTTATTTACATCTTTTTGCCGCTCTACACCATTTCCAATTGTATTAATTGTTTTAAGATTTATCAATTGTATTTCAGAAATAATCAATTGAATTTCAGTTTTATTAATTGTGTTTCAAAACTCATCAATTATTTTTCACATTTATGAATTGTATTTCAGAACTAGTCAATTGAATTTCAGTTTTATCAATTGTATTTCAGAAATTATTAATTGTATTTCCGAAATTCACAACTGTATTTCAGAAATTATCAAACTGTATTTCAGAAATTATCAATTGTATTTCAGAAATTATGAAATGTAATTTAGAAATTTTTCTCTATTAACTATGATAAACCATCAACAAGTTCTGAAATAGATTTGATTATTTCTGAAATACAATTAATAAATTTCTGAAATACATTCCATAATTTCTAAAATACATTTAAAATTTCTGAAATACATTTAATAGCTTCTGAAATACAGTTAATATTGTAGTTGCTGATGAGTTACCATATATGATGGCACCATATATGACAATATATTGTTTAAATGGCACCAATATGGAGCTTTATATGGTAATATATAACTTAGATTCATCCATATACCATTTGATCCGAAAAATGGCCCGATAAAATTGTATCAGTTCTTATTTGTATCAGTTGTTATCTAATTGCATCAGTTTAGATCTGACCTGATTAAATTATGTGTTAATCAGATGAAATTGTATCAGATTTTTGACCTGATACAATTTTATTGGTTTATATTACATGGTATCAGTTTAGGTCCAAATATATATATTTGTATACAAAATTATATAGTTATATCCCAATTTTGACCTGATATCAGTTTAAAACTTTGATACAATTGTATAAGGTAAATGTCGGATACAATTATATTTTATTTATGTAAAATTGAACCAATTACGATCAAACCGATAGAATTGTATCAGGTCAAAAATCTGATACAATTTCATCTGATTAACACATAATTTAATCAGGTCAGATCTAAACTGTTACATTTAGATAAAAATTGATAAACAATTGATAAAAATATATCGGACCATTCTTCGGATGAAACTATATATTTATACAGATATAACTTAATCACATATATGACTATATGTAACTATTTTTCCTCGGGTTGTTTAAATGATACGATATATCAAAGTATATGGTACTATATATGGTAGCATATATTATCATATCTGCATCTGTATTAAAAATGTCGTTCATCAGGTACCATATATGAGCATATATTGTTGAAATGGCACCATATATGACAATATATGGTTTAAATGGCACCAAATATGATAATATATGGTTTGAATGGCACCATATATGATAATATATGGTTTGAATGGCACCATATATGATAATATATAGCTTAAATAACACCATATATAAATATATATCGCACTATATATAGTACCATATATTATCATATCTGGAACTGAATTAAAGATTTTGTTTATGAGGTACCATATATGACCATATATTGTTGAAATGGCACCATATATGATAATATCTAGTTTAACTGTCACCATATATAATTATATATTGTTTAAATGATACCATATATAATTATATATTGCTAAAATGCCACCATATATATTAAGATATAGTTCTATATATAACTATATATGCAATAAGATCAACCATGTTATGTAATATATAATTATATATGCCATATCTAATATTATGAAGGCCGATATATAATTAGATGAAATTATATATAGCATAATATAAGGAAAAATTTTCGGGAAAAACGTCATATATAATTATATATGGATATACATAACCACATGTCTAATTATATATTGTAATATATGCCACATATGATTATATATAATTTTTTTTACTCGGGGATATATGATTCCATATATGGTGCAAGATTAACTATATAATTTGAGTTAATATTATATATGGTCCTACGTCAATAATAATTTCTATGTGTTTAATATATAATTATATATAGTCACATATTACCTGAGAGACCCTACTATCGAACCCAGCTCGGGCTCAAAAGATTTTTTTTTTACTTTTTTAACTCAATTTAATTTACTTGGAAATATTTTTTTATGGATCTTAAAGAAATTAACCCCCCGAGTAAAAACAGTTACATATAGTCGTATAAAATGCGATTAAGTTATATCTGTATAAATATTCAGTTTCATCCGAATAATGGCCCGATGTAATTGTATCAGTTGTGTATCAGTTTTTATTTAATTGTATCAGTTTAGATCTCAACTAATAAAATTATACATTAATCAGATGAAATTATATCCGATTTTTGACCTGATACAATTTTACCGGTTTATATCTAATGGTATCTGATTAGATCGCAGATGGTACAATTTTATATAAATAAAATATATTTGTATGTGACATTTGCCTTTTATAATTGTATCAAAGTTTTAAAGCAGATATAATTGCATCATGTCAAAATTCAGATATAACTATATAAGTTTGTATAAAAATTTATCTATTTGGATCTAAACTAATACCATGCAACATAAACCGATAAAATTGTATCAGGTCAAAATTCAGATAAAATTTCATCTGATTACTATATAATCTAATCAGTTAAGATCTAAACTGATACAAGCGATAACCAACTGACACAATTATATCGGACCATTTTTCGGATAAAATGGTATATGGATCACATTATATTACCATATAAAGCTCCATAATGATATTTTAATATAATAATATTTAACATAGTTATATATGTGACTGAGGTACTATTATCGAATCCCAGCTCGGGCACTAAAGAAAAATTTTTTTTTACTTTTTTAACTCAAGATTAAACCATTTTGTGACAACAGCATCTGCAAATTATATTTTCCATTAATAGTATTTTAAATATATAAGTATATATCGTAATATATAATAATTTCGTTAAAGTTCTGAATTTGAGTTATTTCAGAGTTAAAATTATTTTTTTTTTTGTAATATTTCTACATACAACTTTAGCAATATTAATTAATATAATATTTTTTACTCCTACTTTTAATTAGACTTTGACCCATATAAATCGTGGCCTAGACCCTCCAATAAACATTTTTTTTATCTTATTCACCAAAAAAATTCCGTGTGTGAAAAATATTTAAGATTTTTAATTTTTGCTTTTTTTGCAAGAATGTTATTAGTTAATTTTTTCTTAGTCATCTCTATATATAAATTTATATAATTATATATAACTCCGCAACGTGTCTGGCTGAGTGAGTTAAGTGGCCGACTACAACTCTAGAAATCTGGGTTCGAATCCTGCCGGCGGCGTTTTTTTTTAATGAAATAAATATTTTTTAAATAATAATTATATTTTGTAAAAATTTTTTGTGTTATTTTTTAAATTTTATAAAAATTTAAATAATTCCAAATATATCATAGGATAAATTTTGACCTCAAAATATCCAATTCGATCTGCCAAAATTAGCTTATCCCTTTGTATCTAGTTGGATCTAAATTAATCGCATGGGATATTTTGGGATCTATCAGGATCTCAATTTCATATTACTGGATATTATTGGATCTTCCAATTTTGAGCTCTATTTGGATCTAATTTAATCCTGTAATATATTTGAGGGATCTTATTGGACATTACTGGATACCCCAATTTTGAGATTAACTTGGATGAGATCAAATGTCGATCTATATCAAGTGCTAGATATGCTAGATATGATGTTTTTTTAATCGGGTTGTTTTTATTTTTTGTAAGCAAATAAAATTTAAACATTTGCGGCCGCCTTTGGACCAAATCTGTTTTCGTATATGGGCTTGCCCGGCATGCGAAATAGAGCAATAATCTTTAGTGGCATGCTCTCCCTTTACTAACAAGCACATAATTAATTTGTTGTTTTTAATAATTTATCGATTTTAAAAAATTAAAAATTCCAGAAAATTCTGTGACCAATATTTTTGTTTACATTCAGAGACTATTAATTATACACTCAAAATAGTTTGTGACTGAAAATATAATTTAAAATAAATGAAATATCTCTTAAAAACCGATCTACTGACTTTTCATTTAAATCAAAAGAACTTTTCATTTATTTTGAAATGTTAATAAATTAACTACAAAGTCCTTAAAAGATAATGATTTTTTATTTATTTCGTTTTTTTTAACTTACAAAAAATTAACTACAAAATCCGTAAGAATAAATGATATTTAGTTTATTTCGTTTTTATAACTGACCTAGAAATCTAAAAAGTTTCTTTAAAACAAAAAAAAACATTTTAAATGAAAATATTAACCTTTAACAGAAAATCCGTATTTATATGTAATTTATTTTTTAAATAAAAGACAAAAACAGTTGAAAAATGTATTTCTTTTAATTTTAACTGTATAATCATTTAAAAATAAATGTACGGATAACTTTTTAAATAGACTACAGTCAGTTACTGTAATAATATTTTCAGTGTATGAGAAAAAAACGACATTAATTATCGAACAACCAATATTTGTTTATATTTTTATAGACAAATGTTTACACAAGATTATTTTAACCCATTCTAAACATTAGTTGGTTTTTAACCAGACTGGTGTAGGGTATGATATCGTCGGTTTGTCCGACTTTTTTTACCCGTTGTTTTATACTTTAGTCGGTTAACATATATTTGCATTGATTACTTAAAGTTTATATGTATGAGCGAAAATACATATATCATTGATTGATATGGGCAAATCTACGGAACCGGGCGATTCCATGTAACTCGGGATTTAAACCATTTTAATAACAATATATAATATTTTTGATGGTATCAGCATTTTCGAGGCAACGAATTTAATCAAGCGGACATATGAAATTTTAATACTTATACTGTTAATGTGCTCTACTCAATTAAAAACTACCCTAATTTACCCTAATTTTGCTTGTAACTTTCAAGAGTTTTTCAACTCTTTTGTTTATAACTTTTTCAGCATAAAAGGAAATCGCCCAAAACCTTTATTTATTTATTTTGTAGAATTGTTCCATACACAAGACTAAAAGTCTTATTTTGCAGTATGGAACTGAGGATATGTAAATTTATGAAATCATTAATCAATTGATAACTTAATAACTGAATTTTTATATAAAATACAAAAACAATTAAACAATTAAAGTTAAACAATAAAGAAATATAAATATAAAATAAAAAAATCAATTTAAATAATTAAGTCATATTATATCAAATAATTATTTTTTCAAATTGTTATGCCGAAAACAGTTTAAAAATATTTTCTTTGAATTTTCGTACGTTACTTAAAAGTTGCGACCTATGGGGTAGAATTCCAGAGAATTACTGCGAATATGTAGAAATGCCACTTCGAAATTAAACTTTTGTATCCAAATGATCTAATTCTTTTTCCCCTGCTTATATCTGAAATACAAAGTCTGCTGTACAGATGATCAGGTTTATGGGTATATATTATTTTATGTAAGAAAACTAAAACTCTTACGTTCATTAGATTATCCAAAGAAAGCTGTTACTGACACTTTAGAAAACATTGTTCTCTATTGTTGTTTCTATATGAATGGATGTCACTACATTGCTAGATCTGTCAAAAAAAACAGAGTAGTACATTGGAAGATGACAAAGCAAATTGTGGAAAATTTTCTGTTGTTGTTTTTGTTTTTCTTTGATATTTTAAATGTTTAATAACGCTCCTAGACGAGAACAAAACATTCTCATTGAGTTTTTAATTTAACTTAACAAATATTTCCAGAAATTCTAAAAACGTCGTCCCCTGACGATTTCCTTAGGCAAGAATGAAATCCGGATAGGGACATGCCTGCAGCGGATTATTTTTCACAATTTGTTAAATACGTTTGGGATTTTTAGCATATTTAATTCCTTTGATGAAAGCCCATATAGCTGAGATGAAAACAATGATACACTAGAACTTCTCTTAAGTTGCATCACATTCAGCAAATAACTCACAACCATACAGTAAAACGGGCATCAGATAAATTTTGGCAAATAGTATTCTTATTCTCATAGGTGTACAAATCTGGGTCCGCCAAAGAGTTCTAATCATAGAGAATGAGCGACCACAAGCATAGTTAATGTGGTTCGACCAAGAAAGAGTGTCATTAAAAAAAATTCCGAGATTCTTATCAGATTTTACTATTTCAATTTGTTGATTATTTATAAATATATTGGGTATAATATTTAGTTTGGCAAGTCGCTTTTAAATTACAATGCATTTAGATTTTTTCGGATTTACTCCTAAACCGTTTGCCGTTGCCCATGTGTAAATACGATCGAGTTGCTGATTAATAGAGACAATATACTTGTCAACTAAGGCATTAATACAACTGGTATAAAGTTGAACGTCATCCGCGTACATTCTTACATTACAATTTGTTAAAATGCCTGGGAGGTCATTAGAGTACAGAGAGAATAATAATGGCCCAACAATGGACCCCTGAGGTACTCCTCTTATTACAGGCAGTGCCTTGGATTTCTGGATTCTAGTTTCAACATACTGATATCTGTTACGTAAGTATGTTGACAATAACTGAGTAGCGGTCGAAGAGAAATTAAAAAAATGATTAAGTTTGTAACAAAGAATCCCAGTGTAGAAAATCATTACCAGATATGTGGTCATGTAACTACATACTTGGTAATGGTAACTAGTTATTTTTGTTATTACATTTCTTATTACCTTTATATGGCGATGTCGCGAAAAATAATGAGTTGTCGTTACACACCGCATACGAAAAATCAAAAAATATATCGTTACCTATGTGCTTACCAGTACTGACAAAAATAATGAGTCTAAAAACAGATTTTCTGAAAAATAAATTATATAAAAAAAAATTTTTTTTATTGTATTTTTTTTTTTAAATAAAATTTGCTGGTGTGGGAATCGAACCTGGGTCTACAGATTGCCAGTCAACAGCTCTACCATCTGAGCTATATCGACATGTAATATTTAATAGATAAAAACATAATTGACCTACTGCACACAAGTAAGCTTACTCGCCAACATACAAAAAATCAAAAAATATGTGGTTACATATATCCTTACCAGTGTTTAAAAAATATTGAGTCTAAAAATAGATTTCAAAAAATTTTCAAAAAAATCTAAAAAATTATTTTCTCTTTGAAATAATGATAAAAATAAGTCATTATCAGTAACTCATTATTATATGTTTTAAAATAATACAGAAGGTAAGTGGGTGTCATTACTGGTAGTCCAAAAAATAATGATATGTCATTACCGTTTCTACACTGGGATGTTATGATCCACGGTATCAAATGCTTTTGAATGATCTAAAAGTATTAAAAATGTAGTCTTGCCGTCATCAGTTTCTCCCTGATCTCCTCTGTAACATCAACCAAGGCCGTTATGCAGCTGTGTTTCTTTCTAAACCCAGATTGACGACTGGTAGCAAGTTATTGTTATCCAAGAAACAAGTCATTTGGTTATGCATAATACGTTCAAATACTTTAGAGAGAAATGGAAGAATCGCTATTGGTCTATAATCAGAACCAGCTTTGGGTATTGGAACGATTTTAGCTATTTTCCAATTCGAAGGAAAGTAACTTCAAGTTAATATTTTGTTAAATTAAAATCTTATCATTGGAAGTAGTTGAGGTAATAGAATCTTTAGAAACTTTGGATTAATTCCGTCCACTCCTATAGAGTTGGATTTTAAAGACAATATACTAGATAAAACGTCACATTGGTCTACTGCAGCAAAAGAAAAAAAAAGATTCAGAATTGTTATTCGAATTATTATTGATATAATAATTTTGATCTGCATATAGGGACATTTAAAAACTTTTCATTGATTGTATCGGCATCAATACCAACTTCGCGTATCGTTTGCCATGTTCTTTTGGAGTCAACTTTTCAGCGTAAAAAACAGATTTGGCCTTTTTAATAATTTTATTTGTTTTTCTTTTAGTGGATAATAATTATGATGTTAGAAAATCTCCCACTTGTTGAAAAAAGGTGCCCTCAATTAGGAACCAATGGTAGTTCTTTAAAATATGTAACTCTGTTTTTTGAATAAAGAGTAATTTCAGACATTTTTAGTTTTTGCGCTTTCAGCCTCAATGCAGTTAAAAATTTGACAAGTAAACAAAAAAATTGAGATCAAATTAATAAGTGTGCCTTCAAAAATAAAGAAAATATAACAATAATAATCTCTTCATATCTATGCGTGAACAACTTGAAATTTGATATTTTTGAAGGGCACGTCCGCAGTTTGAGAAAAAATTTACTGCAGTCCTGCGTGATCGGTATATATAGGTGATACTATTATTATGTGTAAGTGCTAAATGGATCGTACTATTAGTTTGGTGTCCAGACCCATTCTAAGTTAAATTTTTTAACTTTTTATAGATTTTTGGAGCTAAAAGTATTGTATAAACCAAACGGATAATTCGATCGTTTTAGCACTTACACACAACAATATTAATTGCCATATGTATTTTATAAGCCAGATTTCAGCCATTAATTCTTTTATCTGTGGATGTGCTAGTCAATTTAAAGTTGGATTTTTAGCGTATTGTATAGCGAAAATTGATGTAAAGCCTAAAAGTAAAATCCGATCTGTGTAGCACTTTCACATAATGACAGCTATGATAAGATCTACAGTTCCAGATAGATTGGACTCCATAATTCTTAAAACTGTGGATGTGCCTTCAATTTGAATTTAACCTTTTAGCGAATTTTGGAGAAAGATATGTTGTAGAGAATACGAAATTCGTCCGATCCGTTTAGCACTTTCAGATAATAATAGTAATGAAGATATGTAGCATTAAAGATATATTTGATCTCATAATTCTTTAAACCGTGGATGTGCCATTCAATTTTGTGCTGCAGTTTTGAGGGTAATTTATATGGGCACAAGTCCAAACATAGACCGATTTAAACCAAAATCAATAGACTTCGTCCTTGGGCCGGTATAAATCGGTCTACCAAATTTTATCAAAAACTCTTAATATTTGCGACCTGTAGCGTGCGCACAAGAATACATGGAGAGACAGACGGACGGACGGAAAAATTAAAAAAACAACATTACTTATAATCAATAATGGAAATATAGCGTGACTATACATTTTCGAATAAAATTACCGTGATGATTGAAAAATTTGTGTCATCTTCTTTCATTAAATCGAGGTAAAAGTGTGTAAAAACTACTCAAAAATAGCCAAAAAAAAAAGGATTTTGGTAACTTTGACCTCAATTTTCTCAAAAACCAGATGTGCTGGAAAAATCTGGAAACCAAATTCGGACTCAGCACGGAAAAGTTACTTGAAAATGTGTGGGCACATGCCCGCAAAATCCAAAAATTTTAAAATAGTTATCAGCGAAAATGTGTGCGGTTTTTTGTTTATAACTATAACACTCAAAAAAATTTATTCACTCGAACAGATTACTTCTTTTTAATGTATTTTAAGTAAGTGAATCTAGAAAAAAAATGTGTGCCACTAATTTGAAATTTTTCACTTTTAAAATCTGAAATCGACCTGTTTCATAGATTTTCCCATATGTTGATGAGAAGCTTTATTCATGTCCCAGCAAAACTTTCTATTACCTGGTAATAAGGTTTGTAAGAAGAAATTAAGGTATGTAACCTCTTAATTTGCTATTCCAATAGCTATTATTTTAACAAGGGCATTTCATTGGAGGTATGTACTTTCCAAAAGAGGGCTAGGTAACAATATAAGAACATGTTAATTTAATGTTACATGTTAGGAGTTACGTAACCACTTACATAACCGATACTGAGCACAATACTACTTACATAACAGCTTAAAGTAAGGCCAAAAAACTGTGTTACAAACAGGTCTGAAATAACACATTAAAATTATGCGCTTACTTACTGTATAAAAATATATACTTACTTCTTACAAAAAAAATTAAAATAAGACGTTATCGTGTTGGTTTTTTATGAATGCTAAAACGAAGCATATTCATTAGGGCGGGTCGATTTAATAATAAGGAACCATACCTCTAAAACGAATTCTACTACCCCCCAACTGTTGACTTTTGTCCCGTAGGGTCAAGTTTTGAAAAATCCCACTTTGACCCATTTAGAGTGCCCCAATCGAGTCCAAATGTATGACCCCCACTAACTTTGGAGGGCCGATCCACCCATGTCAGTGGCACACCCCCTGGAACTCCCCTTGGGGGTTCCCCATACAAACATTTTAAAAAATCACTATTTTTGGCACTTTATTTTATTATTTTTTATTTATTTTATTTATTTTTATTATTTTATTTATTTTTTTCTCTTTAGAAATTTATTTAGTCAGAACATATGTAAATGAAAAAATTAATTTAACTTAGTAATAGAAAAGAAAATAAAAAAAATTACTGTTTGAAGTCTTTTTTGCTTTCAAGTCTGGGCAATTTCGCACGGCTCTCTAATGTCGTCACCATAACAGCCTCTACATTTTCCGGTATAACTCGTTTGGAAACGCTAGCTAGCAATTGAACGTGTCGTTCTGTTGCAGGTCGTAAAATAGGTTGTGTGGGTTTTTTAAGCCACCACAATACACAGCTGCATGTCGTAAACTTACTTAAGCTAAATCGGTTACAGGTAGAATTATCATAAAGGATTTTCCAGAAGTAATAAAAGGCGCACTTGCTTAACAGAATTTGTGGTCAGATTAACGTTTAATTTACATGTAAGTACTTTATGGGCAGTTTTGACAACAAAATCGGTTACAGGTAGAATTGAGCATAAAATTATCATAAAGGATTTTCCAGAAGTAATAAAAGGCGCACTTGCTTAACAGAATTTGTAGTCAGATTAACGTTTAATTTACATGTAAGTACTTTATGGGCAGTTTTGACAACAAAATCGGTTACAGGTAGAATTGAAATTACCATTTCATTCTTATTACCTCGTCTCCTAGACCATATATAACGCAACAGTTTTTGTGAATGCATTAAGTCGTTGTGAAGAACTCGAAGTGTGAAGTGCTAATTTGAGATAAAAAAATATTTTAAAAAAAAATCATTCCAAATCAAGAAGTTTACAATGAATCCACCATCCTCTACACCGCAAGATGAAGCAATAACAACATCAACAACTATCGAAAACCCAATGAGTCATATATTCAGGCATGATGTTACTGTTTTTGGTGTGTCTACTGATTTGACTGATCTTAATTTACCAACCCATCTGGATATCTTGAGATATTATTTTTACTTGAGCGAACAAAAAAAGTTGTCCTATAAAGCATTCACTATTCAAGTACAAGATAAGTTGATTGGAATTTGGGAAAAACTTGGTATGGAAATAATGCTGAAAAAAAGTGTATGTAATAAATTGAATAGATTGCTTGACAAATATCAAGAGCAAATCAAGAGAAGAAACAAACCCCAACAATTTACAGAGTATGTAAAATCTCTGGAAACAATTTTTTTCATTGGAACATGTAAATGCGATTTGAAGGCAGCTCCATGTGCATGCGGTTTGGTTCCCGAACGCCTCAAAGAGTTTATGCACGATCAACATAATCAGAGAAGTCTAACAATGGATGGATTTGCGATGGAAATTGAAGAGCAAGGAGCAACGTCTATGTCATCAATGCCAACATACCAAGATCCCGATGATTCAACATACGCACCGAAGATTTGGATATAAGCACAAGTTCACAATACACACAGAGATACGATTGTTTTAACTTTGCCTTGGTATGTGACAGATTTGGCGTGCCTGATAGAGTAGCATCAGCAATGGGAACAGCTCTTTTCCAAGATTTGAAAGATATCCATGGCAAACCTCTCATCATGGATAAATCGAAAGTTCGCCGAGAAAAAGAGAAATGCAGACAAGAAGTGCTTCGCAAACGGTTAGATGATACCAATTTGTTAGCATTTTCATTCGATGGCAGAAAAGATGATACTTTAACGAGAGATACAATTGATGAGAAGTATCATACTAGAATGGTAAAAGAACCTTATCTTGTTATTTTGAGAGAACCGAATTCTGAATTGATTGGTTACGTAAGACTGGAACATGAAACCGCTGAATACAAAACAACCAAATTAAATGATTTTTTCAACGATAAAAATATATCACTGGATGCATTAATTGGCATATGCACTGACGGTGAGCCAACAAACACTGGCCCAAACGGTGGAATTATACGACGATTCGAATTGCTGTTAAAAAGACCATTGCATTGGTTCGTTTGCCTTCTACACTTCAACGAACTTCCGTTTCAGCATTTGTTTGAAGCTTTGGATAAATCAACCAGCACTGGACCAAGATCGGCAACCGGAAAATTGAGCCGTCAAATCGAAACTTGTGAAACTCTTCCGGTAAGTTATTGCTATCACTCATTTATTATAATTGTCCACCGTTTTTAATTGTTTTATTTTTATATATTTTCAGGTGGTGGACGGCTTTCAGAAATTTGAGTTGAAAAATATGCCCCCTGCTCCAGAAAAAATTGAATTTTCCACCGATTCCAAGTACTTATACGACATGGCCCATGCAATTTCTAGCGGCGTGGTTTCAGTGGATCTGGCAAACATCAAACCAGGGAAAATTGTACATTCTCGGTGGCTCACCAAGGCCGCTAGACTATTACGATTATATGTGACAACGGAAAATCCAGATGCAAATTTAAGAATACTGGTTGAATTTATAATTACATGTTATGTGCCAATGTACTTCAATATCAAGTATTACAGCTCTGTCGTGTACGGTAGTAGATTATTTTTCAAATTCATTAGTTGGTCAAGATTTCTAGAACCTCGTTTACGCAAAATTGTCAATAAAGTAATTACAGATAATTCATATTATGCGCATTCGGAAAATATCTTGTTATCAATGTTGTTTGATGATAGCAAAGAAAAGCGTGACTGTGCTATCAAGATAATTCTACGCTATCGAACCGATGTTGACGACCCAACGGGACTTAGAGCTTATAAAAAACCAGATATAAACTTTTATTGCACAAGTTACACGGAAATGATCAATATGAATGACATAAATGACGTATTTGAACCACCATTCACGCGAAGCATTCCATACGATACTTTGAAAGAATATTTAAATCAAGATGATCCACCGTTTAATGATCCAAAAATTCCATCACACATACAAGAAACAGAACGACACATTCAATTGCTAGCTAGCGTTTCCAAACGAGTTATACCGGAAAATGTAGAGGCTGTTATGGCTACGACATTAGAGAGCCGTGCGAAATTGCCCAGACTTGAAAGCAAAAAAGACTTCAAACAGTAATTTTTTATTTTTTCTTTTCTATTACTAAGTTAAATTAATTTTTTCATTTACATATGTTCTGACTAAATAAATTTCTAAGGAGAAAAAATAAATAAAATAATAAAAATAAATAAAATAAATAAAAAATAATAAAATAAAGGGCCAAAAATGGTGATTTTTTAAAATGTTTGTATGGGGAACCCCCAGGGGAGTTCCAGGGGGTGTGCCACTGGCATGGGTGGATCGGCCCTCCAAAGTTAGTGGGGGTCGGTCATACATTTGGACTCGATTGGGGCACTCTAAATGGGTCAAAGTGTGATTTTTGAAAACTTGACCCTATGGGACAAAAGTCAACAGTTGGGGGGTGGTAGAATTCGCTTTAGAGGTGTGGTTCCTTCGGCAAAATTTCTTATTTTGATCCCTAGAATACGATTTTCCCTGAGCCATTTGCCTCCCCACAAATCGACCCGGCCTAATATTCATATTTAATTAATATTTACTCATATTAATATAAAGTTAACAAAAAACATAAAAAATATTTCAGTCAATATGTATAAAATATATAAATTATTTGTATCGAATATTTTAAATAGAAAATAACACTCATGTATCGCATTACAAATAACTCCTTATTTTGAGGTATTTGAATACACCATCGGTAATAAGTGGCTATTTCTATTACGTGATCACGTATCACATTAAAAGTAACTCCTTATTTTACGGTTTTAAAATATCCCATCTGTAATAAGTCGCTGCTATTATTTAGAACTCATGTTGTATATTACAAGTAACTCTTTTCTTTGAGGTGTTTAAATATATCATTAATAATAAGTTGCTATTACTACCCAGTATCTAAAGCATGCCAAAAAAAATTGCAATGAATATGAGTTGACCAATACTCATAAAAATATTTTTTTTTATTATTTATTCAAATAGTTGTCCATAAATATACAAAATCAAAATTTTTAAATATCTTTAACCGTCTATTAAAATTTTAACTTCTGTTACAAATATTTCCATTTAAGGGCACTAAAAGGCAAAAACAATTGCACAATAGCCTACATATCTGAAAAGTTTGGCTGAAAAATGTCCAGCAGATCTGTGACGTATCTTTAATAAGTTAATTTAGTTGCTAAAAGTTAGTAACTAAGTTCAATATAGAGAAATAGCAAATAAATATTTGTGTTTTGTCAAGTCATAACAGCAATATTTATATCTACAATTTCAATTTGAAATAAAAATTCGTTAAAAACTTGTTAAGTTAGATTACTAACTGTTTTACAAGTTTTTTTTTGTGCATGTGCCATTTCTTTTTAACCTTGGCAATTCATGTCTGGGTCAGAGAAACAAGCCAGCCGCCGTGAGCCGTTTAAGCCGCCGCCGCCGCCGATTTTTTTCGGCTCATTTCGGCTGGAAGTATCAATTTTCAAATATAAAAAATTTAAAAATAAATATATTTTTTAAAAAGAATTTACTAATTCATTAAACTTGAACAACCAGAGCTAAAAACAATTTTTTTATATGAAAAGAAAAAAGCTAAAATCTTCTAAATATTAAGTTTTTATAAATATAATTTTTTTAAGCTATAAAAGCTTATGTAAATTTATACTGTGAAAAAAATTAAAAAAAAAAGTTCTTAATGGGTTAATATAATACTTCAGATTGCAACTCTTTGCAGATGTGTAAAAAATCAATTAATAAAAAATTTTAACTGCTTAACTTTGCATTTAAAACTCAATATATGTATTTCGTGTATGCATTTTTATCAAAAATTATGACGAAAAATCGTTACAGAGTTGAAGTCGTGTTAGCATAGATATACGAAAAAGTTTGTAAAATGTATTAATTTTTGTTAAAAGCGTTACTTCTCCTATTCATATAAATTCTTACAGTTAGTGTTTAGCTTCATTGGTTATTAAAATATAAGCTATTAAAGTTAAAACACCTTATGAGTTACTGGTTACGGAGTTTACATTTGGCCTATAATTGGTTACAAATTTTATGTACTAACCAAAAATTGGTTAGATTGTTATAAATTTTGTAAAACATGTGACAATGCGCTGATATATATCGAAATATATAACTCAAATGTAATCCATGCATTTGAAATTAGTTGGTTACATGGTTTTTATCACATTTTTTTAATCTCCCATATATATTTTTTCAATTCTAAAATACATTTTTAAAAATGGTCCAGTTGAATATTTTGGATAAATTAAACATCTTGTAACAAATAACTGAAAAGGTAAAGATAAAAGATATTGTAAAATTCTATAATATTTAGAAAAGGACATTGGTTTGAGCATTTTATCCGTAAATGCTCAAACCAGTGTTCGAATTGATCACATAATTTCATCATTTAAGGACATAATTGATTGGGCATCCTGCCCAAACTTTCTAACAAAGCCTCCATTCAAAAGTCTTCAAACAAGTTTAATTTCTTAAATCAATCGATATGTATTTTTTCTATGGTCTTTATTTATTCCTTAATTTGTTAAAATTAAAAAGAATAAATAAAAAAAAATTGATTCCCAGTATGCTTTAATTGTCAGAAAATTCTATAAGAGGCAAAAATTGTTTTGAGTTCCAAGGGGGTTACATTTTTCCAATGTTGGGATTACTTTGGAGCCCTTTACATTGGCAAAAAAATATGTTGGCAAAATTAAAATTTTGCAAGTTATGTTTCAACGAAAAGGACTTGGTACTAAAAGGGTATGTTTATAATTTATTAAATAAAACTTGTATGTTATATTAAATATTTAGGACCATTTGTTAGATATACTCTTGACTAGCCATGGATCTGTGCGAACATGAAACAAATAACACGTGAACCAACAACAAATCTTATATAAATTGATTTTATATATTTTTTTTGCGAGTGATTTTCTGACCGTGATAAAGTGCAGAAGTTAATTGTGATCTCTTTTCTATAATTCTATTTAAAATTAAAAGCAATAACATTTGTTATTGTTTTAAGAAAAAACTTTTTTTTAATACATTGTATATTAAACTCAACAACAAATTACTTATTATTAAGTAGTAAACAAAGGGATTAATATTCTGCTATACTAATCCTCTGCTGTTACAGCAGAATGGATAGTAGCAGCGAGTCTACTGAAGAAAGCGATATTAGCCGTTTTTTCTAATCACTTGGATTTAATAAATCCAAAAAGTATTTCTAAAAGTGCTCAACAGATGGGGTTAGATTTTTCCTATTTTAAAAAAATTTTCCATTTTTTTTTTGGATTTAATAAATCCATTTTTTGTATGAAAAATTCTAAATCCAGGTGATTAAAAAACACGCTAATTGTCTGGTAAACAGTTGCTGAAAACAAAACAATGAAACAACGACAAAATCGATCACCAGAATTAGTTAAGCATGCAATCAAAATAACAAAAACTACCAACAATGATGATTAGGGCAAGGAATTCCATGCAAATGCATGTTATTCCTCGATAGTCCAAAACTAATATGGACTAAACATTTATCCGACTCATCAAATTTAGAACAAACTGGCATCGATTTGTAGTTGCATATTTTTGCATATTTTGACATAAATGCATGTTTTTTTATATTTCGACTTTAAATGCATATTTGGTGGATTTTTAATGCATATTTTGTGCTTTTTAATGCATATTTGTGCATATTTTTCATTTTTAGTAGCATTTTTTATTGTGTAAAAAAATATAAAAAATTGATACGTTTTCATATTTTGATTAAATCAAAATAAACATTTTTAAAACTTTATTGACCTATGGGAAATCTTCGAGTTCTGTGTCTGTTTGCAAAATAACTAACTTAAATATATTTTTAAGTTTTAAAGTGCATTATTTTTGCAAAAATTATAGTTTTTAGTGCATATTTCTTATATTGTTAGTGCATATTTTTCTTTTTTAACCGCATATTTTAGGCGCATATTTTTCATTTTTAAGTGCATGAAATTCCTTGCCCTAATGATGATATACCAAGTACCTACTAGTAACAACATGTTTGCTGCACTTGATGTAGACAATAATGATGATGATAATTATATTAACGATAATGCAAACAAAGAGCTTTCTGAAGAAAAACCGCCTCCAATAACTATTCCAAATGTTTCAGATATAAGAGCGATGATGAATAACTTTTCAAAAATAGTAAACCTTGAAGATTATTCGTACAAATCTTTGAGAGATGGTCAGGTAAGAGTAATGGCAAAAAACGTAAAGGTATATAGAGAGATAGTAAAATATCTATCTTTCGTAAAAAAACATAAACGTTTTCAAATCACATTACAAATGTTGTTTTCAGCCGATCAAGCCGCCGCCGCCGCCGATTATTTGGTTGCGCCGCCGCCGCCGATTTTTATCCGGCTCAACCTCAATCGCCGCCGCCGCCGCCGATTTTTTGCTTGCGCCGCCGCCGCCGATTATTTTGGTCAGCTTGTTTCTCTGGTCTGGGTAATATTACACCAATTCTGTACACATAACAAAAACGCCAATCGTTTAAGGTTTACACTATAAGATTTTCGGTACGATTTTGCTTTAGTACACATGCAATGCCTATATGTTTTATACTTTAGTCGGGTAACATATATTTGCATTGATTACTTAAAGTTTAATAACTGGTTCTAGAAGCGGTTCCAAAGCAACCTGTTCTAGTTTGGAGGAACAGAACCTGTTGCTTATGGGACAAACTCAAACTCGATGATAGAACATAAATTAGAACAGGTTGCATGCAAGTACAAGTTGTTCTACAACCGGTTCTTTGCATCCGACAATTTTGCTGGATAAAATTTTAAAAAATTCGATAAGGCCAACAGGATATAATACGTATTTTCGGGTTCAAAAATACAAACCCATCTTCAGTATCGTATGCCTTTTTTATGATTTGTATATTGATAAAATTTTAAATTAACCCTCTAATACTCTTTCTTCTGACTGCGATAATATTTAAACTACATATCGTCACCTGAAATGCAAAAGGGCGTAACAACAAAAAAATTTAAGCCGATTTTCTGATTGATTATGATGCACTAGACTAAATTACATTTCCGTACAAAATTTTAAACTTATATGTCGAAATAAGTCTATAGTCGTGTTTTAAACAAGAGAAGAAAATATAGAATATCTTTAATTCTAAAACATTTTTTTTGGTTCTAGTGTAAAAAAATAAAAAGTGTTGTTACGCCCTTTTGCATTTTAGGTGACGATATATATTTGGCATTAAAAATCTACTATGGAACAAATATTAAAATTTTAATTTATCGCAATATAGCACAATAAAGGTATAAGACGAATCAAAAAATGCAATACCCCAGTAAAAATTTTTGTATACAATAATATATGATTTTATATACCCACATATGTTTTTGTACGCCAGTATATTTAACCGGACATGATTATATATACCCATATATAAATTTTTCGTTATCAAAAAATTGTGATATGATGTCATATTTAGTTGGATCTTATTACATATCGATCAATATGAAATTCTATATTGTATTTACAATTATATACGGTTAATCAAATTACCCAGCAAAATCTCAGTAATGGGTGCTCATCACTAATATCCAAATAATAAGCAGCAGAACTAGGGTCTACTACATATAATTCGGTGTCAAAACTCATTATGTTTGTTCGACAAGGTCGGTTTTGTAAGTTGTTGTCAATTTTCGCTGCAGGAAAAAACACACAACTTTTATGCACCCGCTTTAGGGTTGCCAGACGGGCTGGACTCGCCTGGATTGTCCAGCTTTTTTAATGCTTGTCCAGTGTCCAGCTAAAATAAAATTTGTCCAGCTAAATATAAATTTTCGAAAAAACAAACAAAATCATTTTTAGTTATAAATACCCCTATTAGTAGGTACATTTAACACAATAACTTTTGAAAAAGTGCCTGTTGTTTTTAGCTTATCATTGTCATTTTTAGTGTCGAAATTTTAAAGTTGAGAGTAAATGATTATTAGGGCAAGGAATTTCATGCAAATGCATGTTTTTTCTCGATAGTCCAAAACTAATATGGACTAAATATTTATCCGAACCACCGAATTTAGAACAAAATCACATCGATTTGTAGTTGCATATTTTTGCATATTTTGGCAAAAATGCATGTTTTTGCATATTTTGACTTTAAATGCATATTAGGTGCCTTTTTAATGCATATTTTGTGCTTTTTAATGCATATTTTTCATTTTTAGGAGCATTTTTTATTTTGTAAAAAAATATAAAAAATTTATATGATTTCATATTTTGATTCAATCAAAATAGACATTCTTAAAAACCTTATTGACCTATAGGAAATCTTCGAGTTCAGTGTCTGTTTGCAAAATAACTAACTTAAATATATTTTTAGGTTTTGAAGTGCATTATTTTTGCAAAAATAATAGTTTTTAGTGCATATTTCTTATATTTTTAATGCATATTTTTCTTTTTTAACCGCATATTTTAGGCGCATATTTTCCATTTTTAAGTGCATGAAATTCCTTGCAATCCAATACAATCTTCGAGTTCAGTGTCTGTTGGCAAAATAACTAACTTAAATATATTTTTAGGTTTTGAAGTGCATTATTTTTGCAAAAATTATAGTTTTTAGTGCACATTTCTTATATTTTTAATGCATATTTTTCTTTTTAATCGCATATTTTAGGCGCATATTTTCCATTTTTATGTGCATGAAATTCCTTGCCCTAACGATTATAAATAACACAAATTCGATGATATTTAACCAAAAACTTAATAATACAATTATATACTGAAATTTGTTCAATTTCATTTGTTACCGATTTTCATTGAACCGTGGTTCTATTGAGGAAACTTTTTCTGCAATTTTGTGTTTCGTTAAGTGGCCGTTAAGTGTCATTTATCAATTTCAACAATCATTATTTTGTGCATAACAATAAAAATATTTAAATTTCTATGAAAGTACGAAACTTAGTTCAATGAAAAATCCGGTTAATTAACTGCGTATGCGTGAACGCAAACACATTACTTTAAGGGTTTGACTGTTTTAGAGAGCCCTTAACATAGGCTTTCTTAAATCAAATAATTTTTACGGAACTAATAACAAATTATAAAAAATTATATATATTTATGAATATCAATTACCTGTACGAACCTTAAGTTGTTAGGGTAGTACTTTAGTAACATAAACTACTAGATTGAATTGCTATTTGTTCTTTTAATTTTTGTTGGTTTTTTTCCAGTATTAAGATTTTAGTTAATTTTTTTTTGTTTTTAGTATTTAGTTTTCATTCTCACAAATTTTAAAATTTTAAGTTTTATTTTTTAGTGTATTATTTTAAATCATACATATTTAAAAGACTGAACAATTTTTTTTAAGTTTTATTGTATTTTAATACTTTATGTTCCTAGCAATGTGCAAAACTATTTTTTAAATAAAAATTCTCAATACAAAACAAAACTTGACAACTTTTTTTTTCGTTAAAACATGTTTTGAAAATGTCCAGTTTTTTTTGCAAAATCTAGCTTTTTTAACCCGAATGTCCAGCTTTTTGCGAATCTGGATCTGGCAACCCTAACCCGCTTACCCATTAAAAATAAAATAAAAATATATAAAATAAGTAGTTACCAAAGTAATTAGTTATTCGGGTGCTAATAAGCGGTTGAAAAATAAGTGGTTACAAGTTGTTAAAAAATAAGGCTTAAACTCAGATAAAAAATTTGTAAACATTTTCCAATCGAACTTTACTATTTTTATACTGATTTTTTGTACAATTTTGTTTTTTAGTAAACATTTTTGCTATTCTTTTATTACAAATTACGGATTTTTTTACTAATTCTCGATGGTGATTTCAGCAAAACATTTTACTAATTTTTCAAAACCGAGTGCTAAATTTAGCAGAAAAATATACTAATTAAAAATTTTTTTTTTTTATTTTTTACAATTCTTGTTTAGTTTATATTTGTTACTATTGATATATTCTTAGTTTGGAAATAACACTCAGAAAATTTTATTGCATCTCCAATGCATAAAAAGGTCATAAATGAAGAACCGTTTGCAATTTCGACTCCAAATTTCAAGTACGATGAAGTAATTATACGCTTGTTACAATCGAAAGAAATTTTTTTTTTTTAGATTTTACAGTTTTTTAATTTTTTAGTACAATGTTTTGCTAATTTCAGCATATTGATTTTAAATTACAGTTTACAACATGTACTGAAATTAGGAGCTGCAACTAATTCTTTATACTAATTTCATTGTATTAAAATTATGATATTTAGTAAGTTTTTTAACTGATTTTAGCAAATCGATTTTGAATTGCAGTTTACATAAATTTTACTAAAATTTAGTAGCGGCTACTAATTTTTTCTACTAATTTTATTGTACTACAGATCAGCAGACATGTGTTGCTAAAATTAGCAAAAATACCGCTGGGCTCAAAACAGTTAAATTTCCCGTAATAACAGCGAAATTTTCAGTAGCCATTACAGACTTTTTTGGTTGAGTGTACTCATATGCTTATTAGTGGTTCAAAAATAAGTAGTTATAAGCACGGTTGGCAGGCAATACCGGTAAAATACAGTTATCGATTCAAAACCCTTCAACTGACTACTGTTACCCCTAAAATACCGTTACCGAAATACCGTTATCCTTAAAATACCGTTATCCTTAAAATACCGTTACCGAAATAACTGAAATACTGTTATCCTTAAAATACCGATACCGAAATAAATAAAATATCGATACCCTTACAATACCGTTACCGAAATAAATGAAATACCGTTACCCCTAAAATACCGTTACCGTTATTTTTAATTTTCTGTTTTTGTAACTACACGTGATTATTGAGTATTTTTCGTACATTAAGTTGGTAAATTGGTTCTGTTTTTAATCTCATTTGTTTTTTGTAAAAAATATTGCGGGATGCATCGAAATATCTGACTACCGTTATCATTAAAATATCGTTACCGAAATAACTGAAATACCGTTAACCTTAAAATACCGTTACCGAAATAATCAGAAATCGTTATCCTTAAAATACCGTTACCGAAATAACTAAAAAACCGTTATCCTTAAAATACCAATACCGAAATAAATGAAATAGCGTTACCCTTAAAATATCGTTAATGAAATAATCTAAAATAGCGTTAACCTTACCGATAACCGCATCGTTTCGGTTACCATCCATGCTTATAATTACCCAATCAGAAATCGCCAGTGGTACAAAAAATCAAGCACTGACATACACTGACATGGGTAACCATGGTGTTGAAAATAAGTGACTGGGAGGCAAATTATGGTCTAAGAGTAGGGAATGCACCCCGGGATTTCCCGTCCCGGGATTCCCGGGAAATTAGGCATTTTTCAGTTCCCGCATTCCCGGGAATTTGGCCCGGGAATACCGGGTTTTCAAAAAATGAAGTTTAAAATAATAAAGTTAATTATTTCAAATTTACTTATGCAAAATTTTCCAACGTTTTGAAAATAGTAAAAATCTTACATTAGGCTTGCTCAATAACTTACAAAATTATAGTAAATGTAGTAAGATTTTCGAGTAAACGAACACACTGATTAATTTGTGTACTTGTTCGAACTTTTTAAGTTCCTTTTTTTTTAACAGTAACTTAAAAAATATATTTTTGTCCATTGATTTTTAAAAATTTTCAAGTAAGTTAGAATTTGTTACCATACTTTTTAAAATTTTTTCCAATTTTCTATATTAATTATTTTACTTATTTTTTTTACGGACAAGTGTTTTAGTCTAAAAATTAGTTTTAGTTTATTCAGTTTTTCAAAATACATATATAATTAGACTTATACAATTTCTTATATAAAATTAATTCTTTCCCACTACGAAAATTCCAAAACCACCTGAGCTTTTTCACGATCATAAAAAAAAGTCTTTAGACATTTTATTAATAAAATTTTTTAAATTACTATAAAATATTTTCTAATTTATGTCACTTGCGGGATCCCGGGATCCCTGGAATTCAAGATAAATTTCCCGCTTTCCCGGGAAATCAAAAAGTGCGGGATTTTGCATTGCCTATCTAAGAGTGATATGCCAAGGTTTGCAACCAGTGGTAGTCCAGTGCTGCCTAGCCAATGCTACCAGTGGTACAAAAACAAATTCACTGGTAGAGCAATGATTTTATAAAAATGCTGACGCTTCGTTAAAAAAGGTTTGTAGTCAGGAGGTTCCGAGTTCAAATCCGGTTGCAAGGAAAAAATTTTTTTTTGATTTTTTTTTATTTAAAAATTTGTTTGTTCTATGAAAACAATTTTTTTGTTTGTGGAAAAACTCCTTTAAGACCAACTTTTTTTTGCTCTCCCAACACTGGCATATTAGTTCCAAAAAACTGTTTGCAATTGCTAGCTTTTTAGCACATCCAGTAGTTGTCCAGCGATTATCACTCATTTATGTGTTTAGCTATCAAATACTATATGTCTCGTGGGTAGAGCAATGGACAGCCAATCTGACGGCCTGGGTTCAAATCACGGCAGAACCGAAAAAAAACATTTGCATTTTTTTTTAATTTTATTTTGGAAAATATATTTCCAGACCACCTATTTATTGATTTTGCCAGCGTTTTGCCAACGTTCAAAATTTTTGTTTCTCCAGTACTTTTCCGGTGCTTTTTGAACAGCCGGTCCTTTTGTCTAATGATGTTATCATTTTGGGAATGGGAAAGCACTTTTTGCCAGTACTTGTACCACCTGTTAAAGTGCTTTGCCATCGCTTTCCCGTTTGTATTTTTCTGACTGGGTAGTAGTATCAAATTATTTTTGTCTTTGTCTACCGACGCCGAATTATAAGCAGTAAAAAATTTTAGTTTCTTTATGTAACCACTTATTTGGTAATGAAAGATTTTTCTGGGTATATATGACGTTATATAGACCAATTTAGTACATAATCCAAAATATATATTTTTTTATGATATCATATTTAAAAAAACACAATTTCGTTTTGGATAAAATTATTTATTACCCCATCCATATACTCACAAAATAAATGCAGTCACTTTTTGTTAGTTGTTTCTGAAGTTTTTCCATTCTGTTATTTTTAAAAAATTTAACAGATGTTCACAGAAAGAATTTACAAAATTCTAATTTTTAAACACCTTTCTCATACCAAATTTGTAAATACAAAAAAAAACTTTTTAAAAAGGCACCAACAAAGAAATTTGTAAATCCAAAAAAATTTTATTTTGTTTTTGTAACTTTGAATTTTTATTTTTAAACAATTTTTATATGAAAGATAACAACTTACAAACGGGTTACAAATATTTCAACAAAATTTAACTAAATAAAAATACAGGTATTTCGTAACAGCCAAATTTTCTACTCAATTTTTAAAATTAACCAAAAAAAGGTATTTTGTAGTAAAAGTAGTTCGAAATATAAAAATTTTTTTTAAATTCTTTAGTAAAATCAAATATAAATTTAGTTCTTCGCACCGTTTTGTTTGTTATTTTTATAGTTAAAATAAATTAACTTTAAGTTGATTCTACTAGTCAATTATTGATAGTCAAAAACAAATAAAAAAATTGTTCAATTAAAACTGTTTAGCTTTCATTACCATTACTAGAAAAAGCACTTCAATTGATGATCTAGATGTACTTCTTTTTTAAAATAAACACTAATGATTTTAACATTGAGTAGTCATAGGAGAGGAGTAATCCGACTTTAACATTTTTTCAGTACTTTTTGAACGACTACAAAGGAAGCTCTTTTTCACCAATTAAAAGTTAAAAAAAAATTCTTCAGAAAAAAATTATATTTTTTTTTTATTTTACAAAAGTTTTTTTATTGCTGCCACCGGGTATCGAACTTGTGACCTCACGATTCCTAGTCGCTGAGCTCTACCGCTGAGCTATTCTTTGATATGAAAGTTGACTGGCATAAAAACACCACTTTGTTAATGCGAGATATTGTTTCTTATTCTCTTCAATAAAAGTGCTTATTAAACAAGTGTAAAAGGTGCACTCCAATTCAATATTGGTTTCAATACTATTTTTACAGGTACATAAAAATCCATTTTTCATATTTTTAAAAATTTTTAATTTAAAAAAATATTGAATTTAAACAAATTAATTATAAATATTTAAAACAAATTAGTAGAATAAAAAAAAATTAAAAAAAAAATAAAAAAATATTGGTCCCGCCGGGAATCGAACCCGGGACCCTATGTTGGCAAATAGATTTTAGTGAAAATATATATATTTTTAAAAATATGCTAGATATAATTTATTTTTAAGTGTAACTTCTAGTCTGTAAGGAAATTATATTCCATAGACTTAATTTAATAAATAAATAAAAAATAAATAAATAAAAATGCCAAATGATACCAAAATCACTTTTTACGATCACTTTTAGAGCAGTTACTCTTTAGAAGCAATACTTAACAGATTTTTTGGATGTGGTTCAGAAGTAATTCTAAAATAGCTGTAAAAATGTAATAACGGATACTTGGGAAGCAATGAAAGAAGTGATTTTTTGAAGTTGTTCAGAAGTAATTCTAAAAAAGCTGTAAAAATGTAATAACGGGTACTTGGGAAGCAATGAAAGAAGTGATTTTTTGAAGTCGTTCAGAGTAACTTCTAAAAAAGCAGTAAAAATACACTAACGGATACTTGTGAAGCATTAAAAGAAGTAGTTTGTAAAGCACTACTTGAAATTTTTTTTTGCTAGGTATATTCAAAAAAGTACAAATTTAAAAAACAATGGGGGCTGACACGAATTGATCAGCGTACCCCATGATTGACAGGCAAACACTCTAACCATTAGACTATGACATCCCTATGATTTTTAATGCTTTAATGCACACTAGAGCGTACCACCTTACAGGCAAAAAAAAAGTGCGCCGTACACCCTCCAATATTTTTACAAGGAGGTTTCAGAAAAAAAAAATTTTTTTCCCGAACGTAGGGATCGCCATTTTACATTTTTAGTTATATCTTTGGCATTTACAGTTGGATCTTAAAGTATGATACATCGATGTTTTTCTCTCGAGGAGACCAGTGTTTTGCTTTAAGGGCCATTGAACTCAATTATCCCGTTCTAGTAGTTACCCAGCAGATCTCAGTTGCTACAACCCTAATGTACATCCCTAATGTCATAAAAGTAAAGCTCGCGAAAAATCATTAAACTTTTGTTAGGGAAGTTTTTCGATAAACCCAGTAGAAATTTTTTTTATATATTGGTTGCCGAACGTAGGGATCGCCTTTTTAAAATTTTTTTCATTGGATTTTTCCTTTATAGCAAAACACTGGTCTCCTCGAAGCAAAACAATCGATATATCACACTTTAAAATCCAACTTTAAATGCCGAAGCTATAACGAAAAATTGAAAAAGGCCACCCCTACGTTCGGCAAAAAATTTTTTTTTTTTGAAATTGCCTTGCAAAAATACTTCATATTGCAGCGAACCTTATGAGAAATAGGCAAAAACTCTAACCACTTGGCTACGCCAAGTTATGGTTTTCAATGATTTAGACCATATATTATTTATTTCACTTATTGTGTGTAGAGTTTAGCGTAAATTTGTTGACATGCTTACATGTAATTCTGAGGGTAATGCACTATTAAGTTAGTAATGAAGTAGTAATGTGTGGGGTATAATTATCGGTAACAACTTAGAAGTAATTCAAATAGTAAGGAGATTTGAGATCTAAGTAATACAAGTAGTAATGTTAATTGGTTATCCTAAGGACTCTTCAACCGAGGTGTTAGAAAATATTTGAATTAATTAATTTATGAACTACCTTGAAAAAACCGGAATAAACCGGTTAAACGTTTTTTCTACGAAAAAACAAAACAGAATATTAAAAATTGTTCCAATAAGGCCCGAATACTGAATGTAGAGTTGAAATTTAGTCGACAGTTAAATTAAAATGTTATATGGGAAATAACGACAAATGTGTCGGTTAAAGTCCCAGTTAATAACTAACTGAACATTCAGTAATCGAGCCTAAAGCAATTTAACTTCTTCAAATGTCAGACAGACCCAGTGACAGAGCTTGCCGGTTCTCTAAACAAAATAACTATATATCGTCACCTTAAATGCAAAAGGGCGTAACAACACTATTTATTTTTTTACACTAGAACCAAAAAAAACGTTGTAAATAGAATTAAATATATTCCCGAGTAAAAAAAATTGATCTCGCGCAATATCTAATTATATCCAATTTGATATTGTTTAAGATCTGCTGTAATATCTAGCTGATCCAATTAGATCTCAAAATTGGGTGTATCCAATCATATCGTATTAGATCCCATTGTATATATGGGGATAAACTAAGATCAAGTTATATCTCAAAATTGGGAGGTCCAGTGATATCTTTGGGGATAAACCTAGATCTATTTTGATCCGAAAATTGGCGGATCCAGCTATATATTTGCGGATATTTTTAGATCTAATTTGATCCGAAAAATGGCGGATCCAATTAGATCCAGCTATATATTTTGGGATAAACTTAGATCTAATTTGATCTCAATTTTGGCAGATCAAATTAGATCCAGCAATATATTTGTGGATAAACGTATATCTAATTTGATCCGAAAAAGTGGCAGATCGAATTAGATCTAGCTATATATTTGGGGATAAACTTAGATCTAATTTGATCCGAAAAATGGCACATCGAATTAGATCCAGCAATATATTTGTGGATAAACTTAGATATAAATTGATCTGAGAAATGGCAGATCAAATTAGATCCAGCAATATATTTGGGGATAAACTTGGATCTAAATTTATCAGAAAAATGGCAGATCGAATTAGATCCAGCAATTTATTTCGGTATTAAAATAGCAGATCGAATTAGAAACAGCAATATATTTGGGGATTGACATCTAAAAGTATCCATAAAAATGACAGATAAAATTAGATGCCGCATTATATTTGGGTACTACGTAAGATCTCCATTTATTTGGGATTAAATAAGATACCAGACATATATTGCCAACTGTTCAAAAAATAATAGATTGGCAGAGCACTGATTGTATAAAAATTACAATATTTTGTTAAAATAAGGTTTAAACTCAGAAGGTAACGAGTTCAGTATGCATTTCTTTTACAAAATGAATTTCTTTTTATAAAATTAAAATTTTTTTTTCTATAAATTTTTTTATAAAATTATATATTTATTTTTTTATTAAATTGAAATCTTTGAATAAAATAATTTTATTTACATCTTTTTGACGCTCTACACCATTTCCAATTGTATTAATTGTTTTAAGATTTATCAATTGTATTTCAGAAATAATCAATTGAATTTCAGTTTTATCAATTGTGTTTCAGAACTCATCAATTATTTTTCACATTTATGAATTGTATTTCAGAACTAGTCAATTGAAGTTCAGTTTTATCAATTGTGTTTCAGAAATTATTAATTGTATTTCCGAAATTCACAACTGTATTTCAGAAATTATCAAACTGTATTTCAGAAATTATCAATGGTATTTCCGAAATTATTAAATGTATTTGAGATAGATTTCATTATTTCTGGACACAACTAAATAAATAAATAATTAAATTTGCGTAATATTGTAGTTTCTGAAGTGCAAATAATATTTTGTGATATACAATTAAAATTTTCTAAAATACATTTAATAATTTCTGGAATACCTTTTTTCGATGCTTATAAGTTAGCTCGAAATGCTTTTATCATTCATTTAATTTGTAGATATCACACATCTATAACAAGTCTCGTTAGATTAGAGTGTAGAGGTCTTGGCTGACAATCTGGTGGACTGGGTTAAATTTCATGTTTTTAAAAGCAAATATTAAAAAAAGTTTTCTCAATTTTTTCAAAAATGTTTTTTGAAATCTATTTTTTTGCCAAGATAGTTAATGCAACGTTCTGCCAACGCATAACCGACCATCGCCAACGGTTTGCCAGCATTGTGCCGAATTATATTTTTCTGTCTGGGATGTTCAACTTAAACCTATTGTATATTAACATTAATTAACACTATATTTTTATTTTTAGGAAATACATTTTTATTTTATTATAAGTTAACATTAAATTAAATTTTAGATAATGGCACCAATTTGTAGTTGTAATTATTATATATTAAATCGTATATTCATAAACATTCTATACAGTTAGACGAGGTTGATGGAACTATTTAACTTTATAAAGTGTTTATAAATTATAACTTAAATGTACAAATATATATGTTAAATGTACGTGAACAAATTGTTGATATGGACCCACAAATTGTATCTCAACTGATATTGGAATTATTGTACCATTACCATACATCAATATATATTGAATGATATACATATATTACAATATATGACACTGTATTATAAATATTGTTAATGAAGTAACATATCTGATAATATTTTTTATAGCGCCATACATAGTTTTACATTATTCAAATTAAACCATATATGGAATTGTATTCAAAATGTTGATGTGGTACCAAATTTGACCATATATTGTTTAAATTGTGCCATATATGACAATATATTGTTTAAATGATACCATATATGTCTATATATTAATATTGTTTAATGACACCATATATCAATATATATGGGACTATATATGGTAGCATATATTATCATATCTGCATATGTATTAAAAATGTCGTTCATCAGGTACCATATATGAGCATATATTGTTGAAATGGCACCATATATGACAATATATGGTTTAAATGGCACCATATATGGTAATATATTGCTTAAATAACACCATATATAAATATATTTGGCACTATATATGGTAGCATATATTATCATATGTGGAACTGTATTAAAAATATTGTTCATGAGGTACCATATATGGGCATATATTGTTGAAATTGCACCATATATGATAATATATGGTTAAATGGTACCATATATGATAATATATGGTTTGAATGGCACCATATATGATAATATATGGTTTGAATGGCACCATATATGATAATATATAGCTTAAATAACACCATATATAAATATATATCGCACTATATATAGTACCATATATTATCATATCTGGAACTGAATTAAAGATTTGGTTTATGAGGTACCATATATGACCATATATTGTTTAAATGGCACCATATATGATAATATCTAGTTTAACTGTCACCATATATAATTATATATTGTTTAAATGATACCATATATAATTATATATTGCTAAAATGCCACCATATATATTAAGATATAGTTCTATATATAACTATATATGCAATAAGATCAACCATGTTATGTAATATATAATTATATATGCCATATCTAATATTATGAAGGCCGATATCTAATTAGATAAAATTATATATGGCATAATATAAGGAAAATTTTTCGGAAAAAACCTCATATATAATTATATATGGATATACATAACCACATGTCTAATTATATATTGTAATATATGCCACATATGATTATATATAATTTTTTTTACTCGGGTTCTATATTTTCTTCTCTTGTTTAAAACACGACTATAGACTTATTTCGAAATATAAGTTTAAAATTTTGTAGGGAAATGTAATTTAGTCTAGTGCATCATAATCAATCAGAAAATCGGCTTAAATTTTTTTGTTGTTACGCCCTTTTGCATTTTAGCTGACGATATGTATGTATGTATTTTTACTACATCTTTTAGATCGGATTTCCTTTAAGATCCATTTTATTCGTAGTACAGTATGTATTTTCAATGCCATGGAAGAATTTAAAACGAAATGAGTACACACATGTGTATTTAATTCATATGTTCACAATATATACTTATACTCTTGGGAATATGGTACAAGTACCTGTACAAGTATTTATTTTTAATAAAATAAAAGATGAATGGATAACAAAATGTGCGAGTACAACAATGACGCGTGGGAATGTTTTTGATAGTGTTGCCACAATAATAATTCAAAACTACAGAATAAATTATTTAAAAAGTATAAAATAAGTAGTGTAGTTAATTAAAATTCTTGTGCTCGTATGCGTATATGTTAGGAAATTTTGCTGCAGTTTAATAAAACAAATAATCATATTAAGCAAAAAGTAACAATTACTAACAATAAGATAATGTTTACAAAATGTAGTATGCATACACGCTTTATTTTCCCTGCTTATATTCTTAAAGAGCCGTTTACATTATAGGATTGAGTCATATGATTTTAAGTAAAAGAAATCATAACAATGGAAATATAATCCTAATTAAAATATTAAAGACTTTAAATGTGAGACAGCTAACTTAACAGAGATGACTTTGTGTGTGCAAATCTTATGAAAGAGAATGATTTTTTGAAAAAAGTTTAAAAATAAGAAACCTGATAAGAAATCTTATGACTGCCAAAATAATAGAATGACTGCCAAACAAATCTTAAGCATATGTTTTTTTTTGACAGATCCTAATACTCAATCCTATAATGTAAACTACTCTTAAGTATGAATTAATTTTCCAATTAACTTCCTAAAAACGAATCGAAATGAAAAAAATAAAATTATCATATAGAGACAATCTGACAACAAAATATAAATAATAATACAACTTAATGGAAAATCACTGATGAAGCCTGTCCATAGAAAAAGGCAGAAACTACTTCTAGTCTGATTTGCAAATTAATGTGTTTATAACTTTTGGAAAAATTATTATTCTTCTTCTTAACCTCAAACCTACTAAATTAGAATTAATAAAAATGCATATTAATTACAATGGCCCTTACTATAAAAGAGTATTTTAAAATCGACCTTATTTTTAATCATACTGTTTTGTTCATTTTGTGTATGAAACCCCTACAAAAATATTTTTATTTTCAAACATTTTTATTGGTTGAAATTAAATTAACCAATCAGAATGCTTCAAAGATAAACCAAGTCATGGCATACTGCCACCCAATATTTTAACTAAAGTCGACTTTAACTAAAATATACATTTGAAAAATTTAGAGAGTAAGGGCGAAGAGTTTACATGAAGAGTTTGAAAACACAACACTTCACTAGAAAAAATAAAAATTCCCTGTTGGCAGTCCGTCTCCAATATACACAAATTGCCTGCACTTGAACGTAAAAACCATACGTCAGTGTGGTAGCATTTGCGAAAAAGGTGACATGGAGGAGATAAGAAGATAAACAAAAAAATCTAATGTAGAATGTTTGTTGTGTATCATAGACAATCTGACAATAAAATATAAACAATAATACAATTTAATGGAAAATCACTGATGAAGCGTGTCCATAGAAAAAGGCAGAAACTAGATCTAGTCTCATTTGCAAATTAATGTGTTAATAACTTTTGAAAAAATGTTTATTCTTCTTCTTAATCTTAAACTTACTAAATTAGAATTAATAAAAATGCATATTAATTACAATATTAATTGCAGTTAGTCTATATGACGAGTTTGGAAAAACAACACTTCACTAGAAATTCATATTCATATTGCATTAAAGGAATTTAAGTAAGCGTAGCTTAATTCCAACTAGAATTATCTTTATTATTTATGCAAATTCAGTGAATGATACAGAAATATCAAAAACGAGTTTTTATTACGAAATTGGTCACACCAACTACAATTGTAATTGATTTTGCACCTATCACGCAAAATATAATATTAATTACTAAAACTTGTATGCAATTATTTGCAACAAAATACAATTAAAGAGTAATCATATCAATTAAAAAATTAATAAAAATTTTTAGTAACTTATTTTTGTTTGAAGAGGGAGTAAACGACACATTTGCATATGTGGAGTACTGTATATTAAAAACATAAATTTTTTGAATTTTTGGAAATATTAGCCGTTTTTTCTAATCACTTGGATTTAATTAATCCAAAAAGTATTTCTAAAAGTGCTCAACAGGTGGGGTTAGATTCTTCCTATTTTAAAAAAATTTTCTGTCCGATACTTCTTTCAGCCTAATTTTTAATACCGAATTCGATGATGAAGGATTTTACTTTAACTTTTAATTTATAATTATATTTTATATAAAACAGCGATAAACAGTCTGCCTTTTCAGTTTTATCACTTCAATTTATATTTTTACCCAATTGAAAAATTCCATTGCAATATTTAATATTCACTAATTGGATTTAATTAAATTACTTACTGTAGAGTGAAAAATTGCCATTTCTATTTGAGCTATTTCTCCATGTCCAAGATGAAAAATATGTATTTGGTGAGGTGTAGTTTTTTTTTCTAAACATATTTCATAAAAAAAATTTAATAAAAACCTTTTATTTGTTAGTTTTTCAATTTTTCTGTTTCTCTTTTAATTTTAATTCGTATTTTTTTCTGACATTAAATATTAATTTATTAAGGCTGTTTCATATATTTGTGCTTTTATTGTGGATTTATTAAATCCAGCTTTTTTTTTGGATTTAATAAATCCATTTTTTGTATGTAAAATTCTAAATCCAGGTGATTAAAAAACACGCTAATTATTTCTCCTAAGGCAAAATCAAGTAGAGCATGAAAAAATATTAAGAACTACAATTTTACTTTTTCGATTCTTAAATGGTAAAATAAAAACAAATCCAATTTTAATTTTGACCTGACAAACCAAATGTAATCAGCTGTTTTTGGCAAAACAAAAAAGAAACTGGCGGCAAAAAAAAACACAAAGAAAAACTGGAATAATTTGTATTTACGCCTGACATTGGTGGCTTTTAACAGCTTTTATCAAATTTTTCCAGTTTTTACTTTGTGTTTTTTTGCCGTCAGTTTCTTTTTTGTTTTGCCAAAAACATCTGATTACATTTGGTTTGTCAGGTCAAAATAGAACACGCTCTAATTGAAATATTGTCAGATGACTTTTGCGTATGATTTTTACACATGCAATGTTTGAAAGGGTTCATACGGCATGTATAAATTTTACAATGTAAAAAGTGACAAGTCAGATGACAAATAAGTACATGTCGTGTAAAACCAGCTTTAACTAAATAACAATGTGATGAAACTAAAATTTACCCATAACAGCGGTAATTAACTTTCGATGTGGCAACAATGGTTCTTTAGGTCTTTTCTATATATTTTATATTACAAAACTTGAGGCGGGAGTCATTTAAGTCAAATTCCAGACAATTTCAAAATTCACCACATTGAGAGAAGCGAACATTCAGTTAGAAAACAACTTAAGTGAGAACAACAATTTGAAAGCACAAAAAATGAAAACTAAACACACAGTACAAGCCAAACACACCCAATGGGTGATATGGAAAACATTGACAATCATATGGGGGGTTGTTTTTGACATTTGTATGTGTTTAATTTTTGATGACCAGTGTTACCTGCAATCGAGTATTTTGCCGGCAAAATAAATTATTCTCCGCCAAATTTTCATGTTATAAAATAAAACAAATAACTAATACTGAAAAAGTGACAGTGGCGTTCATTTGAATGTAACTTTTACTTTCCTTTTGCTGGCGTATACTTTATATTATTTATGTATACCAAGCAAAAATAATCACTACTTCAAAAAGCATGACTATTTTATCTATGTATATTAGTGTTTCCAATTCGGTTAATTGGTTAACCGATTCCTTGATTAATCGCCTCTAGTTCGGTTAATGTCGAAACAAATAATTTAAAAGTCAAATAATTATTCGACCCGAATAATCGGTTAAAATAGATCGATTAACCGGTTAAATTTTTAATATGGAGTTTTTCCTTTATTTTTTCCTTTAACTTCTTAATTTCGGCTAAAAATGTCAAACAAAAAGCTTACAATACCACACAATATCAAAAATACCATCAAATTCGTTCAAAAAATTCTTTTAAAAATTCAATTCAATTAAGTTTCCGTTACTTTTTTTAAATCGATGTCAAACCACTGTCAAGCGACATGGTAAATTTATGGGAATTCCAATTCTTACATCTCCCAAGACATTTTGTACAATCGATTTCCAACAATATCAAGCTAAAACCCTAGTCATGGAACAAAAACACTTTTCACTGAACTTGAATGTAAGATATAATTGACTATAACTAGTTTCATAAGTGGTTCTGGAGTACCTGTTTCACTTTAAGCAAAAAGAAGCGCCAAAATTTATATATTAATTGGTAAACAGTAGAAAATCAGTAAGAAATTTTGATTTTTCCCAAATATACTTTAAATAAATTTCCCAAATATACCTTATATAAATACACCTCTTAAGAAAAAATCGGTAATATTGTCCAAATGCGCGCTAGGCCCAACGATGGACTGATTCTGTTTTGGACCCATATAAGTCGGGGTACCAAATTTCATTATATTTATATCTGCGACCTATAGCGCGCGAAAAAGCATATTAGCCAATTTTTGGATGACCTTTATAAGGACACTAGGCCTAAACATGGATCGATTGTCATTGGGCAAATACTAGCCAGGGCAAGTATGAACAAGCGTGGGAACAAGCATAAGAGCAAATTTTTGAGGACCTTTATACTGGCGCTAGGTCCAAAGATGGACTAATTTTAACTAAAAGCAATACGCTTCGTCCTTAGGCCGATATAAGTCGGTGTACCAAATTTCATTAAAGTATCCTAATATATTCTCTATTTGATATCAAACGTTTACTTCAAGTCATTACGTATGAAACAAATATAGCCTTTGAATTTTCTTTGTGAAACATTTGTGAAAAATTACAAAACTATATTAGAATTATTTTTAAAAATTTTAAATTTGTGTATTAATCTCAGGTCTAAACTCAAATGTGTTTCTAGTTAAAAATATGCTTTAAAATTTCAATGATTTGATCATTATCAAAGTGTTTAATATAATATTTTCTATTAACAATATTCCTCGATGTAAATTTTCTGTTTTCAAGTTTGAGAAATATAAAATTCTCAAAGCATTATCAACAATATTATAAAGTTAAATTATGTAGTAATATCGAGTCTAATAATTGATTCGAAAAATATTTACAAAAAAAGCTTGATATCAAAAAGTCGTTTTTATTGAGAATCCTATAGTTCTCAGTTCGAGAACTACAATTTCTCAACAGTATTCTCTAAGGATAATATTTGAAAAAATTATTGTTATAAAATCGAATTCAATTAATTTTAAGGGTAAATGTTTATTGGGAGAATACATGGCCAAACAGACGGACGGACGGACGGACAGGACACGCTATCGGTTTACTAAGAGGAGTTTCTCGGTCCAATATTTTTTGTTGTTACAAGCATGTGCTGATGTTGATAGGGTATAATCATTGGTGTTAAATCCGACGGTAGAACGGGTTATAAAGAGAAGGATAAAATTTAGCTGATTAAATTACACAGTGCAATAACAAACTTCATTATCAATGGTTGCCACGCGAATTAATGTACACCATCATACACGCAGAAAAAAGACATTGTTGGATATATTTACAGGCAATTATATATATGTTTATAAACTACTAAACTTGTATTTGAGGTGTGTTTCCAATTATTTTATTTTTAACGTTATAATACGTATGTCTCCAGGCAAACACTGTAATGTTTGAATGTTAGTCATATTTTCCCACTTAAACAAAAATGTATTTGCAATTTTATTTTATCATTATTATGTTTGTGGAGTGAAAATATAATAATGATAAATATATATATGTTTGCCTGCAAACATTTATATATTTGCGAGTAGATGTATTTCATATGATTCAAACATACATATGTTTACAGGCAAAAATATTATATTTGCTGGCAAACATATTGTATTAAAAACAACGCAAATATATTTTTACAGTTCTTCCAAATATATATATATCACCAGCAAATATGTTTCCTACAGGGCGATTTTTTTCAGCGTGTACTTAACTCCCGAAGCGTTTTGCAAAGTTTGCTCTGTTATTATATTTGTGGTGTCCTAAAGTGTATGTCTGTTTTAATGGAGACTCAAAAAATGCTACTAAATTTTACTCTCTACATTTGTACTCAAAACTTCTGGACCGATTTCGATAAATTTTAACACTAAATTGCTCAAGAAAATATAAAACACTGGTGCCGAGATCGACATTATATATAGAGATATAAAATAAAAATCCGAGTCAACATTGAAAACACTGTGGGCTTTGCTTTTGCAATCGTCCACTCTCATTTCGCTTTTTCAATGACAGAGAATTTGTTTACAATTTTGAAAATGGAAATACTGGAAAATTCTTAGAGCATTAACTTCTAGATTATAAGGCACGTTTCTTTATAAAATCTGTAAATCATCTTAAATCGACTTAACTTGAAATTTAACAAAGAAGCAGCTTTTTGGAGTTTTACTGATTAAAAACCGAGTACCCGGGTAAAAATCTTAATATGGTGTCATATATAATTATATCTTATTTGATAAGTCCCCATATACAACCACATACAGCTTGATCCCAAAAATGGGTCATCTACATGTATCTAATTATATAAAAATAGATATAATTTGATAGAGTTTGATCCGAGATTTGTCCATATCCTGGACATCGTATTATATCTAATTCGATATAAAAATATCTGATTTTATATAATTTTGTCTGATAGTAGGTATACTTTTTATGCATAACTAATAGCTGACATTAAAATTTGTATAGTTTTAACAATTTTAAAGGCCCAAATTTTATAACATAAAATAAAAATTTAGTTGAATGCTTTTGTCTTCTAAATCGTACGCATCATTTTTTAACATGATTTTACATAAAAAAAATCACGTGAAAATTATTTGGCTACCCGAGTAAAAAAGAGTATATATAACATATATTTTTTAATATTAAAATATATGATAATATAAAATATTGTATGCGCCCTTATATGTTTTTATATGATGATATATTAGAATTTTTTTTAGAAATTTTCTCATATGTAATCATATTATATCATATATCAGTATTTGCTTTATTGCAAATTGTATATACAGGAATATATATTATAAATAGATACGAAAAGTATTTATAATTTTATTTTTTTATATAACAATACGTCGGCTTGCCTGCAAGTAGTGTTATGTGTTCTTTAACAGGTTTTCAGGAGTGCGAAAAAACTGATTTATATTATCATAATGTATATAATGATATGTGTTTTAAAGTGACTCCATTCATTGTCAGATATAACCCAATCACATTATATATGACAATATATAACTATTTTTACTCGGGTAAATATATTAATTTTGCATTAAGCGATTGATCGATTAATCGCGAATTTTGTCGATTAACCGACCCGAATAACCGGTTAATCAATTTTAGTGATTTTTCGAATAATAGATTAACTGGTTAACCGCCTAGGTCGAATAATTGGAAACAGTAATATAGACTAAATAACCTTCATGCAAATAAAAAATAGGTTGGAAAATATTTAAGTAATTAATCTGCAAATGCACTCTGTCTGAACCCGCGTAAATCTAAATGCATTGTAATATGTAAGAAAAGTCTAATTCCCTCCATTTCTGAGGATATTGTTTTAAATGGTGAGAAGATTTAAATTGTTAACACAGCGAAGAACCTTGGGATAATTTTCAATAGCAATTTGACATGGACTGATCATATCAATTCACTGGTTGGTCAAACCTATGTAAAGCTACGAGCTGTCTGGTCCACACAATATTTCACCCCGTCAAGAATTAGGGCATTACTTGCCAAGACGTACTTGATTCACTTCCTGATGTATGGTAGTGAATTATTTGGAAGCTATGATTCAGTAAGCAATAGGAAACTAAATGTCTTATTTGATCATGATTCCTCTGTTTCAAATAACCTTTACGGAGTCTCTTTCGAAAATCTGCTGAAAATTCGCACCCTGGTGTTCTTGCATAAATTAATAAACAGTCAAACCCCCAGATATTTATTTGACAAAATACGTTTTTTCCAATCGCCACGACATCAATTCCTAATGTCTGAATGGCAGTTTTATGTACATGCCGCTCGTCTTTGGAATAATCTTCCACTAAGTCAACAAGTAAATAGCAATGCTAATAATTTCAAAACATTTTTATTTAATTTTTTCAAATAATTTTTTTTTTATTTTTGATTATCAATATTGTTATATTTGTAATAAGTTTATTATGTTATTAATTTATAATTAATTAATAATAATATGAAAATTCTTTTTTGTAACGTAATATCAAAGAGGATCTAAATGAAAAAGTTTTCTTCCCAAGAAATTATGTTAACTCGTGCACAATTATTTGTATGGATGATCTGGCCTGTTAATTTCAGTGAAGAATGAGAAAAACAAAAGAAAAGTGAAAAAGTTAATATTTTGTTTTTTGCGATTACTGATAAAAACACTAACAAAAACAACTTTAGTAAGGTAATAAATAATAATTAATTAATTTAAATAATTTTTTTTGCTTTTAACTTTTGTTTTTTTGTTGTAAAAACGATTTTATTATATTTTTGTTTTCTCGAATTCCTTCATTTTATCTCATTCGCTGTTAAATGTATTCATATTCCTTCTGTTGTTCCTCTGTTTCTTGCGTGCAATTTTTTGTCTCATAAAGCATTTTTAAAAGCAGCTGATAGAAACCCCCTGGTAATACGCTCCTGTACTATAAATATAAGACTCAGTCTTGTTGTACAGGAAATGGAATCAATTAAATAAATAATTGCAATTCGCCCGAACATTGTTGGGTTAAAATGGGATAAATTATGAAAACCGTAAAAAAATTAACTGCCTGTTTTTATAAAAAGAATCAGAAGACTTCGTTAAAACATTTGTGTAAAAAACACAAACTTAAAAAGATTTATCTTTAATTTTTTAGCCGCATTTGTTTTACATAGAAGCCCTAACAAATTTGTGCAAAAAGTTTATAAGAAAAACGTGTTTAAATTAGTGTTTTTCACACAAATATGTTAACGAATTCGTCTGATTCTTTTTATAAAAACACCCAGTAAATATTTTTTTAAAAACTTAAATAATGCTGGTTGGCTTAAAAATGTATGTAGGAACCATAAATTACACAGTAAAACACTAAAAATGCATAGGCCATGCGACATATCAATTCTGATAGATTTTAGGATGAATATCACGAATGTTAACACTAAATTTCAAAATTAGCTCTAGTTTTTGAAATATTTGCAAATTTAACTTTTAGCAAAAAGACAGTTTTCTTGTTAAAATTTCTTATTTATTCATATACCTGACTAAACCACGGATAATTTTTAATATGGTTTAAAAATATAGACTTTGAGCTTTTAGAAACGTATCAACTTGTTTTGATTAGGCAAAGGATCTGGGATATAATTGCAATTAAAGTGAAAACTTCACTTATTTTACTATTTAGCAAATTTAGTAAAATCCCTTATTCGGATTTGCACAATCTTTATATATGACAAAAATTCATATTCCACTAAATTCTTTTTATCAAAACAATCACAACTTCTGCGTCAACATTTGCAGAAAATTCAATCTGAAATACACATTTTATATCTTTTTTATTTCAAATAAATTTTATATAAATTCACTATGGCAAAAGGAAATAAAGTACATTTTTGAATATGCATATTTTAAAATAGTTATTTTTTTCGAAATTTGCACTTCAATTATCTAAAACTTAGTTACTTAGTTGAAATTGATTAGAAAATATATGTTTTATATTTCTGAATGGTTTTATCTGGGTCTTATATTTTAAGATTTGTCTCAGACTCCTTAATTTTTAGGTATTAAAAAAGTCAGTCTTTTTCAGGTTTAGCCAATATGAACTTAAAATTAAAACAGAAAATGCGAATATTTCTTGATAAATTAAGTAACATGAGATGTTTACTAAAGGTACAAATTCAAATATTAGATATTCCTTTCATCGAAGATTATTTATTAACGAAATCGTGAAAAAGAGAAATTTTAAATGCATATATAGGGAATATTATCGCAGCCGACAAAACGTTCAATATATCAAATTAAAGGGCATATTTCATCATTTTAAAATATTGCAAAAAATAGCTTTATTACTTTCAATTTTATATTTTTTTGCAAAAAGTTTATTAAAAAATTTAATTTTCCTACAAAAACGTTTTTGCAAATCCAGCAATCCCGATGCATCAGATTTTTCTTATTTTTTTGTACTGTGTTATTGTTAAAAAAAAAGGAAATAAGAAATTAACCCCTTTCTTCACATCTTTTAAGCAATAATTTTTGGTCCCTGCATAAATTTTTGAACCAAGCAGCGTTATAAAACATTAAAAAAAATTGAGTCATTTTGACATCATGCTCTCAAACAAGTTAATTTAAATTCTTTTTTCTAGAAAATGCTTAATTAAAGGTTTTCATGTCGACTTTAATGTCTGATGGTACTGACGATTTCCTTAGGCAAGAATGAAAGCCGGATAGGGGCATGTCCTCAGCAGATTATTTTTAATTCCTTTAATGCAATTAATATATATCCCGATAAAAATAAATTTAAAAAAACTAATATGCAAGTGCTTGTGCAAATTTAAATGTTGCTGATGTCACTACATTGCTAGATCTGTCAAAACAACAGAGTATTATAGGAAGATGACAAAACAAATTGTTGTAAAATTTTATTGTCGGTTTTGTTTTTTCTTTGATATTTTAAATGTTTAATAACGCTCCTAGACGAGAACAAGAAATTCTCATTGAGTTTGTAATTTAACAAACAAATATTTCTAGAAATTCTAAAAAAATTCGCACAGTGAGTCGTTCCCATATAACGAATGGACAAAAATAGAATGAGTTATCGTAGATAAATGAAACTTGGTACATTGTTATATTTGGATTAAATATGAACATTAAGTGGTCCAAAAAAAAACATAAAAGTTCGAATTCGCGATCTCCACAATGTTGCCCCTATTCCTTAGTGTCTAAAACTCTCTGTGCCAAGTTTCAGCAAAATCCGCTTTTATTTAGAGCTAACACAAAAAGTTGTCTTTTAAGAATTAGTATTTTATCTCTAGAGTAATTTATACAAAAAGTAGGGTTGACTTTAAATTATTTAACAATGTTTTTTAAATCTGGTCTTAATTAATGTGAACAAAAGGAATTTGAAATCAATACTTAAAAAAATTAAGTAACTTTTAGGTAATTCGCGTTTTTTTTTAAATTATACAAAAAAATACATATTTTAGTTAAAATTTCCAAAATTTCCGAAAAGATGTAATTAAAAATTCAACTTTTTTTTGCCTTGTATGCGCAACTTTCTCAAATCTGATCTTTATTTTAACGGAGATTATGAATCAGCAATCAAAATTTAAAAAAAGTTTGAGGTTTATGAATCATTCGCGATTTTTGAAAATTAAAAAAAACTCGAGTTTTTTTTTTAGGTATTTTCCTAATTAACTGTACACGGTGTTATCGAAAAATCCTATTTGTTATAATTTTACAATTTACTTACCACGGGCCTTCATTATATATTAAAATGATTTTAATTTTAAAAAGGATTACAGATATCCTTGCAAATTAACTTAAAATTTGACTTTTTTTTAATATTTCGCTATTATTTAGCTTGTTATAATTTTATTGCTACCAAAAACCCTATCTCACATAATAGGACATTCCACAGATATATATTAATGCAAAAAAGAAATTTTCATAGTGGTAAATATAAGAAAACATCCTGATCGAAGTTGATCCTTTTTTGTATGAAATTTTAAAATTTCGCGAAATCCGCGACCCCGATTTCAATTTTGATTTCATATTCGTAATGTACACCTAAAAATATATTAGATTTGATATGTCGCGATCGTAATAATTATATTTAATTGTTCTCCTTTTTTCCATTATTTTTAATTTATTAAAAATAATAGAACAAGTACATACTACCTCGAAACTTCAATGGCGATGTGTTACCTCGAAACAAAACTTTTTTGGTGATTTTTTTTTCAAAGTAGCATATTTTTAGGCTTGTGGAGCGTGAAAATTCCAACTTTTATTTTTTTTGGACCAGTCTAATGAACATATACGAAAAACAATGTTACTACTATGTTTACAAATTTTTATTTCAATCCAGCGAGTCCTTCGCTTACCTGCCATATGTCCTTTTTCTAAAAAACAAAACACTGTAAACGGTGTAAAAATTACCCGATTACAATCAAAATCGGCAAATAAATTCACAATAGTGTACCTACCCGACTAAAAAAGATGTTATATAATCATATATCACTATATATAAACCCATATATACGTCCATATCTAATTTGATCCGAATATTGGAATATATAATTATATCAAGCGAGATAAGCATGTTATCTCACCTGATACAATTTGATCCGAAAAATGGGTCTATCTAACTGCATCAAATTATATATAAATACATATAATTTGATGAAGATTTGCAAAGAAAATTTTAGTAAATATTATTGAGATCACTTATTTCATTCATATTAAATACTAATGCTAGATGTTTAGAACAATGTTTGCTAATAAACTTGGAAATAGCTGACAAAATAAAACATTACAAAAATTTGTCGGAACAACTTTTTCTAGGTTAGAGTTTTGGTCTTTCTTATAAAATGTGCGTCTTTCTTATAAAATAAAAAATTAACTAATTAGAAATTTATTAATTCAGTTCGAGGCCAATTGCCTTATTATGAATTAATATAATAAGTACTTTTTTCAAAAACTGCTATTTTTCTTCATCAGGATACTCTCCTGACAAATACTTCACAGAGTTTTTGCTTTCAAAAAACCTCTACACTTTCAGGAATGAAAAGACGATCATTTCGGGGATTACGCCCCCACTTTCTAAAAAGAAAACTGATGAAGGGGACCTGGAAAATCCCCGAAACGATCGTCTTTTCATTCCTGAAAGTGTACAGGTTTTTTGAAAGCAAAAGTATTTGTCAGGAGAGTATCCTGATGAAGAAAAAAAAAAAACAGTTTTTGAAAAAAGTACTTATTATGTTAATTCATAATAAGGAAATAGGCCTCGAACTGAATTAATAAATTTTTAATTAATGAATTAAAAAGGTCGAAAAAAACAATTTTTATTTTTAAAATAAAAATTAGAAACCAACATGATAAAAAATTAACTTTCACAATTAATTTTTTTTTTACGGAAAAATAAATGAACTTAAACCATATTTATTTCAACGTATGTTTGTCTAATTTTTAAATTTAAAAGTAAAAATAATTCTTTCGACCTTTAATTCCACAATGAAAAAAAATGTTTCCCTTATTTATTTCTTTAAAATTATTTTTAGTTTAATAAAGAGTATTTCGCCAACTATTTGAAAAATATATGTTAAATTCAATTATAAACATTTATTTATATATCAAAGTGCAAACTTCAAAACCAGATCCACAATTTCGGAGTTTTTTTTTAATTTTAATAGTGCAATTAAACTTTATAAAATTTTGTATAATTAGATATCATGTCAGATAAATTAATACATAAAATTAATACAATTTTATATTAACTTTGTTATATTTTTTTATACAAGATTGTTTAGAGAAGCGTATACGCCATTATATATAATTATGTATAAACTATATTTATAGCTGGAGACCAAATCGCATATGATTATATATAACGTCATATCAAACATATTTATAAAACCAAAGTGTCAATATAAATGTATATGGTCATATAAAGCCACACATATAAACATTTATAATTATATCAAATGATATAAAATTATATGAAAACTTTTTTAGTCGGGTAATATTTATACAAAAATTTGTCTAATTTGGTATATTTATGGGGACCCTGCTAGTATATTCTTTTTTTATACATACTTTAAATCGCCGAAAATACTTAAAAAAATGCATTAAAAAATCGAAATATTTTCTTCGTTTAAATAATAACCAATAAAACTACACTGACAATATTATTTTATTAAAATTAATTAAAAATATTTAATATTAATTAGGGGAATATTTAGTTGATCTCTTATTTTGGTAAATGAATGTTCTTTAGTTTAACTCCAGATCATAAATTAATATCACTTTCTGTTTAAATTATCTTCAAATTAAAGAAAGATGATACAATTTTTACAAGTAAACACCCAGAAAACAGATTCAGTTCTAATAACCCCATTTGTAGTCAATCGCATGGTTTGGTTGTGGTAGCCGAATTTTTCAGTTGTGGCAACAGAAAACCAATTTCGACAAGACTAATTTGACTGTGACAACGGAATTTCAGTTGTATTAAGAATAATTCGGTAGCCGCAAACGAAAAATTTATTTGATGCAACTGAACCATTCGATTGGCAACAAATGGGGTTGTCTGCACCGAATCTGCTTTCTGGGTGAATTACAACGAATAAAAATTTTGAAAGAATTCGATAAGACCAGCAAGACAGAATAAATATTTTCGGCTTTCGTATTTTCATTCGCCTTTGAATGGGTTAATAATTGATAAGTGTCTACTTATGTGACAGTTGAAAGCAAATCGAATTTGTTATCAACAACTCAACTTAGACTAATATCACCGAAATCTAACAATGCTATTTTTATCCTTTTGTTATTATTACTCTTTTTTGCTTTGAACCTTAATTCTTAAGATATCTCAGCTGATTCTATTCAACTGTATGTATGATAGCCACAGATTTTTTGAATTACAACGAACCGTTAAATTTATATTTAAATGTATGTTATTTTAGTTGCTATCATTGGCAGTTAGTTGCTATGTTTGTTCGCTTGTCGAATATTCGCAATTGAATTATGATTGGTTTTAGAAAAATAGCATAAATATTCGACCTTAACTTTTAGATGCACGTTAACTTTTTGGGTTATATGTATGTAAATGAAAGAGATTGATGGGAAATAAAATTTCGATAGTTAAGTGAGTGGAATATTGTAATTTTTCAATTGGCCACTAGGCTTTCAAATTACAAAATGGTGAATAAATAAAAAAAAAAAAAATTAGCGCCGCAGGGAAAAATTTTGTTGGAAAAATCCAGCAATTTTTAATTTTTTAGATATGTTAGTAAAATAGCGCCTCAAAAAATTTTATTTTTTTAAATGCCCCCCCCCCCCTTCTCGAGGGACTAAAATGAGTTTTTTCTTTAATTTTAGAAGTAATTTTAGAAGTCTGGCGAATATTTCAGATCATTTGAGTACGAGTACCATTTTGCCGTAGAACGAAAAAAAAAACATTTTTGGAATCGTGATACAATTTCCTTTAATTTGAGTACCCACACTTACATATTACTATGTCCCCCCTTTTTTGTTCTCCACGGGCCTCCCGGGGCCGAGCGCACTCCAAAATTAATTTCGGTTTTTTCCCTTTTTAATTTCAGAGGGGGTCATATTTTTTTTACGAAACTCCATAAACTGCACTTTAGCCCAAAATTCTTTCCACTATACCTATTCAAATGTACACTCTCAGAACTATTCCGTTGTGGCAACGGCATTTTTTGCCAACCGAATTCAGTTGTGGCAACCGAATTAGATTTCAATTCGGTTGCGACAACCGAATTCGATTTTAATTCGCTTGCAACAACCGAATTATCGGTTGCCTCAACTGAATTCGGTTGAGGCAACCGAATTACGAGGTTGCGGCAACCGAGCCAATTCGGTTGGAAAAAATTCGGTTGTCACAACGGAATAGTTCTGAGAGTGTAGTACTCCGTTATTTTGGCACACGTAGTAAGTCTAGCATGGGTGTACCGAATTGAATTAATTTCGTTGACCTACAGCGAAAATTCAAAAAATATTACTATCGTGCTGTAAACTTAAAACAAAATTTAAATTACCTTTGGACCATAGCATTAAGCCGTTGTAACAATTGCGACAACAACAGTGTCCACTAGGGTGGACAATGTCAATTTGCGATTTAAGTCCGTCCCCCCATAGAAATGTGCCTTTGGGTATAAAAATTCACCATACTAAAAAATAAGGTGATCGGATAACATTGTAAATTTTTGCCGCATCGGCCCTGAAGTTTAAAATACTATTTAAAAGGCGAAAAAATCAATTTTTTTTGGCTTTTTTTGAAAATACTGGCTCGGTTGGAAAATATTTTATTAATTGTAATTTCCTCAGACCATTGTAGGGTTAAAATGAGATAAATTATGGAAATCGCAAAAAATAAAATATTTCTTTCAAAAATTTACAATATTATTCTCTAGTTTCATTTCTAAGATCCACAAATATTCAGATATAAAATTTTGTCTCTCTTGGCTTATGATAACCTTGTCCCAGGTATGGCCAAAGATGGGATTTGTTTTTTTTTATAAATTTTCAAAACTCTAGTTTTGAGTTTTTTAAAATTTTGTTCAACAAAATACAAAAAAGTGGTCAACGCATAGGAGTTTATTAAATACACCTTAGAGAATAATTCTGCTGAAAATTACACATAATCCTCTTTTACCTTAACAGTGACGGAGTTTAAAATTTGAAAATTTTAGAGAAAATTTTTTATTTTGGCCAATAATTTAGATAATAGTATCAATTTTTATGTTTTTAGCTAGCTGTAACAAAATGGCTTCCGATTTCTTTTAGTTCTGATACGAGGGATTGTTTTCCGTAAATTTTGTAAAACTCCGACAACGTTAACGCTTTCTTTACTAAGGTCAAAGGTGAAATTTTTGAAATTTTTCGATTTTTCCTGGAAGTATACCAAAACAATAGAGGCTTTCATATAAACTCGTATTCTACTCGTAAACCTGGTATATTTATGATTTTAACGTCAAACTCTATACACAAAAAATATGGTTTGTATTTATACAAGGTTTACAAGGAATTTAAGAGTTTATATGAAAACTGCTAATGTGTTGTTTCTTGCGGAATTTGGTGAAAGTTGTCCAAATAACTCTGTTAACACATAGTAAAAAAATTAGAAAAAATTACCCATTTTTTATGTTAAATAACGCTGGTTGGCTGCAAAATGTATGTAGAATACATAAAAAAATTTGTCGTTTCTACATACATTTTTCAGCCAACCAGCGTTATTTAACATAAAAAATGGGTCATTTTGACACTATGCTCTCAAACAGGTTAATTTGGATTTATTTTTTCAGAAAATGCGTAATTAAAGGTTTTTATATCGATTTTCATGCCAAATGGCACTTTTTTACATTTTAAAAATTGGGGTCATTTCGACCCAATGTGCCTATAGGGTTAATTTCTAATTTTTTGTTACTATGTATAAAATTTGGTGTTAACAGAGTTATTTGGACAACTTTCACCAAATTCCGCAAGAAACAACACATTGGTTTGGTATACTTCCAGGAAAAATCGAAAAAGTTCAAAAATTTCACCTTTGACCTTGATAAAGAAAGGGTTAGCGTTGTCGGAGTTTTACAAAAATTTCCGAAAACAATCTCGCGTATCAGAATTAAAAGAAATCAGTTTTTTGATTTTGTTTCAGCTAGCTAAAAACACAAAAATTAATACTATTATCTAAATTATTGGACAAAATCACACTTTTCTCTAACATTTTCAAATTTAATACTCCGTCACTGTTAAGTTAAAAGAGGGATATGTGTAATTTTCAGTAGAATTATTCTCTAAGGTATATTTAATAAACTCCTATGCGTTGACCACTTTTTTTATATTTTGTTGAACAAAATTTTAAAAAACTCAAAATTAGAGTTTTTCAAATTTATAAAAAAAACAAATCCCATCTTTGGCCATACCTGGGACTAGGTTATCATAAGCCAACGTCGACAAAAATTTATATCTGAATATTTGTAGATCTTAGAAATAAAACTACAGTATAACATTGTAAATTTTTGAAAGAAATATTTTATTTTTTACGATTTTCATAATTTATCTCATTTTAACCCTACAATCCCAGCAAAATCTTTACTTACCAAATAAGTGGTTATATAATGAAACTAAAATTTTTTACTACTTATAATTCAGCGTCAGTACTAGTTAATTTTGTTAGGCGAAGCCATTTTATAAGCAGTCTAGCTTAAGCGCGACTACTTATTTATTTATAAAGATAATGCGAATTTGGTAACTATTTATTTTTTAACCAATAGTAAGTATAAGTCGTATTATTTAACAACTTGTAACCACTTATTTTTTAACTGCGTATAAGCACACTCACAATATTTTATCCTTACAAACAACCTAAAATACATATTAAATTAATTGAAAATACAATAAAAAAGGACTACTGATTTTTCATTACATTCAAACCATTTTGCTATTTATTTTCTAACATTGTTTAAACAATCCATAAAAGAAATAAAAATAATTCAAGTCTATTAAAACAATCATCAATTTTTAACTGACAAAACGTAAAAAAAAAAACGATTTTGTGGTTTGTTTTTCATATTTGAAAGTTTTTTTTTTGTTTAATTTTCAAAGCACTACACTCAAACAAAAAAGTTTGTAAAAAAATTTGTAAACAGTTTCCAATCGCACTATACTATTTTCACACTGATTATTAGTACAATTTTTATTTTTAGTAATCATTTTTGCTATTCTCTTATTACAAATTACAGATTTTTTTACTAATTTTCGCTACTGATTTCAGAAAAACATTTTACTAATTTTTCAAAACCGAGTGCTAAATTTAACAGAAAATATACTAATTTAAAAATATTTATTTTTTGATTTTTTACAATTCTTGTTTAGTTTATATTTGTTACTATTGATATATTCTTAGTTTAGAAATAACACCCATAAAATTTTATTGCATCTCCAATGAATAAAACGGCAATAACTGGAGAACCGTTTGCAATTTTGACTCCAAATTTCAAGTACGATGAAGTAATTAAACGCTTGTTACAATCGATAGAAAAATAAATTTCTTTTTTTAGATTTTACAGTTTTTTTTTTTTTTGTACAATTTTTTGCTAATTTCAGCAGATTGATTTTAAATTACAGTTTACAGCAATTTACTGAAATTTAGTAGCTGCAACTAATTATTTATACTAATTTCATTGTACTAAAATTATGATATTTAGTAAGTTTTTTAACTGATTTTAGCAAATCGATTTTGAATTGCAATTTACATAAATTTTACTAAAATTTAGTAGCGGCTACTATATTTTTCTACTAATTGTATTGTACTACAGATCAGCAGACATGTGTTGCTAAAATTAGCAAAAAACACCGCTGGCCTCAAAACAGTTAAATTTCCGTAATAACAGCAAAATTTTCAGCAGCCATTACAGACTTTTTTGGTTAAGTATACACTAGATCGTACCTCAAAAAAAAGTTCGCCGTACACCCAATATGATGTATTTTTGGAAGGCGATTTCAAAAAAAAGTGTGATATGTATATCGATTTTTTGCCTCGAGGAGACCAGTGTTTTGCTATATAGTAAAAATCCAATAAAAAAGGCGATCCCTACGTTCGGCAACCAATATATAAAAACGAGTAAAAAGGTTAAAGTCGGGCATGCCGACTATACAATACCCTACACCAGTCTGGTTAAAAGCCAACTAATGTTTGGATCCGAAATTCGAATGGGTTAAAATGGGGCTTGTGTCAAAATTTTCTATAATGTGAGTCAGCGCACCAAATTTCATTAAAATATCTTAATATTTGCGACCTGCAGTTTGTAACCAAGCCAATTTTGGGGGGACCCTTATATGGGCACTAGGTCTAAACATGGACCGGTGTTAACCAAAATTAATAGGCTTCATCCTTGGGCTGACATAGGTCGGTGTACCAAATTTCATCAAAATATCTTAATATTTGCGACCTGCAGCGTATAAACAGTATAATTTTGGTAGGACCCTTATATGGGCACTAGGTCTAAACATGGACCGATGTTCACCAAAATCAATAGGCTGCGTTATTGGGCCAATGTAGGTCTGTGTACCAAATTTCATCAAAATATCTTAATATTTGCGACCTGCAGCGTATAAACCATATAATTTTAGTAGGACCCTTATATGGGCACTAGGTCTAAACATGGACCGATGTTCACCAAAATCAATAGGCGTCGTCCTTGGGCCGACATAAGTCGGTGTACCAAGTTTCATCAAAATATCTTAATATTTGCGACCTGTAGAGTGCGCACAAGAATGCATGGACAGACAGACAGACAGACAGACAGACAGACGGACGGACGGACGGACGGACAGACGGATATCGTTAAATCGAAATAAAAAAAAATTCTAAGCCGATCGGTATGCTATAAGGTGGGTCTAGGACCAATATTTTTTGGTGTTACAAACATCAGCACAAACTTATAATACCCTGACCACATAGTGGTGTAGGGTATAAAAATTTCTACTGGGTTTAGCGAAAAACTTTCTTAGCAAAAGGTTTCTTAAATTGGGGCGGTACATTAGGGTTGTAGCAACTGAGATCTGGTGGCTAACTACTAGAACGGGATACTTGAGGTCAAAATGTCCTTAGAGCAAAACACTGGTCTCCTCGAGAGAAAAACATCGATGTATCATACTTTAAGATCCGACTGTAAATACCAAAGATATAACGAAAAATGTAAAATGGCGACCCCTACGTTCGGCAAAAAAAAAAAAATTTTTTTGAAACCTCCTTGCAAAAATACTTCATATTGGAGGGTGTACGGCGCACTTTTTTTTTGCGTGTAAGGTGGTACGCTCTAGGTTACACCATATAAAACATACACCATACACGTTCATATTTTTACTGGCGATATGTGTGTGTATATTTTTTACTTTTCTTCTTTTATCTTTCTCTTTGTTTATTTTATTTCTCTTTAATTTAGTTTTCTTTCGTTTAAATTCAAAGCAATTTTGTTTTGTTCCAACACCAGACACGATTCGAACCAACGACCTTTGGTTTAGAAGTTCATCGGCTTAACCCTTGAGCCAAACTATATTGATACAAATAGTTTCATAAACATTTTTTTATAATTCGAATTGTTTTTATTTTATTTGAATCCATCTTTTTTAAATTTCAAATTACGCATCAAACATGAATATAAAAGTTAAAAGAAATGCCCTAAATGTAACAACGAAAATGCTGCTCTTTTCAAATTTTTGGTAAATAACTTTAATGCTTAATACAGAAAGGCCCTAACTCGAATTAATATTCCATTAGAGGAAATGGAAATCTGAAAAACTTAGATTATACATTTTATTTTATTTATTTAAAATTTCATTCTAAGAAACAATATATCCAACGTTTTTATATTTTTATTGCCTTCCCCTCTATAGAAATTAAGAATAAAGTTACACTAAGAGAATTATCTGCATGATATTAATGAATTTTTGCATAAAATTGATAAAGTTTCTCGGGAACTCGTCCATTGAAACTTTTCATTGAATTAATGGAATTTTTCATAAAATATTGTCAAAAATTTCATTTTATATACTGAAAGTTTCATACGCTCCATGAAAAAGTTTCACTAAAACTAGATTCACAAAATGTACGAAGCTTTTTCATCGAATTTAACAAATTTTTCGTTTATGTTGTGAAGAAAACTTTAGCAGTTTACCGAAAAATTTCACTAAAACTCGTCCAGCAAAATTCTCTCTGTGTAGCGTCTTTCTTCATTAAGCCATCGATATTAAACTTTGGAGCAAAATTGCACAAAAATATGTTTATCCTAAAATTATTTAAGATTTTAAAATCATCCTGTTTGAAGACAATCATCTTAAAAGTGACAATACTCTCTGAATTAAGATGAGAATAAGATTAGTCAGTCAGAAATACCAATTTACATAAATCAAAGTCGCTAAAATTTAGTGTTTAACTGCAGTTATAAAATTCAATTTTAATTAAGACGAACTTGCGTTATATTTACTTTTTTTGATTTTTTAAGTTAAATTTTCATTTGAATAAAATTTATAACTCTGTATTTTTTTGTTTTCTGACATGCATAAAACTTTTTGAGAATAAAAAACACTTCATAAAATATAAAATCTTTCGTTTTTACTTCCACACAAAATTAAAAATAAAAACTCCCCGAGTAAAAAAGTTTTGATATAATCATATATTATTTTATGTAATTGCATATAGTAACTTATAGTTACGTATGGCCACATATGCTTGTAAATTCAAGCATATATACTTTTATATAGTCATATATTAGATATTTTTTCCTCAAAGGTTTTAATATGGAGACATATGTGATTTTATATTTTTACATACTGGCCTACATATATATATATGTACTATATATAAGTACATAAAGTAACATAAAAAAGATATAATCACATATACGTTTATTAGGGCGGGTCGATTTAATAATCGCCCATGGCTCATTGAATTCTACTACCCCCCAACTGTTGACTTTTGTCCCGTAGGGTCAAGTTTTGAAAAATCCCACTTTGACCCATTTAGAGTGCCCCAATCGAGTCCAAATGTATGACCGACCCCCACTAACTTTGGAGGGCCGATCCACCAATGCCAGTGGCACACCCCCTGGAACTCCCCTGGGGGGTTCCCCATACAAACATTTTAAAAAATCACCATTTTTGGCACTTTATTTTATTATTTTTTATTTATTTTATTTATTTTTATTATTTTATTTATTTTTTCTCTTTAGAAATTTATTTAGTCAGAACATATGTAAATGAAAAAATTAATTTAACTTAGTAATAGAAAAGAAAATAAAAAAAATTACTGTTTGAAGTCTTTTTTGCTTTCAAGTCTGGGCAATTTCGCACGGCTCTCTAATGTCGTCACCATAACAGCCTCTACATTTTCCGGTATAACTCGTTTGGAAACGCTAGCTAGCAATTGAACGTGTCGTTCTGTTGCAGGTCGTAAAATAGGTTGTGTGGGTTTTTTAAGCCACCACAAGACACAGCTGCATGTCGTAAACTTGCTTAAGCTAAATTGGTTACAGGTAGAATTGAGCATAAAATTATCATAAAGGATTTTCCAGAAGTAATAAAAGGCGCACTTGCTTAACAGAATTTGTAGTCAGATTAACGTTTAATTTACATGTAAGTACTTTATGGGCAGTTTTGACAACAAAATCGGTTACAGGTAGAATTGAAATTACCATTTCATTCTTATTACCTCGTCTCCTAGACCATATATAACGCAACAGTTTTTGTGAATGCATTAAGTCGTTGTGAAGAACTCGAAGTGTGAAGTGCTAATTTGAGATAAAAAAATATTTAAAAAAAAATCATTCCAAATCAAGAAGTTTACAATGAATCCACCATCCTCTACACCGCAAGATGAAGCAATAACAACATCAACAACTATCGAAAACCCAATGAGTCATATACCCAGGCATGATGTTACTGTTTTTGGTGTGTCTACTGATTTGACTGATCTTAATTTACCAACCCATCTGGATATCTTGAGATATTATTTTTACTTGAGCGAAGAAAAAAAGTTGTCCTATAAAGCATTCACTATTCAAGTACAAGATAAGTTGATTGGAATTTGGGAAAAACTTGGTATGGAAATAATGCTGAAAAAAAGTGTATGTAATAAATTGAATAGATTGCTTGACAAATATCAAGAGCAAATCAAGAGAAGAAACAAACCCCAACAATTTACAGAGTATGTAAAATCTCTGGAAACAATTTTTTTCATTGGAACATGTAAATGCGATTTGAAGGCAGCTCCATGTGCATGCGGTTTGGTTCCCGAACGCCTCAAAGAGTTTATGCACGATCAACATAATCAGAGAAGTCTAACAATGGATGGATTTGCGATGGAAATTGAAGAGCAAGGAGCAACGTCTATGTCATCAATGCCAACATACCAAGATCCCGATGATTCAACATACGCACCGCCACCGGTTCAAGAAGATTTGGATATAAGCACAAGTTCACAATACACACAGAGATACGATTGTTTTAACTTTGCCTTGGTATGTGACAGATTTGGCGTGCCTGATAGAGTAGCATCAGCAATGGGAACAGCTCTTTTCCAAGATTTTAAAATGAAAGATATCCATGGCAAACCTCTCATCATGGATAAATCGAAAGTTCGCCGAGAAAAAGAGAAATGCAGACAAGAAGTGCTTCGCAAACGGTTAGATGATACCAATTTGTTAGCATTTTCATTCGATGGCAGAAAAGATGATACTTTAACGAGAGATACAATTGATGAGAAGAATCATAATAGAATGGTAAAAGAACCTCATCTTGTTATTTTGAGAGAACCGAATTCTGAATTGATTGGTTACGTAAGACTGGAACATGAAACCGCTGAATACAAAACAACCAAATTAAATGATTTTTTCAACGATAAAAATATATCACTGCATGCATTAATTGGCATATGCACTGACGGTGAGCCAACAAACACTGGCCCAAACGGTGGAATTATACGACGATTCGAATTGCTGTTAAAAAGACCATTGCATTGGTTCGTTTGCCTTCTACACTTCAACGAACTTCCGTTTCGGCATTTGTTTGAAGCTTTGGATAAATCAACCAGCACTGGACCAAGATCGGCAACCGGAAAATTGAGCCGTCAAATCGAAACTTGTGAAACTCTTCCGGTAAGTTATTGCTATCACTCATTTATTATAATTGTCAACCGTTTTTAATTGTTTTATTTTTATATATTTTCAGGTGGTGGACGGCTTCCAGAAAATTGAGTTGAAAAATATGCCCCCTGCTCCAGAAAAAATTGAATTTTCCACCGATTCCAAGTACTTATACGACATGGCCCATGCAATTTCTAGCGGCGTGGTTTGATCTGGCAAACATCAAACCAGGGAAAATTGTACATTCTCGGTGGCTCACCAAGGCCGCTAGACTATTACGATTATATGTGACAACGGAAAATCCAGATGCAAATTTAAGAATACTGGTTGAATTTATAATTACATGTTATGTGCCAATGTACTTCAATATCAAGTATTACAGCTCTGTCGTGTACGGTAGTAGATTATTTTTCAAATTCATTAGTTGGTCAAGATTTCTAGAACCTCGTTTACGCAAAATTGTCAATAAAGTAATTACAGATAATTCATATTATGCGCATTCGGAAAATATCTTGTTATCAATGTTGTTTGATGATAGCAAAGAAAAGCACGACTGTGCTATCAAGATAATTCTACGCTATCGAACCGATGTTGACGACCCAACGGGACTTAGAGCTTATAAAAAACCAGATATAAACTTTTATTGCACAAGTTACACGGAAATGATCAATATGAATGACATAAATGACGTATTTGAACCACCATTCACGCAAAGCATTACATACGATACTTTGAAAGAATATTTAAATCAAGATGATCCACCGTTTAATGATCCAAAAATTCCATCACACATACAAGAAACAGAACGACACGTTCAATTGCTAGCTAGCGTTTCCAAACGAGTTATACCGGAAAATGTAGAGGCTGTTATGGCGACGACATTAGAGAGCCGTGCGAAATTGCCCAGACTTGAAAGCAAAAAAGACTTCAAACAGTAATTTTTTATTTTTTCTTTTCTATTACTAAGTTAAATTAATTTTTTCATTTACATATGTTCTGACTAAATAAATTTCTAAGGAGAAAAAATAAATAAAATAATAAAAATAAATAAAATAAATAAAAAATAATAAAATAAAGTGCCAAAAATGGTGATTTTTTAAAATGTTTGTATGGGGAACCCCCCAGGGGAGTTCCAGGGGGTGTGCCACTGGCATGGGTGGATCGGCCTTCCAAAGTTAGTGGGGGTCGGTCATACATTTGGACTCGATTGGGGCACTCTAAATGGGTCAAAGTGTGATTTTTTAAAACTTGACCCTACGGGACAAAAGTCAATAGTTGGGGGTAGTAGAATTCGTTTTAGAGGTATGGTTCCTTCGGCAAAGTTTCTTATTTTGATCCCTAGAATACGATTTTCCCTGAGCCATGGGCGATTTTTTTGCCTCCCCACAAATCGACTCGGCCTAACGTTTATATATAATTTAGTATGACACTATACATAATAATATAAAACTATGTGGATCCATATAAAAAATATTTTATAATTTGTGTTAGTTATGATTATATATTGACGAATATGAACCCATATATAACTTATAACGTTCTTTATAAAATCATCTATAATTATATATCATCCCACATAGGCAATTTTTTCAAAGTGATTTTATATAAAAATATATAAGGTCCATATAAAACCGTATTGTATTATATTTGGTTCCATGTTATCAATGATTTTGAACTAGTTTTAGATTTAGTAATTACTAGGGATTGGCGCGTGACACGAAATGTTCGTGAGTCACGTTATTCACACGTGATCGTGAGTAATAATTACTATACTTAAGTGATTCGTGCGTGAGCGTGAGTAAGAATAACCCGTGATTGATTCGTGTGTGAGTTTATTTTTTGCATCATATGTTTTTAGTAATTTTTACTGTTTTGTGTGAGAATTTTCTGATTGTAAGTTTAATAAGTAAGTTAATGTAATCATGTGTGCTGAGTAAAAAACGAAATGCTCGTGCGTGAGTAATGTTTTTTTTTGTGAGCATGAGTCAAAAATGGCTTACGCACCGCACCCATAACATTAACAACACTGAAGCTTTAATACGAAATTCTCTATACTATAACGTACACTTGACTGATTTCTTATATCTTGGTTGTATATCATAATCCTATTAACTTTAAAATTTCAGTGTTGTTAACTTTATTTTAAAATTACTAAATTAAAATAAATTTTTTTTTCATGTTTATTGCACTGTCATGATAAATCTGGATAAAAGTAATGGAAGATTTATCGACATTATAAGATCTCCAGCAGGCCTGGGGTTAATCATTACATTTTGTAATTAATTACACATGCAGTTACACAATTACATGTAATTGTAATTGAAAAAAAAACTCATCTATAATTACATATTCGGCCTTATTACGAGTGCGTAGTCATAGTCGAAACTAAGTCGCATTTGCTGAAAATTCACTAAAAACGCAACTTTTGAACAATTTTTCAATTGGATTTACCATATATAGCACTCAGATTTAAAAAAATCCTGCATCAGAGTTTCATTTCTTTATAATTTCCATTATATACAAAATCATTTTATATGGAGTCGAAAATTCGACACTCGTAATCAGGCCGATTATTTGTAATTGCAATTCAAAAAAAGAACAATTACAAGTAATTGAAATTTTTTTTTTATTTAAAAAAATTATTTTTGTATGTATATTGTTAGATATGGTCCTATATAATATGATAAAAAGTATAAGGTTAATATTTAGATATAATTGTATCAAACTATGTCCACTTTTATAACATTTTATATAATTTTATACAAAAAGATATAATTTGATGTAATTGGATGAGGACAAAATTCGGTTACAATGGTATCGAATTGCATAAAATTGTATCAAATTGTACCAAATTGTATACAATTGTATACAATTCGATACAATATGATACAATAAGACGTTCTCATTTTTCGGATATAATTATATCTAATTACATAAAAGATTATATATAATTAAATATAACTTCATATGGCTCCATATAAATTTTTTTTACTTGGGTCTGTAAAAAAATTCCCCTCAAAAGGCATCATCAAAAAGCTTGTTTTTTAAATTTTATTTGTGTATTTTATATTTTTAGTTTTTATAACGAACATTTAAAACGATTTGTATGGTAAATATTTTAGTCGTATATGCCGACCCTATTACTAGCAGCTGACATCGAGATTTCTTCACATTTTTACAACCCGGCAACCCCGTGATTATCAAATCAATTTAAACATTTTTACTAAGGGTGTGTGTGAAACGATAGCAAAGTATCATGGTGAAAAATATTTGTTCTATGGTGAAAAAAATTAAATTTTCCTGTGTGAAATGAAATCTTTTTCGACAATATAAAATTTTTGACAGTTGTAAATAATAGTGAGAAAAAAGAAAAAGGAAACAAATACTTTTTGGAAATATATGCGTTTGCAAAGCAGATCGTTGCAATTAAAGGAAATTTTAGTTTTGCATAACAAAAGAGAATAGTTACCTAAATGTAATGTAATTTTCAGAATTTTTCATTATACATTGTTTCTTAATTTTTCTTTTAAAATGTCAAATATTTCTATGCTTATGTCAAAAATTATACTAGCCCTATGGGCTAGTGAAATTTTATTCACCTCAAAAATGTCAAAAATTTATCATAAAGAATACTTTGCTACCGTTTCACACACCCCCTAACAATTCAAAAAAATATGGCAATCAATTTCGTTATCGTAAACTTTGACTGAATTCATACCACTTAATATTCAACTATTTTAAAATAAACCAAACAAAAGAATCTAGATATAAAAAGAAGTTAATAGTTGTCCAGCTTTTCTAGTCGTGCGATAAATTCAAATTATTTTTATAAATTCAAATTGTGTGCTAGGTACATTTGTTTGTTTAAATTTCTTTTTTTTTTGTATAAATAAATATTTCAAAATATTTTAAATTCAAATCTAATTCATACAATTTTCAAATCGGTTGTGGTGTAGATGTCTGGAAGGTCAGGCATTGACAAAATTAAAATTTTTGAGGGTGGTGGTTCAAATCTCATCCCAAAAATTTTTTTTTAATTTTTTATATAACTATGTATACACTCACAATATTTTATCGTTAAAAACAACCTAAAATACATATTAAATTAATTGAAAACACAATTAAAAAAAGGACTACTGATTTGTCATTATATTCAAACCATTTTGCTATTTATTTTCAAACATTGTTTAAACAATCCATAAAAGAAATAAAAATAATTGAAAAGTCTGTTAAAACAATCGTCAATTTTGAATATTTTGTTTTAAAACAGAAAACAACGAAATTATTTAAATTATTTTTTCTAAAAATAGATTATTTGACTGAAAATATTAACTCCTACAGACGATACATATTTCTTGTAGTTTGTTTTTTATTGATGAATATAAAAAGTTAAACAATATGTTTCAATGTATTTTAATTGATTTTTCAATTGAAAACAAACCTTACCTATTACTTTTCAAATAAACCTCAATCGGTTACGGAAAATATATTGTGAGTGCACGAATAACTACTTATTTTGGTAAGCACATATTATATATTTTTGTAATGCAGCGGGTAAGCGGGTGCACAAATTTTGTGCGTTTTTTCATGCAGCAAATATGGACAACTACTTACAAAACGAGTTCAGATCTGCCACATAAATGCGCAGAGTCTAATGAATAAATTGGATGAGTTCCGTTTTGTTTTTGAAGATTCCAATGTCGACATAGTGTGTGTTTCTGAAACGTGGATTTCTGTTTTAACCCCTGATAGCCTCATATCTTTAAATGGTTACAAAGTTTTTAGGTCCGATAGAGTACGTAAAGGTGCAGGAGGTGTTGCTATTTTTGTTAAGAACAATATAGTATGTAAATTTTATTCCAAAAATAGCAAGGAAGACAAAATTGAATATATTTTCGTGGAAATCTCATCATTTAGTAGAAAATTACTTGTTGGATGTGTTTATAGACCTGATCGTCGCACAAATTTTACACAGTTCATTCCCTTAATAGAAGACTTGACACTCCCTTATAGTGATGTGGCTATTGCTGGTGACTTTAATTCCAATATTCTCGTAGAGTCAAGTTTCATGGACAGTATGGGCACTCTTGGTCTGTCGCCAACTAATGTTAGTTCTCCCACTCACTTCACTAATACTAGCAGCACACTACTGGATCTTTTTTATGTATGCAATGTTTCCAAAATTTTGCTTTATGACCAAATTTCTGCTCCATGCTTCTCCAAACATGATTTGATTTTTCTAGCATATGACTTTTCTCTCAATCAAATGGATCAATCCTACACTTACAGGGATTTTAAAAATTTAAACTACAACTTGTTGTACGAAAACTGTTCACAAATCGATTGGTACAGCATATATTTTATGACTTCTGTAGATGATCAACTGGCCTTTTTAGAGGATAATATACTTAAACTTTTTGATGAAACTGTGCCTTTGATTAGGAAAACAGTTGCAGTGAAGAAGAAACCACGGTTTTCTACCACCATCAGACAATCAATACAACGTAGGGACTTGGCATATTCACGATGGAAACGGTTTAAAACAATTGAACTTAAATCTGAATTTCGATCTGTTAATAAGCAAATTAGAAGGGCGAAATCTAATTATTATTCCAAACGTTTTAATTCAGCCCTTGAATCCAAACAAACTTGGAGTACGATACGGGAAATTGGTATTGGTAAGGACGACAAACGGAACATTCTTTCGGTTCATGCTGATGAGCTAAATAAAGTTTTCACTAATATTCCCACAATACAAACAAATAACCCCAATATACAACATAATTACATTAATTCTTTTGAATTTAATGATTTTGAGTTCTCGTGTGTCACCCCGTGTGATGTGATATTTAGTCTTAAATCAGTGAAATCGAATGCTGTTGGATATGATAACCTACACCCTAAATTTATTGAAATCCTTTTGCCAATACTGTTACCTTTCATCACACACCTTTTCAACACGATCATCACCAAGAGATGTTTTCCATTTAATTAGAAGCATGCAAAGATAATACCAGTTCCCAAAACAAACACGGAGTATCGTCCGATTGCAATTTTGAGTTTCCTGTCGAAAGTTTTAGAAAAGACGTTATATTCTCAGATGAATAAATACATCCAGGAGAAGGAACTAATGACGGACAAGCAATCTGGTATTCGTGCTAAACATAGTTGTGTTTCTGCATTAATTGATGTTTCTGAAAACATACGCCGTGAGCTTGATGACGATAAAATAAATTTCTTAGTCCTTCTTGACCATTCCAAGGCGTTTGATACTGTTAACCATTCTACACTATGTTCTAAGCTCAGACGCTTTTTCAACTTCTCATTGACTTCAACGCAACTAATCTCAAATTACCTATCTAACCGCATTCAGTCGGTCTATGTGAATAAAAGAAACTCTAAACCACTAAGAGTTACGAAGGGTGTTCCGCAAGGATCAATACTGGGACCACTGCTTTTCTCGCTGTACGCAAATGATTTACCCCAGCAACTGTCGTACTGCAAGATTCACATGTATGCTGATGACGTACAACTGTATCTTAGCAGTCCAGTGAATTCAATCAAGGAAGCCGTGGATAAATTAAACCAGGATCTTGATAATATATATCAATGGGCTTTAAGAAATGGTCTTTGCCTTAACCCTCTAAAATCGAAATGTTTGTTAATCCACAAAAGAACTTTAAATCCAATAATTGAGCATGAAATTTTAATCAACTCTCAGAAAATTGATATCGTGCAGTCTGCAAAAAACCTTGGTCTGATCTTCAACGAACATCTAACTTGGTCAGATCATGGGCAAAGCCCACCCTAGACTACTTTTTGTCCACCCCAGAATTTAAAAAAATCTACCTATAATTTTTGTATTTATGATTTTAATAGCAAAAAGTATCACAATATTATTATTATTTTTAAATATCAATTAATCCTGTGTTTTTGGTTGGGAAAATGTCTATTGGTTTCCAATGAAGAAATTATTAATTATTGGAATCTAAGGGTCAGTTTTATAGTCAGAATAAAGATCGATTTTTGTCTTAAATATTTCTTAAATAAGAAATGTTGTTAGAAAAATTCTTACTTATGCCAATCACATGAACGAGATTACTAATCTCCTCATTTTTGGTTCTTTGTTCTATTACCATATATTGTCAAAAATTACGTTATGTGGTAATAGAATAAAGAACAAAATAAGGAGCTTTCTCCTTCGTGTGAATGTCCTATTATTCAATAAGCATTCGAAGCCATTTTAAAGGTAAATGAAAATGATTTTTAATATGAAAATATAGCAATGAGGAAATTACAATTACCTAAATATTTTCCAACCGGTTTTGGAGTTTTATACATTCAGTATAGATTATGATTCTATTTACATTTTCCAAAAAAGCAGTTATTTAATAGCCAGTATTTTCAAAAAAATAAAAAAAGTGATTTTTTCGCCTTGTAAATCCTATTTTAAACTTCAGGGCCGATGCGGCACGTGTTCCCATTATCCGATCACCTTAATTTTTGAATTGTGTATTTTTTATACGCAAAGGCACATTTGCAGGGGGGGGGGCGCCTTAAATCACAAGTTGACATAATACGGTCCACCCTAGTGTCCACAGTTCATCAGACATAACTTCCAGTTTAAAATACCTTTTGTAAATGTCTTCAACTTGCTGTTAAAAAAAAGTAACTCTGTGATCAGAAATAGTAAGCTTGCCGCAGATATATTTTTCCAAGCAATTAGACATTTTCGCCGAAACTGAAATTTTATTATCTTGTGATCATTAATGCAAGTATTTCACAAAACAAGTACATTAGACCGACTCACGAAAAGAGTAAAAAAGGTGCCCCCCTCAAAATAAACCTTGGTTTATTTTATGATGATTCCCAAAATATTTCGGGTCTAGCAATGAGATCTCACGAGCTGGACCATTTTTAAAAAGGTCCAGCTCGTGAGTTAGTTAGTTTTTGTTATAATTTTGCATTTTATCTGAAGACAACATACACAATATGGGTATCATATGAAAAGTTTTTTTTGAGACGCGTCCAGCGGTATATAACACGTTCAAGCATATCCAGAGATGTCCGATTTTCAAGCATATTCTATAAAAAAAAAATTTTTTTGACTCTTTTGGTCAGAGAAGTTTATGGTTGAAATATCAAACTTACATATCATAATCTATAGTCGATTTCAGTGAACACGTGTTTCAGATTTTTTTGAAATTCGCGATTGTTCGAGTTTTATCAGAAATTCAATATGGTGGAAAGCATATTTTCTAAATAGGGCAATATGGATACCAAAACTTTTATTTTGACAAGTAAATCATCACTCAGTGGATATAGTTTGGAAATTTGCAAATCTGTTAAAGTTTTCACGCTGCTCTGGATTAAATTTTGATAAAATTTGGAGTTACCCCAATTTAATAAAAAAAATTTATGAAATTTTTTGTAGGTTTATTATTAAATAAAATATTTTACTGAAATACGCGTGTCTTTAATTTTTTTAAGAAAAATCTAAATATTGGCTGACCCTAAATAAAATTTTATAATAACTTTTTTCGCGAAAAAAAATATTCCGCGAAAAAAAGCGCGTGTTGGTTTTTTTATGTTAAGTTGCATTTTTATCCTTACATCTATGAGAAACTGAATTTAAATTATTAACAAAATTTTATAAATTTTTTTTCGCGAAAAAAAAAGTTATTTCGCCAAAAAGCGCGTGCTGGATTTTTTTCTGTTTAGTTGCATTTTTATCTTACATCAACTAGATACTGAATTCAAATGCAGATTACAGTAACTCAAAAATTTTAAAAAAATTTGGTCCAGAGCACCGTGCAACAATTAGCAACAATTTACTTGTCAAAAGAAAAGTTTTGGTATCCAAATTGCCCTATTTAAAACATTTTTCTTCCACCACATTGAATTTCTGATAAAACGCGAAAAATCTTGAATTTCAAAAAAAAATCTGAAACACGTGTTCACCTAAATCGACTATCTCTATATATAAAAGAATAACGTGACTGACTGACTGACTGACTGACTCACTCAACATCGCAAAGCCCAAACCGCTGAAGCTAGGAAGTTGAAATTTGTTATGTAGGTTCCTCTTTCGGGGTAGACGTCCACTAAGACGGGATTTTTGGAAATTCCTACCGGAACGGGCAAAAAGGGGGAAAGTGTCCCCCTTGACGGCCTGCCAAAACCCCTTTGGCTAGAAAGCTGAAATTTAAGATATGTGTTCCTTGGAGTAGGGGCTAACTTTTCTGGAAAGTACTTTCTAGAATTTTGGACAGGGACGTTGTAAAAATGGGGGTTAAAAAGGGGAAAAAGGCCCCCCTTGACGGCCTGCCCAAACCGCTGGAGGTAAGAAGTTGAAATTTGGTATAAAGGTTCCTCCACTATCGTAGACATCCACCAAGACGGGAGTTTTGGAAATTTTTACAGGGACGGGCAAAACGGGGAAAAAGTCTCCCCCTTGACGGCCTGCTCAAACTGCTGGAGCTATGAAGTTGAAATTTGGTATGTAGGTTCCTCGACCGGTGTAGACGTCCGTTGAGACGGCATTTTTGGAAATTCTTATCGGGAGGGGCAAAAAGGGGACAAAAAAAGTACCTTTTTCCAAAAAAGTACCTTTTCCCAAAAAAAGTACCTTTTCCCAAAAAAAGTACCTTTTTCCAAAAAAAGTACCTTTTTCCAAAAAAAGTACCTTTTTCCAAAAAAAGTACCTTTTTCCAAAAAAAGTACCTTTTTCCAAAAAAAGTACCTTTTTCCAAAAAAAGTACCTTTTTCCAAAAAAAGTACCTTTTTCCAAAAAAAGTACCTTTTTCCAAAAAAAAGTACCTTTTTCCAAAAAAAAGTACCTTTTTCCAAAAAAAGTACCTTTTTACAAAAAAAGTACCTTTTTCCAAAAAAAGTACCTTTTTCCAAAAAAAGTACCTTTTTCCAAAAAAGTACCTTTTTCCAAAAAAAGTACCTTTTTCCAAAAAAAGTACCTTTTTCCAAAAAAAGTACCTTTTTCCAAAAAAAGTACCTTTTTCCAAAAAAAGTACCTTTTTCCAAAAAAAGTACTTTTTTCCAAAAAAAGTACCTTTTTCCAAAAAAAAGTACCTTTTTCCAAAAAAAGTACCTTTTTTCAAAAGAAGTAACTTTTTCCAAAAAAAGTACCTTTTCCAAAAAAAGTACCTTTTTCCAAAAAAAGTACCTTTTTCCAAAAAAAGTACCTTTTTCCAAAAAAAGTACCCTTTTCCAAAAAAAGTACCTTTTTCCAAAAAAAGTACCTTTTTCCAAAAAAAGTACCTTTTTCCAAAAAAAGTACCTTTTTCCAAAAAAAGTACCTTTTTTCAAAAGAAGTACCTTTTTCAAAAAAAAGTACCTTTTCCAAAAAAAAGTACCTTTTCCCGAAAAAAGTACCTTTTTCCAAAAAAAGTACCTTTTTCCGAAAAAAGTACCTTTTTCCAAAAAAAGGACCTTTTTCCAAAAAAAATTCCTTTTTCCAAAAAAAGTACCTTTTCCAAAAAAAGTACCTTTTTCCAAAAAAGTACCTTTTTTAAAAAAAGTACCTTTTTCCAAAAAATGTACCTTTTTCTAAAAAAATGTACCTTTTCCAAAAAAAAAAGTACCTTTTCCCAAAAAACATACATTTTTCCAAAAAAATAACTTATTCAAAAAAGTACCTTTTCCAAAAAAGAGTACCTTTTCCCAAAAAAAAGTACCTTTTTCTAAAAAAAGTACCTTTTTCTAAAAAAAGTACCTTTTTCCAAAAAAGTACCTTTTTCCAAAAAAAGTACCTTTTTCAAAAAAAAATACCCTTTTCCAAAAAAAGTACCTTTTCCCAAAAAAGTACCTTTTTCTAAAAAAAGTACCTTTTTCTAAAAAAAGTACCTTTTTCCAAAAAAGTACCTTTTTCCAAAAAAAGTACCTTTTTCCAAAAAAAAATACCCTTTTCCAAAAAAAGTACCTTTTCCCAAAAAAAGTACCTTTTTTCAAAAAAAGTACGTTTTTCCAAAAAAAGTACCTTTTTCCAAAAAAAGTACCTTTTTCTAAAAAAAGTGCCTTTTTCTAAAAAAAGTACCTTTTCCAAAAAAAGTACCTTTTCCCAAAAAAAGTACCTTTTCCCAAAAAAGTACCTTTTTCTAAAAAAATTTTCCTTTTCCCAAAAAAAATACATTTTTTCAAAAAAATACCTTTTTCAAAAAAATTACCTTTTTCCAAAAAAGTACCTTTTTCCAAAAAAGTACCTTTTCCAAAAAAAGTACCTTTTCCCAAAAAAAAGTACCTTTTTCTAAAAAATGTTCCTTTCCAAAAGAAGAACCTTTTCCAAAAAAAGTACCTTTTTCCAAAAAACATACATTTTTCCAAAAAAAACACCTTATTAAAAAAAATACCTTTTCCAAAAAAAGTACCTTTTCCCGAATTTTCTAAAAAAATGTTCCTTTTCCAAAAGAAGTACCTTTTCCAAAAAAAGTACCTTTTTCCAAAACACATACATTTTTCCAAAAAAAAACACCTTATTAAAAAAAAATACCTTTTCCAAAAAAAGTACAAATAAAGTACTTTGTAAAAACAAAGTATCTTTTTCCAAAAAATTTCGTTTTTCCAAAAAGTACCATTTAAAATAATATATAATTTCAAAAAAACTACTTTTTTCCCTCCCCCACGGATATCTCCACTAAAACAAGGTTTCTTGATATTCGGCATAGACGTGCGCTAAGACGGGATTTTTGGAAATTCCTACCGGAACTGGCAAAAAGGGGAAAAGTCACCACATAAACAGTCTCACAAATTGGAAAAGTGCCTGCCCAAACCACTGGAGGTAAGAAGTTGAAATTTGGTATAAAGGTTCCTCCACTGTAGTAGACATCGACTAAGTTTGTATTTTTGGAATTCCCTACAGGATATCCCAAAAGGAAACTCGGTATAAGAGTTCCTCCTTCTGTGTAGGCGTCCGCTTAGACGGAATTTTTGAAATTCCTATCGGGAGGGGAAATAAGGTAAAAGTCTCCTCCTGACGGCTTGCCCAATCCCTTTTGGCCAACCTAAAATTTTAAATATGTATTCCTTGGAGTAGGACTAACTCACCGGCAACGTAATTTTTCTATTTTGGAACAGCAACATAGTAAAAATGGTGGTTGAAAGGGAAAAATGTCCCCAATTACGGCCTGCCCAAACCGCTTAGGCAATGCAGTTGAAATTTGGTATGAATGTTCCTCATCCATCGCAGATAGCCGCGAAGATGGAATTTTTGTAAATTCCTAAAGGGAGGGGCAAAAAGAAGAAAGCCTCACCTTGGGGGCCGGTAAAAACCCCTTCGGCTAGAAACCTGAAGATTAAAATGTGGGTCCCTGGAGTAAGGGCTAACTTATTAGAAACATACTTTTTTGAATTTTGGACAGGGTCGTTATAAAATGGGGGCTCAAAAAGGGAAAGTTGCCCCTTAACGACCTGTCCAAACTGCTGCAACTAGGAAGCTGAAATTCGGTACTTAGGTTCCTCTTCCAGCCTAATTCCAACCGGGAGGGACAAAAAAAGAAAAAGTGTCCCCCTTGACAGCCTGCTCAAACTGCTGGAACTAGGAAGCTGAAATTCCCTGTCGATGGATTTTCGGAAATTCCTACCGAGAGGGGCACAAATAGTAAAAGTTGGCTAGAAACCTGAAATGTAAAACATATGTTACTTGGAGTATGGGCTCACTTACCGGGAAGGTGCTTTTTGGACAGGGACATTGCAAAAATGGGGATTAATGAAGCGAAAAGTGCCGCTTAAAGGCCTGCCCAAACCGCTGGAGGTAGGAAGTTGAAATTTGGTATTAAAGTTCCCCCTCTATTGTGGACATCCGCTAAGATGAGATTTTTGGAAATTTCTACAGGTAGGGTAAAAAACAGGAAAAGTCTCCCCCTTAACGGCCTGGCCAAACTGCTGGAACAAGGGATCTTAAATTCGGTATTTGGGTTCCTTCTCCAACGTTGACGTCCCCTAAGATGGTATTTTTGGAAATTCATACCGGGAGGGGTAAAAAGGGAAAAAACTTCCCCCTTGACGGCCTGGCCAAACTGCTGGATATAGAGACCTAAAATTATGTATGTAGTAGGTTCCTCCTCCAACGCAGACGTCCTCTAATACGGAATTTTTGGAAATTCCTATCGGGAGGGGTAAAAACGGAATAATTCTCCCCCTTGATGGCCTAACCGAACCCTTCGGCTAGAAACCTGTAATATATAATATGTTTTCCTTGGAGTATGGGCTAACTTATCGACAAGGCATTTCTAGGACTTTGGACAGGAACGTGGTAAAAATCGTGGTTCAAAAGGGGAAAATTACCCCCCCCCCCCTTAACGTCTGCGTCTTTAGCTAGAAACCTAAAACTTAAAGAACAAGTGTATATGAAACACTAAAATTAAGAAACTAAATAGGAAACGAGTGGAATGAAACACTACACAAGTGGAATGAAATGGATATAAACGTTGAACGAGTAGAATTGAAATTATAGAGAATGCAAATGGATTGGAAGAGGGAATTACCTGTTCAAACACTATCCACGGAATATGAAACTTATGTAGCATTGAAACTTACTCTCCAAAAAGTTAAACAAATTTTCTAAAAGAGAAAAAACCTTAGAAAAGGAATGGAACTTATATATTCCGATATTTAAACTTCATGTAACGAAGCACCGGTGGGAGAAACCGACGCAGTAAATTTTCCAACTGAATTTGTGAATTTACTTGAATTGCCAGGTCTACCTTTACATAAACTGGAATTAAAAAAAAAAACTTTAAGACCCGCTATTTTTAATATTATAAAATGCTTTCCAACCCTGCTTTACGTTATTTATTTTCATTCAAAACACAAATGAACAAAACTACTTACGGGTCTATCTACCTAAGTTCGCACTTTACCAAATTATCTTAACATATTGCAAATTATTATGGATTCATTACTAACAATCCACTTTCATGAGAAAAAGTGATCAAATATTTATTTATTTTAAACCCATTGTTGTGCAGAATTATTTATTTGTGGTGGCTGGGTGAAGGCTTTAAATAAAAAAACTTTAAATAAAAAAACGAATTTAATAAAAATTTGGGGGGCGCAGCCCCCCCCCCCCTTTACCTTTAAGGCACGCTAACAACGTAGCGGGCTGCGCCCGCTAGTCTCTATATATAAAAGAATAACGTTACTGACTGACTGACTCAACATCGCCCAGCACAAACCCCTGAAGCTTGTAAGTTGAAATTTGATATGTAGACGGCGTAGACGTCCGCCAAGACGGGATTTTTGGAAATTCCTACCGGAACGGGCAAAAAGGGGCAGGGTCTCCCCTTAGGCGGCCTGCCAAAACCCCTTTTGCTAGAAACCTGAAATTTAAAAATATGTGTTCCTTGGAGTACGGGCTAATTTATCTGGAAAGTACTTTTTGGAAATTTGGACAGTAACGTTGTAAAACTGGGGGTTTAAAAGGGGAAAAGTGCCCCTCTTAACGGCCTGCCCAAACCGCTTGGAGCTAGGAAGTTGAAATTTGGTATGAAGTTTCCTCCTCTGTCGAAGACATCCAAAGGATGTGAGGGAGGTGAAAAAAGGGGAAAAGGGAGGTGAAAAAAGGGGAAAAATCTCCCCCTTGACGGCCTGCTCAAACTGCTGGAGTTATGAAGTTGAAATTTGGTACGTAGGTTCCCCCTCCAGCCTAGACGACCTCTAAGACGGCATTTTTGGAAATTCCTACCGGGATGGGAAAAAGGGGACAAAAAAGGTACCTTTTTAAAAAAGTACCTTTTTCCAAAAAAAGTACCTTTTCCAAAAAAAGTAACTTTTCCAAAAGAAGTACCTATATCCAAAAAAGTACCTTTTTCCAAAAGAGGTACCTTTTTCCAAAAAAAGTACTTTTTCATAAAAAAGTAACTTTCAAAAAAATACCTCTCTCGAAAATAAAGACCATTTTCATGCAAAAGTACCTTTTTCCAAAAAAGTACGTTTTTCCAAAAAATACATTTTCAAAAAACACGTAGCTTTTTCCAAAAAAGTACCTTTTTCAAAAAAAGTATCTCTTCCCAAAAAAGTGTTTTGTCCAAAAAAAAGTACCGTTTAAAAAAAATACTTATTCAAAAAAAAGAAAAAAAAAAGAATTTCATAAAAGTATTTTTTTTTTTCCTAACTCCTGGATATCTTCACTAAGACGGGATTTCTGGATATTCCTTTTTCCAAAAACAAAACTGTTTTTAAGTACTTTTTTCAATAACAAATACGTTTTACAAAAGAAAATTACATTTTTCGAAAAAGTTTCTTTTTCACAATAGCCTTTTTTCAAGCAGTACCTCTTCTAAAGAAAAGTATTGTACTTTTCCAGAAACAAAGTATTTCTTCCAAAAAAGAAAGATATAAGAAATATAGATTTCTCCTCCGCAGGAAAATCCACTAAAACGGGATATTCTCAACATGGAGGGCCGAAAATTGGAAAAGTCCGGTCGTTTCAAAAAAAACTATCTTTTAAAAAAAAGTACCTTCTCCTTTAAAAAAGAGCCTTTGTCAAAAGAAAGTTATTTATCCAAAAAAGAAATCTTTAAAAAATAGTACTTTTTTCTAAAAAAAAAAGTATCTTATTATACTATGGCTATACCCCCACTAAAACGCTATTTTTCCAAAAAATAATTTTTTACAAAAAAAAATAATTTTTCGGAAAAAGTATAATTTTTCAAAAACAGGACCTCTTTGAAAAAAAATCAGGGACCGTAACGTTCATGACTTTTATCATAAAAGTCAGAATAAAAAAGTTATTTTTTTACTTTTATTTTTTTGAGCCAAAATAAAAGTTATTTTTAGACTTTTATTTTTTTGAGCCAATATAAAAGTTATTTTTTTACATTTAAACAGAAAGTGATATTAATTTATGATCTTGAGTCAAACTAAAATAACATTCATTTAATTTTTTTACTTTTATTTTTTCGAGCAGAAATAAAAGTTATTCTTGACTTTTATTTTTTTGGGCAAAAATAAGAGTTATTTCTTAACTTTCGAACAAAAATAAAAGTTATTTTTTGACTTTTATTTTTTTAAGCAGAAATAAAAGTTATTTTTTGACTTTTATTTTTTCTAGTAACAAATGACAGTTATTTTTGGACTTTTATTTTTTTGAGCAAAAAACATGTTACTGTTTCGACAAAAAACCACATTAAAATATTAAAACCTTGACAAATTCATATCAAACACATAAAAATATGAGAAATCCCTATAAAAGCGAGCTCCATGGGAATTTTCAGTTGTTATTGATTAAAAAAAAATTTTACTCTTGCTCAAAAAACTAAAAGTTAAAAAATACTGTTATTTTTTGCTCAAAAAAATAAAAGTCAAAAAATACTGTTATTTTTTGCTCAAAAAAATAAAAGTCAAAAAATAACTTTTATTTCTGCTCGAAAAAATAAAAGTCAAAAAATAACTTTTATTTCTGCTCAAAAAAATAAAAGTCAAAAATTTAACAAGCAATGCATTTTTTGGAAGACTAGGCCACAATGATAATTATGATGTACTTGAATCAGATTTCCGGCATTTGGTTATATGTGCTTTCTTTGTTTAAAAATTTAAATATAACTGTTATTTTCGGTCCCTGAAAAAAATATTTTTTTTAAAATAAAGTATCTTTTTTAAAAATAGTACATTTTTTCAAAAAATACATTTTTCCAAAAAGTACTTTTTCCCAACAAAATTAACTTTACAAAAAAATAATTTGGGATAAATTTTTTTGGATTTTTTAATATTCCAACAGTGAGTGCCTAAAAGAGAAAAACATCCTCCTTTTTGCAAATAAAACGTCCTTTTTCCACAAAGGACAGTGACGTTGTAAAAATGGGGCTCAAAATTGGAAAGTGACCCCCTTAAAGGCCTGCGCAAACCGCTGGAGGTAGGAAGTTGAAATTTGGTATAAAGGTTCCTCCTCGTAGACACCCAGCAAAAATAAATGGAATGACTTCTAAATGAATCACTTCCTTCATTACATCACAAAGAATTACTTCCTTATGAATGGGTTTTAAACAACATCTAATGCTGCAATAAATATATGCTAGTCAGAAGTTCTTCTTCATGGGTGATAAGAAGTTAATATTTTGTATGGGGGTTGCATAGGAACGTGCTGGCACAGAAATCAGAGGGTTGCGGGTTCGTATCCCACCAGGTGGAAAAAAATTTTTTGTAACTTTTTTTACACAATTAATAATTTTTTGTAGTTTTCACTGTAAAATTTTTATTTTTTTCTATTTTCGTACACTCAAAAATTAATTTTTAAAATGATTTAAATTTTTTTTTAATTTTCTATTAATTTTTAATGAAATTTTATGGAACTTTTATATGTTCTAAATAAATATGTAATTCTTCACATATTTTTTGTTAAAATACCAAAAAAGTAAATATTACAATTTTGTTTGTATTTAAAAAATTGTAATTTAAAAAATCCATTTTGATCAAATTTTTACTAAATATATTTAGAAACTAAATATAACAGAAAAAGAAAAATCCTGTAAACATTTTAGTTAGAACTAGTAAAAATAAGTTAAAAATTACCTTGCAGAAAAAACTATATTTTATCTACTAATATACTGCAAAATTTTTTCCGGATTTTATGAGGTAATTCGTTATTTTTAATTAATTAAAAGTTAACTTAAATTTAACAAAAATTTTGTAAATTTAACAGTTTTATTTTTCCTTCTTATCTTACTAGTATTTAGCAAAAAACAATCTGCTAATATCAGTAGTTTTTTTGCAAGGTCATTTATGATGATTTTTTTTTTAATTAAATTAAAATAAAAAGAATTGAAAAAGAACTTCCTTTTCATTGGTTCAAATATACATAATTGGTTCTAGGAAAAAAGTGAGGAAAAAGAAGTAGTTAAAGCACTGCAACTGCTGAATAGGGAGTTGTTCCTTTTCGGGTTTTTCACCGATGAATTTAACACTGGCTTGTCATAGGAAGGAAGTTGTTCGTTTTAAAAACAAAGTATGTATACTTGAACCAATGATAAGGAAGTTCTTTTTCACTTCTTTTTATTTTAAAGCTGACTTTTAGCAGTCTTGTTCAGTAAATTGTTGATATCTTCCTTTCTTTCATTTTTTATTAACAAAAATATATAACATATTGGAAAAGTATATAAAGTTGTTTTTTAAAGTGTTATTCTTTTATAAAAAATAATACACTCAAAGAAAGAAATAAAGCTGTAAAAATAGGAGAAAAAGCTACTAAAAATTATGTAAATAAAAATTACCTTGCAAAAAAACTGTTGATATTAGCAGATTTTTTTGCTAAATACTAGTAAGATAAGAGCAGGAAAAATAAAACTGCTAAATTTACAAAATTTTAGTTACATTTAAGTTAGCTTTTAGTTAATTAAAAATAACAAATAACCTTGATAAAATCCGCAAAAAAATTTGCAGTAAATTATTAGTAGGGTTTCTCCCTCCCTTTTTCGGATCCCGCAATCCCGGGAATTTTGTGCGGGATTTCCCGGGATTTTTTTATTCTTTTACAGAAGTTTTAGCTAGTATTATTGCAATTTTGGAAGCTTTATTTAAATTTAAAGCATTGATGTTTTGAAATTAATTTAATCAAAAAATATTTAAAATTCAAAAAATATGATTTAAAATTTAATACACTGAATTAGGCCAAATTGTTTTTAGATGTCAGTTGAATTTGGTTTAGTTAAACCGAAAAAGTTTTATCAGTCATTACCAACCCAGTATAGAAAATCATTACCAGATATGTGGTTATGTAACTACATACTTGGTAATGGTAACTAGTTACTTTTGTTATTACATTTCTTATTACCTTTATATGGCGATGTCGCGAAAAATAATGAGTTGTCGTTACACACCAGCATACGAAAAATCAAAAAATATATCGTTACCTATGTCCTTACCAGTACTGACAAAAATAATGAGTCTAAAAATAGATTTTCTAAAAAATAAATTATATGAAAAAAAATATTTTTTATTGTATTTTTTTTTTAAATAAAATTTGCTTGTGCGGGAATCGAACCTGGGTCTACAGATTGCCAGTCAACAGCTCTACCATCTGAGCTATATCGACATGTAATATTTAATAGATAAAAACACAATTGACCTGCTGCACACAAGTAAGCTTACTCGCCAACATACAAAAAATCAAAAAATATGTGGTTACATATATCCTTACCAGTGTTTAAAAAATATTGAGTCTAAAAATAGATTTCAAAAAATTTTCAAAAAAATCTAAAAAATTATTTTCTATTTGAAATAATGATAAAAATAAGTCATTATCAGTAACTCATTATTATATGTTTTAAAATAATGCAGAAGGTAAGTGGGTGTCATTACTGGTACTCCAAAAAATAATGATATGTCATTACCGTTTCTACACTGGGAAGTTTACCAACAAAAATACTTGTATGTATTTCGGAAAAATTTTTTTTCTTTAAAATGATCTCTGTTCAAATCAATATTTTTATAGGCAGGGTTAGACTGTAATATTTTCGGAAAGATTCTGCAACCTTACCTATATGTTTTGCATGTATACTAAAGTAATATCGTACATAAAATCTTATAGTGTAAACCAGCCTTATTCAACATTCAAACATCATTATTTCAGTTCCAAATACCTCCAAAAAACTAGATAACTAGAATATTTTCATATTTTCATTAACAAGTATTTTGAGTTTCTTTTATTTAAAATAATTTCATTTTAAGTTCAATTGCTATTCCTTTATTTCAATTGTATTTTTTAAATATTATTTGTTTTCAAAATTATCCATCAGATGCTTTTTAAAATTATTTTGGATTTTTTATATGTTAATTTAAAATAAATACGAAAATTAAATAATTTCTTTTTAAGTAGCTGTGGGATAAAAAATGTCTATTCAAGAAAATCAATTAAAGTTAAGAAACTATTTAATAATGTTGTAGTGTCTATTTTTATAAAACAATTTAGGTGAATTTGCCTAAAAATTTGTGTGAAAAATGCTCACTTTCAAACTTTTTTATAAAAATAATTCTAGACTGATACTTTTGAAAATCTGCATAGAAAGATTCAAAATATCTAGAAATATAAATTTTTTGGATATTTAAGAAATATTTTAGCAACAAATCGATCTTATTGCACACATTAACAATTCCAACATATTCTGAAAAAGGGGATGAAGATAAAATACCCGTGTCTTTCACTTTTTCTATATCTATTGGTTTAACCGTTTAAACCGCGAATTAATATTTAGTTAATATATTTCTAAGAGTTTTTTAAAATTAAGACGGCTTTCCATATAAATATATTACTTAAATATTAATTCACGATTTAAATTGTTAAACGAACTGATCCAGAAAAAGTGGAAGACAGGGCTATTTTATACTTAGCATCCTTTCAGAATATATTAAGTGCATTTTCTCATGGGTACAACCCATACATGGGACTAATGAATTAGGTGGACTAATTAATTGATGATTTCATTACCATTACATTGATATCAATTGTAATGAAATTATTTTCATTACCATTTTTTTAATTAATGGTAATGATTCTAAAATTTAATTTCATTGATTAATGACAATGATTTTAAATTTCATTACCATTGATAAGGAATAAATTAAAAAAAAATAATTGCCATTGACAGAAAAACGTAAAAATGGAGTAAAACTCGCTGAAATCGAAGATGGAATATGCTCATTCAGGCTCAAGGTCATTTTAAATTAAATATTACTTTCCATTCCGTTGTTATATGTGTACAGTAGGCCGGGTCGATTTGTGGGGAGGCAAAAAAATCGCTCATGGCTCAGGAAAAATCGTATTCTAGGGATCAAAATAAGAAACTTTGCCGAAGGAACCATACCTCTAAAACGAATTCTACTGCCCCCCAACTGTTGACTTTTGTCCCGTAGGGTCAAGTTTTGAAAAATCACACTTTGACCCATTTAGAGTGCCCCAATCGAGTCCAAATGTATGACCGACCCCCACTAACTTTGGAGGGCCGATCCACCCATGCCAGTGGCACACCCCCTGGAACTCCCCTGGGGGGTTCCCCATACAAACATTTTAAAAAATCACCATTTTTGGCACTTTATTTTATTATTTTTTATTTATTTTATTTATTTTTATTATTTTATTTATTTTTTCTCCTTAGAAATTTATTTAGTCAGAACATATGTAAATGAAAAAATTAATTTAACTTAGTAATAGAAAAGAAAAAATAAAAAATTACTGTTTAAAGTCTTTTTTGCTTTCAAGTCTGGGCAATTTCGCACGGCTCTCTAATGTCGTCGCCATAACAGCCTCTACATTTTCCGGTATAACTCGTTTGGAAACGCTAGCTAGCAATTGAACGTGTCGTTCTGTTTCTTGTATGTGTGATGGAATTTTTGGATCATTAAACGGTGGATCATCTTGATTTAAATATTCTTTCAAAGTATCGTATGGAATGCTTCGCGTGAATGGTGGTTCAAATACGTCATTTATGTCATTCATATTGATCATTTCCGTGTAACTTGTGCAATAAAAGTTTATATCTGGTTTTTTATAAGCTCTAAGTCCCGTTGGGTCGTCAACATCGGTTCGATAGCGTAGAATTATCTTGATAGCACAGTCGCGCTTTTCTTTGCTATCATCAAACAACATTGATAACAAGATATTTTCCGAATGCGCATAATATGAATTATCTGTAATTACTTTATTGACAATTTTGCGTAAACGAGGTTCTAGAAATCTTGACCAACTAATGAATTTGAAAAATAATCTACTACCGTACACGACAGAGCTGTAATACTTGATATTGAAGTACATTGGCACATAACATGTAATTATAAATTCAACCAGTATTCTTAAATTTGCATCTGGATTTTCCGTTGTCACATATAATCGTAATAGTCTAGCGGCCTTGGTGAGCCACCGAGAATGTACAATTTTCCCTGGGTTGATGTTTGCCAGATCCACTGAAACCACGCCGCTAGAAATTGCATGGGCCATGTCGTATAAGTACTTGGAATCGGTGGAAAATTCAATTTTTTCTGGAGCAGGGGGCATATTTTTCAACTCAATTTTCTGAAAGCCGTCCACCACCTGAAAATATATAAAAATAAAACAATTAAAAACGGTTGACAATTATAATAAATGAGTGATAGCAATAACTTACCGGAAGAGTTTCACAAGTTTCGATTTGACGGCTCAATTTTCCGGTTGCCGATCTTGGTCCAGTGCTGGTTGATTTATCCAAAGCTTCAAACAAATGCCGAAACGGAAGTTCGTTGAAGTGTAGAAGGCAAACGAACCAATGCAATGGTCTTTTTAACAGCAATTCGAATCGTCGTATAATTCCACCGTTTGGGCCAGTGTTTGTTGGCTCACCGTCAGTGCATATGCCAATTAATGCATCCAGTGATATATTTTTATCGTTGAAAAAATCATTTAATTTGGTTGTTTTGTATTCAGCGGTTTCATGTTCCAGTCTTACGTAACCAATCAATTCAGAATTCGGTTCCCTCAAAATAACAAGATGAGGTTCTTTTACCATTCTAGTATGATGCTTCTCATCAATTGTATCTCTCGTTAAAGTATCATCTTTTCTGCCATCGAATGAAAATGCTAACAAATTGGTATCATCTAACCGTTTGCGAAGCACTTCTTGTCTGCATTTCTCTTTTTCTCGGCGAACTTTCGATTTATCCATGATGAGAGGTTTGCCATGGATATCTTTCATTTTAAAATCTTGGAAAAGAGCTGTTCCCATTGCTGATGCTACTCTATCAGGCACGCCAAATCTGTCACATACCAAGGCAAAGTTAAAACAATCGTATCTCTGTGTGTATTGTGAACTTGTGCTTATATCCAAATCTTCTTGAACCGGTGGCGGTGCGTATGTTGAATCATCGGGATCTTGGTATGTTGGCATTGATGACATAGACGTTGCTCCTTGCTCTTCAATTTCCATCGCAAATCCATCCATTGTTAGACTTCTCTGATTATGTTGATCGTGCATAAACTCTTTGAGGCGTTCGGGAACCAAACCGCATGCACATGGAGCTGCCTTCAAATTGCATTTACATGTTCCAATGAAAAAAATTGTTTCCAGAGATTTTACATACTCTGTAAATTGTTGGGGTTTGTTTCTTCTCTTGATTTGCTCTTGATATTTGATTTGTCTATTCAATTTATTACATACACTTTTTTTCAGCATTATTTCCATACCAAGTTTTTCCCAAATTCCAATCAACTTATCTTGTACTTGAATAGTGAATGCTTTATAGGACAACTTTTTTTGTTCGCTCAAGTAAAAATAATATCTCAAGATATCCAGATGGGTTGGTAAATTAAGATCAGTCAAATCAGTAGACACACCAAAAACAGTAACATCATGCCTGGGTATATGACTCATTGGGTTTTCGATAGTTGTTGATGTTGTTATTGCTTCATCTTGCGGTGTAGAGGATGGTGGATTCATTGTAAACTTCTTGATTTGGAATGATTTTTTTTTAAATATTTTTTTATCTCAAATTAGCACTTCACACTTCGAGTTCTTCACAACGACTTAATGCATTCACAAAAACTGTTGCGTTATATATGGTCTAGGAGACGAGGTAATAAGAATGAAATGGTAATTTCAATTCTACCTGTAACCGATTTTGTTGTCAAAACTGCCCATAAAGTACTTACATGTAAATTAAACGTTAATCTGACTACAAATTCTGTTAAGCAAGTGCGCCTTTTATTACTTCTGGAAAATCCTTTATGATAATTTTATGCTCAATTCTACCTGTAACCGATTTTGTTGTCAAAACTGCCCATAAAGTACTTACATGTAAATTAAACGTTAATCTGACCACAAATTCTGTTAAGCAAGTGCGCCTTTTATTACTTCTGGAAAATCCTTTACGATAATTTTATGCTCAATTCTACCTGTAACCGATTTAGCTTAAGTAAGTTTACGACATGCAGCTGAGTCTTGTGGTGGCTTAAAAAACCCACACAACCTATTTTACGACCTGCAACAGAACGACACGTTCAATTGGTAGCTAGCGTTTCCAAACGAGTTATACCGGAAAATGTAGAAGCTGTTATGGTGACGACATTAGAGAGCCGTGCGAAATTGCCCAGACTTGAAAGCAAAAAAGACTTCAAACAGTAATTTTTTTTATTTTCTTTTCTATTACTAAGTTAAATTAATTTTTTCATTTACATATGTTCTGACTAAATAAATTTCTAAAGAGAAAAAATAAATAAAATAATAAAAATAAATAAAATAAATAAAAAATAATAAAATAAAGTGCCAAAAATGGTGATTTTTTAAAATGTTTGTATGGGGAACCCCCCAGGGGAGTTCCAGGGGGTGTGCCACTGGCATGGGTGGATCGGCCCTCCAAAGTTAGTGGGGGTCGGTCATACATTTGGACTCGATTGGGGCACTCTAAATGGGTCAAAGTGGGATTTTTCAAAACTTGACCCTACGGGACAAAAGTCAACAGTTGGGGGGTAGTAGAATTCGTTTTAGAGGTATGGTTCCTTCGGCAAAGTTTCTTATTTTGATCCCTAGAATACGATTTTCACTGAGCCATGGGCGATTATAAAATCGACCCGCCCTAGTGTACAGGTAAAGTTAAACGGAATTAAATTAATCATTCTTAATAAATTATGTTTTATAACTTCCCTGGCCAAACCAGTTGTTCGTTTTCATTTGTCTGAATTTTTTGTAAACAAATGGTTTCTAATCAATTGTAATTAGTTTTTTTATACATTAGTGTAATTTCATTCCATTAGTAATGATTTTTCTAATGAAAAATATTTCATTACCATTAAATGGTAATGGAATTTTTTTCATTGTCATTAGTATGAACTAATGGTAATGAATATTCAATGCTAATGAAAAATTCCCATGTATGGTACAACCAAAAGATGAACTTTGTCGGACGGTGTTTTAACAGTAATCGAGTTTTTCAAGTGCAACATATGTCGAATTTATATACATATTTTCTAACGAGCGGGAATTCCCGGGATCCCGGGAAATTCCGAAAAAAATCCCGCTGGCCCGGGAAATGAAAAAGTCCGGGAAAAGAAAAACCCTAATTATTAGACAAAAAATAGTTTTTTCTGCAAGGTAATTTTTAACTTATTTTTAGTAGTTCTAATTAAAGTGTTTACAGCATTTTTCTTTTGCTGTTAGTGAAATAATAGGGGTTTTCACAAGGGGTGTACTATTTGTTGTATCATTGTGTCGTCCTAACAAAAAACAGAGTTGTTAAAAATTAAATTGAAAAAATACAACATTTGAGAATAGCACGATACAACATTTTTACGTATGTTTAGTGTCCTATGTTTGAGTGTGCTAACAGATAGAAAATCGTTGTTAAACACAAATAAAAATTTTAAAAACTCTGTTTTTTGTTAGGACGATACAACGATACAACAGATAGCACACCCCTTATGAACAACCTAAATAAATATATTTCATTAAAATTTGATCAAAATGGATTTTTAAATTACAATTTTTTAAATTCAAACGGCATTGTAATATTTACTTTTTGGTATTTAAAAAAAATATTTGAAGAATTACATTTTTATTTAGAATTTTTGCATTTCCATAAAATTTCATTAAAAATTAATAAAAAATTTAAAAAAATTTTTTTTTAATCGTTTCAAAAATTAATTGAGTGTACAAAAAAATAAAAATTTTCTGATTTCTGTGCAAACCATACAAAATATTAACTTCATATCACCGATGAAAAAGAACTTCTGATTGGCATATACTCATTGCAGCATTAGATGTTTTGGAAAACCAATTCCTAAGGGAGTAATTCTTTGTGATGTAATGAAGGAAGTGATTCATTTAGAAGTCATTCCATTTACTTTTGCTGGGTAGTTAAAATGGGGGTCGAAAGGTGAAAATGTCCACAATAATGGCCTGCCCAAACCGCTGAGCCAACGAAGTTGAAATTTGGTATGAAGGTTCCTCCTCTATCTTAGACAGCCGCGAAGATGAAGTTTTTGGAAACTGATGTAACTAGGAAGCTGAAACTCGGTGTGTGGGTTCCTCATCCAGCTTGGATATATGACTGATATTGAAGCACATCTTGGAAATTCTTGCCGGGAGGGGCATAAATAGCAAAAGTCTCCCTTTTGACGGCCTGCCAAAACGTCACTGGCTAGAAATCTGTAATGTAAAATATGAGTTCCTTAGAGTATGGGCTCACTTCTCGGGAAGGTACTTTTTGGAATTTTGGACAGGGATATTGGAAAAAAGGTGGTCAAAAATGGAAAAGTGCACCCATAAAGGCCTGCTCAAACCGATGGAAGTAGGAAGTTAAAATTTGGTACGAAGGTTCCTTATCCATTGTAGGCATCAGATAAGATGTTTTTTTTTTTGGAAATTTCAAAAACAGGATAAGTCCCCCCTTGACGGCCTGGCCAAAGTGCTTGAACTAGGGAGATAAAATTTGATATGTAGGTTCCTCCTCCAACATAGACGTCCGCTAAGACGGAATTTTTGGAAATTTCTACCGGGAGGGGTAAAAAGGGAAAACACTCCCCTTTGACGGCCTGGCTAAACTGCTGGAGCTAGGGAGCTGAAATTCTGTCAGTAGGTTCCTCCTCCAACACAGACATCCGCTGAGACAGCATTTTTGGAATTTCCGACCGGGACGGGTAAAAAGGGAATAATTTTCCCACTTGATGGCCTGCCGGAACCCCTTTGGCGAGAAACGAAATTTATAATGTGTATGCCTCGGAGTATGGGCTAACTTATAGACAAGTTATTTTTCGGGACTTTGGACAGGAACGTGGTAAAAGTGGGGCTCAAAAAGAGAAAATTGCACCCCTTTAAGCCTGCCTCTTTGTCTAGAAACCTAAAATTTAAAGAACGATTGTATTTGGAATGCCAAAATTGAGAAACACAATGGGGAACGAGTGGAATTGAAACACTACACATGTGAGATGAAATGGACATGAACGGGGAATGAGTGGAATTAAAACAGTAGACAATGGAAATGGAATGAAAGAGTGAACGATATGGAATGGAATATGGAACAAAATGCAATATGGAGCAAGATGGCATGGAGTGGGGTACGAGTGGAATTGAAACACTACAGTTTAAAAAAAAGGAATGGATCGGAGCAGGTTCAAATAAATGGAATGGAAATGACTGATATTGAAGCACAAGGCAGTGGAAGCGAAGTGGAATGAAACGGGACACAATTGAGATTGGAACAATAGATAATGGGAACGAAATGCAATGGAATGAAGAGCGAAATGGGATCTGGAATGGAACGAAATGAAATCTGGAGTGAAACGAGTGAAATTGAAACATTAGATAAATGGAAGTAAATGGAATGGAATTTGAATGACTTAAACTGCTGAAGTTTGGTACTTAAAGCTTCGCATGTGACTACCTTTAACACAGACATACATCCACTGAGACAGAATTATATATATTTGGGTATTTTTACGGGAAGGAATAGAAAGGGTTAAAGAACCCCTTTTAATTACATGTGCAAACAATTTAAGCAAGGAATATGAAATTTAGCATTGAAGCATACTCTACAACAAGGTTAAACAAATTTATTAAAAGATAAAAAACCATTGAAAAAAATGCAATTTATATATTTCGATATTTAATCTGCCGGTAAAGAAGTATCGGTGGAAGAAACCGACGCATTAAACTTTACAACTGAATTTGTGAATTTATTTGAATTGGCGTGGGTCTACTTTTAAATAAACTGAAGTTAAATAAACTTGCAGGCACGCTAACAAAGTAGCGGGCTCTGCCCGCTAGTAGCTTTTAATATGTAAATTTGACATTTCCATCACAAACATCTCCGTACAAAAGATTAAAAAATTTGTTTTTTTTTATAGAATATCCTTGAAAAAAGGACATGCCTGGAGCATCTTTGAACATTTTATATATACGGCTGGACGCGCCTCAAATGATACCCATATTGAGTATGTTGCCTTCAGCTAAAAAGCAAAATATTTACAAAAACTAAAAAAATACCTTTTTTAAAAATGGTCCAGCTCGTGAGATCTCATTTCTAGACCCGAAATATTTTGAGAATCATCATAAAGCATACCAAGGTTTATTTTGAGTGGGGCACTTGGACCGGTAGAAATGGACCAGTCTCAAAGGACCTACCCAGTGAATGTTCAAAACAGGACCAGGCCGAAAGTACCTACCCAGCGATCAGTAAAAATGTGTATGAAAAATATTCAATTCGTCTAATTATTCGGTAGTTAACTTTTAAATAATTTAACTTACAGAAACTCTTCCAATCTAGAACTACAATTGGGTTGAAATTTGGATATGTGATTGAGGAGACAAAACAATGACTTGAATTTTTTATCGACCCATTCTCATATTTTAAGTTACATCTCTCCAACAATGAATATTGAAGTGCTAAATATCGAGAAAATAGTTTCAAATTTGTTGGAGGGTACATTTAGGTCCTAAATAATATTTTAAGTTGTCCAAAGAAGTGTGTTTTGCTAATATTGGTATCAAATCTTCGATTGATTTTTGAAGTTTCGTATTGTGTAGTCAACGAGGGTAAAGGCTAAAGAGTTCCTATACGAAAAAAGTACACTCTTTGGCTCCCTTAAAGTTTATATGGATTGTGATTCTGTTAATTCCAGTGAAGAATAAGAGAAACAAAAGGAAAACCGAAAAAGTTAACAGTGCACTGTTTTTATTGTTTCTTTTAATGTTGTTCTTTGCTTGTAAAACAGTTTTTGTGAAATTTTCTGTTTTCCGACTTCCTTCATTTTCTCTCGTTCGCTATTAAATTTCTTCAAAGTCCTTGTGTTTTTCTTCTCATTCTTGTGTGAAATTTTTTGGGAAACTACGAACTCTTAACCCTCTAATGCACAAGGCCGCCTAAAAGCGGTCTTCAGATTTTAAATAGTTTTTGGATAAATAACAATATTTTATTAAACAAGTTGTATTACGCGCATAGAAAACTTAACTATATACTTTTTTGCATTGAAGCTTTTTTTTGTATAAGGAACGGTTTTCAAGCGAGAAGCATGTGAAGTGAAAATTTTAAAAAATTAACTTTTTAAAACAGAAAAAAATATTTTAAAAATTGCCAAAAATACGATCTGGCGTACATTACCGATAATAAAAAAGCTATCTTAAAGTCTCCACTTGTAAAATCAGTTAAAAGTTTTTCTCCAGGACTCACGATAACGCCAGGATACGTTTTACAAATATCTCTCTAACTCAAAAACTAACCAACAGATTTTCTTAAAATTAAACACAGCCCGGGTAAAAATCTTAATATGGTGTCATATATAATTATATCTTATTTGATAAGTCCCCATATACAACCACATACAGCTTGATCCGAAAAATGGGTCATCTACATGTTTCTAATTGTATAAAATTAGATATTATTTGATACAGTTTGATCCGAGATTTGTCCATATCCAGGACATCATATTATATCTAATTCGATATAAAAATATCTGATTTTATATAATTTTGTCTGATAGTAGCTATACTTTTTATGGATACCAGCTATTAAATTGACATTGAAATTTGCTTGGTTTGAACAATTTTAGAGGCCCAAATTTTATAACATATATTAAAAATTTAGTTGAATGCTTTTGTCTTCTAAATCGTACGTATCATTTTTTAACATGATTTTACATGTAAAAAAATCACGTGAAAATTATTTGGCTGATGTTGAACTATATATTAATTTCTACGGGATTATATAGAAATTTATATAAAATTACAAGAATATATTTTTAGTATGACGACACATACAGTATTATATAACTTAGTATCGAACCATATATAATCATATCGGTCACTACATATATTTTGATTAGTTTTAAAAGGCTTATGTAGTTATATATGGAGTCAGATTTGGGGATATGTAATAACATCATTTACCATACAAAAAATTCGTTGAGAAAATAATATCAGATGTAGTTGTATATAATGATATGTGTCTTAAAGTGCCTCCATTTATTGTCAGATATGACCCAATCACATTATATATGACAATATATAACTATTTTTACTCGGGAGATTATATACTTAGAGGTAGTAATAAGCAGAACTAATTTCGTAAAAATTTATTGATGTTTTCGCCAAGTTTCAAAAAGCGAAAATCGCCATAACTTTTGAAATAACAACAATTGATCAACAATTTTCGGTACGTAATTTTATTTTATTGATAGTATTATTTACAGCAAAAACCGAAATTCTTTGACCACTGGGTTTCAAGATACGTCTTCAACTTTTGTTGTGCAATATCGCCTAAATAAACCGACAAATTAAAATTTTAATATTTGTTTCATAGTAGATTTTCACCGCCAAATATATGGTTTGAAAATTATTGTAATCAGAAGAAAGAGCATTAGAGGGTTAAAACACCTTAATGAATACCCCCTGGTGTAGTCGCCATGCCCGACTTTAACTTTTTTGCACATTGTTATTTTCAACGAATAAACAAGTTAAAGTCAGGCATGCACCATTCTAGTTCAGACCTGAGGGGTAGTCATTATATTTTGTAATTAATTACACATGTAATTACACAATTACATACAATTGTAATTGAAAAACTCAATTATAATTATATATTATTTGAAATTGTAATTTAAAAAAGAACATTTGCAAGTAATTTATAATTGAAAATTTTCAATAACACACTACATAGAATTTTAATTGTAAAAATGTTAATTACAATTACATTTTATTAGGAAAAGAAACAATGACAAAAGGCGCAAATTAAAAATCAACTCAACATGCCGTATTCTTTTTATGTCTGGCCACACCTATCCCGCCTAGCCCAGCCAAATTTTTTTTGCAAAATTTTAACAAAAAACATTTTCTAACTCTAAATGTCATTAAAATTTGTAGTTGAAATCACATTCAATTACAATTACATGTAATTGAAAATTTTCAATCACAATTACATGTAAAGTAATTGGATTTTTTTTAAATTCAATTACATTTATTTGAATTGAAATTAAAAATTTTCAATTAAATATTACAAGTAGTTCTAATTGTAAATGAAATGTAATTGAAATTCCCCAGATCTGGTATAGTTAAAAGCCAACTAGTGTTTTAATCTAGAATCAATTTGATTAAAAAATCCGTAGTTGCGACCTGTAGCGTGCGAAAAAGTCAAGTTTTGAGTGTAATTTTATGTAAAACGTTTTTCTCATACAGACTAAAAACGAACAGCTTTGATGTCTTCAAAGACTTATAGTAGAATTTCAGAACGATATTTTTATTTCAACCCTCTACCACTTCAACTTACGGGTCTTTTTGTCCCTTTTTAAAAAGGATTCAAAAAAGTATCTTTAATTGAGGAGTTAGAGGGTTAACAAATGTTCCACGTAGTGTTTACATGAGTTCGCTGAACACATACTATAACTTAAATGGAAGATTAACGAGGTAAAAAGCCGATACACTTACATTCTTTCTTGGTACCCTCTGCCGAAACAGATGTCAGTACCTTGTTATTTTGGGAAAAGTTTAATTTTGTTGTACAGTGTTACAATATATGCATTTTTGGGCTGATTTTGTATGTCATATGATTAGCAGTTTAGTCAAAAATAAAAATTTTTCGAGTTTTTTTTTTAGTAAGGAAAGCTGATGAAGACTCTTATCTAAAAAGTCCGGAATTATTATCCTGGTTTACAATACTTAGCTGTTAAGGTAAATTTTACATAAACATTGCAGTGAAGCACTACTTGCATAGAAAAAATAACACAGTACAACAAAATAAGAAAAATTTTATGCATCGGAATTGCGACAATAACTAATAACTTTTGGACGCAGATCACGAATATGGCCATAGAATTTTAAAGTTAGCTATAGTTTAAGAAATATTTGCAAAAATGTTTTTGTAGGAATATTAATTTTTTTAATAAACTTTTCGCAAAAAAATACAAATTTTAAAGTAATAACGCTATTTTTTGCAATATTTTAAAATTATGGAATATGCCCTTTAATTTGATATATTGCACGTTTTGATAGCTGCGATATTTAAAGTTGAAATTTATGTTTTTTCACGATTTCGTTAATAATTAATCGGCAATGATAGGAATATCCAATATTTGAATTTGTACCATTAACAAACATCTCATTTCCGTTTCCAGACAAGCTACGACATCTACATCTTGTCTATCTGGTTGTCGTCCACGCTATGAATGCGGTTATAAGCACAATTTTTTTCGCAAAATAAATTAGTAAAACATTAGTTCAAAATTAGTTTAGTTCTAAAAAAATATAACTAAAATGTTTGCTGAAAACGGAATTTCAGCACAAAAATTGCTGAAAACTAGTACACTTGATATACAAGACGTTTTACTAATTTTTCTACTAACTTATTTTTTTGAGTGTAGTTGAAAATTTTATAACAATCGGATAACGCGTTCAAAAGTTGTAATCATTTGAACATCATGTATTTTTCACAAATTTACTGAAAAAAATCAACTTAAAATAGCGATAAAACGCGTACCAAAATGAATTTGGAAAAAAAAAATTTTACATTTAATATCGTGACACTTAGAAGAATGTATGTACCAAGTTTTTTGTAAAAATCGAAAGGGGTCATGTCCAAAATCTTCTATTTTTGTATTCATTTTATATGGAATGATACTTCTTGAAATGTCAGACAGAGCCAGTAAAACAGCGCGTAAAACTAGGTGAGCGATTTCACTCGAACTTAAAATGCCTCAAAAGTTAATTTAAACTCTAAAACTGAGCAATTTGTTTTACTTTATTAGAACGACACGATATCACTTTGTCACAAGAAAAATAATAGTCTTGTACATTAAATTTGCGTGAAAACTAACCCCTAAATTCATAAATGCTTTATAAAGTTATAGCAGGTTTACAAAACGTCATTTTCATACAAAATTTTTTCAATAAACCTCCTATAACACTATGCAACAGTCAAAATCGGGATGGGATGAAACCAACGGGAAATGTTATATCGGTCAAAAACAAGTTATACGTGTCCCGGCGTTTCGCTGGGTCACCCCTAGGAATCGAGATATATCTTTTTTTTGACATAACTCGAGAACCACTAGTCCGATTTTGCTCAAACAATTTTAAAAAAATTAAAAATTACAATTCCTTTAATCTGTTCATATAACGTTTTTCTATATACTCAACAGTTTTGCCGGTAAAAATAAATGTTTGTTACCGCTTCCATAAAAATCAATAACCTTTTGTTTATTACTTTTTTTTAATATTTTAGGCAAAAAATATTTTTTTCTTCATACATTTATTTTTTCTGACAGTGGTTTTCAAAAGAATTTTTTCCTATAACGGTACACAAATTAAAAAAATGTTGTCTTATGTATTTTAGAGAACAAAATTCATTCTTTACTACCATCGTAACAAAAAGTCTTAAGCTTGAATGCGTTTTGTATAGTATTTTAAAATTCGTAGAAAGCTATTTTTCACGTTTTTAATCACGATTTTCTCAAAATTGAGAGTTGATAGAGAATTCGGAATAGAGATTTGGAATCAGGAAGTAAAATACTAAAAGTATGTATCAAGCTTCTACCAACAGCGACTTTTGATTTTGTAGAGGTGTATAATTCGTGTCAAATTGTTGTAATATTGGTCACCATTTTTGGTTATAATTATTCAAGACAGATTTTGGCTCCCTGAACCAATAAAAAAATAAATTTTTCCTATTTCCTTATATAAGGCCAATTTCTGTAAGCTATCACAGAAACCTAAATCCTAAATAGCAAAAATTTGTGCACGATTTTAAGTACTGATGCAATTTTTATAAGTTTTGGTAAAGTGGGGGAAATGCGCATCGAAAATACTTACATGTGTCATAAACAATTCTTAGTCAAAGTTTGGTTAAATCTGCGCTTTAAATTTTTTTAATAATCATCATTACAAGTCTAATGTATTAAAATATCTTATGTAGGGTGAATTGTTCTAAAATAGTCTTGGTTAAGTTTCTTAACCACAGAAATTTCTATGGTTAAATTTTAGCATTGGTTAGAAGAAATGCTTGGTTAAAATTTAGATAAGTTATTCAAAAAATATGTTTACCAGTGGTTAAGGCTAGTAGAGGTCTTAACCAGGGTATAAATTGAGATAAGTTAACGGGCCTGAGAGTCATAACTTTGCATACAAAACAACAATATAATTCAAAAAATTCAAATTTTATTTGTCAATGTTATGATTGTATCGATAGCAGGTCTTAATTTTTTTGAAGTTTTCAAACAAAAATTTGAATAAATATAATTTATTAAGACTTTGCAACAACAAATACATGGGGAATACAGTCATAACTAAGAGTCACAGACTTTTCGTAGGAATAGAGACTCTAGATCAGGGGTGCCAAGACTTTTTTCGCTGCGTGCCAGAAATGGACAAATTTTTTTGAAAAAATTTCTTGCGTGCCACCTTAAATTTAGTCTTTTAAAACTACTTTTTTAAAAATTTGGGAAATTTCTCTTAAAAATATCGCAGATGTACATATTTATCAGCACTACTGATAACCACCAAAGTGAAAAATTAAAAAACATCCAAGAAATGACGTAAAAATGTTTGACGGTTATTTAATTTTTGGGGGTTTATTTAATCTTTAAACATTGAGATTATTTCATTATGAAAAAATTCACAATGAAATAAAATTAAAACAGTTTGAACATTATTGCCATTTCATTTTTTTTTGGGGGTTGTTCCATTTTTGGTGGTTATTTCATATTGTTAAAAAAAGTTAAATTATTGGGCGCCATTTATTATTTAAGTACGTAAAAGGAACTATTTAAAAAATATGCTTCGGGCAAAAATTTTATTTTGCTAAAATAAATCGCGCGATTTTTATCGTCATAATAATGAATAAAAAGCGAATATTAAGGATTTGAACAGAGAAATGTCTATTTAAGTTTAAATGGCTCTGCGAAATACGATCAAAACCCAATTTCAAATTCCAACAAAGGGGGTATTTGATTATGAACCTTATTTTCAGCCTTAATTTCATTGAGAGTTGTTTTCCATTTTTGAGCAATTTTCTGGTACTTTTTATTTCTCCGACTATGAGGCATTTCCTCATCGAAACATTTAAACTTCTTTTAATCTATAATTTTAGAAATTTTTCCAGAATTTTCTGATAATCGAATTTGCGACTTCTGTATTAACCATATTTCTTTAAACAAAAAATGGTGGCAATACAGGGTTCCATTCATTTTAAAAGACGATTTACAAGCTCTGTGACAAATTTCATCATTATGAAGTTAAATTACACATTTTTGTAGCAAAATTTAACATTTAACTGAATTTTTGCTGGTCTTCTAATAGTTTAAATTTTTTGAAAATAGCCAACAAAACGTCACGTGCCACCTAAAATCTACTCGCGTGCCACTACTGACACGCGTGTCATAGTTTTGCCAGCCCTGCTCTAGATTCAATACTCAACACGCAAAAAATAAAAAGGGGCAAATCACATAAAATAAGGGTATAAGTTACCTAGTTTTAGTATGTATTATAGCTCTACCCATTTATGTATTTGGTAATGATTTTCTACATTATTTCTGTTGTTGTTCACTATTTCTTGTAAAAATATATTGCAAATATTCATTAAAAAAAACAATTTCAAAATCCTAGTAGTTATTGGGGATTTTTATTTCACAAATTGGGTATTAAATTGCCACATGTATTTGGCAACTTTAAAAACCACCCCATGCTCCGCATAAACTAACTAGAAATAAGTTTAAAACACAGCTGCTAATGCAAAAGCAAACATATCATACTCAAGACTTAAATTTTACTTAGTATATCTGTTTTAATTTTCAAACCTCATGATTATTTTGTTTACTTTTAATTTATTAATAAATATACGATAATAAGCGGACACATTTAAAGCCCACATACTGGTTAACCTGTGTAAAGTACTCGTATATATTCTTTTACATAAACTCGTATACTCGATATACGAGAACTTACATATATCGCCCAATATTTATATTGTGTTTAATTCATTTGTATTGTTTTCATCCTTAATCATACTTAATGAGTTTTGAAATTGCTCCGTATAAATAACAAAAGTTGAATAATCTTAAAGAAAACGCTTAATTACATGCAACTCTCCTTTAGCCTCGTGACTTTTATATTTTCGAGTACCATTTTCATATCCGCCATATTCAATTTAATTCACTTTTTTCTTTTTCGACTCAAACTACAATAAATATATTATATTATATCTTTTCTTAAATAGTACGACCAATATTTGTTTGCTGGTGTATGAGAGCAAACAACAACGTTTGCGATGATGATGATGGTCCGTATTTTATGTTGGGGCTTTATTCTATGGCGGCGCTGATTCTAGTGTTGAGTTTTTTCTGCTGCTGCTGTTGTTGGTTTGGTTGAAAATCGATATGTTGAAAAGTATATGTACGAGTATTCGCATAAGCAGCAGCAATTCATTATTTAAAATTAAATTTATTGAAAATTTCATTGTATATTGAAATTTTTTCAATATTTTTTACTTTCATAGTGATTTCGTTTTATGAAATTCTTTATTTTATAATTTCAAACAGATATACACTTACATTTGAAAACACTTTTATACACATTTTTAATTTTCAGACATATTTTCGATTTATTCTTTTTTATTTTGTAGGGACTTATTAACTAATATTGGATATTATTTATCTTTTTGTTAAATTTCTTTTTTTCATTTTTAATAATATAATATAAATCAATCAAAACTTTTTTTCCATCAATTTAACTTTTTTCTTCTTCACATTTAATTCATTAATGTAATTAACACTTTTTTACGTTACTAAGGAGAGGCAAGTGTGTTATAAGACAAATGAGTTAAAACTGATTTGCTATTATAGCCACGGTTAAGGGTAACTAGGAGTAACATGTCTTAATGCAAATATATGTGGGAAGAAAGGAAAGCTTTTCAATTGACGTTATTGAGGAGGATTTTATGTCAAAATTTTTGGTTGAGTTTGCGCAATGTAAAAATTCTACAAATTAAAAATTTTCAAAACACCCTGTAACTAGAAACTGACCACAGTAGAATAAATTTTCATTCTCAATTTTTATTACTTTAAAATTCAGTTTAAATTTGATAATTTTTTTATTACAGAAAGCAAACAAACAAAATTGTATACAAATTTATTTTAAACATTACTACATATAACGAGCAATGACGTCATGAACATATTGTCAATTTTGTTACATATGAATATCCACCCAAAATTACCCAAATTATCATTGGGGTTGTTTTATACAATTTCAAATTGTAGTGTTAAACTTTAGGTTTTAATTTTGGCTAAAAGTATGCTATATGTTTTATATAAAAATGAATTCATTGTAGGCATCTACTACGTACAATATATTTTCTAATAAAGCTTTTCACTTGTGGTTTAGAAGTCGACTATTAGTACACTAAAAATACTATACATATATGTGTAAATTCATAAATGTTTTATAAAGTTATATGAGGTTTACAAAACAAATTTTCCATACAAAATTTATTTCATAAGCCTCCAAACATATAACTTGATAAAGCATTTATGAATTTACACAATAGAATTCAGTAGTGCGATTCTCTAACTTTTTAACGACAAAAATCGGTAGTTAGATTGTCAAAATTCGATGATTAACTGCAATTGTCGTTAAAACTGATTCCGTAACTTTTTCTACCGAATTTTGTCGTTAAATAATATAGTTAACTTCCGACAAATATCGTTAAGTTAACAACAGAAAAAAAGTTGTAGATAAGGTAAAATATGAGTAAAAAAAATTGAATAATTTCAAAATGCGTTAAAGAAATGTATTTTATTGCAAATTTCTTAACAATTTACATTAGGAATAAGGAACTGGCGTTTGCATTAAATTCAATGGCTCTCGTTAAACAGTGAATCAGTGAATTAACAGTGCTTAAATACTAGTTTTTTCGACTAAAATTTTTATAAATCGCGAAAACAAGGATTTTAGTGGATTGGTTGGTATTCCATTTATATTCTATGAAAATATAAATGGAATACCATTCTATATTCCTAAAAATAAAATTTTCCAATATTTATAACGGCTTAGTGCTTAAAATTAATTACATAATTTTTTACCCTACATGTGCAAATAAAATTAATCCAATTGATCGCTTTTGGGGCTTTTGAATTTGTTTGTAGTGATAATTAATATCAACCCAGCAAAAAATAGACATTTTTATGGCTCTGCTTGTAAGCGAAAGATACAAGCACTTTCATTACCATTACATATACGTAATTGTAATGAAACATTTTTCATTTCCATTACATTCAAGTAATTGTAATGAAATTAATTTTAATTATTACAAAATTGGACATGGATTTTTATTGCCGTTACTGTTATACAAATGTAAATATTTTTCTTTTTTCGTGTGCTTTAATTTGAATTCATGGTATGCTGATTCGTCGCTTAAAGTTGAAATGACGAATAAGCTTAAATTTTGAGGGCTCAAGGTATAAAATTCCCCATAAGTGCTCCTCAACCACAATATTTTATATGAAAATATATAACTTTGCCAATAAAGGCGCGACTATAGAAAAATCAAACGTATTTCGCTTTTAGTAAAGTAGTGATTTTTTTTTCATTTCATTACAATTAATGAAAAAATAATGGAAATGAAAATCAAACCATTACGTTATATAATAGAAATGAAGATAAAACTTTCATTACCATTACATAAAGAAATTCTAATGAAAATGTAATGTTAATTATTTTGGTCCACCTCTGGATACAAGTAGCAATCAAAAAGCACTTCTAGTTTTGCAGTGCTGCTAAAACAATGTATATTTTTTGCTGGGATATAAAATAACCTATTTCAAAATAACCAGAAAATAAATATATAGAAAACCGAATCACATATTTTTTTCGAATCGCGGAATGCCAAAAGCGTTAAATTTAAGGTATATTTTTTAAACTATAGAAGTATTAGAATTAATTCCATTAGGTGTATGTTATAAATGCGACTGAACATTTTTTTTTGTAATTTCTTTTAAAAGTTATGCTTTATGCGCTCTACCGCGGTTTTTTACTTTCTTAATTGATAAACTGTGTGATTCTTAGTGAAATTAAAGTTATTCAAGAATGTCCTGCGTATACGTGATTGAAAAAATAGCTGTGAATCAGCTACAAAGTTAATGACACATTTTTGCGATTAACGCGATTTCTTTGTACCCAGCAAAAACATGGTAATGACAAGTCATTACCATACGGATTACCAAGTAATGATAGGTCATTACCTTTTTCATTACTTTAAAATACAAAATAATGACTTACCGATAATAAGTTATAGAAGTACTTACATATTCGTGCAAAGTAATCACTTACTGGTAATTGATTAAATAAGTACTGATTAAGTCTTATTTATATTAATATTTTATTTATATATTTGTTTTGAACTAAATATGAAATTTTCCCAGGTAAAAAGTTTTTTTTTCCAATATTACCAACTATTTTACAATGTAGGGTAACCACTTATTTCCTAACTTTTGAGTAACCACTTATTCTATCTTTGTGAGTAACTACTTATTCTTTCACTATGCGTAACTCGTTATTCGCATTTTTTTGTTAACGAGAGGGTAATGACCGCCCATGAATTTTTGGACATCGCGAACAAAAGTAATGTTGCGAGTAAATAGCCTGGTAAGTAGTGAAACCCTTTGTGTGCTACTTACTCGCTTAATTACTCGGTAATGTCTGTTTTTGCTGGGTACTTTTACAATTTGAAAATAACTTATTTAACTTTTTGGTTCAACGCGTAATCAACACAAGATTTGTGAAAAATCTCACTTATGCAAACCGCGAAAGTTTCGTATCACTCAACTAACTTTATGCAATTTAGGCCCGATTACTAATATTTAGCCAACAGTTAAATTAAAATTTTGTATGAGAAACAACAACAAATGTGCCAGTTAAAGTCCAAGTTAGTAGGTAACTGCCCAGGTAGAAATTGCCGACGTTACAACAAAAATTGTACTGGGAAAGCACTGTTTTTTACTAAATGCCGTTAATACTGAAAATTTGCTTTGCCAGTACTGTTTTCTGAAAATTAACGAGCTTTTTTTAATTTAATAAAATTAATAATTTTATAAATTTTACGTATTTTTACATATACTACACAATTATGTATGCAAGAGAAACATCGCCATTCTTTTCTTGTGAAGTTTCGAAAGAATACATTAAAAATCTGTGATGTACACTAAGATAACAGTAAATTACTAGCAAACTACTAAATGTGTTATTAAATGTACTGGGATAATACCAAAAAATATAAAATCTGAAGCCTGTGCCAACATTGGAATATAACTACGGCCAAGCGTTTATTGGTGTTATCATTTCGACAACATGCCGGTACAGTGAAAGTTGAAAATCCGACGCATTAGCAGTACATGTACTACCGTCTCCAATACCGGGCCGACATTGTGCCGTTTGTATTTTTCTACCTGGGTGGACATTCAGTAATCGGGCCTTAGTCGCTGAATGAACAAATTCAAAATGGAAAAGCAGGGGAAATCACGTAAATCGCAAAAAAGTGCCACTGACTTTGTAACTGATTAACAGCGATTATTTCAACCCCGAATACGTATAACTCTCTTGAATAACCTTAATTTCACTAACGATCCGACAGTTTCACAATTACAAAAAAAAACAAGAACCGCGCTGGGGCGCGTAACGCCTTTAAAGACACTTAATTAATTTTAAGTCGCTTTTATTACATGCACTTTCCTTATGGATTATATTATAATACTGCTATGGGTGAAAAAATATACTTTAAATTTAACGCATTTAGGCTTTCGCGATTTTAAAAAACACTATATGGAACGGTATACCATATTTTTTAAGTCCGATAGCAAGCAAAAAACCACGAAAAAAAGTTCTAATTCGCTGGTTTAAAAAAAAAAAAATTTCTTGATACAAATGTTGTTTTCATTTTGTTTTTTGTTTACAAATACTTTTTGTTTGGCATTTTTTATTTCTATCGAAATTTGTCGGTAACTTTTTCTAGCGAATAATATCGTTAAATAAAATATAGTGAATCACTTTTTCGGTAACTCAACCGACAATTATCGTTAGTTAACGAAATCGATAAAATCGTTAAGAAAGTTAGAGAATCCCACTACAGGTTCCCATTTTATTAAATATATACTGTGGGTGACAATATAAAGGAAAATTTTATATTTTTCCAACTTTTTGGTCAGTTGTAATATTTTGGGTGTAAAAATGGGAAACTTTTTTTATTATTCTGATAGTTTGTATATTTTGTTTATAAAATAAAGAAATATAAAATAAAATATTGGAAAAAAAATTTAAGAATAGAAAGTCTGAAAGAATTGAAATTAGAAGCTCTTACCATAACGAAGTTGAAAACAAATCTCAAATTTTAAGGTTCAGTATTTTTTTTTTTTGATATTTTTTATCTTTTCAGAGCTACTTCATAACGCAATGATAATGAGTCATTAAAACCGTTGATAATATCCATACAAAGCATTTGCCACTCAAAATACTTAGCCAATATGGGATTTGGAATTTTTGTTATATTTCTTGTCCGTAACTGACGATCTATAAATATCAATGCGCTACATTTTAGGATCGAGAGCCGGAGATTAAATAGGCTATTTCAAAACACAATTTTATTAGATTGCAGCCTCTTGTTTATAGCTTAAAAGTTGTGTTTTGGTCATTGGCCGACAGAGGTTTGATTTTCTTTAAATATAAATAAATTTTCCACTCAATGTGTCGTTTAGGATATGTTTGTATCATATTTCTGCTACGCTATCCTTTATTAAATAAATTTCGCCCATGACTTTCCCCAGGAAACTGTCCCACATCAATATGCGGACATCACCGAACTTAACTCTTTTAATTGTTTATTTGGGGTCAGAGCTTCGAAGAATTAATTCCCTAATTCCCTTTTTTTGAACTGAATTTATATTTTGGGAATGAATTTCCTGACCAAACTTAAGGAATTGAATGAATTCCTTTTTTTTAATTCGATTTATCTTAAAGGAAACCATTAATTTTTTTTGTTTTGGATCAATGTACACACTCCTATTATTCACATGAGGTAGGTCCGAGAGCGATTACCAGGAATCAGTTTTTATGGACAGTCACGGTGACCCAAATGACTGTTTTATAAAAATTGATCAAGCGTAACAAGACCTGGCCTATTTGTATTGTTGGCCCCTATCTCGCTTAGTTTTCGAGATAGGGGCCATTTTAAAAAATCGCCATTTTACAAAATGGCCTCTATCTCGAAAACTAAGCGAGATAGAGCAAAACGGACAAAATTTTTGCAAGTTTTGGATCAGTGTACACGCTCCAACTATTCACATGAGGTATATCCGAGAGCGATTCCCAGGAATCAATTTTAATGAACAGTCACGGTGACCCACGTGACTGTTTTATAGAAATTGATCAATCGGAAGCGTTACAAGACCTGGCCTATTTGTATTATTGGGGTGTGTTAATACTTCATAGTAGCAATAATTTCCGTTTTGCACTATCTCGCCATTTTACAAAATGGCCTGTATCTCGAAAACTAAGATGGAGCATTAAGAAATGGGCATTGAGCGAAAACTTAAATTCAGGGAATTAAACAAAAAAAATTTAATTCCTAGGGAATTAAACAAAAAAAATTTAATTCCTTAGGGAATTAAACGAAATAAATTTAATTCCTTGACTAAAAGTTGAATTAACTAGAATTGAATGAATTCCTTGACCAAAAGTTGAATTAACTAGAATTGAATGAATTCCTTGGCCAAAAGTTGAATTAACTAGAATTGAATGAATTCCTCGACCAAAAGTTGAATTAGCTAGAATTGAATGAATTCTTTGACTTAAAATTGAATTAACTTGTGTTGAATGAATTCTTTAGTGAATGAATTCTTTAATTCGAATGCATAGTGCTTTGGTCAGGGAATTCATTCTATAAATTTTAATTCTTTGAATTCATTCACAGGAATTAATTCCTGCTTATGTTTTATTAATAAATTTATTCCTTGAATTAAAGAATTGAATTAAATTTTTGGGAATTCATTACAAAAAGGAATTAATTCTTTAAAGCTCTATTTGGGGTCTAGTATTTTGCATTTGTTTGTCTTACAAACATTAGTCCAGCTTGGCTTTTAAACTGATCAGGGACACATGAAACAAGAAAACAATATAAGGAATCTGCTAGAGCAGATTTGATGTTCCTTAGAGGCATTTAAAAAAACCAACATGATTTTTCTCAGATATCGGTGATTTCTTACCAGCACGGTCGCATTCAGCCTCATTTGTTTATAAACTTATAGTTTAAGCCTTTTTTCTAGTTCTAGATTGAAAATTACTATTTAATACATTATTTTTAGATATTTTTAACACTTCATTGCTATTAAAATTTTTTAGTTTTGAGCCCTCCACCACACCTTCTGCCTAAATGCAAAGCTCTAACTGCAGTTTGTTTGCAATATTTTCCTACTCTTGTTTTAATTATAGATAAATTCACAGAACTTTCAAATTAATTTTGTTATTAAACAAAAATTTAAATATTTTTTTGGGTTTTCAATCGGCAAAAAATATTTCGGTTTTTTTATATACCTGGTAATGGTAACTAGTTACTTTGCTTATTATATTTCTTATTACCTTTGTATGGCGATGTCGCGAAAAATAATGATCATCAAAAATATGTGTAAGTCATTCAAAACAAACGACTTTTAAATTGGTTACAATGGAGCGATAAGTGCTATTTTTCTGTTTCGAAAGTATGTGCTTTAAAACAACTTTCAAAATGTATATATACAGTAGGGCGGGTCGATTTAATAATCGCCCATGGCTCAGTGAAAATCGTATTCTAGGGATCAAAATAAGAAACTTTGCCATACCTCTAAAACGAATTCTACTACCCCCCAACTGTTGACTTTTGTCCCGTAGGGTCAAGTTTTGAAAAATCCCACTTTGACCCATTTAGAGTACCCCAATCGAGTCCAAATGTATGACCGACCCCCACTAACTTTGGAGGGCCGATCCACCCATGCCAGTGGCACACCCCCTGGAACTCCCCTGGGGGGTTCCCCATACAAACATTTTAAAAATCACCATTTTTGGCACTTTATTTTTTATTTATTTTATTTATTTTTATTATTTTATTTATTTTTTCTCTTTAGAAATTTATTTAGTCAGAACATATGTAAATGAAAAAATTAATTTAACTTAGTAATAGAAAAGAAAATAAAAAAAATTACTGTTTGAAGTCTTTTTTGCTTTCAAGTCTGGGCAATTTCGCACGGCTCTCTAATGTCGTCACCATAACAGCCTCTACATTTTCCGGTATAACTCGTTTGGAAACGCTAGCTAGCAATTGAACGTGTCGTTCTGTTGCAGGTCGTAAAATAGGTTGTGTGGGTTTTTTAAGCCACCACAAGACACAGCTGCATGTCGTAAACTTACTTAAGCTAAATCGGTTACAGGTAGAATTGAGCATAAAATTATCATAAAGGATTTTCCAGAAGTAATAAAAGGCGCACTTGCTTAACAGAATTTGTAGTCAGATTAACGTTTAATTTACATGTAAGTACTTTATGGGCAGTTTTGACAACAAAATCGGTTACAGGTAGAATTGAAATTACCATTTCATTCTTATTACCTCGTCTCCTAGACCATATATAACGCAACAGTTTTTGTGAATGCATTAAGTCGTTGTGAAGAACTCGAAGTGTGAAGTGCTAATTTGAGATAAAAAAATATTTAAAAAAAAATCATTCCAAATCAAGAAGTTTACAATGAATCCACCGTCCTCTACACCGCAAGATGAAGCAATAACAACATCAACAACTATCGAAAACCCAATGAGTCATATACCCAGGCATGATGTTACTGTTTTTGGTGTGTCTACTGATTTGACTGATCTTAATTTACCAACCCATCTGGATATCTTGAGATATTATTTTTACTTGAGCGAACAAAAAAAGTTGTCCTATAAAGCATTCACTATTCAAGTACAAGATAAGTTGATTGGAATTTGGGAAAAACTTGGTATGGAAATAATGCTGAAAAAAAGTGTATGTAATAAATTGAATAGACAAATCAAATATCAAGAGCAAATCAAGAGAAGAAACAAACCCCAACAATTTACAGAGTATGTAAAATCTCTGGAAACAATTTTTTTCATTGGAACATGTAAATGCGATTTGAAGGCAGCTCCATGTGCATGCGGTTTGGTTCCCGAACGCCTCAAAGAGTTTATGCACGATCAACATAATCAGAGAAGTCTAACAATGGATGGATTTGCGATGGAAATTGAAGAGCAAGGAGCAACGTCTATGTCATCAATGCCAACATACCAAGATCCCGATGATTCAACATACGCACCGCCACCGGTTCAAGAAGATTTGGATATAAGCACAAGTTCACAATACACACAGAGATACGATTGTTTTAACTTTGCCTTGGTATGTGACAGATTTGGCGTGCCTGATAGAGTAGCATCAGCAATGGGAACAGCTCTTTTCCAAGATTTTAAAATGAAAGATATCCATGGCAAACCTCTCATCATGGATAAATCGAAAGTTCGCCGAGAAAAAGAGAAATGCAGACAAGAAGTGCTTCGCAAACGGTTAGATGATACCAATTTGTTAGCATTTTCATTCGATGGCAGAAAAGATGATACTTTAACGAGAGATACAATTGATGAGAAGCATCATACTAGAATGGTAAAAGAACCTCATCTTGTTATTTTGAGAGAACCGAATTCTGAATTGATTGGTTACGTAAGACTGGAACATGAAACCGCTGAATACAAAACAACCAAATTAAATGATTTTTTCAACGATAAAAATATATCACTGGATGCATTAATTGGCATATGCACTGACGGTGAGCCAACAAACACTGGCCCAAACGGTGGAATTATACGACGATTCGAATTGCTGTTAAAAAGACCATTGCATTGGTTCGTTTGCCTTCTACACTTCAACGAACTTCCGTTTCGGCATTTGTTTGAAGCTTTGGATAAATCAACCAGCACTGGACCAAGATCGGCAACCGGAAAATTGAGCCGTCAAATCGAAACTTGTGAAACTCTTCCGGTAAGTTATTGCTATCACTCATTTATTATAATTGTCAACCGTTTTTAATTGTTTTATTTTTATATATTTTCAGGTGGTGGACGGCTTTCAGAAAATTGAGTTGAAAAATATGCCCCCTGCTCCAGAAAAAATTGAATTTTCCACCGATTCGAAGTACTTATACGACATGGCCCATGCAATTTCTAGCGGCGTGGTTTCAGTGGATCTGGCAAACATCAAACCAGGGAAAATTGTACATTCTCGGTGGCTCACCAAGGCCGCTAGACTATTACGATTATATGTGACAACGGAAAATCCAGATGCAAATTTAAGAATACTGGTTGAATTTATAATTACATGTTATGTGCCAATGTACTTCAATATCAAGTATTACAGCTCTGTCGTGTACGGTAGTAGATTATTTTTCAAATTCATTAGTTGGTCAAGATTTCTAGAACCTCGTTTACGCAAAATTGTCAATAAAGTAATTACAGATAATTCATATTATGCGCATTCGGAAAATATCTTGTTATCAATGTTGTTTGATGATAGCAAAGAAAAGCGCGACTGTGCTATCAAGATAATTCTACGCTATCGAACCGATGTTGACGACCCAACGGGACTTAGAGCTTATAAAAAACCAGATATAAACTTTTATTGCACAAGTTACACGGAAATGATCAATATGAATGACATAAATGACGTATTTGAACCACCATTCACGCGAAGCATTCCATACGATACTTTGAAAGAATATTTAAATCAAGATGATCCACCGTTTAATGATCCAAAAATTCCATCACACATACAAGAAACAGAACGACACGTTCAATTGCTAGCTAGCGTTTCCAAACGAGTTATACCGGAAAATGTAGAGGATGTTATGGCGACGACATTAGAGAGCCGTGCGAAATTGCCCAGACTTGAGAGCAAAAAAGACTTCAAACAGTAATTTTTTATTTTTTCTTTTCTATTACTAAGTTAAATTAATTTTTTCATTTACATATGTTCTGACTAAATAAATTTCTAAGGAGAAAAAATAAATAAAATAATAAAAATAAATGAAATAAATAAAAAATAATAAAATAAAGTGCCAAAAATGGTGATTTTTTAAAATGTTTGTATGGGGAACCCCCCAGGGGAGTTCCAGGGGGTGTGCCACTGGCATGGGTGGATCGGCCCTCCAAAGTTAGTGGGGGTCGGTCATACATTTGGACACGATTGGGGCACTCTAAATGGGTCAAAGTGTGATTTTTCAAAACTTGACCCTACGGGACAAAAGTCAACAGTTGGGGGGTAGTAGAATTCGTTTTAGAGGCATGGTTCCTTCGGCAAAGTTTCTTATTTTGATCCCTAGAATACGATTTTCCCTGAGCCATGGGTGATTTTTTGCCTCCCCACAAATCGACCCGGCCTAATATACAGTCATGTCACAGACTTCAATTTCACTTAATAGTGAAACTGAAAACGCGAATTGCTTCTACAGAAGTTAATGGTATTTTTGCATATCTAGACCAAATGTAACAGATAAACATAATTAATTATAAGTTAAGAATGCTGTTTTTAATAATTTCACTTAAAAAAGTTTTTGTTAGCATATTTAAAGTCTTAACACATATTTCGCCAAAAAGTAATATGATTTCGAAGTACAATTTCGTAACGTTTTACTTTTGCTTCTTCAGGCTTTTTGCGTTTTCGTAAATTCTAAAATGTTAAAAAAAGACTTTTTGTGGTAAGTTCGTGTTCCAACTGCTAAATTTTGATATAAGTTGCCAGTTGTAGTTAAAAAAGGAGAAGATCGCCGATCAAAATTTAAAATTTTAATTTTTCAGAAAAAATTACGTTTTGCTAATCAATTATCAATTATTGAATTTAAATTTTTTTAAGTGAAATAGTTAACGACACTTTAGGGAATATACACCAAGAACTATTGAAAAGATTTTATGAGTTTTAGCTGCTCTAAATATCAATTCTACTTTGGTTTTTGAAAGTGGAATGAAAACGATTTTTTTTTTCGTTTTACGTTTTCTGGAGAAACGTTTTAAGTACCACTATAAAGCCAGTAGCACACTCAATACTTACCAGAACATTTTATTTTCAATACAAAATTATCCGTAGCATCCTAAAATGCAAATTCAGAAGGAAAAAAATTGTTTTCGATCACTTTAGGAAAAAAATTGCGGAAGTGAAATTGCGAAATCAAATTAATTCCGAAAAAACGTGTGACATGCCTGATAATGTTATTTTATTCTTTATAAATGCATTTTTTTGTAAATTACGAATTTATTAGAGATTCCATTTTTTATCTCTAAAAAAAATAGTTAATTTTTCACGTACTTTATTAATTTACGATTACCCGTGAAAAAAACGATTAGATTTGATCAAGTTAGGTTTGATCCAATTGTATCTATTCATATTAGAGAGTGAATAATAACGTATAAAATTAAATATGATTTTACCTGCGATTTCGATTTTCAAAATTTTCTTATTCGTTACCTTATAAATCATATCTTAAAATATCTTTTTTTTATATCATACTTGATCAAATTATATCTCGTTGAAGATAAATTTGTTTATTGCTTCGAACAACACTTTATAAAACTAAATGTGACTCAAGAATATTTTAGATAAAATTATTTACTATCTCGAATCGAACAATTATATACTTAATAATTCAATCAAAATTAAAAAGCTGAGGTTATATGTTATGTTGCATCTAGGGTTTCTAATGACCCAGAATTTTTTCATTTCTGGGATAAATGAGACATACCAATGTCGCACTATTTTAATTATAATATCTAATCTTAAATCCAATAAAAGAAATAATAAGAAAAGTAACTACACGGAGAAAAAATTATAGTAAAATGAATTACTATATCAGATTTTAATTAACATCCCGTGAAAAAAAATTTATTCGGTGGCATATCTTTTTTTATTTGACATCATAATAAATTATTTAAAATTTTACCCCGAAAATGGATTAATCAAATTGCATATAAACGAATAAAAAAGATATTTGAATTGATATAATTTCATCCAATTTTATCGGAGTTTTGGTCTTATTCAATTGCATTAAATTTTGTTTATTTATATGAATATGTATAGTGTAGGAAAACAACCAATTAATTAACTGAGAGAATTATCTGAATGATATTAATAAATTTTTGGACAAAACCGATGAAATTCACTAGGCCTCGTCCACTGAAACTTTTTATTAAATTAATGCAATTTTTGATTAAATGTTGTTAAATTAATTATTTTAACAACATTTAAGCTTCATTCATTAAAACTAAATTCATAATATATATAGAGCTTTTTCATCAAATTTAAGAAATTTTGCATTTACCTTGTGAATAAAACTATTATTTTACTAAAAAATTCATTAAAACTGGTCCACCAAACTTCTCTCTGTGTGGGTTATATAATCCATTATCAGTTAGTATAACTACCAGTGTTGCCACTTTTTGAATAATTATTCAAAAACGGGACTGTTTACACATTCCTTGGATAATTTGTGTGTAGTTTTTGTGTAATTTCTCTTTTTGCTGAAAAATTTACTAAATTCCATGAATTCAAATCCCACAGCTGATAAAATGAGTTTGTTTGTGCAACATCTACCATAAATTTAAAGTCTGGTGAATTATTTTTGTAAACTTGTTCAAGACAAAAACCAATTTAGTTAGTAGAAGTCAAAAATGTTGTTTTATATTATTTATACGTAAAACCCATATTTCGTTAATTTAAGAAAATATTTTTCAAACTGTATGCAAAATAAATATTTTTGTCTTGTGTGGCAAGAAATTAAAGAAAAGAAATTTGAACAATAATTTTAAAAGTTTTTATAACAGTTACATGGCTTTGATCAGACAAAAATTTTCTTACAGCGGCACAGTGTAGCAGATCAAAATATCTTTTAAATAAATAAATTCAGTAAATCAGTCTTTGTTAAATTGCAAAGGCTATTTTTCTATAACTGTCACCCTATAATTGATTTACATGACAATGTAGGTAAACTGTGTCTAAATATTAACCGATTGTCTGGAAATTTAGCACATATTAGTAGAATGTAATTCAAACACCATTTGGCAAATTTATACCAAATGTAATTTTATGTTAATTTTTTAAAGTCTTCTTGATAAGTCGAAAAATGGCAGGATTTAAAAGTTTTTACATTTTACAGGAGCCTTTCTTTGGAAATTAATGGCACAGCTCCCGTTGGGTCCATGGGTTCGGGCCTAAAAACTTTAGCTTTATGACAGCGTGAAATTTCATAGCAATCTAACCAGCCGGTAAGAAGTGGCTGCATTATTTCCAAATTATATCGATGCTGGCCCAATGTGCGAAGGAAAGTCCAAAGGGGGACATATTTTGCATGCTTTTAAACTAATAAAAAAAATATATTTTTTTGTGTAATTCCATACGGTTTTGGATAATTTTTAACCCACGGCTGTGTACTTTTTTGTTTTACTGGTGGCAACTCTGATAACTACACAGAAGAAAAAAATTAAAACCATACACAAACAACGTTTACTAAGATAGAAACAGCTTTAAGATCACGCAAATTTCAGGTTTTTTTTTCTTTTTATATAAAAAATTGTCTGCTTATTTTTAAAATTGGAAAACATATTAACTTAAATATAAAAAAGTTTAACTAGAATCATATTTACTTTAATACGGATAAGTGTTATAGCCACCAATTATAAAATTTCGTTTTAAAGTTTCTTACTAAAATAAAATATCCTAATGACGACTATTTTTCTTATTATTTCTTTCATTAGATTTAAGATTAGATATTATAATTAAAAAAGTGGGACATTGGTATGTCTCATTTATCCCAGAAATGAAAAAATTTTGGGTCATTAGAAACCCTAGATGCAACATAACATATAACCTCAGCTATTTAATTTTGTATTGAATTATTAAGTATATAATTGTATTTAAATCCACATACGTTTTGTTCGATTCGAGATAGTAAATAATTTTATCTAATATTCTTGGGTCACATTTAGTTTAATAAAGTGTTGTTCGAAGTAATATACAAATTTATTTTCAACGAGATATAATTTGATCAAGTATATGTATTTGTATATGGCATATAAAATGATATAAGAGAAAATATATATTAAGATATGATTATATAAGGTAACGAATAAGAAAATTTTGAAAATCGAAATCGCAGCTAAACTCATATTTAATTTTATACGTTGTTATTCACTCTCTAATATGAATAGATACAATTGGATCAAACCTAGCTTGATCAAATCTAATCGTTTTTTTACGGGATTTAATTTTTTACGAACACTTTGTACATAAAGTATGAATATTAGGCCCAGTGTTATAGTCATCACTTAGTAGGATATCTTATTTTAGTAAGAAACTTTAAAACGAAATTTTATAATTGGTGGTGATAATACTTATCCTTATTAAAGTAAATATGATTCTAGTTAAACTTTTTTATATTTAAGTTAATGTGTTTACCAATTTTAAAAATAAGCAGACAATTTTTTATATAAAAAGAAAAAAACCCGAATTTGTGTGATCTCAAAGCTGTTTCTATCTTAGTAAACGTTGTTTGTGTATGATTTTAATTTTTTTTTCTTCTGTGCAGTTACTACTAACTGATAATGGATTATATAACCCACACAGAGAGAAGTTTGCTGGACCAGTTTTAATGCTTTATATATTTTATGAATTTAATTTTAATGAAGCTTTTTCATTAAGTGCATGAAACTTTTAATAACTAAAATGAATATTTTGACATTTTATCAAAAATTCCATTAATTTAATAAAAAGTTTCAATGGATGAGGCCTAGTGAATTTCATCGGTTTTGTGCAAAAATGTATTAATATCATTCAGATAATTCTCTCAGTTAATTAATTGGTTGTTTTCCAGTGACAATTCATAGATCTAATGCAAAAATTCATTGATATCATGCATATAATTCCCTCAGTGTTCATATAAACAAACAAAATTTAATGCAATTGAATAAGACCAAAACTCCGATAAAATTGGATGAAATTATATCAATTCAATTGTCTTTTTTATTCGTTTATATGAAATTTGATTAATCAATTTTCCGCATAAAATTTTATATAATTTAGTATGGTGTCAAATAAAAAAAGATGTGCTACCGAATAATTTTTTTTTGCACGGGTTATTTACATATTTTTTAATTATTCGTACATATTTTATAAAATACTTCAATTACAGTTCCCATTGCAAAAGGGAAGGAAATAAAGAATTGGATCCCACTGAATCTCCTGGACCAAATATGAATTCTTCTTTTCACTAAATGCAAATATATAAAACTTAACAATTCAAATGTATTGTTATGACCGATCCATGTCCATTTGCGTCTACGGATTTCAATTTCAATTGGCCTGCAATTTGTCCTTTGCCAGAGGTTTTCATTTGAAATCCAATTTGGCCAGTATATCCGTAGTATTTGCCTTAAACATCGTCGATGATAAACGTCTGTATCCTCCTTAGTGTCAGCTTTGTTAGGCTCCACATAGTACTACCATATAGTAGTACAGATTTAACACTGCAGTTAAAGATTCTCAACTTAGTCCTCTGTGAGATATTATTTGCTCGCCAGATTTTGTGTAAATTGAAAAATGCAACACGTGCCTTATTTATACGGTCACAAATATCTTCTCCAGAAGCGCCATCTTTCGTTATTTTGCTCCCAAGGTAGTTAAACGACTCAACATCTTCAATCACCTTAACATCAACTATAAGAGGTGTTGTAATATGGGTGCCTATACGCAATAATTTTGTCTTCTTATAGTTTATCCTTAAAACCACTTTTTTGCATTTTCGGAGAGTCTCCTTATTTTTGCCTCTATATCTGTAAAACGATGGGACATTAGGCATATGTCGTCAGCGTAGTCAATGTCGTTTAAGTACTCCGACATATTCCATCGTAAACCAAAAGGTGCTTCTCTATTTATTTCTTCCATAACACTATCCAAAAGTAATAAAAAAAGGGTGGGTGACAGAATACAACCCTGCCTAACGCCTGTATTTATTGCAAAGGGTTGGCTTTCCTTTCCATTAAAACGTACTTTATACCGAGAGTCGTTATATAGTTCACGTATTAATGTGACAATTTTTTCAGGTATTCCCTTATTAATTAGTGTCGACCACATAGCATTTCAGGATAATTTGTCGAAAGCTCGTTCAAAATCTACGAACAAAAGATATAAATGAGTATTGTACTCCGCCGATTGTTCAATAATTATACGTAGTGTATTAATGTGATCGACACAAGATCGACCAGGACGAAATCCGGCTTGTTCTTTTCGCAACGTTTGTTCCAACACTGACGAAATTCGCTGGAGAATTAGAGTTGCTATCACTTTTCCGATAGCATTAAGCAGGGTTATTCCTCTTCAGTTTTTCCAGAGAGTAAGGTCACCTTTTTTTTGGAATGGTGACAATTACACCTTCTTTCCAGTCTGCTGGAATCTGGTTGTTTAGCCAAGCATTTCTAATAAGTGGAGTGAGGAAATCTGCTAACGTACCAGTACCATATTTAAGTAATTCTTCAGGGATATTATCAGGACCAGACGATTTGTGATTTTTTATCCTGTTTAATGCAGCCTCTACTTCAGTCCGGGTGGGAGGATCCGTTGAGATTTCCCTTCTCGGATTTCGGCGTATAGTCGGTGAAAAATGTTGGATTTGATTGCCGTTATTTGATGTAGAAGACTGTGATGCAAAGAATTCACGCCATCGAGCTAACTGTTGATCCGTTGTTGTTATATCAGAACCATCTACTGCCTTTAGTACCGCGGTACCTCTAGTGTTATTACCACTTAGCTGTTTGATAGCAGAGTAAACGCCACGAAGGTTTCCAGTATTTGCTGGCTGTTCGGCCTGTTCTGCAATATTATTACTTTACTTTGTGTGCTGCTTGACGATATGCAAGTTTTGCCTCTGCTTTTTTCGTTGGTGATTTTGCTCGTATACGTGCGTTATGTAAGTTCTTACGATTTTGTATCTCAGACCAGGATTCTGAACTAATCCACGGCTTAACTTTATCTCTTTTAGACCAAGCACGGATTTAGAAGTTTCCTTACAAGCAACAGCTACATCTGGCCACTCTCATTGGTTATTCACGTTGAGTTTAGAGCGAAGATGCTGATTGTAGGTCTTCGCTATGACTAGATCTTGTAGTCTTGATGTATTATATTTTTCGAAACTCCCTCGTGAAGCATTGACTGCTGCTGGTCGCAAACGGAAAGTTGCAACGAGTAGTTGGTGGTCACTGTCAATATCAGCGCCTCGTCTGGTTCTAACATCCATGAGTGAACCCAGGAATAGCCTGCTAATCATTATATGGTCGATTTGATTGTATGTTCGACCATCAACCGATTCCCACATATATTTGTGGATGTTTTTGTGTGGGAATTTAGTGCCACAGATAAAAAGTCTATTTCGTGCGCAGAAATCAACAAGCTTTCCGCATCTGAGAAAAACCCCAATAATTCTATAGTGACAAAATATATTATTTCTTCAACTCAAAAATAGATTTAAAAAAGTAACTGCCGTCAACTTTAACATCCCAAGAAAATTTTCTGTTCCAAAGAATCGGTTGTAGATTAGCTACTTTTCATTCACAACCACTTCTACTGCCGATTCTAACACCGATTCTTTTTATTTGAAATTGTCCCAAAAGCAACCCCTTCTATAGCTCCAAAGTTGAACAGGTTGCCCTGGAATCAGTTCTGGAACTAGGTCTAGAACTGGTTCTACTTCAGTAATACCTTCCATATGGGATCCCAGGAACTGGTTCCGGAACCAGTTCCATGGAATCGGTTGCAATGGAACCAGTTGTGGAATGGGTGTGGTTGGCTACCGATTGTAAAAAATTTTCCTGGGATACCAGGAAATTTTTCCGGAACCAGTTCCTGGGATCCTATATGGAAGGTGTGGTTGACGTAGAATCAGTTCCAGAACTAGTTCCAGAACTAGTTCCAGAACTAGTTCCAGAACTGATTCTAGAGCAACCGGTTCCACTTTGGAGCTATAGAAGGGGTTGCTTTTGGGACAATTTCAAACAAAAAGAATCGGTGTTAGAATCGACAGTAGAAGGGGTTGTGAATGAAAAGTACCAAGGAAATTTTTTTGCAACCGGTAGCCAACCACACCTATTCTACAACTGGTTCTACTGCAACCGATTCCATGGAACTGGTTCCGGAATTAGTTCCTGGGATCACATATGGAAGGTATTACTGAAGTAGAACCAGTGCTAAACCTAGTTCCAGAACTGATTCTAGGGCAACCGGTTCCACTTTGGAGCTATAGAAGGGGTTGCTTTTGGGACAATTTCAAATAAAAAGAATCGGTGTTAGAATCGGCAGTAGAAGTGGTTGTGAATGAAAAGTAGCTAATCTACAACCGATTCTTTGGAACAGAAAATTTTCCTGGGATGTTAAAGTTGACGGCAGTTACTTTTTTAAATCTATTTTTGAGTTGAAGAAATAATATATTTTGAATTAGAATTATTGGGGTTTTTCTCAGATGCGGAAAGCTTGTTGATTTCTGCGCACGAAATAGACTTTTTATCTGTGGCACTAAATTCCCACACAAAAACATCCACAAATATATGTGGGAATCGGTTGATGGTCGAACATACAATCAAATCGACCATATAATGATTAGCAGGCTATTCCTGGGTTCACTCATGGATGTTAGAACCAGACGAGGCGCTGATATTGACAGTGACCACCAACTACTCGTTGCAACTTTCCGTTTGCGACCAGCAGCAGTCAATGCTTCACGAGGGAGTTTCGAAAAATATAATACATCAAGACTACAAGATCTAGTCATAGCGAAGGCCTACAATCAGCATCTTCGCTCTAAACTCAATGTGAATAACCAATGAGAGTGGCCAGATGTAGCTGTTGCTTGTAAGGAAACTTCTAAATCCGTGCTTGGTCTAAAAGAGATAAAGTTAAGCCGTGGATTAGTTCAGAATCCTGGTCTGAGATACAAAATCGTAAGAACTTACATAACGCACGTATACGAGCAAAATCACCAACGAAAAAAGCAGAGGCAAAACTTGCATATCGTCAAACAGCACACAAAGTAAAGTAATAATATTGCAGAACAGGCCGAACAGCCAGCAAATACTGGAAACCTTCGTGGCGTTTACTCTGCTATCAAACAGCTAAGTGGTAATAACACTAGGGGTACCGCGGTACTAAAGGCAGTAGATGGTTCTGATATAACAACAACGGATCAACAGTTAGCTCGATGGCGTGAATTCTTTGCATCACAGTCTTCTACATCAAATAACGGCAATCAAATCCAACATTTTTCACCGACTATACGCCAAAATCCGAGAAGGGAAATCTCAACGGATCCTCCCACCCGGACTGAAGTAGAGGCTGCATTAAACAGGATAAAAAATCACAAATCGTCTGGTCCTGATAATATCCCTGCAGAATTACTTAAATATGGTGCTGGTATGTTAGCAGATTTCCTCACTCCACTTATTAGAAATGCTTGGCTAAACAACCAGATTCCAGCAGACTGGAAAGAAGGTGTAATTGTCACCATTTCAAGAAAAGGTGTCCTTACTCTCTGGAAAAACTGGAGAGGAATAACCCTGCTTAATGCTATCGGAAAAGTGATAGCAACTCTAATTCTCCAGCGATTTTCGCCAGGGAACAAACGTTGCGATAAGAACAAGCCGGATTTCGTCCTGGTCAATCTTGTGTCGATCACATTAATACAGTACGTATAATTATTGAACAATCGGCGGAGTACAATACTCATTTATATCTTTTGTTCGTAGATTTTGAACGAGCTTTCGACACAATATCCTGAAATGCTATGTGGTCGACACTAATTAATAAGGGAATACCTGAAAAAATTGTCACATTAATACGTGAACTATATAACGACTCTCGGTATAAAGTACGTTTTAATGGAAAGGAAAGCCAACCCTTTGCAATAAATACAGGCGTTAGGCAGGGTTGTATCCTGTCACCCACCCTTTTTTTATTACTTTTGGATAGTGTTATGGAAGAAATAAATAGAGAAGCACCTTTTGGTTTACGATGGAATATGTCGGAGTACTTAAACGACATTGACTACGCTGACGACATATGCCTAATGTCCCATCGTTTTACAGATATAGAGGCAAAAATAAGGAGACTCTCCGAAAATGCAAAAAAGTGGTTTTAACAAAATTATTGCGTATAGCCACCCATATTACAACACCTCTTATAGTTGATGTTAAGGTGATTGAAGATGTTGAGTCGTTTAACTACCTTGGGAGCAAAATAACGAAAGATGGCGCTTCTGGAGAAGATATATAGTGTATTTCTATATTTATTGTTGATTTTCTTAGAACACTAATAAATGAAACTACGCAATTGATGGTTCGATCAAGAATGAATATGTTTATTAAGACGGTTATCTTCAAAGCGTTGTTTTCCTCATTATACAGAGTTGTATATTATGGTGTATTTGTACCAGAGCTGCCACAGGACTTGGTCCCAGTGAATTGGTCACGGATTCAGGATTTCTAAAACCAACTTGTCTTTTTCTTTGATAAGTTCTGAGTGCAGTGGGTTGGTCATCAGGATTGTTGTCGATGAACGCTGGTTTAAGTCTTTCCACGGAAATGTTCTGTATAGAACCATTGACATTGATTGAAAACACTCGATCTGAGATTCTCTTGACAATTTCATGAGGTCCACTATAGGGTGGTTCCAAAGATTTCCTGACATGGTCTGCTCGTAGAAAGACGTGTGTCGATGTACACAAATCCTTATGTACAAAAGCGGATTTCTTGTAACTGTGGTGAGCTGCTGGTGTTGCCCGAACTTGCTGTATATGTTCTCTGAATTTTATCAAAAATGCATGTGGGTCACAAGGCTCGTCCTTGTCTGAAAAAAATTCTCCAGGTAGTCTGAGCGTTGTACCATAGAGCATTTCAGCTGCGGAAACTTTGAGGTCTTCCTTGTAGGATGTTCTGAGGCCTAGGAGTACTGTTGGTAGTAACGATAACCACGAAGTGTCTTTTGTGCACATTAAAGAAGCTTTTAGTGTCCTGTGCCACCTTTCTATCATTCCATTAGAAGCTGGGTGGTAAGGCGTGGTATGACTGCGATGTGCCCCAATTAATTTTGAGAGGGCCATAAATAAAGCCGATTCAAATTGGGATCCTTGGTCCGTGGTAATTGTTTTAGGTGAACCAAAACGTGCGATCCAAGTTGAATAAAAATGTTCAGCAACGGTTTCCGCAAACATGTCCTTTAAAGGCGAAATTTCTGGCCATCTAGTAAACCGATCTATCATTGTCAAGCAGTATCTATAACCTTTGTACTCAGGAAGAACAATGATGTCAATGTGCACATGATCAAAACGATTAGATTTTGGGAATTCACCTGGACTGACATGATTGTGGCGCATTATTTTGGCTCGTTGGCAACTAATACACTCTTTCACCCACTTGACCACGTCACGGTTCATTGAAATCCACACATATTTTCTTCGAATTTGTTTGAGAGTTGATCTTGATCCTGGGTGTGCTAAAGAATGAACAGAGTCGAATATTTTACGGCGAAGATTTTGTGGAATGTAGGGTCGAATTTCAGATGTTGAAGTATCGCAAATTATCGTGATATCTGGTTCTAACTGTAAACGTTGAAGATTTAAAGATGTGTTGTTGCTGTTAAATATTTTATGTAATTCAGAATCGGTATTTTGAGAATTTCTAATTTCATCTAAAGTGATGTGTGTTGGCACAGTGATTTCATTTATACGTGAAAGTGCATCTGCTATTATATTATTAGGGCCAGTGATGTGAATTAACTTGGTTGAGAATTGCGCTATGTATGAAAGTTGACGAAGCTGTCTTGGTGACGCTTTATCTGATCTTTGTTGAAAAGCGTAAATGAGCGGTTTATGATCCGTTCGGATCAAAAAATCTTGACCATCTAGAATGTGTCTAAAATATTTTATGGCTAAATAAATTGCGAGAAGCTCACGGTCATATACGCTATATTTACGTTGTGACTGCTTCAGTTTAGTGGAGAAAAATCCGATTGGTGCCCACTGACCATCTGTATGTTGTTCCAGGTGTGCTCCAACAGATACGTTTGAGGCATCCGTTGTTAACCTGAGTTGTGCATCAGGACTTAAAAAATTTAGTATCGTTACGGTTGCAAGGCAATCTTTGCAGGAGTTAAATGAGGCTTCAAGTGGAGGTGTCCACTCAATTAGTCGCCCATCATTTTTCTTGCCTCCTTTAAACAAACTGTTTAGAGGTGATTGTAGTTCAGCTGCTTTTGGGATGAACTTTCTATAAAAGTTTAAAATTCCAAAGAATCGTCGCATTTCCAAAACTGTTTTTGGTTTGGGGTAATTTTTTATGGCGGAAATTCGATCTTCAGGTGGTTTCCAGCCATCAGATGAAATTTCATAGCCCAAAAATGTAATCTTAGTAACTCCGAATTCGCATTTAGATGCGTTAATAGATAGATTTGATTGTTTTAGTTTTTCGAGAACACTGTGCACGTGTTGTTCATGTTGATTTTCGTTTTCCGAAAATATAAGGATGTCATCCAAGTAGCAAAATACAAAGTCCATGTTTCGAAAAATTGAGTCCATATACCTCTGGAAGGTTTGAGTGGCGTTTCTTAGGCCGAATGGCATAACCACGAATTCAAACAATCCGAATGGTGTTCTTACGGCAGTTTTCTGGATGTCGCTTGGGTCCATTGGTATATTATAGTATGCCTTGTTAATATCTATTTTGGAGAACATTTTTTTCTTGTACAATTTTTCACCAATATCGTCTAGTCTGGGTATTGGATAGCGATCAGGTATTGTATGTGCGTTTAATTTCCTGTAATCGCCACAAGCTCTCCAGCCGCCAGTTTTCTTTTTGACTACATGTATGGGGCTGGACCACGGGCTGCTAGATGGTCGTATTACACCTAGCTGGAGTAGTAAATCAAATTCTTCTCTTATGGCTTTTAATTTTTCTCCAGCATAACGTCGAGGTGGTTCTGAAATAGGTTGACAGTCGACTATAATACGATGGCAAACGTTGGATGATGTGGGGAGTTTGTACGTGTTTGCTCCAGTTAACTCTATAAATTGTTTTATAAAAGAATGCAGGTTCGACTGTGAATTTATTGTTGAGACACTGGGCTGTTGTGTGTGTTCAAGGCTGCCACTAGTTTTGAGAGACGTGAGTGAATCGACCAGTTTCGACGATTTTAGGTCTAAAATTAACCCGTGATGGTAAAGGAAATCTGCTCCTAGAATGGCAGTTTGTACATTTGCCATAATAAAAATCCACCTATACGCTCTTCGTAAACCCAAGTCGACAGCAAGTTGTTTATTGCCATACGTGTGTATGGGCGTGCCATTAGCAGCAAACAGTTGCAATTTGTCTGAAACAATGAAACGATTAGTAGAAATGAAACTTTTTGGTAAAACGGAAACTACAGAACCTGAGTCGACGAGGAATTTGATTTTATTTGTCCTGTCGAAAATATGTAATCGTCTTTCTTTGCTGCCGTCAATGTTGTTTATTGACGGCAGCCGTTGGGGTTTTCCTGCACGTTTCCTAATTGACTGTTAAATTCACACGGTTGTTGGCATTTACGTGAAGCTGCGCCAAATTTTATGTGATAGTAACACACTTTTTGTTTACGATTCTGGCTTTGGCTTCGAGATCTGTTGCGACTTTGTCTGTTGTTGTCTGTGATATTGACAGAAATATCACTTAATTTTTGAATCACCTGATTTATTGACGTTTCAAGAGCTATTATTCTAGCTTCAAGAGCAATCATTTTGGTTGGACCAATTGCATCACAGTATGATCTGTCAGTTGGAGTTGACGTTGACATCACATGGTGGACAGATGGAGAATTGTCAATTACTCTGTCTGCAATTTCGGCAAAATTTTCTAGACTTTGACCTTTGCAAACAGAAATTATACACCGTACGTTGTCTGGCATTCGTTGCATCCATAATGTCGTTAAGGCATCTTCCGAGACATTTGCGCCTGCGAGATTTCTCATCTCACGCAGCAATTGGCTTGGACGTTACTTGAGAGATCTATACCTGTTATTAATTTTAGAAGCTGTCTCTCTTTTGATTCACCAAATCGGGCTATTAATTCCTTTTTCAGTTTTTCATACTTTCCCGATGCCGGTGGATTCTTTGCCACATCTGCTATTTGATGAAGTGTGTCCGGGTCTAATGCAGTAATTACCGTGTAATATTTTGAAAGGTCGGCCGTGATACGGTTGACGTGCAGGAGTCCATCAATCTGAGTGAACCATAATTCCGGGTCACTTGGCAAAAATTGTGGCAATCGTATGGCGTTGATAGTTTCAACATTGGTTATGGTAAGAGGATTTGGAGTTACTGGTAAAGTTAACTGATTTCCATCTCCATCCTTTGTTTCGACGGTAGAGGCCGTTGCCTGTTCAGGAGAATCATTTACAGGCATTTTTAATCAATTGTCGATTTAGTCAGAATTTTCCTTTTTCTTGAAAATACAATTTATTTGCTCTTATTTACTTTCGGGGTCACCAAAATATAGTGTATTTCTATATTTATTGTTGATTTTCTTAGAACACTAATAAATGAAACTACGCAATTGATGGTTCGATCAAGAATGAATATGTTTATTAAGACGGTTATCTTCAAAGCGTTGTTTTCCTCATTATACAGAGTTGTATATTATGGTGTATTTGTACCAGAGCTGCCACAGATATTTTTGACCGTATAAATAAGGCACGTGTTGCATTTTTCAATTTACACAAAATCTGGCGAGCAAATAATATCTCACAGAGGACTAAGTTGAGAATCTTTAACTGCAGTGTTAAATCTGTACTACTATATGGTAGTACTATGTGGAGCCTAACAAAGCTGACACTAAGGAGGATACAGACGTTTATCATCGACGATGTTTAAGGCAAATACTACGGATATACTGGCCAAATTGGATTTCAAATGAAAACCTCTGGCAAAGGACAAATTGCAGGCCAATTAAAATTGAAATCCGTAGACGCAAATGGACATGGATCGGTCATATCCTCAGACGACCAGCTACGAAAATCGCTAGAGCTGCGCTCGATTGGAATCCTCAAGGCCAACGAAAGCAAGGAAGGCCACGTAACACGTGGACACGTTGCATTAAATTGGAACTGGAATCAGCTCGAAAATCATGTAGGCAAATCAAAATACTTGCCGAAGATAGAATCAGATGGAGAGAATTCGTTAACGCCCTATGTTCTACGTGAATCTTTTATTTAAATATATTTAAATGTATTATATTTAGATAAATAAAGGACATATATATATATAGAATTATTTATATAGGGTGTTTGCGACCAGGCGAAATAAAACCTAAACTAAATTCAGGCTTTCATATTTCTATGAAATTTGAACAAGTTTTCAAAAAATTTTCAAAGAAATTTTAAACCCTTTTGTCAATTTGTATTTAGTTTACAATTTATTTAGCCACCTCGCACAAGGCCTTATTTTGATTTTACGACTTTTAAGGCGTAATAGCAATTAAAGCATATCGACATTTAAAGCAGGTGACATTTACAGAACTTTGTGTGTACTTTTGTGTAGTAAGGGACCAACCTCTGTTAACGAACCTCTTGATTGGTCTGTTTTAAACGATAAAATATGTTAACATTGCAACGTTGCAACAAATTTTATTATCATTATTTTGTCACAACGGAATTGTTTTGAGAGTGCATTACTAAAAAAATGCTCAAGTTAAACTTCTGACAACATGGGACACCACGTGTAAAATAAATCAGTGTAAGAGCTAAAATGTAACTACTTCACAATCAGTTGATGCTATGCTGAGTGCTTTTAAAATAACTTTTTTGTAATGACTTGGGGAGTTATGCTTACACACCAGCATACGAAAAATGCTTACCAGTACTGACAAAAAGAATGGGTCTTCAAAAAAATAAGTTTTTAAAAAAAATATTTTTTTATTGTAAAATTTTTTTTTTAATTTTCTAGTGCGGGAATCGAATCTGGGGCTCGAGGTTGCCAGTCAATAGCTCTACCATCTGAGCTATATCGACATGTAATGTTTGATAGATAAAGACATAATTGACCTACTGCACACATAATTTGCTAATGCAATATGACATATATTGGCTTTGATATTTAAAATCGGGCTTCGTCTTATATATAAATTTTTTTTTTAACCTTAAAAAATTTTGAAATTTTTACTTTGAGCGACTATATTAAGAAAAGTTATTGAGATATTTAATACACTTAAATTTGAAAAATAGGGCACGCAATTAAACTTAAACTGTCTAAAGCGTTTTCTTTCCAAAGCTAAATTATAAACTTTTTATTAAAAAATTCGGCTGAAAAATTTAAAAAATTTAAATCGCAAATTGTGCAAAACCTAGTGCCAATTACGCTAATACCACTGCAAATTGTGCAACTTATAAATATTGTCATATTTATAGAGCTGTGTAATTTATAAAATGCTATTGGAAATACTGCATTTAAGTTTCTGGCTATATTTGCTAATATCTAAATATTTAATTTAAATTTTTTTAAAGAGCCAAAGGAGGAAGCTATCTTTTTTTAGCTACTTACATTTTAACACAAGAGCGAGGTAGCATTTTTTGACATGAGCCCGAACAAGCGAGCCTTTTCTATCCCTGATTAACCAGTCGGAGTTCGTTCCTGTTCGAAGGCACATAATATTTTTTCCCAAAAAAAAGTACTGAGAGAGTTGCAAGGCCATTGGTTAAACTTCAAAAATCATGCTATTTTACAACGTTCTAACGTTAGCATTTAAACTGTGAATTCCTTCAGTGTTAAAAATGTTTTTCTTATTTTAAAATAAATTGATATTCGCCACTATTTATTAATTATACTTTTTTATTGGTATCAATTTACAATAAATATGTATCTTCCAAGTAAGTTTATATTGCTAAAATTTGGCGTTTTTTAATTATTTTTCATAAAGAAAAGTTTATATAATTAAATTAAAAATTAAATAAATAAATAAATTAATGCAATTATTATACTAATTAAAAATCTTTGAATAAAAGTAAAGCACTTTGGTCTACTGCCCTGGCGGGTTTCCAGTCATTCTCGGGATAGTCGTCAAAATTGCTGGTATCGCCATCGTACTGCACTTCGGGAACAATGGGCGGCTGTAGGCGAAAAAAATATGAAAAAATAAACAATCAGTAAACAAAAAACAATTACGCAGTGTTAATAGATTAATACAAAAAATGGACATAAAGTAAAAGAAGTTAGCATAAACTGTGTTTTCTGGACTTATTGCGCCCCTTCTACAAAGGATTTCTGGTGACGTTCGGTGATGAGAACAGAAAATGTAAAAATTTACTGGCAGAAATTTTGCACTTGGCGACCGTAAATTTATAAATAACATTTTAGCTGGTTTTTATTATAATAAATAATAACAAAAACTATGATCTTTAAAAAATCCTTCTCGTATAAATTGTGATTAGGGTATTTTGTCGATTTTTCACTTTCGAATTCCTGGGAAATTTTATTATAATATCCGGGAATTCAAAAAACACTAAAACAACCATGTATCTTAACTTGAAAATCCTCGAAAAAGCTAAAAAATCAGCATATGTTTGAAAAGCTTTATATGTTTTAACTTTTTAAGTAAACTTTAGTTAACATTACGTTTTGATTTTCCTCTATGAAAAAAATAATATACAGGAAAAATATATTAGTTTTCTTAACCCTTTGAGATTTTCTGCCGAAGCGATTTTGAATATTTAGCTATTTTCATAATCTCTGACCTAATAATGGTTATCCCAAGAAAAATTGGCTCTGTAGAACCCCTCCTGATTTCGCTTGCCAAAAATATTTGCCATTTGACGACCCTGCCGTTCCGGACGAAGCGATTTTTATTATTAATTTATTTTCGTGATCTGGAACTAAATTATGGCTATGTTACAAAAAATTGGCCTCATAGACCCCTTGCTTGCCCTACATTTCACTTGTCAAAGTTTGTTCTTTTTACCCCTTAAATCTAGAATTATAAATAACCAACTTCGAGGGTTTACAAAGGGAAAGCGGTACCAGGTAGGGATTTACTGCCTACTACATTTTTGTTCCCCCAATTCTCCTTTACAAATCACCTTTGGAAATATTTACTCTATTTTTTGTCTGGGAAATTATAAGTGCGAAAAACCCTTGGGCAAGCATAGTTGCCTATGGTCATCAAAGGGTTAATATGACAAATTATGAAAACTTTTATAATTTAATAATCTGAAATTAGTTTTTAACGGAGGTTTGCAAGGATATCCTAAAATCTAGTGTTAGTAGGGATGCCGAACGGGACTGGTTTTTACACACCCCAACGATTTGGGATTTATCGAGATCCCGGGATTTTTTGGGGTTGCGGGATTTTCTTGTTTCATCCTATTTTTAATTCTAAAAATAAATAGCTAAAATAAACCCTTGAAATTAAAATAATTCATTATAAATCTACTTATTATTTCTTGTAGTATGAAGAAATAAACAAATTAAGCCGGATTAACAATGCTGGAGTACTCCATTCTGCAGAGTGGAGTATGTAAAATAGAGACAGCATGATACAAAAAATATGTAAGTGCAGAAAAGAAAGGAACAAAATCACTCAGACGGGATTACACAGCATTGTGAATCTGGCTTTAAACTGAAACTACACTCATAGAAATTAGTATGTAAAAATAGCAAAAAAAGCTACTAAAAATTAGTAAAAAGGTTCCGCGATTAAAACTACTGACCTCAGCAGAACTTGTTTTCTAAATAAGTGTTAAATTTTCGAAATAAAAGAAATATGCTTATGAGTTAAATTTAAGCAAATTACAAATTATAATTTCCCTCTGAAGAAACTTTTAAACGAAAAGTATATAAAACACTGCTATGTTTACAAATTTTTAGTTATACTTGTCTAAAATTAATTGAATGAAAATACAAACTAATCTGCTGAAATTATCAGAAATATTTAGTGAATATTTGTTTTTTTAAATCAACTAACATAAAATATTAAGCACATACATACCTCTGCTGATTTCAAAATGGCACATTGTTAGATTTTTCTAATTTAACAAAAATTTGCTGTTTTTAGTCGGAAAAATTATTTTGCATTAACTTATGATTTTAGCAAATCATCAATAAAATAAATAAAAACATGTCCGTTAAAAGATTAAATAAAGCTGAATTACGATTTTCAGAAGTTTCACAGCTGAATAAAAGTTTTTTAAATTATTAAGGTTTTTATTAAGATTTATTTAATCTGTAATCTATTATTTATGAATGGGAAAAATTAGTTCTTGAACAACATTTAATAAGATATTAGATTTATGTGATTTAGGTCGAAAATAGCAATAAAAACAAATACAAAAATAGATAAAATATGCCAAATAAAGGAATCGGAAATCCCGGGATTTTTTCAAGACCAATCCCGGGATTTCGTGATCGGTATCCCTAAGTATTAAAAATTTGAATTTTAGCCCATCGAGCATTTGCAATTTTTTTATTTAATTAATTTACTATTTTTTTGTATTGAAATTAAATGTATAACGAAATTTTTTAAGTTATCAGTTGTCGTTAAATTGAATCATATTATTTTTTGGAACAAAAATATGTTTTTGCTTTTAAGCACTGAGCAAAAAATTTCTTGAAATATTCCACTAGATATTTTTAATACCAGTTTATTTACCTCTCCATAAAGAATCGATACTCAAAAGAACGCAAATAATTAAATATGAATATTATTTTAACACTCATAATTCGCATTAAGGATTTTCTAGCAAAAAATAAAAAAAAATCACCTGCTCCACTAGGTACAGTTAATCAAAAAAACTCTACATACATATCTATTTTTTATTTGTAACCTCAACAAAGTAAAGATGCAAGATTTTCGTTAGCGGTGTTAACATTCATAATTCTCCAAAAAAAAGGTATTGTCACTCTTTATTAAAGTTCTCAACCTAAAAATAGTTGGGGCGGAAAAAATAATTAATTTTTTGTTTAATTTGACCGATTTTTTTTTCAAAATAATTTATTTGCGTTACTGTGGGCCATAATTAACCAAAAATGTTGTACTAATCATATCAAAAAAAATTTAGGTACAAAAAAATAAATTTAAACCTCGCGATTTAAAAAATAAAAAAGTTGTAGTCAAGGCGTTTATTATGAAAAATCGTTAATTAACGTAAATTTTCAAAAACAACCAACAAAAAGTTGCTGAGCTAGGTGAAATGATAGGCATTTCAAAAAGTGCTGTATATTGCATCTTTACCGGAAATTTTAAGATAAGAAAGCTGTGCGCAAGATGGGTGTCGCATTTGCTCACATGAGGATGTTTCAATAGAGTGTTTGACGATGTTTCATAGGAATAAAAGAGTGCTTGCGTTGATTGGTAACCGTGGAAACATGAGTCCATCATTTCACATCTGTGACAAAGGAGTGGACTGAAATGGCAGAATTGTATTTAAAGAAGGCGAAGACAGTTCCATCTGCAAGCAATATTATGGCGTCTGTTTTTTAGGATGCACGTGGGATAATTGTTACTGAATATCTTCAAAAAGAAAGTGATGAAATTAAGGACAAAGGCCGCATTTGGCGAAAAAAAAGTGTTTTTTCATCAAGATAATGCACTATTGTGATGGCCAAAATCATTGAATTAAAGTTCGAACTACTTCACCACGCTCCTTATTCGCCAATGAAGAGGTTAAGTCTGCAGTTAATGGCCATTTTGAGCAGCTAGACAGTTCTTACTATATACCAACGGTGGGCAAATGCATGCGGCCCTTTGCTGATTTTTGGGCGGCCCTTGTTGAAATTCCAATTTCGAATTTCTTTTTATTTAAAAACGTCTTTTTTAATATTTTATTTCGCAATTTTTGTTTAAGTATTTTTTTTTCCAAAAATTTTCGAGAAAATATTAGGGCCAATTTAGTAGTCGGAATTAAGACTGATTTGAAAATTGTTTACTTAAAGATATTTAAAGGAATACTCGATCTTACCCTGAGGGCCATTTTAGTTATATATTTGTTATTTAAGATAAAACTCGTTCTTAGTTCTGACTATATTGGGTTTCTTTATATTGGATTTCCTTGAAATCTCTTGAACTTGGAATGAACCACTTACTAAATCAATGAGGTTATTCAATAATCTTTGTGAAAATTTAGATTTAAGTATTTCAAATTTCAAGTTTAAAACTCTTTTAAATAAGTTCCCAGCAAAAACAGACATTACCAGTATTGAAGCGAGTAAGTAGCACGCAAAGGGTTTCACTGGTTACCAGGCTATTTACTCGCAACATTACTTTTGTTTGCTATGTCCAAAAATGCATGGGGTGTCATTACCGTCTCGCTTACAAAAAAAGTGAGAATAATGAGTTACCCACAGTGAAAGAATAAGTAGTTACTCACAAATATAGAATAAGTGGTTACTCAGAAGTGAGGATATAAGTGGTTACCCTACATTGTGAAATAGTTGGTCATATTGGCAAAATAACTTTTTACTTTGGAAAATTTCCTATTTAGTTCAAACAAATAAAATATAAATATAAAAAAAACCAAATCGGTACTTATTTAATCAATTACTAGTAAGTAATTACTTTGCAAAAATATATAAGTACTTCTATAACGTATTATCAGTAGTCATTATTTTGTATTTAAATGTAATGAAAAAGGTAATGACCTATCATTACTTGGTAATCCGTATGGTAATGACCTGTCATTACCATGTTTTTGCTGGGTTACTTTTATTCGCGATGTCCAAATATTCATGGGTGGTCATTACCCTCTCGCTTACAAAAAAAGTGCAAATAACGAGTTACTCATAATGAAAGAACCCAGTCAGAAATCGCCAGTGGTACAAAAAATCAAGCACTGGCATACCACTGGGTAACCACGGTGTTAAAAATAATTGACTGGCAGAACACTCATTTGGGACGCTTTGCCAGCTTTTGCAAAAAGCGTTTTACCAGTATTTGTTTTACAAAAATTTCGGTGGTTTATAAAAAAAACCACTGGCAAAGAATTGGCATAGAGTGATATGCCAAGGTTTGCAACCAGTGGTTATCCAGTGCTACCTAGCCAATGCTACCAGGCGCACAAAAATCAATTCACTGGTAGACCAATGATTTTATAAAAATGCTGACGCTTCGTTAAAAAATGTTTGTAGTCAGGAGGTTCCGAGTTCAAATCCGGTTGCAAGCAAAAATTTTTTTTTGTATTTTGTAATTTAAAATTTTTTTTGTTTTATAAAATCGATTTGTTTGTTTGTGGGAAAGCTCCTTCAAGACCAACTTTTTTTTTGCCCTCCCAACACTGGCATATTAATTACAAAAAATTGTTTGCCAATACTAGCATTTTGGCACAGCCAGTAGTTGTCATTTATGTGTTTAGCCATTAAATATTATATGTCTCGTTAGCTCAGTGGGTAGAGCAATCGTCTTCCAATCTGACGGCCTGGGTTCAAATCACGGCAGGACCAAAAAAATACATATGAACTTTTTTTAAATTTTATTTTGGAAAATATATTTCCAGACCACCTATTTATTGGTTTTGCCAGCGTTTTGCCAACGTTTAAAATTTTTTTTCCTCCAATGCTTTTCCGGCGCTTTTTGAACAGCCGGTCCTTTTGTCTAATGATGTTATCATTTTGGGAATGGGAAAGCACTTTTTGCCAGTACTTTTACCACTTGTTAAAGTGCTTTGCCACCGCTTCCCCGTTTGTATTTTTCTGACTGGGAATAAATAGTTACTCACAAAGATAGAATAAGTGGTTACTCAGAAGTTAGTAAATAAGTGGTTACCCAACATTGTAAAATAGTTAGTTATATTGGCAAAAAAAGTTTTTACTTTGGAAAATTTCATATTTAGGATAAAACAAATTTATAAATAAAATATTAATATAAAAAAGACTAAATCAGTACTTATTTAATTAATTACCAGTAAGTCATTACTTTGCAAGAATATATAAGTACTTCTATAACTTATTATCGGTAAGTCATTATTTTATATTTTAAAGTAATGCAAAAGGTAATGAGCTATCATTACTTGGTAATCCGTATGGGAATGATCTGTCATTACCATGTTTTTGCTGGGTTGGTATAAATATTTAGTTTTAGATATAAGTTTAAAACTCTTTTAAATAAATTGGTATAAATATTTAGTTTTAGATATAAGTTGCTAGTCTGTAAGGAATATTGTATCCATAGACTGAAATGAATAAAGAATATAACTGGCCCCTAATTATTTACAAAATAAATTCAACTTCTTTTCCGAAACAGTCGACATCCACAAATACATGAAAAACTATCATTTCATAAATATAAAACACATAAAAAAGTTATCACATTTGTCAAGTTTTATTTTTGTTTTTTATCACATTTCGAGTAATACTAATATTCCCAGCAAAATTGTCGGATGCAAAGAACCGGTTGTAGAACAACTTGTTCTTGCATGCAACCTGTTCTAATTTATGTTCTATCATCGGTTATTTTTGTTTGAATTTTTGGTTGCTTTGGAACCGGTTCTAGAACCGGTTCTGCGACAGTCAGGCCTTCCATTTTGACTTCCAGGAATCAGTTCTAGAACCTGTTCCACGGAACCAGTGGTAAAAACACCTAATCTAGAACAGATAAAGACACCCAGTTCATAAAAATTTTGCTGGGTTCAGTAAAATTTGTTGCTAATTTTAGCAAATAATTTTTGAACTACAGTTTACAACAATTTTATTAAAATTTAGTAGCGGTTACTAATTTTCTCTACTAATTTCATTATACTACAAATCAGTAGGCTTGAGTTGCTAAAAATTAGCAAAATATACCGAAGGGCGCAAAATAGTTAAATTTCCAGTAATAATATCAAAATTTTCAGTAACCATTATAGACTTTTTTGTTAAGTCGGCGAGTTTTATAGTCAACACAAAGCACGAGTTTAAACTTAAATTTTACTTTAGTGATAAATTATATTTGAAAATTTATTACTCAAGTAAAGATTTATTAAAATTCATACCTAGTGCTGACTATAATAATGCACCGCATTGGCCTGTGTGAAAAAGTAGGGGTTTAAATTATCAAGAGCACTCAAATTACTAAATAAATCTTTAACACCCGCATTCAAAATGAAAAAGTTTAAACTAACTAACGTGCTGCTAACTTTTTTACACACAAATTCCCATAAGGGAAAGCTGGCAGCTAGTTAGTCAGCATATGCTTTTTCATTTTGAATACGAGAGTAAGTTTGTAACATCGTTTAAATTAACCTTTTAGTGCATAGTGATTTTTTTCTGTGCGCAACGTAATTTTTATATAAATATTCGAATCCAGGAGGCTATGAATTTTTATACATGTTTTGGTCGGCTGAATAATATTCAGTCTCTTATAACTTGCTGAGTTTTCAAATTTTCGTTGGCTGATTCCGCGACACCGCGGATCAATAAAAACCTATACAAAATTGTGTTCCAACAATGTTTAATTCTACTTATGTAATTCAAAAATTCCAAAATAGAATTTGAAAAAGTTGAGTTTGCAATGAGTTCTTTTGGAATCAGTCTTGGAATAGATGGATTTTAAAAACGTTTTTTGTTAAAAAAAAAATTAGTTTCTTCCGCTTCTGTTTTAATTCAAGATTTGTAGTTTTCTTTTTTATTGTATGGTGCGGCCCTGTATAATTATGAAAAACCTCGGACCTCGGTGACAAATCCGTGCCCACCCTTGCTATATACTATATCGAAAATCGCTGGAAAAAGTGTATCAAGCTAAAATTTGACTATGTTGAGAAATATAGAAAATTTTTACCAATTTGTTGGGATAGGACATATATTCTTCAGTCAAAAGGCGATAGAACCTGTTTGGCATAAACACAAGATTTCCAAAAGCCATCCTTAACCCGGTGTCTTCAAATGCAATAAATGATATGATATGAAATGTCAAAATGATTGCAGGGAAATGCAATCAGTTGCACTGTAGTGGAGAACGATGATTTTGTGGCTAAGAAATATTATAATTTTTTCTTCGAAAAACACAAAATTTTTTAACAATTATTTTTTTTACAAATACTAAATAACTAAACTTTTCGCCGTCCGTATTTACTAAAATTATTGTTGTTTTTTATTGCTAAATTGAAATGAAAACTGAAAGTGACATTTGACGGCAAATATCATTGCATGAGCCGCTGCCATGTCAACGATATCATGATATTGTAATAATATTGAAATTAAATGTCTTCAATTGGATAAAATAATTTTGACAATTGCTTGCTATCGTTTTATTGCATGTCAAGACACTAGATTCGTCAATCACTGTGTAATAAAGAAGTTGTAACGCTATTTTGCATGTATAGAGTATTCGCTTAAGAAAAGTTCATAGACGCACAGCAACTTCAGAAATAATTCGTAAAATCCGTCAGCCGGATAAAATCAGAGGACTTGCTGAAACAATGAATAAGTTATTTTTTATGAAAAAAAAAACAAGTGATGAAATAATTATATCATACGCTTGCTAACATACGTATTTGAGTTTTCTTATTTTTAATTTCACAAGTATTTTGGAAAACTTTATAAATTTTCATATTGTGAAAGTAATAAATATTTGAATATAAACAAAATAAAAACAATTAAATATTTTTATATAAGTTTGATTATTTGAAAAAAAAATGTATTTATAACTACATAATTATCACAATAATCAAGGCATGTCCCAGCAAAATATTGGTAATGTCACCTCATTGCTGTCTGCATTACCAATAATGATATATCATTACCTTTTGCATTATTTTGTAATATAAAATAATGACTTCCTAATAACGGCCTATTGTAGTCATTGCTTTTAAATATAAAATAATGACTTACTCACAATAGTTTAAATAAGTACTTTTTACAAAGTTAAATTTTATACATTTATATTTATTACTTGTAAATCTGTTTTGTGTTAACATTTTTATGACAAGTTCTGAAATACACACTAGCAAAAACTTTAATTTCTCTGAATGTATTTCCTGAAGCTAATAGTATTTGTGTAACTCCTTATTTTTAAGAATCAAGTAAGCAGTCGGATAACCACTTATAATTCAACTTTTTGTAAGCATGTTTGTAACCACTTATTATTCAGAATTTCATAACTACTTACTTCTCATTTTTTCGGAAGCGAGCGGGTAAGCGTGACTACTTATAAAAACGACCACTCCAAACAAAAATAATGAGTTTAGACGTCAAAAAATAAGTTGTGCGGAGCTATGAATTTCTATTATATAACCACTTATTTGGTAATGAAAGATTTTGCTGGGGTACTTAAAATTAAATAGGATTTGCCGAAAATTAGCTATAATGCTAATGTAATATTCACTGAATGTTAATTTTTTTTAATTATGGAGTAATTTTGGTACTACCCGATCAAGAAAATTTATATATAGTCATATATAGTAATATATTGTTTTATGTTATAATATGTGAGTATATATATTGTCATGAATAGCCATATATAATTATATGTTTCTCATGTGGTACCTTATATAACCATATATTTTTATATATTGTCTTTTATAAAATTAGATATGAATATATATGCTACATATAATGAGATATGACAGATCTTTTACCATATATAATTATAAATGATCATATATAACAGGTATGGGAACATATATGGCTTGAAGGGCCAAATTTCACAAAGGATTTCACAAACTTACGGAAGTCCGCACAGTGGTACATTTTCAGAGAAGACGGTCAAAAATCCATAACTTTTGAAGGACCCTAGTAAAAATGATGTTTATATATTCATATATGATTTTTATACAATCATTTATGATGTTATACAATTATAACTTGTCGAGTATTGTGAAACATATATTTTTATATGATTATATCAAAAGATATTCAATTATATAAAATTATATTAACCAGATCCACCATTTTTCGGATCAAATAATATATTTTTTATATAATTATATTAACCCATACATGATTTGATCCGGAAAATGGTGGATCTGGTTAATATAATTTTATATAATTAAATATCTTTTGATACAAATATATAAAAATATATGTTTCAGAATACTCGACAAGTTATAATTGTATAAAATCATAAATGATTATATAAAAATCATATCTGATTATATAAAAATCATTTTTACTAGGGGAGTTAAATTATTTCACTGCAAAGAGGAAACCTTTAGCCTTAATCGAAGATGTCGATCATAAAAATCGAGTAGTAAACAAAATTTTATATTACGGGTTAAACTATATAACAGGTATGAGCACATAAATGGCTTTAAGGGCCAAATTTAGGATTTCACAAACTTACGGCGGGCCGCACCAAATAATACATTACTCGACAAAAATAAATTTTTTGTACAGCCTTCTGCCAAAACTTTTTTTTAATATTTTGGATTCCTAAGCCCGGATCTAAAGTCAAAAAAAGTCCATTAAATAGCCTTGGAGTTGTAGGTCTTTTTTGTCCCCTCACCCTTGTTTTATTAATGAATTGTGTAACATGAGTTATGTGAAGAACGGAATTTTGATACAAAATGTGGAAAAATTTAATTTTTATAGAAAATTTGAATGTAAATGGAATTTAAAACTCATAGATCTACAACATTTTCGTGTCGAAAATTTATAACAAATATCAAACCTCTCAGGCTCTCATTACATTAAATTAATTCCTAAATTTTAAAAATTCAGTCACAAAACTGATAACTCAGCCAGAAAATTTGGTTATTTTTATGAGGTTTCTTATTCAGTAAGTTAAAAATTACTCAAACAAAGCACAAATATTTTTTAAATTTTAAGCCCCTGTCAACAACTGCACAGTTTCTAAATCTAAAGATGATTCAGAAACGACTCGGAAATGTAAATAAATTTGAATATTTTGTGAACAATTCAGAAATGACTCAAAAAAGATAAATTTTTTAGTGTAAAGAATTTTTTAAAATATTTATTTGAGTCATTTTTGAGTCGAAAAAGAATGCTCTTTTGAATGCGCCAATATCATACAAGTGAAAGTTTAATATTAGGGGCTTTCATATAACTCGTAAATTCCTTGTAAACCTTGTATAAATACAAACCATATTTTTATGTATGGAGTTTGACATTAAACTCATAAATATACCAGGTTTACACCGTTTACGAGTAGAATACGAGTTTATATGAAAACCCCTAATATACAATATTTTGAGCACTTTTCTGATTAAGTTTTGGGCACGTTTGCTGGCTGAGAACTCTAGAAAATTTTAATTATGAAAACCCTGTTCATAAGATCAATATCATATTAAAAATATATGGGATAAGGCTAAATTGTTTGCCTTAAAAGCGGGATAAAATTTCAAGGCGGCACAAGCCTTTAAAAAGCTGTACAATACCGTCAAAAGCGGGATGGTGGTAAGGTTAAGTACACTAATAGAAAAAAGCCCGTAAAAAGTTTTGCTAAAGCTGCCAAAAATTAGTTCAAAATTACCTTGTATAAAAAACTGCTGAAATAAGCACATTTTCTTTGCTAAATATTAGTAAGATAAGAATAGCAAAAATAATGCGAAGAATAGCAAACATACAAAATTTTAGTTGTATTTTAGCTAAATTTTAGTTAATTGAAATATAAATTTACTCTGCTAGAATCAACAACAAATTTTGCTGAATATTAGTAGAATAAAAAACCCAAAAAAGTTTTAAATGGTTTTAAATTGTTTTCAGAGAATAAAAATCTATTTTTGTGAAATCAGCAGTCAATTTTTCATCATATATTTCTGTTGATTTTAGCAGGATGACTACCTATTATTATTATTTTTAAGAGTTAACGAGTAGTTATATTTTTAATCAAAAACTTTAATATTCGATACGTATTTGACATCCAACAAGGATGGGTTAGTAATGCCTAAAAAAGTTTATATTAAATAACATATAAAATCAACAATTGAAATTTCCGCACTCTATTTAAATTGTATGAAACTTGCTATAACTTGGAATACTTTGTATAGCTAAAATTGGTGTTCAATTTGGGGAAAATTATCAAATTTGCTATAGACTTTCCGTAGATATTTGGGTCTAACTTTTGTATTATTTTAGCTATGTGACTGGTTGATATATCACTTTAAAGCTTCTGAAAGCGTACCTGAAGTTGGTCTGCAACTCATTCTTTAATTTGATAATTTCTGATTTATTAAAAAAAATTTTAATTTAAAATTTTATCCTTTTATAAATGAAGTCATTATTGAGCCACGTGAATAGTTACTATTTTGAAATGAACTTTAACCATTTATCGTTATCAAAGGTCTAAAGCCATTTTATCTTAATACGCGGTTCGGGATACTTTATCGTAGCCTTTTAATATTTTTGTATTAGTTCTTAGTTTTTTATCAATGACACTGTCAAATATTAGTTTGGTACTCCTTTTGGTTCCTGAGTTATAGTATAGTATTAAATAAAAAAAATCAGTTAGATTTTTCAGCATTTGTATGAAAAAAGACCCAATAAGAGTGCCAGTATAAGATTTCGTAAAGGCAAAAATAAAGTAATGAGGAAGAACATAAGCATGTTCGTTTAATTACTACAAGTTACTACTTTTACTACAGTTGCAAAATTTCAATATAAAAAGTAAGCAAAACTTTCCAATTGTAGTAAAAGTAGTAAGAATTTCGACTAATCGAACACACCGCATATATTTTTTCAGAAATTTTAAAGAATCCATTTTTCGATTATCATTTTTTTTATATGGAGGAGTATAACAATTTTTTCATGTGAAATCCGAACAACTTACGGTGCTTTACTATCAAACAGAATTTTACGGTGCTTTACTATCAAACTGACTTTATATTTAAACGGCTTTGTTCATTTTGGGTATGAAAATCCTAAAGAAATATTTACATTTTCAAATATTTTAATTGGTTGAAAATAAATTAACCAATCAGAATGATCCAAAAATAAACTAGGTCAAAGCATGCTGCCACCCAAAATTTTAACTAAAGTCAACAAAAATATACATTTGGAAAATTTAAATAGTAAGGGCGTTTATTTTTATTTAAAAAATTTTCAATTAAAATTAGAATTTTGTATTAAAATATGCGAAATTTTAAAATGAAATTTCTTTTTGTCATTTGAAATTAGAAAAATTTCAAACGAAATTGATCTACATACAATTTTGAAAATCTAATTTGAAATTTAGATCTTTTAACTACATTTCTCCACAAACTTTAATTTTATTGTAATCAAAATTATCAGTTTTTTAATGAATTTGTTAAAATATCTATTGAGATTTTTTAAATGACGACTGGTTAAATGAAAATAAGGAAAAAATTTTATATTTCATATTATTATTCATAACAAATTTGTATTTCTTTCACTTTATCCTTTTTTCTCCTCTTTTTTCTCTCCTTTTTCCCTCTTTGTCCTTTTTTCTCTTCTTTTTCTCTCCTTTTTCCCTCTTTTTCCTTTTTTTTTTTCCTTTTTCTTCTCTTTTTCGATTTCGCTGAGGGGGGGGGGGGGAATTTCCCCCTGGAGCTGCGGATGATATAGATGTGTGCAGACCTTTAAAAATATAATTACTTAATTCGTATTTTAAATCTCAATTTTGCAATAAGTTGATCTCAGTGAATTTTTTTTTTTTTACCCCGATGTAGTACTTTTCAAGCTGATTTGAAAAAAAATCCGCGGAAAGACCTCTGTAGGCAGTTTATTTCTGTGCAAAGTTTGGAAATGGAGTTTGCTATATCTAAGTCATTTATAGTCGGATTGGAACAATATATGTATACCATTGGAAAGATAGTAAAAATATCTTATGGACGACATTTTTGTTTTATTTGCTTACCCATTACCGGCGAATGAGATTTATTTTTAAGATTTTTTAAAATAAACCGTTTTTATAAAAACCACCGTATACTACCACATAATTTTTTCCTTATCAATATATTCTCAAGATTAAAAACTTTTGAGATGTAGTTAAAATTTTATCACTTCAAACACCGAAAATATTAGAAGTCAAACCTAATTTTTTTGCAGATGGTACAAAAGATACAACTTTGACTCTAACCAACAATTATACTGAATTAACTCATCGGGAATCGAACATATTTTGGGAGTTAACACATTTTAAACCTATTGTCGGTATTGAGATTTTTCATTTGTCAAAAGTTAGCCATACATTGAAAGAAAAAAAATCTCACGATTTTGACCTCTAATGTCTTCGGTGTTTGAAGTGATAAAAACTTGATCTATATATCAAATTAAAGCTTTTCGTCTTGATAACATACTAATAAGCACAATTTTTGTTCTTATATAGGTTTTTTATGGAATAAAAACATTAAAAAAACAAAAAAATTAAAATTCCTACGCCGAATCATAATGGGTCAAAAAATATTCTATCCTAAAGATATTTTTATTACCTTTTCAATGGTGTACATATTGTTCCAACCCTATCATAAATGAAGAAAATGTAGTTAAGTTCATTTTTAAACTTTAAACCGAAGTAGCTCCCAATACAGGCTTTTCGGTGAAAAAAAATTTCTTCGGGCCCCCAAAAGAGAGTTATATCAGTAGTAAGAATTTAGAATCAATCGGTGAGGTGCCTCTAAACCCAACATACGTCCAAATTATTCAATCGAATCAAAATTGAATCAACACAAATAGGAACAAATCTTATCTTATCAATGTCCAATCATTGATATAAAGGCATTATGAATTATTCAGTAATTTATAAAATGAATCCAATTTTATGCATATAAATTCAAAAAAAGAATTAACTCTTTCAAGGTCTGTGTGTGTATGTATATATTTTTTTCTTATTCAGTAACAACAACAACAACACACAGTTAATATATTTTTTCATGTTAATATGGAAAATTCTAGAGGTGCTTTTACATTTTCATTCATAACTTTTAAACGTCTGGACCAAATATGCCCATTTCCAATACCAAACTGCTTAAAAAATTGGACAAAAATTTTGACTAAAAATTAACTTCCTAGCACAACTATTTTGAGCGTGATCGTGATTTCAACAGACAGACAGACGGACACGGCTATGTCGGTTTCGCTATTGATAACGATCAAGAATATATATTTTTTTTATGTCCCAGATTTTTTTTCGATGAGTTACAAACGGAATGACAAACTGATATATACCCTCCTGCACATTGGGATGGAGGGTTTAAAAATCGAGGTCATTTTGTTTTAAATTGATGATTTGGGTAAATATTTAGTCCATTTTAATTTTTGAATACCGAGAAAAAAATGCATTTGTATGGAATTCCTTGCCCTAGTTATTATATATATATACATCTGCAGAGGTCTTTACATACCAAGGGTGGGCACGGATTTGTCACCAGTTGTGAGTTTTCATAAATTATACAGGGCCGCAACAAACATCATAAAAAGTAAAACTACAAATCTTTAACTAAAATAAAAGCGGACAGAACTAACGTTTTTTAGTATAAAAAATCATAGCCTTTTTTATTCGAATTTTTATTTAATAATTTTATCACAAATGTGATATAGTTTTTTTTTTAAATCTGCGTTCGGCAGATACACTTTATTAATTAACGGTTCTACAACAGTTGCACAACTATCTGCTGAACGAACTGATTACTAACCGCTCAGTCTGAGCGCTGAGGTAGCGCTGTCATATTTGTTGTTGTTGATTTTAAAAATATTTTTTTTTTAAGAATGACAAATAAAAACATACAAATACAAAAGGAAAAATTTAAAGAAACTACAGGAAAATTTATAAAAATTGTATTTAAAAACAAAACAAAGAAAACATTGGTAGCATTCGGCAGAGAAACCTTAAAATGATACCGGTGACTTGTAGCGCTTTGTGATTACTTACTCTGCTGAACGATGTTTTCTTTGTTTTGTTTTTAAATACATTTTTTTTTTTATTTTCCTTTGATTTTATAAATTTTTTGTTTTTGAATTATATTTGTATGTTTTTATTTGTCAATCATACAAAACAAAAATTTTTTAAAATCAACAACAACAAATGTATCACTATTTGATGAAAAGTAGCAAACATTTTTTACGCTACCAAAATATGACAGCGCTCAGACTGAGCGGTTAGTGATCAGGTCGTTCAGCAGATAGTTGCACAACTGTTGTAGAACTGTTGACTGTCAAATTGTATCTGCCGAACGCACCCATTGTTCAGCAGAGTTACTAATAACAAAGCGCTACAAGTCACCGGTATCAGTTTACGGTTTCTCTGCCGAATGCTACACAAATGGCGGCCAGATTTAAAATGACACGGGTTTAAACATGAGTAAAATTTTCTTTGTTTTTAGCGATTTTAAAATAAAGTTAACAATACTGAATTTTTAATATGAAATGCTTTATACTATAATGTAAAAAAAAGCCTGACTGATCTCTTATATCGTGGTAAGTATATCATAATACCATTCGCTTTAAAATTTCAGTGTTGTTAACTTTATTTTAAAATCGCTAAAAACAAAAAAAAAATTTACTCATTTTTAAACCGGTGTAATTTTAAATCCGCCGCCATTTGTGAATAAAAATAATGCAAGATTTAAGCAAATTTTATAGAATTTTCAACAATATTCAGTTTATGCAGATCCGATCAGTACTCGCTAAATTTTACTATATAATTTGATGAAAGGTCGATATCGATGATTTTTCATTAAAAGCGACGCCTACTTAGAACGAGTAGTAAAATTAAAAAACAAACGTTACACTAAAATTTTCTACAATTTTCTGGACCATCTTCCAGTACTTCGGGGACAATTTAATTATTATTTTGATCTTTAAAAATAAAAGCAACGGGGATAAAATTATAAAAAACTTTAATTGGTGCTATTAAATATAAAATCGAAATTTCTCTTAAAATTTTCTCAATATTGTAAGAAAACAATTAATTACCGTTATTTTTGTTCCGATTTAAGATCAAATTTGAAAGATATGGTGGAGTTCTTTTTTAGGTCTTTCCAAAGGATCGTATTGAACTTATGTCGCAGCTGTAAGTATATATTTCATTGGTTACATATAGAGAATAAAACAAGACGTTACTAGTAGTGACGTTGTTTAAAAGAACACCGATCCGAGCAAGGTATTGTAAATAGATTATAAATGTTTATTAAATCGTACTTTCGCATTATAAGTAGTTACATATATAATGCAATACCTATAACATATTATTTTTATCCTTATTAATAAGTTATTATATAACACAATATCAGTAATATATTATTTTAGTGATAGTAGTGATATATCTCTATATTGGTAACTCATTATTTCATACCTCCCACATAAGTATTGATGTATCACAATATTAGTAATATATTACTTTAGGTTTCTAAGTAAAACCAAGGGTAAAGGGTTACACATTGCCAGGCAATGCGTGAAAAAGGTCTAACCCATTACCAAGGTTTTGCTAGGAAGTCACACCAAAACACCTCGTCCATTAACAAATTTGATTTTCTGACATGTTCGCTAACACCCGTATGACAGTTATTTAATTTTGTACTGCATTGATGTAGGATTGATGAAATGAAACGACAAATATCAAAGATAGCAAGAAATAATATTTGTAAACAATAATAATCGTTACAAATACAGAAAAAACGCTAAAAACAGAAAGAAAAAACTAAGTAAATTGACAACATTCTCGACAATCAATGGTAGTATTCGGCAGAGAAACCTTAAACTGATACCGGTGACTTGTAGCGATTTGTGATTACTTACTCTGCTGAACGATGTTTTCTTTGTTTTGTTTTTAAATACATTTTTTATATATTTTCCTTTGATTTTTTAAATTTTTTGTTTTTGAATTATATTTGTATGTTTTTATTTGTCAATCATACAAAACCAAAAGTTTTTAAAAACAACAACAACAAATGTATCACTATTTGGTCAAAAGTAGCGAACATTTTTTACGCTACCAAAATATGACAGCGCTACCTGAGCGCTCAGACTGAGCGGTTAGTGATCAGGTCGTTCAGCAGATAGTTGTGCAACTGTTGTAGAACTGTTGACTAATAAAGTGTAGCTGCCGAACGCACCCAATGACTACATATAAGTTGAAATTTTTTACATTTTTTTTTTGACAGTTTGTTATTCACTTTCGTGATTGTGCCCAGCTAAATAAAGTGAAAGTCATGCTTTACAAACAACTACTTTAAAAGTATCCGTTAGTGTATTTCTATTTCTTTTTTAGAAGTAATTCTGAATAGCTCCAAAAAAATCATTTCTTTCATTGCTTTTAAAGTACCTGTTAGTAGCTTGTTTTGAAGTAATTCTAAACAACATCCAAAATATCATTTAAATTTGGCTTCTAAAGCATAATTGCTCTAAAAGTTATTTTGATGCAGTTTATTTCCAACCAGATTATCGCGGTTTCGATTCGCGACGGGACCAATTATTTTTTTTTAATATTTACAAATAATTTGTTTATAATCAATATTTTTTGAATTTTTCAATTTTGAAAATTATATTTAGGTTGTTCATAAGGGGTGTGCTATCTGTTGTATCGTCCTAACAAAAAACAGAGTTGTTAAAATTTTTATTTGTGTTTAACAACGATTTTCTATTCAGTTTTCTATCTGTTAGCACACTCAAACGTAGGACACTAAACATACGTAAAAATGTTGTATCGTCCTATTCTCAAATGTTATATTTTTTCAATTTAATTTTTAACAACTCTGTTTTTTGTTAGGACGATACAACAAATAGTACACCCCTTGTGAAAACCCTTATTGTTTATAAAAAAATTATCAAAAATTGCTAATTATGCACCTGTGAAAATAGTACTGAAAACAATATAATGAATTGCAGTGCACCTTTTGCATTTCTTTAATAAGTACTTTTATTGAAAATAATAACGCACAATATCTTGCAATAACAAAATGATGTTTTTATGCCAGTCAACTTTCATATTAAAGAACAGCTCGTAGAGAGATACACTAGCAATATTGGGGTCGCAAGTTCTATACCCGGTGGCGACAGTAAGAAAAATTTTGTTTATATTTTAATAATAAAATATGATAAAATTAAATTTTTTTTGTGAAAAATTTTTTAAGCCAGATTCACAATGCTGGAGTACTCTACTCTGCAGATTGGATTTTGTTCCTTGCTTTATCGCACTTACAAATTTTGTTACACTCCACTCTGCAGAGTAGAGTACACCATCATTGAATTTCTTTTGCTCCTCTCCTATGACAACTCAATGTTAAAATCAATAGTGTTTCGGTTAAAAACGAAGTACATCCCAATTAAAAAAGTTTTCATATAATCTTATATGATTTGATAAATTATAAATGTTTATATGCGTGGCTTTACATGACCATATACATTTACATATTTAGGGACCATAGAGTATTCAAGTAGAAAAAATAAACAAAATCAGAAGACCCATATTCAAATTTTTTGTGTTTTCTCATAGAATGAATGATATATATTTTTTTGGTATTTTTCTCGAAATATACACGCCTTTAGAAATCACATATTAAAAAATTGTTAAAAATCAAGAGATCATGCATTTAAAGGTTAAACAGAGCAAAGATTCGAATATCCGACAACAACTAGTACCGTTTTTTATCAGCATTTTTTATGCATTCAAGTCGAAGCTCTGGAAATGTTACTATAAGGATTATAATGTATTCGTACGTATAATTGCAATTTTTATGTATTTTAATATGTACATATGCAATTTGCTTGTAAAATCAACAAATGATTAATTGCAACGGATGTTAAATATCCCATAATAGTAAAATATAACACTAGCACTATTCAAAGATGATGTTGATGATGAATGCAGACAAAAATTCTAGCAATCATTTCGTTCGCTCATTTGTTTATTAATAAAATCTATCTCTAGACTATTAACAAATAAAACAATTTTTCAATAATTTATGCCTGTAATATAATTTTAAATTTGTTTATTTTGTGTATGCATATAAAAATCATTTTGAATAATTTAAAAATATATAAAATTAATATTTTTGCAATATTTCATATCACTGCCTTAGATATTTCGTATTTTTTCACATATTTTGGTACTGACCAAAATAACACAAAAATCGTAGGCCGCCAAAAAATTAATAAAATTTACTAAAAACGACAATTACTTTAATTTTTGCATTAAAAAATATAAAAATTGTTTTTTGTGCGTCCAAAAATAATTAAATATTTTCAACAAAACCAAACATGGACATACAAAAAAATTGCAAAAGAGACTAATGTATTCCGCCAAACAGTTTCAAAAGTGGTAAAAAGATATCTGGAACACCTAATAATTGAAAGCAAGCCGGGAACAGGGACAACGACTGGTTATCGTAACATTGGTGAGGCATATAAAGTTAAAAGCATCCTTAAGAGAGCTCCTAACACATCTGGCAGAAAAACAGCTCGGTTAGCCCAATGCTCGGACTTTTTTGTACCTAAAGTGAAACGTAAGGCAGGACTAAAGTCTTACAAAGTTCAAAAAGTTCCTGGTAGAAACGCTTTTAAAAATTTGGAGGCTAAAACCAGAGCTCGAAAATTGAAATCAAATTTTATACAAAAATACAACTTTTGTGTAATAGACGACGAAACTTATGTCCTGGCTGATTTTTCGCAGCTCCCTGGTCAAGAATTTTATGTTTCCGATGTTCGAGGAAATGTTGCGGAAAAATTTAGGTCGAAAAAGCAAACGAAATTCCCTAAAAAATTCCTAGTATGGCAAGCCATATGTAGCTGCGACCAAACTACCCGGAGCTCAGGCCAGTGGAGAGATATTGGGCTCTCGTTAAAAGAGAATTAAAGGGCACAAAAAGGACAGGACATGCAAGATTTCAAATAAAGATGAACCACCTGCTCTAAAAAGGTGACAGCAACTACAGCCTTAATGGTAGGGTTTCCGGAAAAAGTGGATAACTATGTTCGTAGTGGTTAGAATTCCATGCGGTTTTTTTTGTTTGATTTTGTATTAAATTTCAATTTATAAAAATTTAGTTTGAAGTCTTAAAATTCAGTGGTTTTTTTTATTTAACTTTATGTGTGTTAACATTTTTATGATCTCACTCTTTATTTATATATTTAGTTAGAATATTGTTCTACCTAAAGTAAAAATTCTAATATGATATTGTCATATTAGATTTTGTTGTTGTTTCAAAAAGGTTGATAATTTTCATGATAGACAATACAATTGCTTCGTGGGCATCACCGCAACTCATCAGTTGTCCGCAATAAGAAAATGATGACTGGAATATACAAACCGAGACATTACATAAGGTAAAAAAATTAAACGGGATGAGAAGTTTGTACTTTTGTATATGAATTGTCTGCTTTGGTAAAACCAGTCATAAATCGACACTTTTTGAAAGCACCATTTACATAAAAGTACCCATTGGTTACTATTTATGTTTGTGAGTTCGTTGTAAAACATTTTTAGAAACAACGAGATTTATCCCAAAAAAAAAATATTTTGCGTGAGACTTAGCCGTGGTATGCTTCTGTTCAACAATTTAATTTTTGCATTAAAAAATACAAAAATAGTTTTTTTGGTCTTTTTATATTTTAATATATTTAGTAAGAATATTGTTCTACCTCAAGTCCAAATTCTAATATGATATTGTCATGTTAGATTTTATTTTTGTTTCAAAAAGGAATATACAAACCGAGACATTACATAAGGTACAAAAATTCAACGGGACGAGAATTTTGTACTTTTGTATACGAACTATCTGATTTGGTAAACCCAGTCATAAATCAGCACTTTTTGAAAGCAATATTTACATATAAGTACCCTTTGGATACTATTTATATGTATGTTTGTGTGTTCTTATTGCGGATATCTGATGAGTTGCGATGATGCCCACGAAACAATTGTATTCCCGGTGAAAAATGTCCATATATGAACATTTATGGTTCAACCATATATGTATGGATCCGAAAAATTAGGTAACACCTAAGTATATATTCATATATGGACATATATGAACATATAGATTTATTAAATATATGCGAATACATGCGAACGTTGCTGTCCTTTATTATAAGGTTGTACGATGGATATAAATTTATGTATGACATTCAAATTAGGCGCTACATATGTTCCTTTTTCTATTCATGGCATTAAATATAATTCCATATTTATCCAAATATGAGTTCCTTTTACATATATGGAAAAATGTATTCTTCGAAATATGTTCATATACAAGTCCCTTTTGCATAAATCGAAAAACATATACTTTCATATTTGTCCATATATGAGTGCCATTTCCATATATGAAATAACAGATGCTTCCATATATGTCTGTATATGAAATTTTTTACATATATGGAATCACATATACTTCCATATATGTTCATATAAAATCCATATATGTTCATAAAAAATCCATATTTGTTCATATGTGTCCATACATAAACCATATATGAACATGTTTGAGCGTATATGAGCATTTTTCACCGGGTTGTCTATCATGAAAATGATCAACCCTTTTGAAACAACAATAAAATCTAATACGACAATATCATATTAGAATTTGGATTTGAGGTAGAACAGTATTCTAACTAAATATATTACTAAACACGTTTAGAAAAATAAATTATAGCTGTATTTGTTTTCATGCCCATCAACGTTAAGTATTTAAAGCAAATATACGTTTAACCGATTGTAGCATACAAAATTTTTAAACAGGTTATGTTTATAATTGTTCCGTTATAATCGAACATACATCAGCAAAAGTTTTTAGGAAGTAAAGCGAATAAGTTATATTAGATGTGAAAATGTATAAACGTTGAGTTTTCAACGGTGATAATTATCCGTGTTCAAAGTTAACGTGCATACGAAAAATAATGTGTTAGTTTTCGTCTTAAACGCGTTTTTATGCGCTTGAGTTTTTTATGCGTTAACGGATATAGTTAAGTCAAAAAAACAGCTTATGTTAGAATTATATTTTGAATAAGAAAATAAAATTACATTTGTATTTGGAAATTTTGTATATTGAAATTCTAAATAACTTATAACCGATATATTTTATTACCAGGGGGTACCCATTAAGGTGTTTTAAGAGCGCGTAGTTTCCTACAAAAATTTCACAAACAAATGATAATTTTCTACAAATTCTCGATGTTTTTGCTCATTTGTGTGTAAAAATTTAAAATACCTTAATGAATATCCCCTGGTAATTACTATAGTTATATGTAATTAAACATGTGGGTTTATACAATTTTTTCCGAGAAATGGACCCATATAATTACATAAGCTTGCATCAATGCAATTAAAATTTGATAATATCAGATATAAGTATATCCGAATAGAGGCGCAATACAGTTTGATCACATTTTATATAGTGGTATAAAATTATAGCTAAACTACCCAGCAAAAACAGACATTAGAGAGTAACTAAGCGAGTAAGTACTTACCAGGCTATTTACTCGCAACATTACTTTTGTTCGCGATGTCCAAAAATTCATGGGTGGTCATTACCCTCTCGCTTACAAAAAAAGTGCGAATAACGAGTTACCCATAGTGAAAGAATAAGTAGTTACTCACAAAGATAGAATAAGTGGTTACTCAGAAGTAAGGAAATAAGTGGTTACCCTTCATTGTAAAATAGTTGGTCATATTGGCAAAAAAAAACTTTTTACTTTTGAAAATTTCCTATTTAGTTCAAAACAAATTTATAAATAAAATATTAATATAAAAAAGACTAAATCAGTACTTATTTCATCAATTACCAGTAAGTGATTACTTTAGAAGAATATATAAGTACTTCTATAACTTATTATTAGTAAGTCATTATTTTGTATTTTAAAGTAATGCAAAAAGTAATGACCTATCATTACTTGGTAATTCGTATGGTAATGACCTGTCATTACCATGTTTCTGCTGGGTATTGTAAACATATAGACAATCATATACTTTTGTAATCGGTTTATGAACTACAAATTACATTGAAATCCTAAATATTTACACTAGAGTGTGAGTTTTTCTCAGACCTAAGTCACTTGCGAATAGCTCATGATTTTTTAGCTTTAACGTTAAACTTCATGAAAACTATTAAATTTTTTTTGGATTTTGAAAAAAGAACGTTTTACAAGAAAGCACAACCACTTTTACTCTGGCTTAAAACGGTTTGCTCGAGTAGAAAGAAATATATCTTTTTACTTATTTTGTCATATTTAATCAAATCTCACTCATGAAACTTAATTTGTAAGGTAGTTTCATATTTAATTTAAAATAATATTTTATTGAAATCAATTACATTCCGTTTTTAATTGGAGAATATTTTTTAAAAATTTCTTTCAAAAAAATTGTACCTCAAGTCCAAAATCTAATATAATATTGCGACTTGCAGTTTTAATGATTTTACATGGCGAGGGGACGTCGTTAAATCGAAGGTAATTCTGGGCCTTTGCCCATTATTGTTTTTGGTAGTTACAAGCCTCAGCAAAAACTCAATATACCCAGTTTCACAGAATGTTGTAGGGTAAAAAAACGAAGAGTGGATTTACTTCTCACTCCACCCTTAAATATGAGATTAGGTTCTATTTTTAACAAGTTACTAATAACTTTAAATGTATTTGAAATATATGTTGTTTCGTACCTTAAGCTTTTTGTTGTACACGTCATTCCAATTTAATTCTTTAAACCATCGATGCTTTTTAACGTCATCAGCCCCATTCTGAAATAAAATAGACAAAAAATAATAAACCTCTTAAAAGAAATTTAAAAACAAAAAAAATATATGTATATATCTTAACACAATTTTAATAATCAGTTTTTTGGCCAACATATTGCACGTACGTCGTACTTATTATTAATGTTCTTTTACATTTATTTTTAATTCTTAAGCACCTTCTATATTCAACGTATACAAAGTGATATAAATATATAACACACTGCTTTAAAAGTATGGAGAATTTTTTCATTTCTTTGGCTAAAAAAATATAAACTTTTTTAAATTTAATATCCACTTCTGATGTTTGATCTAGTCTAATACTCGTACCACACTCGATGCAAATAACTTGGGATTAGTCCCTTCCCGAGTAAAAAAGATTATATATCTTATACATAAGAATATAAAATAATCATACGAGGGGTAGTATTTATATTTCGGGAACTGGCAACACTAATGTCAATAGCTAAAATCTGGCAACACCATAATAAAATTTGATAATTTTTTAGCACAAACGTACTCACAAGGTTTTGATGTACAAGTGCAATATGTATTGTTTACAGTGAGTTAAAAAAATCAATTTGGCTAAAGAATGGAAATTTCAAGAGAAGGTTTTCGTTGGATTATTTTTCACAACTTTCCACGTGGATTATCTCAACAAGAATGTGTCAATGAAATCAATTCTTTGTATGGCGATAAATCACCATCAAAAACCACAGTATATCGCTGGTATAGTGATTTTAATCGTGGTCGTAGTTCGGACGCCGACGAATTCCGTGAAGGTAGTCCAAAATCGGTTGTTGTGACACAAAACATCGATGCAGTGCGTGAACTGATAATGCAAGATCGTCATGTGACATATCGTGAGATAGAGGCATCCTTGCACATCAGTTCCACTTCAATACATTCTATTTTGCATGAACACTTAGTTGTAAAAAAAATTTTCTCTCGTTGGATACCTCATAATTTATCAATCGCTCAAAAAAGGCTCGCGTCGATTGGTGTAAGGGAATGATTAAAAACTTCGACCGTGGTGCTTCAAAAGACGTGTATAAAATCGTCACAGGTGACGAATCATGGATATATGCGTATGAGCCGGAAACAAAACAGCAATCGACCGTGTGGATATTCCAAGACAAGCAAAATCCAACAAAAGTTGTTCGTGGAAGAAGCACAGCGAAGCAAATGGTCGCCTGTTTCTTCGGCCGAATGGGTCATGTGGCCACTGTTCCATTTGAGCAACGTATGACGGTCAATTCTGAGTGGTACACGACCATTTGTTTGCCGGAAGTCTTCGGAGAAATTCGTAAAACCAACCGCCAAAGACAAATCATTCTCCATCATGACACTACGAGCTCTCACACATGTCATCAAACAGGTGAATTTTTGAGCAGTCAAAACATCGAATTGATGACTCATCCTCCGTACAGTTCTGATTTGGCATCCAATGACTTCTTCTTATTCCCGAGTATCAAAGGTAAACTTCGTGGTCAACAATTTACGAGCGCCGAAGAAGAAGTTGAAGCGTTCAAAAAGCGTGTTTTGGAGATGTCTCAAGAGGAGTGGAAAAACTGCTATGACAAATGGTTTGAACGGATGCAAATGTATATTGATCATCAAGGGGAATATTTTGAAAAACAATAAAACCTTTTTTATATTAAAATGTTTGTTATTATTTGCTATTCCCGAAATATAAATAGTACCCCTCGTACAAATGTTTATATAATCTGATTCCCAAAAAGCGTCTAGAAAATTATATCAGATTGTATTATATTAGATACAATTCGATTTAATATTATACAATTGGATATACTCTGATGCAATTGCAGCCTAAAATTGGGTAGACGAATCGTATTATATCTAATCTAAATAATTAAGTTATATACTATTTAATACAATTGGATTTCAAGCAGAGACCCAAAATAACTGTTATATTACTAAAAAAGTCACCACCCAAATTTATTTAATTATAATACTTCAATAATGCACTATATTTTATAAATCATATTGCACAAAAAAATCACAAAGTTCGGCAAAGATTTTAATTTTTTCAATTTTTATATTTTACTCTATAAATTTCTGTTGTTTTTTGATTTTTATTTTAAAACTTTTTATAAAAGTTACAGAATGATTTTTTTGAAAAAATTAATCAATAACTTTTTTATTTGATAATAAAATAAAAATTAAAAATTGAGCTAAATGGAATGCCGGAAGTTGCTGGAATATACATATTTACTCACTTTAAATCACTGTTCAATCTTTTATTAACACTAGTTGACATCATCAGGATATTATAATTGGTGAAGTCATTGGTTCTATGGCTTTTGATTTATATTCTTAATTGTTATTTTTTGATAAAGAAAAAAAATTACAAAATAACTTTTATTATTTTTGAAAAAATAAAAATCGTGTTTGGATTGTTTTTGTTTGAATTAAAAATAAAAATCAAACAGAGCAAATAAACAGAAAATTAAAAATACTCAAACAGGAAATAATTGTAAAACAATCACTTTTTTGAATAAAAGTTATAACTGTTACGTCCCTGATTTCAGGTTTATACCCAAAATATGTTGAGTTTTGAAATATGTTTGAATTGTAAAACTGACTTTTTCTCATTTTAAATAATATAAAATTTTATAAAAAAATGACTCAGAAAATATTTTTAATTAAGATTTATGTGAACTTATATATGAAATGATTTAGAAACTGTTTTGGAGTCTGGATTAATTAAAGTTTTATCTAAAATGACTTAGAAAATATTGTTGATAATTTATCATATTAAGTTATATCTAAAACAGCTTATAAATTTTTTTCATAAAGGTTTAGATTAAATTATATCTCAATGACTTAGAAGATTTCTTCAATTTGGATTTATTCGTGATTAAGTATGTATTGGGTTATATCTAATTGTATATTAAACCTCAATTTATGGGATCAAGCACATGTGATTCTATATAGTTATGTGTATTATTAACATTAACACATCATTTGGTATATGATTTTATATGGTTATATATTAGAAAATTTTAGGAAATATTTTAAAGATATTATAATATATGAATACATATGGATGCAAAGCCATTTTATATTATTATATGTTAATGTATATTTTTGTAGTAAAAAATATATTTTTATATATGAACTTTTTTACACGGGCATATCTAATGAAAATTATACAATATTTCTTATATGGTTTCACATATAGGTATATATTGTTACATATAGTGTCATACTATATTATATATACTACTTATGTATATATAGCACATGTAATTATATTATATGAAATAACATAAAATGACATATGTCTCCATATAAAAAACTTTGAAGATAAAAGTCTAATATATGTTTATATAAAAGTATATATGCTTCAACATAAAAGCAAATGTACCCGTGTAAAAAAATTTAGATCTGATCAGATCTTTTTGGTTCTAAATAAATGTGATTGAATCTAATTAGATCCTGTACCAGGTTTCATCAAATATGATCAGATATGGCATATGTGGTAATACCTTATGGCAACCCTACTAAAAAAGTTTTCATATAATAAATGAATGTTATTTTAGTTTGACTCAAGATCATAAATTAATATCACTTTCTGTTTAAATTATTTTCAAATCAAAGAAAGATGATACAATTTTTACAAGTAAATTACAAAGAATAAAAATTATTGAAAAATTCGATAAGACCAGCAAGGCAGAATGCGCATTTTCGGCTTCCGCTACAAAGCCATCATCAGTGCCTTTCGCCTTTGAGTGGGTTAATATTTTGATATTCGTCTACTTATATGACTGTTGAAAGCAAATAATTTATGATCTTGAGTCAAACTAAAATAACATTCATTTACTTAAAATAACAGATCAACTAAAAACATTTCCCCCATTCATCTTAAACACATTGACACGGTGCAAAAATATAATTTAATAACATAAATTTAAATTTAACGGTTCGTTGTAATTCAAACATCTGTGTTTATCATACACAGAGTTGAATAGAATCAGCTGAGATATCTTAAGAATTAAGGTTTAAAGCAAAAAAGAGTAATAATAACAAAAGGATAAAAATAGCATTGTTAAATTTCGTTGATGTTAGTCTAAGTTGAGTTATTGATAACAAACTCGATTTGCTTTCAACAGTCATATAAGTAGACGAATATTAAAATATTAACCCACTCAAAGGCGAAAGGCACTGATGATGGCTTTGTAGCGAAAGCCGAAAATGCGCATTCTGCCTTGCTGGTCTTATCGAATTTTTTCAATAATTTTTATTCTTTGTAATTTACTTGTAAAAATTGTATCATCTTTCTTTGATTTGAAAATAATTTAAACAGAAAGTGATATTAATTTATGATCTTGAGTCAAACTAAAATAACATTCATTTACTTAAAATAACAGATCAACTAAAAACATTTCCCCCATTCGTTTTCATATAATCTTATATGATTTGATATAATAATAAATGTTTATATGCGTGGCTTTATATAACCATATACATTTATATTAACACTGTGCTTTTATAAATATGTTTGATATGACATTATAAACAATCATGAAAAAGAAGCGAGTGAATATTTAAATAATTTTTGACTCCACAATACAATAACTCCAAGAATCATCTATTTTTAGAGTAATTTGAAATTCTTCAGTGATGAGGGCTCATAATTTGGTGGCAGAGAAAACACTTGATTTTTGTGTTTCTTGGTGCCATCTCAGTACTTTGCAAAGAATTAAATAGATCAGTGTTATCATTTGGGTACCAGGAAAGCACTTTAATTTTTTATTTGGGAGTTGAGAAAGCATTTGATTTTTATGTTTCTGGATGCTTTCTCAGTTCTTTGTAAAGCATTGGCACCACCGTGCGATGGTGTTATCATTTGGGCGTTGGGAAATCACTGTTAACAAGCACTAATACCACCCATTTCGGTGCTTTGTCAGTGCTGGCCCCTTTGTAATTTTCTACCTGGGCAATCTTATATCAAAATATATAACAAAGTTAATAGAAAATTGTATTAATTTTATATGTAATTATATCTGACATGATATCTAATTATACAAAATTTTACAAAGTTTAATTGCACTATAAAAATTAAAAAAACCTCACAAATTGTGGATCTGGATCATCCTGAAGATGCTTCACAATGGAGTAGCGAAATATCAAAAATAAAAAACTTTTTATATTTAAAAAGTTAAACAAAGGAAATTGTGAAGTTTATAATTGAATTTAACATATATTTTTCAAATAGTTGACAAAATACCTTTTATTAAAATAAAAATAATTTTAGAGAAATAAAAAAAATTTTTTTTGTTTTTTCATTGTGGAATTAAAGGTCGAAATAATTATTTTTACTTTTAAATTTAAAAATAAAAATTAGGCAAACACATGTTGAAATACATATGGTTTAAGTTCATTTATTTTTACGTGAAAAAAAAAATTAATTGTGGATTAATTGTGGAAGTTAATTTTTTTACTTTATAAGAAAGACACAAGGTTTGTTCCACGTAATTCTGGGTAAAGTCTGGTAAAATGAGAGTAAACAAATAAATATCTCAAAAAATGGTAAAATTGCTCACAATACCTGGAACGCACAAAACCACATTTCAAGCCCAAAAATTAACGTCAAAGTTATTCATATAAACAAAAGCTATTTTTAAGAATAAAATATCGAAGGGAATAAAGAAAAAATGTTGGAACGTGGTATTTGGTACTGATATTAATTATTGTTTACAAGTTTTGTTAATATTTAAATTATTTTTACAAATTTAAAACAGCTGATTTATAAACAACTAGTGATTTGACAGTTTTACCATTTTACCCGCAAAAAAAGTACGGGTAACTTCTGGTAAAAAGAGAAACAAATTATTCTCTCATCAACGCTCTCATTTACCGAATTTTTAACAATAGAAACGCTTTTTGGTAAGATTGGGTTCCTGCGGGTACCCGCGGTAACGTACGTGGAACAGAGCTACATTTTATAAGAAAGACCAAAACTCTAACCTAGAAAAAGTTGTTCCGACAAATTTTTGTAATGTTTTATTTTGTCAGCTATTTCCAAGTTTATTAGGAAGATTTTTTATAAACATTAAGCATTAGTATTTAATACGAATGAAATAATTGATCTCAACAATATGTACTAAAATTTTCTTTGAAAATCTTCATCAAATTATATGTATTTATATATAATTTGATGCAGTTAGATAGACCCATTTTTCGGATCAAATTGTAACATGCGTATCTCGCTTGATATAATTATATATTCCAATATTCGGATCAAATTAGATATGGACGTATATATGGGTTTATATATGGTGATATATGATTATATAACATCTTTTTTAGTCGGGAAGATATGATCAGATCTAGTGCCAAATCTGTTCAAATCTAAAGTGATCTGGACAATTGTGCCAGATATGCCTAGATCTGATCAGATCTAATTAGATCTGGTAAGATCTACTAAGATCTGGCCAGATATGCCTAGATCTGATAAGATCTAATTAGATCTCAAAATTGGAGACAAATTAGATCTGGTAAGATCTACTGAGATCTGGCCAGATCTGATCTCTTTTACACGGGTAAATATAAATTACTATATGTGACCTTCTCCGAGAAAAGGGACCTAGTGTGTCAAAAAACGGGTTTCGATAAAAATGAGAAAAACATTAAAAATGAGAAAAACATTTTTTTATTTTTAATTTAACTTTAAATGCGTTCTTCACAAAACTTCATTTTCACACACTAGGTCCCTTTTCTCGGAGAAGGTCACATATGCAATTACATAAAATAACATATGATTATATCAAAACTTTTTTACTCGGGAATGTTTATTACCCGTATGGAACTCAAGTTGTTAGGGTAGTACGGTACATGTGTATTTCGATTTGGAAAATGATGTAAGTGTACTGTGTAAACATTTCATTGGTATATATATTGGTTATAATATTATCTGTGTTGTTGATATAAAATTTATTTTAAAAATTTGGAACAAATACATTTTGTTGTGAATACCATACAAATCAAATGATGATTTTGCAAAAACAGAATAGAAAAAACACATTCGTCTTTTAAAAATGTTTAAATTTGAACAGCAATTAAGAATTTTCACCATATGCCATTTGTTTAATGTACAAATTTTTCTTCGGCGTTTGTGTCCATTTGGCGTTGATATTTCATATTTTATGAAAATGTGTAGGGTAGAAGGGGCAGCATTCGCCACTAAGGGACTTCCAAAGAAAGGTTAAATAATTTATGCTGTTTTGAGCAAAGTGTTGCTAACCGTCATCTAGACAATCGTAATTACTATTAGAATTAATTACACAGGACAACGATTAAAAATTTTTTCAAAAACTTTAGCTAATTTATGTGTAATTTGGTGTGCTGATTCTGAAAAAAATAACAAAAAATCGTATCACCCACCAATTTCTCACATTTCAATATTAAATAAAAATAAAGGAAAAGGAAGTTGCGCATTAACATTTGTGAGGTGAAGTTTTTCTTTAGTATTTGTGCTGTTAAGTTGCGCATTAGAGTTGGTATAGTTAATTGCGCTTTAGCCTGTGTATAGTAAGTTGCGCATAGAATTTGTGTATGTGTTATATTGTTGTTTTTAAAATAATACAGTATTAAATAAACAAGTTTAAAATAAATAAACAAGCTCAAAATTTTTCTAATAGAGGGTGTTATTTTACTTCCAAATAGCACCAACCCAGTTTATCTAAAGAAGATAAATATATTTTAAAAGGTAAACGTAACAATTGGTGTCAGCTGGGACTAGTTGCAACAGAAAAGTACCCAGTTTATTTAAAGAAATAAACCAACGTTTTTAAAAGGCAAAAACATCGGAGAAAAATCTATGCAAGAAACTATAGAAAAAGAGAAAAATACAATAAAAATAACCATCTAATATTTAGTAATTTTAGTAATAAAATATTTTTGAGATTGAAAATTGTAACCTACTTAATATAAAACTTAATTTTTAAATTTAACAAATTTTTCCCTATTTTTTTAAATATTGTAAGAGAATTGTGGGTGATAAAAAGAACTGATATCGAATACGGTTTTAGCATCCAAAATTACTAAGATAAAGCTAAATTAGTTTTAAAAGTTTTTACAAAAAATTTTTTCGTTGGCCTGTGTTACAAAAGGATTTTTGAAAGTGCTCATTTACAGGAAGAAAAAAACATAATAGGGGTTTTCATATAAACTCGTAAATTCCTTGTAACCATATTTTTTATGTATGGAGTTTGACATTAAACTCACAAACATACGAGGTTTACACCGTTTATTTATTTTTATTTATTTATTTAATTGATTCCATTTCCTGTACAACAAGACTGTGTCTTATATTTATAGTACAGGAGCGTATTACGTTACAAAAAAGAATTTTTATATTATTATTAATTATAAATTCACATAAACAAACTTAGTAGAAATATAACAATATTGATAAGCAAAGAAAGAAAATTATTTGAAAAAATTAAATAAAAATGTTTTGAAACTATTAGCATTGCTGTTTACTTGTTGACTTAGTGAAAGACTTGTTCCAAAGACGAACGGCATGTACAAAAAACTGCCATTCAGACACTGAAAAAAAATCGAATTTCGTATCAACAACTCAACTTAGACTAACATCAACGAAATTTAACAACCCGTGTAAAAAAGATCAGATCTGGCCAAATCTCAGCACATCTTACCAGATCTAATTAGATCTCAAAATTGGGGACAAATTTGAGATCTAACTAGATCTGATCAGATCTAGGCATATCTGGCCAGATCTTCGTAGATCTTACCAGATCTAATCAGATCTCAAAATTGGGGACAAATTTGAGATCTAATTAGATCTGGTCAGATCTAGGCATATCTTGCGCATTTGTCCAGATCACTTTAGATTTGAACAAATTTGGCACTAGATCTTATCAGATCTTGCCATAAGGTATTATCACATATGCCATATCTGATCATATTTGATGTGATCTGGTACAGGATCTAATTAGATTGAATCATATCTATTGAGAACCAAAAAGATCTGGTCAGATCTAAACTTTTTTACACGGGAATGCTATTTTTATCCTTTGATCGAAGAGATCATGCATTTAAGGGTTAAAACGTTTAAAATTTAAAGATTTCCGGTGAAAAATACTCAAATACGCTCCAATATATAGTTTATGTATGACACTAAAAATAATTTTAATAAAATTTTTGAGCTATTGACCGAGCTACCCTTTGCAAATATTTATTTGGGTGTAGAACTACGTCAGCCAAAAATTAGGATTGTCGGATATCGGGAAGACGTTCTCAAAAACATCGACAACAAACTAATTGGAACTAAAAACATTAAGGAATCGAGATTTGGAGTGAATTCTTTTTAAAATAAAGCAATAAAAACTTAAATCGGTTAAAAAACAGCCGAGATATTACAATTTCCCCTGACAACTGATGTGTCGCAGACCACTTAAACAATTATAGTCCAAATTTAAAAATGTATTGAAACAATCTACTACAGAAAATTTTTGTTTACTCTAGAAGTTCCAAGATGAAAAGTATTTTTTTCTATTGCATTTTGCTAACTCGTTTTAAATTAGTGCCAAAAAGGTCAGCATTTTTAAACACTGTTTTCAAAGCTACAATTTTAAATATTTGAATGGGTTTAAGGTTTTATTAAGAACATATTAGAGATTAAAAACTACAAAAATTGTAGGAATTCCTTTTTTCATTCGGCTAAGGCAGAGATTTTCTTTCAGTGGATTTAGAAAAAAAGGGATTTTTGGTACTTACACTCTCAAAATATTCGGTTTCCACAACGCAAATGTTCTGAGAGTGTATTTAGCTTTAAGGCATGTTTTTTTAATATAACAATAAGAGATTAAATACTTTAATCCTGAAAATTAGTATAAAATAGAAATATATTAAATTGCCCCTGTGTAAGGTCAAAGGTTAAATTTTAGGGGATTTTAATATTTTTTAAAACATATTAATGTAACAGACATTCCTAAGCGGATATTGATGAAACTTCGTGATATTATATTTCTATACTGAACCAAAAACAGCTGTGAAATCAACTAAAATCCATATTAAATTGAGGAATGGGTGATCACTATACAACTAATAAAACCTGTCCATCAATTTAACGCATTAGTAGATTTATATTTTGACGTAAAATGTATTAACAAAAATTAGTTGTCTTAACAATTATATTTAATTAAATTGCATAATGATTTTGTTGTTTTACCAATGCATTTTATTAAATTCAACAATGCATTTTATTTAATTAATTAATTTTTTATCGATTTATTATTAGTTTTTAGACTTATATTTCATTATTTTTTATATGTCACCAATTTCAAATTTTTTTAAGCAATATACATACAATGTCTTTTTATAATGAATTTGATAAAATATAAAAAATAATGAAATATAAAATTGAAATTATAATATAGCACATACTAAAAACTCTTTATTTAAAACACATGTACCATTTTATATACAAAAACATATAACTTTATTTAAATTAATAATTCAAGTACATTATATATATTTCGTTAATAGTTTGCCTTAAACAAAATAACAAAAAGATAGATAATATCAAAATTAATGACAGAAATTTAAATGTACGATTTAATTAAGAACGTTCAAAATTATATAAATTTATTTAAATTAAAATTAATAAATCTTCAATTAGCCAATTCACTTCAAGTCACTGAATTTGTTAATTACACTATGCGACAGTCAAAATCGGGATGGGATGAAACCAACGGGAAATGTTATATCGGTCAAAAACAAGTTATACGTGTCCCGGCGTTTCGGTGGGTCACCCCTAGGAATCGAGATATATCTTGACATAACTCGAGAACCACTAGTCCGATTTTGCTCAAACAATTTTAAAAAAATTAAAAATTACAATTCCTTTAATCTGTTCATATAACGTTTTTCTATATACTCAACAGTTTTGCCGGTAAAAATAAATGTTTGTTACCGCTACCATAAAAATCAATAACCTTTTGTTTATTACTTTTTTTTAATATTTTAGGCAAAAAATATTTTTTCTTCATACATTTATTTTTACCGGCAAAACTGTTGAGTATATAGAAAAACGTTATATGAACAGATTAAAGGAATTGTAATTTTTAATTTTTTTATTATTTATTATTATGTCAAAAAAAGACCACCAAAGGTCAAATCGATATACATATCTCGCTGGTTGACCCAGCGAAACGCCGGGACACGTATAACTTCTTTTTTACCGATATAACTTTCCCCGGTAGTTTGAACCCTTCCCGATCACTGACCCCTACCATTTGTCTCACAGTGTTATCTATACTTTGAAAAACAAAAACACTTAATGTCAATTTATTGATATTTCCGACAATTACAAATACACGTGCTAGCACGAGTAATGACGCAACAAAACTAACCTCACTAAATTTTTTTACACAGATTTAATACTTTTTTTTCAAGTTGAAGAAAAATTATATCAAATTTACGTTACTGCCCTTTTACAAAATTTTTTACAGTTAACAAATTAAATTTTGTTAATAAATGGACAAAAAATTATCAAAACAACAATTGTTTTGTAGAGAATTATTGACGGAAATAAGTATGTTCATTTAAAAAAAGTAGTTGATTTAAAAAAAAACACACATTAATTTGAATAAAAAATATATTGTTTTAACAATTCGTTTCATCAAAAAGTAACAAAACTTTTATGTTGATTTCACTTACGACTTTTGGTTCAGTGTAGGTCTAAAAATAATATTCTTAATTTAATTTTAGAAAATTAACCCTTAAGTGGCAACTCTTCATCAGATGATGAGCAACAACTGTTCTAAGATTCAACATCTCGCGCAATTACAGTGTTGCCATATTTGATGCGCTTCATCTTTCGCCATCTTTCACTTCTTCTCTATCCCCTTTCCAAAGAAAGCAACACGTTAATTAATAGGAGGAATTCTAAGTGTTGCTTCTCTTTAAAAAAAAAAGAAAAAAATAAAGAAAAAAAAATAAAAAAATATGCTGCCCTAATTTTGAAGATCGAAGTATTGAATTTTGTGTTGTTCTATTCTGAACAAAAATCATGTGGAATTAAAGAAGAAAAAATAAAAACTTTCCTAAAAGCTAAATAAATGCCGAAAATCGCTGTTTTCTCGAAATCCGCTGAAATAAAATATCTGTCCTAGCCAACTGAAAACAGGAATTCCTACAATTTTTGAAGTTTTTAATCTCTAATATGTTCCTAATAAAACCTTAAAGTCCAAGCGTTGATTTTTTAAAATTTCTTTAACAAATTTTAAAAAATTTTAAATTGTAGATTTGAAAACAGTGTTTAAAAAATCTGACCTCTTTGGCACTAATTTAAAACGATTTAGCAAAATACAATAGAAAAAACTACTTCTTATCTGAATTTCTTAGAACGTGTAGAATAAAAAAATGTTTCTCTAGTAGATTATTTCAATAAATTCTAAAATTTGGACCCGAATTTCTTGATTAAATAGTCTGCGCCTCATCAGTTGCCGGGGGAAATTATAATAACTCGGCTGGCTTTTTACCGATTTAAGTTTTTATTGCTTTGTTACAAACAGAATTCCCCCAAATCACGACGTAGTTTTACACCCAAATAAATACTTCCAGGGGTTAGCCCGGTCAATAATTCAAAATGTATTTTCCTCCATACAAGCTGGGAAACCTAATGGACACATACATATGTTCATCATAAAAATTTGATTTCCGGATATCACCACTTTTTTAAAAGTTTTTGCATAGAAAAAAAGAATGGCGTTTTTTTCCTTTTTTATTTCAACTCCTTCCCCTGGCGCAGGTCGGCCAAAAACGCTGGTTTTAAGACCCTTTTCCTGCAGAGCAGGAATATATTGCGAACCGTTAAAAAGTTATTAGCTAATCAAATTTGGATTTTTTTAATTCAAGGAGAAAATATTTGAGCTACTTAAAATGCAGCTTTCAATACTCGCTGCCGCATTATAAATTTTTTTATTTGTAAGTTTTGTAATGTTTATTACAAATATTTTTTTTATTAAACATAAAAAAATAATAAATAATTCTTCTATCTGCTGCGGATATTGCTAGATCATTTAAATTATCCTGACTTTTCAATAAACACGAATTGTTTAACAGCGAAATTCGACCAACTACTTGCTTCGTGTAAATGCTTGTAGATTGAATATTGTTAGCATTTGTGAGTTGGCCACTCATTGGCATTAAAAAACATAAAAAACATTTATACCGTAATCAACTAATGTTCTTAAACTCTGAAGAGTAATAAAATCAAACGGTGTCTTAAAACAAATGGGTCAAAATATGTTGACTGAGCAGATCCATCCCCAGCATTATATGTTATTGTTTCTTTATACAAAACTTCAGAAAAATCTTTTCCATAGAGTATTGTGTCAGTTTCATTAAACAACTTCCCATAATCATCAATATTTTCGTCCTTTGTTGACAAAGGGTATTTTTGATTATTATCTGCATCTAAACCGTTAGAAGAAAAACTGACATTTGGATCAATTGTTAACAATTTTGTGTATTGATCTTGACTGTTACTGCCTAGCAATTTAATACGTAGCTTAATATGTAGTTGAATGAAAATAAAATCAACAAATTAATATAAAATAAAAATTTGGAATGGAAAATGGAATTATTTTGTAGTAACCTTTTTACTAAGGTTACTACAAAATAATTTTTTTACATTTATTCCAGTAGAATTTGAATGCTTTACAGCTTTTTAGCGGTTTGATATAATTCGAAAATTCTTTTTGATTAGTTTATTACAATTTTTTTCCTATTTGATTACTTAATAACTTTTTAACGGGTCACGGTATATCAACAATTTTTGTACCAATGTTCTCAGTAGGGAATAAATTTTCATTGTGTGTAATAAAAAAATAACCTTGTTGAAATTTTTGAAAAAAGTGGCTTTTGGAAAACTCTAATGACTATCTGCTGTTTTCAGAAAACGCAAAAAAAGTTTTTTTAAAAATAATTTTTGCTGTAGGATCAAATTGTAAAGTCAGATTTCCCAGAAATGCAGCCGTTTTTGCTCTGCAGAAAATGGGTCTCCAAATCAGCGTTTTTGGCCGACTTGCGCCAGTGGAAAAATAAAAAAACGCCATTCTTTTTTTTTTTGATGCAAAAGCTTAAAAAAATTATGATATCCTAAAATCAAAGAAATTTTATATATTTCTGCCGAACTCTAATATATTCAGTGGGGAGCATTATTGAGTACATGTCAGTCCTTGAGGAAACTTACAAGTGCAGGAATAAAAATATCAGACAAGGGGACTAAAGTATACTTTTCTGAAAGCAAAAGGTTCGTTTAATCTAAATCTGGCCTCAGAAATCACCTTCCATATCAGACTTTCGAACTATATAAACGGGAAAAACTTAATTTTTCTTCAAAATATTTGGAATTGTATGTGTGCCCGAAAAATAGTTTTAATTAGATTCGTAACGACATCTGAATACATAGCTCCTCCTTTTTAAAATGGTTTTTGAATTTTTCTGATAACATATTTTTTACGGATATATGGTTTTTTGAAATTTGGGCCTTTCATTTTTTTTACAATTTTACTTTGAAATTACGGTGAAGGCCCAAATTTCAAAAAACGATATATCCGTAAAAAATATGTTATCAAAAAAAATCAGAATTCATTTTAACTGCTTACTTTCCATTTTTCGGAAGCGAGCTTGTAAGCGTGACAATTTATAAAAACGACTATGCCGAACAAAAATAATGAGTTTAGACGCCAAAAAATAAGTTGTGCGTATATCTTAAAACATGTATAATAATAATTACTATTTATAATTATTTTATAGTTTAATCATAGTCTGTAAGGAAATGATGTTCCATATACTGAATAAAGAATAATAATAATAATAATAATAATAATAAAATGAACACATTCCTAACAACAAAAAAGAAGCCAGCAAAAATGTTGCTGTGTTAACAAATTTTATATCAGGAGCGTGTTTTTTACCACAACAAATAATAATCTCTACAAAAGTTTTGCAGTCATTTGCAATCGACTAACACTTAGTCGATTGCGACACTTAGTCCTTGCTAAAATCAATACTATTTTTTGCGGAATATTAATAGACTAAAAAACTAAAAAAATTTGTAGAGAAATTTTACTATGGCTTTTTTACTATGGCTTTTATATTTTAAAAACCTTTTTCTTAAAAAAGGGAAAGGAAACGCAAAAAATTAACCAAACGACTGAAAATATTTTAATTCAAAATTTTTCATTTAAGCTAATAAGGCCTATTATAGAATAAATAAAACAACTTTTATTTAAATTTTCCCGACGTTTCGTCGATTATATGTCGACTTTTTCTTGGGATTCGTCTAAGTAGTTAATGATAAAAGACATAAAATTAATACAGAATTATTTCACAAAAGACTAGAGAACTTATAGTGTGGACGTTGTTACATTAAATTAAATTTTACATTTTTCATAAAATATTTAAACACAAACTTAATTTTAAACACAACTTAACTTATTATCACAGCTTAATTAATGGCAACTTTATAGTCAGCATTCATATTGTCGGTGTCTTCTTTCAAATTCAACGTTTTTCTTTTGAATATATAAACTTTCTTTTGTGTACCTTTCTCTCACTGTACTTTCTTTGTCTAATATTTTGACTTTTTCAAAGTCAGCTGTGTGGCCTCTTTGAAGTATATGTTGTGATAGTGCAGTTGATTCTTTTCCTTTCATATTATCTATTTTGTGTTCCCCCATTTTTGTAGCTAATGCTCTCTTTGTTGTTCTTGTATTTCACATAGCCAATATTTATAAACACAATTTCAACAAAAAAAGTTGATAAAATCTAGTATATTTACTTGATATACAAGATGTTTTACTAATTTTTCTAATAACTTATTTTTTTGAGTGTACCAAACAAAGGTATCAAAACACGGAGTTTTAGAATCCCTATACAAAAATATAACTTTTGTATAGAGTTTCCTTGGCTCAAATGACAAATAAATGGAAAAACAAAAAAAATTGGTAATTTTTGATCCCAGTTTTAACCCCCTAAATGCAGAGATGATCGATAATTCCAGACACCCCAACCTTACAGTTTTTCTCTACAAAATATTATAATTTCATTAAAATCGAAGATTATCAGATGCGATACTCTCCTTTTCAGGCATATAAGGTATTAGAAACAAAAATATTTTGATGCTCAAAAAGTTAGTTCAATTCTGGGAGTAACTGTACATATTTTTATTCAAAACAATTTGCATATAGCACTAATAATTGTGGTGTTATGAAAATTATAATTTTACTGACCTTCATATTGCCCAAACGTTTGGTGCGATCATTTGTTAACAATTTCTTAACTAAGTCTTTGGCTATGGGATCCATATGGCGAGGCCATTCAATTTTACCACTTAAAATTTTTTCATAAATACCAAATGGATTTTCATCATAAAAAGGTGGATAACCAACAAGCATTTCATAAATTAAAATACCTAAAAGAACAAATGATATTAAAGAAACATTTGCATATATATTTATAATATTTTGTGCAAAAGGTCCGCATTTTGATAACTTACCAAGTGCCCACCAATCTACAGCTCTATTGTGTCCCTTTGACTGTATTATTTCAGGTGCTAAATATTCTGGTGTTCCGCACAGTGTCCAGGTACGATCTCTTAGTTTTTTAGCAAAACCAAAATCAGTTATTTTTAAATGGCCATCACGGTTTATTAATAAGTTTTCGGGTTTTAAATCTCTGTAAACAATTTGAATAGAATGCAAATATTCCAAAGCTGAAATTATTTCCGCTGCATAAAAATTTGCTAAAAAAAATAAAAACATTTACTAGAGCCAATGAAGATATTGTGCATAATAATAGAGAAGACTTACATGTTGACCTATTAAATCTACCAGCATTTCTTAAATATGTAAAAAGTTCACCACCACAGACGTACTCAAAGATCATATATAAACAACAATCATCTTTTGTAGACCATTCTCTGAAATAAAGAATTAATTTTTGAAATTATTTTGAGTATGATTTTAAGAAACTCGCAAAACAAAATTAAACCGGGTTTAACAGATCGTGATGCTTTCCATGTACAGTTTAAGAAATATCAAATTACTGCCAAAATAATTTATATTCAATTGAAGTTGTCATAAAATGATGCATTTAGTATTTTATCTGTCAATATGTTGCAATGTTGCATCGCTTAAACAAATTATTGTCCGACAGCTGTTTTGCGTTGACAAATTTATACTTCAGTTTAACTGGTCAATGCTACTGGGTTAAGCCGCAATTAAAAATAAATTAAACGACATCTGAAAGACAACATAAACAATGTTAAACTAATAGATAAAGTTGAACTACATCCAAAAACTCGTCTCTACACTCAGGGAATTATGTAGGTAAAATCAGGTGTAGACTACATTTGCATTTAAATCAACTGCAATGTGAAGTTATTTTTAACTGAATGAGGGAATTTTTAGCTGATCTTTTATTCTGGTAAATGAATATTATTTAGTTTGACTCTAGATCATTCATCTTATAAAAACAGATGACACGGTGCAAAATATAATTTAAATAAAATACATTTAAATTTAATGTTTCGTTGTAATTCAAAAATCTGTGGTTATCAAACACAGAGTTGAATAAAACCAGCTAAGATACATTAAGGGGGGTATCGACTCTAGGAAAAATTTTGTTTACGAATTATTTGGATGGAGCATACTTTTCTCTATATGTGAAAGCGCATAATGAAAGGGACCTAATGGTAAAAAAATCAATTTTTTTTTGATGTGGACAACATCTGAGCATCGAATGAGACCGATCCCATGCCCCAATAGTGTTCCCTCCCAGAGATATGCGCGTTTTATGAAAGTGAAGTCGACGATAAAGTAAATCTTCTTCTTCGAATTCGTCCACCATTTCATCCTAAAACAAACAGTAAGAATGTTATCAGTTTTAAATTATTTTCGCGAATAAAATAATAAGGTTATGTGAAAAAATTTTCGTACTAACAGAGTGATATTCACGATTTAAAAGAATTATAAATGAGTATTTATTATAATTCACAATTAATAATTTCAGAAAATAAAGCTGGATTCGAAAAACCGCGAGCAAAATTGATATCAAACTCATGGAAACAGCGCGCTAAGTAGAAAACAGTAAAAACCAACTACACAAAACAAGAGGTAGGGATGACCTACGCGCGTTTTCAAGGTTGACCAACAAGTTCCTGACGTCATGAGATGTGTCGCTTTCAAATGAGACCAATACCAACACGCTCAGTGATGGTACACCAAAGATACACGTATTTAAATCTTTAAAATGGCTCTCCTGAACAAAACCGGTTTTTACCCTTAGGTCCCTTTCTATTTTGCGCGTCACATATGCTCCGAAAATTTCAATAAAAAATTCGAAGAAATTAAATTTCCACATGTTTGATTGTAAAATATCTTTTAGTCCCATTTTTTTTTTTTTTGTTTACATTTTTATTAACTTGTTTTTATTAGAAATCGTATATCTTATAACAGGACAGAATAAAAAGGTAAAAATTACATCAAAAGATGTAAGAATTGCACGCAGTTTTCAAAGAAAAGCCAATGACGATAATAAGGGTTTTCATATAAACTCGTAAATGCCTTGTAAACATTGTATAAATACAAACCAAATTTATGTCTGGAGTTTGACATTAAACTCATAAACATACCAGGTTTACACCGTTTACGAGTAGAATACGAGTTTATATGAAAACCCCTAATATGAGTAGCATTATGTATAATAATATATCTACCATAGTTTTTAAGATTATTAGGTTTAACATATCAAATACCCATTAACTGATTCGCCCCAAATTTGGTGGACATGTATCAAGCTGGGAGATATAATTTTTGTGCATTGAAATTTTGCTGTTTTCTTAGCTTAAAATTAATTTTAGACTTCAAACGCGTTTTTCTCACAACCATTAGTTCAAAATCGGCTGCCACTGTACAGCCAAGGTGGATTTCGATCCGGGTTTTTTCTTTCGTAGTCAACAAAAAATTGTAGTCCTTATCGTGGCCCTTATTTTGAATTTCAGTCAAATAAATTTTATATTCCCAAGTAAAATTGTTTTCTCTTGCCTTTTTTATAATTTTGAAGTTTGTGTGGCAACTTTGTTTAAAAAAATTTTAAAAGTAAAAATCGGACGACGATAAGGACTAGAGAAGTTATCTGGTATTAAGAATCACTTTACATTTTTATTTTCCAATAATTAATGAAGGATGTACAGTGGCAGCCGATTTTGCCTTTTTAAAAAAAGGCTAATAATAAAGTGGCAACCCTGGCGAATTCGGTTGGAAAAATTTAAAACTAATATTTTTTGAAAATAGTACAATAACATATATTTTAAATAAAAAAATAATATAGTAAAAATATTTTTATTTGAATTTTTGACAACCGTTTAAATATGCCCCTTAAAATTCTGTTGTTACAGTATTACCCCCCTTAAGAATTAAGGTTCAAAGCAAAAAAAAAAAATAGTAAAAATAATAAAGGATAAAAATAGCATTGTTGGATTTCGTTGATGTTAGTCTAAGTTGAGTTGTTGTTAACATATTAGATTTGCTTTCAACTGTCACATAAGTAGACGATCATCAATTATTAACCCATTCAAGGCAAACGACACTGTTGATGGCTTTGTAGTGAAAGCCGAAAATACGTATTCTGTCTTGCTGGCCTTATAGAATTCTTTTAAATTTTTATTCTTTTTAATTTACTTGTGAAAATTGTATCATCTTTCGTTAATTTGAAAAAAAAAATTGTTTTTAACTGTTAAAAATTAACTGACAAATGTAGTAAAAACAACTACAAATGCAATCAAAACAACGTACATGCAAAAATGCGGTGCAAACTCAAAAGAAATGATGTGAAATTTATGCCTTATTGGACGCCAGTGTCAGTGTTGGTTTGCTTGCTTTCGTTCTGAAAATTTAAATGTGCAAGATGCACCACATACTGGTCGACGGACATTTTATTATAAACATTGTCGATAACTCCTACTCTCGATTACGAGTATACGTAAAATCACAAATATATGTAAATTTAATTGAATTGAATTGCCATCTTATGTAAAATAAAGACCTATTATTATTATTACACAGCCATACAAAATATGACAATATTTGTAAGTTGCACAACTTTGCAGTGGTTTTAGGATAATAAGGGTGTGCTGATTTCGAATCTGCAAAGTCTAATGTTTCAGCCGATTTTTTCAATAAAAAATTTATAATTTAGTAACTATAGCCTCGGAAAGAAAACGCTTTACACAGTTTAAGTTTAATTCCGTGCTTTATTTTTCAAACTTAAGTGTGTATCAATATCTCAAAAACTTTTCTAAATATAGTAGCTCAAAGTCAAAGTTTGAAAATTTTTTAAGGCTTTAAATAAAAAAAAAAAATTTTAATATAAGACAAAGTCCAATTTTAAACACCAAAGCGAGTTTGGAAAGAAAAAGATCCAAAATTTATATATATGTAGTATTTCATTAACAAATTATGTGCGCTTTTAGTGCCTTTTCTAATTAAATTTAGAGCAAAAACGAACAAAAAATATTTTACTGTACTAAAAATCTACTGTACTATTACATAATTTTTTTTTTCTAAAAACATTAGATTTTATTCACTATTAGTTTTTTTTGCGAAATTGTCGCGATGTTCAAAGTTGGCTGAATCGTAACCAAAACGAACCATTTCTAAAAAGAATCATAACGGGTGATGAAAAATGGATTGTTTACGATAACGTAGTCCGAAAACGATAATGGACAAAGCAAAGCCCCCACAATCGACATCCAAAGCCAATATTCACCAAATGAAGATTATGCTTTCTGTGTGGTGGAATTGCAAGGGTATAGTCTACTTTAACCTGCTGCCAAGAAACCAAACTATTGATTCGAATATCTTCTGTCGTCAACTATCAAAATTGAACAAAGAAATCAAGAAAAAAACGCCCTGAACTGGCCAATCACAAAGGCCATCATGATAATGCCAAACTCCTCACATATTTGATAACCCGTCAAAAATTAACAGAGCTCAATTGGGAACTGATGCCACATCCACCATATACCCCTGACTTAGCACACTTTTTTACAAAAAAAATACTATTTTGAAAAAAAAATACTTTTTTGAAAAAAATACTATTTTTCGAGAAGTTATTTTTTCAAAAAAAATTTTAATTTTCCAAAAAAAAAGTACTTTTTGCATAAAAAAGTACCAACTCTTTATAAAAAAGTACTTTTTTGGAAAAACTGGTCCAAGAATTATAGATATCTGTGCAGATCGTTGAACAAACCTGTTTCGAAAATCGTAATAAAATTTAGAAAGTCCTGCATTGTATGAAAATGGCACGTTTTTTCGGGTAGTAATACGACGTTTTCACACCGTAGGACCATTTACATGAAACTGTGACTGTCTTTTTCGGGTAGTAGTACGATGTTTTTACATCATAGCTTCAAATGGGCTGAAACTTTACACAAAATAAGTGGACGTAAATTGGACCAAGAATTATAGACGTCTGCGAAGGTCGTGGAACAAAAATATTTCGAAAATTACACTACAATTCAGAAAGTGCTACAATTTGTATGCATTCACACGAAACTGCCTCGGTATTTATCTATATCTCGAAAACTAAGAGAGATAGAGTGAAACGGTTAAAATGTTTACCATATTGGTGTTAATACACCCACAAAACCCGTTGGGTGAAATAAAATTTTACCTAACTCTGCTAGAATTTAAAATTGCAAATATCTCATTAACTACTGATTCTAGAACAAAAAGGACGTTTATTTGGTTTCTTGCATATAACTCGAAAACTAAGCGAGATGTAGCAAAGCGGGTAGACCGTAAGACCGGTAAAACCGGTCTGCGCTGTACCCGGTTAACCAGTCTTGACCCCAGGCCCTACAAATAACAAAATAACTAGCCTAGAGCTTCTGTTGGTAAAATTAGTTGTTATTTTTGCTCCAGGATTGACAGGATACAGTTATTCCTGGATACATTTTCAAAACTAAAACTCAAATTAATTTTATTGGTTCTTCTTATAAAACAATTACAGAATAAGCTTAAGTTGACTTAAGAGATAGAGGACTACACTAATGGTAAACCTATGCTAACACAAGTATTAATACTTCTAATTCGAGTTCCTAAAAAATCTATAGATACAGTGAGCGAAATTTGTTTGGCCGCATATAAATTTTTTTCTAAAACTAACTGTTTTTTCAAATATACTCAACATTTTGTTTTTGTAACATCATGTATTCAAATATTTACATCACGTGATTAGTTTAACAACAAATATTTGATCATAACGGTACTTAGAAATAAGAAGAAGAAATGTAAAATAAAATGATCTAGTTTTTTTGTGCGAAATTTGTTTAGCCGCATTTGTGATTAATGAGTCATACTGGTAAGTACTCTTAAAAGTTTAAATGTTTTTGGCTTTGTTTATCAAGGTTACGTTATTTTACACGGTTTAAAATTTTTTATTTTTTTTATTTCGAAGGATTTGTTAAAATGGTACGCAAGAAGCAACTTACCGAAGTGAAACAGGGTCAAGTTAAGGCTTTAAAGGAAAATGGCCTTTCAAATAGAGAAATTGCCAGACAAATTAATAGATCAGAGAAGGTTGTAAGAAATTATCTGAAGCTAGGCGATAAATACGGCGCAGGACCCTCAAAATGCAAACGGAATTCGAAATTAACCCAACGTCAAAAAAACTTAATAAAACAAGAAGCCACTAAAAATCGACTATATTCGTCACATATTGTTTCTAAATTGCAGCTCCCAGTTGGAAAACGTCGGGTACAACAAATATTAAGCAATGATAAAACAGTAAAATGGAAGAAAGCCTCAAAAAAACCTGAGTTAACAGCTAACCATAAAGTTGCACGATTGACATTTGCGAATGCCCACATGGCGTGGACTGATAATTGGCAGAGAATAATTTTTTCGGACGAAAAAAAGTTTAATCTTGATGGACCAGATGGGTTTAGCTATTATTGGCATGATCTGCGTGCAAATAACCCTCCACGAATGAGCCGCAACTTCGGAGGTGGATCAGTCATGATATGGGGTGCGTTCACATATCACGGAAAACTAAAATTATGCTTTGTTCCACCAAAAATGAACTCGGAAAAGTACATAGAAATGTTGGATGACGTTTTAGTTGATTACTTGGAAGAAAATAATGAAATAGAATTTATATTTCAGAAAGATAATGCAAGTATTCACGTGTCACGTACGTCAAAAGAGTTCTTTTCGTCTCGTTCCATACCCTTGCTCGATTGGCCAGCAAGAAGTCCAGATTTAAATCCGATAAAGAATCTTTGGGGAATAATAGCAAGAGCTGTGTATGCCAATAGAAAACAATATTCAACGATCCAAGAGCTCAAAACTTCGATTTTGCAGGCCTGGCTTGATATAGACATAAACGTGTTTCGGAAGCTAATTAATTCGCTTCCTGACCGAATTTTTCAAACAATTAATAAAAATGGAGGTGCTACAAAATATTAAATATGCAAATTTTTAAAATATTTTTAGTTTTAATTATGATTTCTAGTGAATAAGTACAGTGCGGCTAAGCAAATTTCGCACATTAAAATGAATTTTTCGTGATAATTTGTTATAATTTTTTTAGTTTAAGTGAAAAGCTTATTTTTTTTTTTTGTAATTTTGTAATAAATAAAAAACTATAGCAAAACCTTTCAGAAATATTTCATTTTTTAGGTCTTGTTCTGCTAAATTCGAAAAAAATCATGTGCGGCCAAACAAATTTCGCTCACTGTATGACTACCGTATAAGATATGAAAATGTTTAACCCCCCTTGAGCGAATACTGGATCCGCGCCTGGTTATATCTACAAAATTTTTGTTATTTTGAAGCTAAAATTAGTTGAATGCATACAGCAGTCTATACCGCTAAAATATTTGATAAAAAAGTGTGAACTGCTGTTTTCAAATGCTCGATTTTTAGTGCATTTAAAAAAATCGAAAAAAAACTTGAAAAATTTTAAATTTGTTTTCTGATTTTTTAGGCTACTAATTATTTAGCAAACTTTTTTGCTGATTTTAGCAGGTTTATTTGTTATTTTCTGTTAAAAAAATTTAACCCAAATATAACTAAAATTCTGTATAGTCAACAGTTTTATTTTTGCTGTTCTTATTTTACTAAAACTAATCTGCTAATTTTAGAAGTTTTTTCTTCAACATAATTTTTAACTTATTTAAGTAGTTTAACTTAATTTTTTACAGACTTTTTTCTATTAGTGTAAATAAAACTTAAAATTTTTAAATTTTATTTATCACCCATTCCAACGAAAATATTTACGTATAATCCTTCCCCTTTGTTTTCATAACCTCTTAAATGTTATACAAAGTTTATGTCGTTGATAAAATAATGTAGATAAGACATTTACTTATATATCATTTTTCAAAAATTATTCTCAAAATATAAACATAAAAAATTAAAAACTCCAAAAAAAATCAGAGAATCTTTAAAACAAGTAACTTTATCGCGGTATGTCCATGAAACTACGAACGAAAAAGTTTTGTGGGTTAATAACTGCTTATAAAAATGTTTAGTACTTACTCCAATCTGAACAAAATAAAATTGGATGCACCAGTTAAAATATTAAATTTTTTGTTCGGGATTCATTACCGTCATAATTTATTTCCCAATACATTACAATTTTAAATTTATTGCCACCATATTGAATTTTTTAAATTTGATTTCAGATTCGTAATTTGCTACTTTCTCTGGAGGAAATTTCAACTAAATCGAACGACAGAGAGAAATTTAATGAAAAAAAATCTTTGTCGCCTTATTGCATCCACCATTTTGAATTTTAAAAGTTTAATTTCAGATTTGTAATCAACGGCCCCTAGGCCTATATAATTGATTATTTTAAGCCGAATATATTAAAAACTAAAAATTCATGGCCGCCATCTTGGATCCAATGTTTTGCGTTTTAATTTTTTTATACTTTTCAGTTTCATACACTCAATATTCTAGTTTTTGCCAAAATTCAATGACACTGGCCCACAGTGAATCTCTCGTTACCGGTAGTGTTAAATATCGGAATATATTTAGAAGAAAATTAAATTTTTTTCTAATATTTTTCCTCTTTTAATAAATTTGTTTAACCTTTTTTCTGGCTTAAAGGGGTTTCTTTTCCCCTTCATCAGTTGATGCCTATGTTAATGGTAGATTCACATACAAAATTTCAAGTACCAAACTCAAGCGGTTTAAGTCATTTAGATTCCATTTAATTTCAGTGGGCTTCAGTTTCACTCGTTACCTGCTTTATTCCATTTCATTTCCCAATTTTAGAGCTCCAATTCCACTCGTTCCCTGTTTTATTTCCTTCGCCGTTACGTTGCATTTCGTTCACATTACCTAGTTCTTTAATGCCATTCGTTCCATTTCATTTATTCCACTCGCTCCTTTTCACTCCGTTTTCCAAATTTAGTGTTTCAATTCCACTCGTTCCCCATTCTATGCAATTTCGTTCCCCATTCCGTTCCCCATTGCATTTCGTTTCCCGTCCCATTTCATTTCGTTTCCATTGTCTGGTGTCTCTGCTCCACTCGCTCCCCATTTCCTTTAGTTCCATTTGTCTAGTTTTCAATTCCAGTCGTTTCCCATTTCCTTCTATTACGTTCCAATATACAAGTTCTTAAAATTTCAGGTTTTTAGCCGAAGAGGTTTGGTTATGCCGTTAAAGGGGAAACTTTATCCCTTTTTACCTTAATTTTTACCATGTTCCTGGTGAAAATTCCAAAAAGTACCTTTTCGGTGGATTATCACATGGAGCAACTATGTAAAATTTCAGGTTTCTAGACTTTTTCCCTTCTTTGCCTTCCCGGTGGGAATTTCCGAAAATCCTATTTCAGCGGTTGTCTACGCCGGAGGAGGAACCTTTTGTTAAGCATGCCAAATTTAAACTTTCTATCTTCAGCGGTTTGGGCTTTCCGTTATTTGGGAGACTTTCCTCTTTTGTGTTCCTCACCCTAGGAATTTCTAGAAATCCCGTCTAAGCAAATATCCACGACAGAGAAAGAATTTGTACACCAAATTTCAAGTTCCTAGATCCAAAAATTTTAAAAAGTACTTTGCCAGTAAGTTAGGGGATGCTTCCAGAAACACATGCTTTAAAATTCCGCCTTCCAAAAAGTACCTCCGCGATCAGTTAGCAAATACTCCAGGGAACACATATTTTAAATTTCAGGTTTATAACCAAAGGGGTTCAGGGAGGCCGCTAAGGTCCCCGTAGGAATTTCCAAAAATCCAGTCTTAGCGAAAGTTACGCCGCAGAAGGAACACACGTACCAAATTTCAAGTTCCTAGGTCCAGCGGTTTGAGAGTTAGTCAGTGAGTAAGTCATATTATTGTTTTTATATGCACTCAAAATAATACGTCTGTTGGCTGAAGAAAAAAATATATATTAAAAATAAATATTAACCCACTCAAAGGCGAAAGGCACTGATGATGGCTTTGTAGCGAAAGCCGAAAATGCGCATTCTGCCTTGCTGGTCTTATCGAATTTTTTCAATAATTTTTATTCTTTGTAATTTACTTGTAAAAATTGTATCATCTTTCTTTGATTTGAAAATAATTTAAACAGAAAGTGATATTAATTTATGATCTTGAGTCAAACTAAAATAACATTCATCTACTTAAAATAACAGATAAACTAAAAACTTTTCCCCCATTCAAAAATTTGTTACTTTAACAAAATTTACTCCTCTTTTTTCGCTTAGAATAAAATTTGTTGATTTTAAAACATTTTTTGTTAAATTTAACAACCCTAAATTAAGGTAATAAATTAATAAAACTACAGTTCTATTTATAATTATACTGAGTCGTAAAATTTGTTCAAATATAGGGTCTTGGGACCCTCCTCGGGCCTAGTCTATATTATCCAAGGGCATGTAAGGGCACTCCGAAGGAGCAACCATTTTTCAGTTTTGCTCTATCTCGCTTAATTTTCGAGATATTGGCATTTTATGAAGTAGAACATTTTTATTAAAAATTGGTTAGCGGTAGTCGAAATTTTCGTAAATTTTGCTCTATTTCTCTTAGTTTTCCAGATATGGGCCATTTTAAAAAATCGGTAGCCAAATAAATAGCGCAATCTTTAAACTTTGGATACATTGGTGGCGGGTAATAACAGAAACATGAAAATATTATATTTTAGCAATAAATTGTGTAAAATTTAAGGAATGGGATCTTAAAAGATAGTTTTGAAAATTAACACTCAAAATTAGTTAAAGTACTGAGAATTTTTAGTATTGTGTTTAAGTAAGATAACTAAAGTCTTTGTTTAAATCAGTGGTTTAACTAAAAATTTGTTAAAAATTAGTCAAATCGATCAAAAGGGTGACAGATTTTTCTACTGGCGTATTATTTTAAGTGTAGAATGTAAGATAAATCTAGTTCATCAATTGCATATAATTTATGAAAATCTGACCGACCGAAAAATTAATTTTCCAAATATACAAATGCTAAGAAAAGGAATAAAAATTCCTTGTATTTTTTAATGAATATTTGTTCATAAAAATATACAAAATTAAAATTTTTAAAATATCTTAACCATTTAGAATTTACATCCTATGAAAATTTCAACTTTGATATTGGTAATAGTTTTACTAATGGACGCTATAAAGCAAAAACAGTTATAAAAATTTCTTAATGAAGCATTGTACCGTATATCTGCAAAGTTTAGGTGGAAAATTTTCGGCGGATCTACACTCAAATAAAAAAGTTTGTAAAAAAATTTGTAATCAGTTTCCAATCGCACTATACTATTTTTATACTGATTATTAGTACAATTTTTATTTTTAGTAATGATTTTTGCTATTCTCTTATTACAAATTACGGATTTTTTTACTAATTTTCGCTGCTGATTTCAGAAAAACATTTTTTCTAATTTTTCAAAACCGAGTGCTAAATTTAGCAGAAAAATATACTAATTTAAAAATATTTTTTTTTTGATTTTTTACAATTCTTGTTTAGTTTATATTTGTTACTATTAGGGTTTGGGGTTCGGGAAATCCCGGGCGGGAATTCCCGGGAAATCCCGGGAAAAGTTTGCCGGGAAATTTTAAAAATATTAAATTTTTTAAATTGTTTTTGTTTCGAATAGGATTTTTTAATTTTAGTGATAAAAAACACTTTAAATACCAAAACAAAAATTTCATTGTTAAAATCTTTTAAAAGGGAATACATTTATTTGACACACAAATAAAATCTTTGCCAAGTAATTAGGAGCATTTCAACTAATAAAGATTTTTCGCATAACTTATTCAAAATTTAAGTAGTAAAGCCTAAAAACTTGGTAAAATGTTTAAAAGAAATATGAAAAAAAAGCTTTGTTTTTTACAAATAATCGCCCTTACTATCTAAATTTTTCAAATGTATAATTTAGGTAAAGTCGACTTTAGTTAAAATATTGGGTGGCAGTATACCTTGACTTGGTTTATTTTTGGAGCATTCTGGTTGGTTAATTTATTTTCAACCAATCAAAATATTTTTGTAACAAAATGAACAAAACCGTTTGATTAAAAATAAAGTCGACTCTAAATTTAAAATACTCCTTTATATTAAGGGTAAATAATTTTATAAGTAACGTTTTCATTAATAAATGTGAAAAGAAAAGACTAATGGTTAACGGTGGTATCTAAATTTGGTTAACCGACATCTAAATTTGGTTCACAAAAAAAAAAAAAAATTGATGGTCATGCAACTTCTCTTGAAGAAAACAACAACAAGCTAAAATTAGCAAAGTACCCGAAGAAAAAAGTGTAAGCTGAATAGGCATTAAAGATTTTATAGTACGGCAAACATTTCCTAAAATGGTATCCAAATTAGCCGCAGTCGTCGGAATGTCAATCCGCACCATAACTAGATCTTCGTTTATTCGAGAAAGTTTTTATAATAAAAACCTGGCATTGCAAAAAAAGAAACCGATGTAAAGAACATTATATTAAATTACTACAATCATGTAAAAGATATCATGATAAAAGAAATATTGACCAATATTTCTAACAGTAGGAGATTTACTATAATCTTAGATGAATGGACAAGAATATCACAAAAGAGATATTTGAACATAAGTATAAACGTAAATAATTCATTTTATAACCTGGGGTTGGTTTATATATCAGGAAGATGTAATGCTGATGAAATAAGAAGAATTGTAGAAATAAGACTAGAAGAGTTTTAATTGTCTTTGGAAAATAACATTGTGGCCTCCATATCTAATGGGCCAAGTGTGATGAAACGGTTTGTTTCCGACAGTCCAGTAGTAGGTGCTTTCTGCTGGAATCATGCAATTCATTTGGCAGTGCTGCGATTAATTTATGTGAAATCAAATGTTCAACATTCTGATATTTTTTACTTTGAATTCTCACTACACAGACTGCATTTGTACTGAAATAGTGTTTTTTTTTTAACAAAAATTATTTATATAGGTGGTTTTCATTAACAATTTTGTTCAAAAACATTTCCCGGGATTCCCGGGAATCCCGGGAATCAAATTTTTTCATTCCCGTTTCCCGGGAAATAAAAAAGTCCGGGAAATCCCAAACCCTAGTTACTATTGATATATTCTTAGTTTAGAAATAACAACCAGAAAATTTTATTGCATCTCCAATGCATAAAACGGCAATAACTGAAGAAACGTTTGCAATTTTGACTCCAAATTTCAAGTACGATGAAGTAATTATACGCTTGTTCAATCGAAAGGAAAAAAAAATTTTTTTTAGATTTTACAGTTTTTTTATTTTTTAGTACAATTTTTTGCTAATTTCAGCAGATCGATTTTAAGTTACAGTTTACAGCAATTTACTGAAATTTAGTAGCTGAAACTAATTATTTATACTAATTTCATTGTACTAAAATTATGATATTAATATTAAATTTAGTAAGTTTTTTAACTGATTTTAGCAAATCGATTTTAAATTGCATTTTACATAAATTTTACTAAAATTTAGTAGCGGCTACTAATTTTTTCTACTAATTTTATTGTACTACAGATAAGCAGACATGTGTTGCTAAAATTAGCAAAAAATACCGCTGGCCTCAAAGCAGTTAAATTTCCCGTAATAACAGCAAAATTTTCAGTAGCCATTACAGACTTTTTTGGTTGAGTGTATGACGCGTCCTTCACATATAAAAAATCTTCAAAATCTAATGGATTTTAAAAAAGATATTTGAATCTCAAGACAAAAATCAAACTATTTTTAGATAAAAATGCACAATGTATCCTTCAGTTGCGCAGAAAAAATTCGTCGTATTTTTAGGATTTGCACAGAGCGTTTTGCCCAGTGTGAAAATATTTTTTAGGATTTAAAGGCTCAGTTTATTTACCAGAACTAAGTAAGATTTTTTTAAATTTAATTAAGTAAGACATTTTTAAACAATCGTACTTAGATCTGACTATAAAACTGGCAGAAAACCTTTAAAAAAGTTTAAAAAATCTTCAATTGTTTTATTACTATTCAGTTAGAAAAATGCAAACGTAAAACCGCTGCCAATGTACTCCAACGGGTGGTACAATTGATAACATGACTTCTAAAAGCACTAGGTAAATTCAGTTTATCCGCTATAACTTGAAACCACATTTTTCATTTGCTAAAAGACCACGATAAAAATTGATTTACTTAATATTAATTGTTTGATTATACTTACAAACTTATAACAAAAGGATGTCTAATTTCTCGCAATATATTGCGCTCATTTTTGACATGTTCTGTTTGTTTTAAACGTATAATATCAGCCATTGCCAAAAGCTTCATGGCACAATATTTTTCCGAAATACGATCACGACATAGGCACACACGACCAAATGTTCCAGTTCCTAAAAAACAAACAGACAAATAATAATGAATTTTTTTTTATTTTAAATAATATATATAGGGCCGGTATTAGAGTGGACACTTAGATTAATGTAACACTTATTACAGTGAATTTTTTTTCGAGATTTTAAAGAGTTTTGAGCTCAAGTGTTCACTAAAAGAACTAGCTAATGAAGTAGGTTTATATGATTTCACTTAAAAATTTAAATTCTATTTAAAGAAATTACTATAGGTTGTTAAAAGCACTCAATGTGTGGTTTTATCAAAAATGCCACACAAAAACTGTGTATAAAGGTAGAATTAGCTATACGTGGACGTAACGTGACGGGTCTCCTTGTGGAAAATCTAATGAGTTAAAAGAGCATAGCTGACAGTCTATTTCTGTTTTACTCATTATTTTAGATTGAATCAGCTGATTCGTCACGTTAAGTTACGTATGGCTAAATGAGCCTTAAGGGTTTTTCATGTTTATATTTTTGAAATGAAAAACGTAATTTAATATTAAAATTGAGTTTTTATCTAATTAAAAGTTCTACAAATATACTAAATATTATTCCAAAATCGAGTTTTTGATTGATTCACATGCACTTAATCAAAAAACACTTCTCCAGAAATTACTAGATATCTTTAATAAAAATACCGGTTTTATGCACAAAATTTTAAATTTAAATGTTTTTCATTTCCAAAATCTTGATTTTTAATTAATTACCCTACGGGGAATGAGGAGTCAATTGCCCTTCAAGGACCTATCCCGTGACCGGTCAACCGAAGGCATATTACTAAATTAGTACAAATATGAACAAAAGAAAATGAATTAATTTTCTAAGTATTTTCTGATCCGTTATTTTCACTGTTGCTTTTAAAAAAACTTGACTGATACCGAAATAAAAACAAAATTCGCGGCATATTTTTAAATATATTTTTTATTTATTTTACTCTTTTATTTATTTTTAACTTTATTTTTTCACGATTTGCTTATTTTAGCTCTTATTTTAAATTTCTATAATGTTTTGCTAAGAAATTTTAAGTTTTGTGTTTTCAACGTTTTTTTAATGTTAAAGCTGTTTTAGTTTTAACAATTGGTATTTCATTTAACTTTTCTTTGTAACTTAAGGGGAATTTTTTAAATTTTTATTTATATTATCAGAGGTTTTGAGGTAATTTTCAAATTTTTAATTGATTTTTTAATTTAATTATGGTCAACGCAAAAAACAAGTCAACTGCCATTAAGGGACCTATCCCATGACCGGTCAATCGGGGGCATATTCAAGGCACTTCCACCATATTTGTGTGTATGTTAATGTTGTTTTCTTTTCTATTTTTTTCTTTTCCATATTTTTTTTATCTGCTGTGTGTGTGTTTGTTTTTTCTTTTTCTTTTTTATTTGAACAGAAACGAAACACATATAACTTAACCATCACGTATAACCAACGTTAGCTCAGACGGTAGAGCGTTTGCCTTACAAGCAGCAGGTTGTGTTATCGAGCCCTACTTCGACGCCAAGTAGATTATTTTTAATTCTTAATTTTTTATTAGATTATTTGAAAAGCTATTTTTAGACACACCACCTTACTGCCACAATGTGTCTAAACTGTGGCAATATGTCATTTCCAATGACAACGCCATGTTAAAGTGATATGTCTCTTTCAAACAAAAAGACCGATCAACGACCGGTCTCCGCCCCCTTGGGACCTATCATGTGTGTCATCTGGGACCGGTCCCTTTCCCCGTAGGGTAATTATTGCGTATTTTTTTGGTCAAAAGTTTGCCAAAAATTTAAGAAACCATGAATAGTATGATTTCTCTATAGAGTATATATTTTTGACCGTTTCCTGCCTCGTAGCAAATACTACGCCAAACATACATATTGGGGTTCTCGTTATGGAGCCTAGTCAGAAAAATACAAACGGCGAGGTGTTGGCAAAGCGTCGGCGAGGGTAGTACCAGTGTTGGCAAAACATCCGATTTCCAAGTCATACAACACTGGTGTAAAGTCGAAATGATAACAACGGAGGACGGTTGGCTACGGGTGTTGGCATGTTAAAAATTCAGTGCTTCTAGTACTTTAAATACAATAAAATCGGTGATTTTTTATACTGCTTTGCCAGTTCATTCCAACAATGATATTTTTTTTATTTAAAATTCATTTTATTATAAAAAAAACACAAAAAAAAGTTAAATATACGAAAAAGAAAAAAAAACTTAACGTGTCAACATCCGCGAATAACGTCAATTGACCGTCCTCCGTTGTTATCATTTCGACACCCTCACAGTACCGTAAAAGCAGAAAATACGGTGTTGCGCCAGTACCTTATTTTTTGTACCGTTGGCAATTTCTGACTGGGTAGTTACAATTTTTGGTTTCTTATTCCATTTCCCTTTTCCTGGTAACCCGAGTAAAAAAAATTGATCTCGCGCAATATCTAATTATATCCAATTTGATATTGTTTAAGATCTGCTGTAATATCTAGCTGATCCATTTAGATCTCAAAATTGGGTGTATCCAATCATATCGTATTAGATCCCATTGTATATATGGGGATAAACTAAGATCAAGTTATATCTCAAAATTGGGAGGTCCAGTGATATCTTTGGGGATAAACCTAGATCTATTTTGATCCGAAAATTGGCGGATCCAGCTATATATTTGCGGATATTTTTAGATCTAATTTGATCCGAAAAATGGCGGATCCAATTAGATCCAGCTATATATTTGGGGATAAACTTAGATCTAATTTGATCTCAATTTTGGCAGATCAAATTAGATCCCGCAATATATTTGTGGATAAACGTATATCTAATTTGATCCGAAAAAGTGGCAGATCGAATTAGATCTAGCTATATATTTGGGGATAAACTTAGATCCAATTTGATCCGAAAAATGGCACATCGAATTAGATCCAGCAATATATATGTGGATAAACTTAGATCTAAATTTATCCGAAAAATTCCTAATCGAATTAGATCCAGCAATATATATGGGGATAAACTTGGATCTAAATTTAACCGAAAAATGGCAGATCAAATTAGATCCAGCAATATATTTGGCGATAAACTTGGATCTAAATTTATCAGAAAAATGGCAGATCGAATTATATCCAGCAATTTATTTCGGTATTAAAATGGCAGATCGAATTAGAAACAGCAATATATTTGGGGATTAACATCTAAAAGTATCCATAAAAATGACAGATAAAATTAGATGCCGCATTATATTTGGGTACTACGTAAGATCTCCATTTATGTGGGATTAAATAAGATCCCAGACATATATTGCCAACTGTTCAAAAAATAATAGACTGGCAGAGCACTGATTGTATAAAAATTACAATATTTTGTTAAAATAAGGTTTAAACTCAGAAGGGCTCGAGTTCAATATGCATTTCTTTTACAAAATGAATTTCTTTTTATAAAATTAAAATTTTTTTTTTCTATTCATTTTTTTATAAAATTATATATTTATTTTTTTATTAAATTGAAATCCTTGAATAAAATAATTTTATTTACATCTTTTTGACGCTCTACACCATTTCCAATTGTATTAATTGTTTTAAAATTTATCAATTGTATTTCAGAAATAATCAACTGAATTTCAGTTTTATCAATTGTGTTTCAGAACTCATCAATTATTTTTCACATTTATGAATTGTATTTCAGAACTAGTCAATTGAAGTTCAGTTTTATCAATTGTGTTTCAGAAATTATTAATTGTATTTCCGAAATTCACAACTGTATTTCAGAAATTATCAAACTGTATTTCAGAAATTATCAATCGTATTTCTGAAATTATGAAATGTATTTGAGAAATTTTTCTCTATTAGCTATGGAATTCTGAAATAGATTTCATTATTTCTGGACACAACTAAATAAATAAATAATTAAATTTGCGTAATATTGTAGTTTCTGAAGTGCAAATAATATTTTGTGATATACAATTAAAATTTTCTAAAATACATTTAATAATTTCTGGAATACCTTTTTTCGATGCTTATAAGTTAGCTCGAAATGCTTTTATCATTCATTTAATTTGTAGCTATCACACATCTATAACAAGTCTCGTTAGATTAGAGTGTAGAGGTCTTGGCTGACAATCTGGTGGACTGGGTTAAATTTCATGTTTTTAAAAGCAAATATTAAAAAAAGTTTTCTCAATTTTTTCAAAAATGTTTTTTGAAATCTATTTTTTGCCAAGATAGTTAATGCAACGTTCTGCCAACGCATAACCGACCATCGCCAACGGTTTGCCAGCATTGTGCCGATTATATTTTTCTGTCTGGGATGTTAAACTTAAACCTATTGTATATTAACATTAATTAACACTATATTTTTATTTTTATGAAATACATTTTTATTTTATTATAAGTTAACATTAAATTAAATTTTAGATAATGGCACCAATTTGTAGTTGTAATTATTATATATTAAATCGTATATTCATAAACATTCTATACAGTTAGACGAGGTTTATGGAACTATTTAACTTTATAAAGTGTTTATAAATTATAACTTAAATGTATATATATATATGTTAAATGTACGTGAACAAATTGTTGATATGGACCCACAAATTGTATCTCAACTGATATTGGAATTATTGTACCATTACCATACATCAATATATATTAAATGATATACATATATTACAATATATGACACTGTATTATAAATATTGTTAATGAAGTAACATATCTGATAATATTTTTTATAGCGCCATACATAGTTTTACATTATTCAAATTAAACCATATTGGAATTGTATTCAAAATGTTGATGTGGTACCAAATTTGACCATATATTGTTTAAATTGTGCCATATATGACAATATATTGTTTAAATGATACCATATATGTCTATATATTAATATTGTTTAAATGACACCATATATCAATATATATGGTAGCATATATTATCATATCTGCATCTGTATTAAAAATGTCGTTCATCAGGTACCATATATGAGCATATATTGTTGAAATGGCACCATATATGACAATATATGGTTTAAATGGCACCATATATGGTAATATATTGCTTAAATAACACCATATGTAAATATATATGGCACTATATATGGTAGCATATATTATCATATGTGGAACTGTATTAAAAATATTGTTCATGAGGTACCATATATGGGCATATATTGTTGAAATTGCACCATATATGATAATATATGGTTTAAATGGTACCATATATGATAATATATGGTTTGAATGGCACCATATATGATAATATATGGTTTGAATGGCACCATATATGATAATATATAGCTTAAATAACACCATATATAAATATATATCGCACTATATATAGCACCATATATTATCATATCTGGAACTGAATTAAAGATTTGGTTTATGAGGTGCCATATATGACCATATAATGTTTAAATGGCACCATATATGATAATATCTAGTTTAACTGTCACCATATATAATTATATATTGTTTAAATGATACCATATATAATTATATATTGCTAAAATGCCACCATATATATTAAGATATAGTTCTATATATAACTATATATGCAATAAGATCAACCATGTTATGTAATATATAATTATATATGCCATATCTAATATTATGAAGGCCGATATCTAATTAGATGAAATTATATATGGCATAATATAAGGAAAATTTTTCGGAAAAAACGTCATATATAATTATATATGGATATACATAACCACATGTCTAATTATATATTGTAATATATGCCACATATGATTATATATAATTTTTTTTACTCGGGAATAGAAGGTTTTGCTGGGTATGTAAAAATACGTAAAATTTATAAAATTTTTAATTTTAATAAATTAAAAAAAAGTTCGTTCATTTTTGGAAAACATTACTGGCAAATCACGTTTTAAGTAGTAAACAGTGCTCTCCCAGTACAATATTTCTTGTAACGTCGGCAATTTCTACCTTGGAGGGTACCCAGTCAGAAAAATACAAACGGGAAAGCGGTGGCAAAGCACTTTAGCAGGTGGTACAAGTACAGGCAAAAAGTGCTTTCCCATTCCCAAAATGATAACATCATTAGACAAAAGGACCAACTGTTCAAAAAGCGCAGGAAAAGCACTGGAGGAACAAAATTTTTAAACGTTGGCAAAACGCTGGCAAAACCAATAAATAGGTGGTCTAGAAATATATTTTCCAAAATAAAATTTAAAAAAGTTCATATGTATTTTTTTGGTCCTGCCGTGATTTGAACCCAGGCCATCAGATTGGCAGACGATTGCTCTACCCACTGAGCTAACGAGACATATAATATTTGATGGCTAAACACATAAATGAGTGATAATAGCTGGACAAATACTGGCTGTGCCAAAATGCTAGTACTGGCAAAGAATTTTTTGTAACTAGTATGCCAGTGTTGGGAGGGTAAAAACAAGTTGGTCTTGAAGGAGCTTTCCCACAAACAAAAAATTGATTTTATAAAACAAAAAAAATTTTAAATTAAAAAAAATCCAACAAAAAAATTTTTGCATGCATCCGGATTTGAACTCGGAACCTTCTGACTACAAACATTTTTTAACGAAGCGTCAGCATTTTTATAAAATCATTGGTCTACCAGTGATTGATTTTTGTACGTCTGGTAGCATTGGCTAGGTAGCACTGGATAACCACTGGTTGCAAACCTTGGCATATCACTCTAAGCCAATTCTTTGCCAGCGGTTTTTTTTATAAACCACCGAAATTTTTGTAAAACAAATACTGGTAAAACGCTTTTTTCAAACGCTGGCAAAGCGTCCCAAATGAGTGTTCTGCCAGTCATTTATTTTTAACACCGTGGTTACCCAGTGGTATGCCAGTGCTTGATTTTTTGTACCACTGGCGATTTCTGACTGGGTATCTATTATATAATAAAATTTTTTTCGGTTTTTTTATGTTTTATTTGGATAGAGAATACTCTCCTCTATATGTGACCTTCTCCGAGAAAAGGGACCTAGTGTGTGAAAATGAAGTTTTGAGAAGAACGCATTTAAAGTTTCAAATTTTAATGTTTTTCTCATTTTTATCGACTTTCCCAAGTTCCCGTTTTTTGACACACTAGGTCCCTTTTCTCGGAGAAGGTCACATATGCTCTTAAAATTTCAGTAAAAAATTCGGGAAACACAATTTTCACATGTTTTTTTGTAAAATATGTTTTAAGCCTAAACCACATAAACGTAGTGTCGACTGCATAAACGCATTGTCGACTTATCGACGTTTTGTCGATAAAGCAGTTTTTTTATCTTCTCTATTTGTCCGAGAAATTAGAAAAGTTTATAAATAAACAAGAGCTGTTTTTAAACAAAACGCAAAAAGAATTTTTTAAAAATATTAAATGCCTGTTTTTATATTATAAAAAGAATCACCGAAATGAAATGTCTAATAAATTCTCTACGATCGTTTTTAAGAATATTTGGGTTAATATACAAAATACTCTTTAACCGATTCTTCCCAAATTTGGTACACATGTAGAAAACTGCGAGATATTTTGTTCACACGCAGTTTTTTTTTAATTTTGCTGTTTTCATAGTGTAAATTCAATTTTAAACTTTAAACGCGTTTTCCCACAACCCTGAGTTCAAAATCGGCTGCCACTGTACAGCCAAGGCGGGTTATCCGATGTCGATCCAGGTTTTTTCTTTCGTAGGCAACAAAAAACTCTACACTTATAGAAATAAATCTGTAAAAATAGCAGAAAAAGTTACTAAAAATTAGTTAAAAATGATTCTGCAGAAATAACTTTTAAAATTAGGATTTTTTTTTAAAGAGAAGTAACACTCAGGAAATTCTTCCTATTAATTAACGCGTTGCTTCCTATGGAAAGGGGATAGTGAAGAAGTGAAAGGTGGTGAAAGATGAAGGGCTTCAAATGTGGCAATAATGTTATTGCGCCAGATGCTGAATTTTAGAACAGTTGTTGCGCGCCATCTGATGGTGACTTGGCGAACTTTGTTGAAGCTTTTTAGTTCATAGCCCTGTTATATTATTTTACTTCGGTGGGGTTAAGTGCTATGAGGACACCGAAGGAGGACGCTGCGATATGTATGAGGGATAGAAAAAACTCATATATGTTATTATTTTTCATAAATTGATGTTGCCTTGGTTGGGGCTCGAACCCGCAACCTCACGTGTAACAGTCCAAAGCGCTAACCATGGCACCATAGCGCTAAATACTAGTAAAATAAGAACAGTAAAGTTAAAACAGAATTTTGGTTGTATTTAGCTAATTTTTAGTTAAATTTTAGCTACTGTCAAATCTGCATAAAATTTTGCTAAATATTAGTAGACTAAAAATAGCAACAATAAACTGTTATATCTACAAAATTTTTTCTATTTTTAAGCTAAATTTAGTTGAATGAAATAGCAGTCTATACTGCTAAAATCAGCAGAAATATTTGCTAAAAAATTGTAAACTGCTGTTTTCAAAAGGTTCAATTTTTATTTGCATTAAAAAAAATCGAAAAAAAACTTCGAAAATTTAAAATTTTTTTTTGCTGATTTTAGCAGGTTAATTTGCTATTTTCCATTTACAAAAATTTAACTCAAATATAACTAAAATTCTGTACATTTAACAGTTTTATTTTTGCTGTTCCTATATTACTAATATATAGCAAATATAATCTGCTAATTTAGCAGTTTTTTCCGTAGCATAATTTTTAACTAATTTTAAGAAGTTTTAACTAAATTTTTTACGGACTTTTTTCTATTAATGCAGTTCTTAACGTGGCCCATTTTTCAATTTTGGTCAAATAAATTTTATATCCCCGAGCAAATGTGTGGCAAATTTGTTAAAAAAAAAATTTAAATAAAAGTCGCGCCACGATAAAGACTAGAGAATTTATCTCGGATTAAGAATAACTTTACTTTTTATTTTTCGATAATTAATAAAGGCTGCACAGTGGCAGCCGATCGTGCCTTTTTAAAAAAGGCCAATAAAGAAGTGGCAACTCTGTAGATTTTGGTTGGTAGAATTTAAAACTAATAATTTTTCAAAACACTTCAAAAACATAAGGGGTTTTCATATAAGGAGTAAGATCATAAAATTGTTACCACACATTTTTGCCTATAACTTTGCTTTAAAGCTTCTCTTATTTTTTTTTTTTTTGACAATTTACATATAAAAATATGTCAGTTAATAAATTAATTTACATCATGACTTTTAATTTGCAATTTTTTACAGAATGGACGATGAAAGAAAAGAACACCTAACAATTGAAAGGAAGCCGGGAACAGGAACAACGACTGGTTATCATAACATTGGTAGGGCATATAAAGTTAAAAGCATCCTTAAGAGAGCTCCTAACACATCTGGCAGAAAAACAGCTCGGTTAGCCCAATGCTCGGACCTTTTTATACGTAAAGTGAAACGTAAGGCAGGACTGAAGTCCTACAAAGTTCAAAGAATTCCCGATAGAAACGCTTTTAAAAATTTGGAGGCCAAAACCAGAGCTCGAAAATTGAAATCAAATTTTATACAAAAATACAACTTTTGTGTAATGCACGACAAAATTTATGTCCTGGCTGATTTTGCGCAGCTCCCTGGTCAAGAATTTTATGTTTCCGATGTTCGAGGAAATGGTGCGGAAAAATTTAGGTCGAAAAGGAGCCAGTCATTTGTGACATCTGGCTCTATAAACAGCGAAATTTATATTAAGGAGTGTTTGCAGAAGAGACTTCTTCCATTTTTGAGTCAGCACAATGTATCCACTTTTGGCCCGATTTAGAATCTGTCACTACAGCAAGAAAGCGCTGGAGTGGTATAATGATAATAATGTGGTTTTTGTACCAAGAGAGGCAAATCCACCAAACTGCCCGGAGCTCAGGCCAGTGGAGAGATATTGGGCTCTTATTAAAAGAGAATTAAAGGGCACGAAAAAGGTCTCCCAGGACATGCAAGATTTCAAACGTAGATGGACCATCTGCTCTAAAAAGGTGACAGAAACTACCATAAAAGCCTTAATGGGAGGGTTTCCGGAAAAAGTGGATAACTTTGTTCGTAGTGGTTAGAATTCCATGCGGTTTTTTTGTTTGATTTTGTATTAAATTTCATTTAATAAAAATTTGGTTTGAAGTCTTAGAATTCAGTGGTTTGTTTTTTATTTAACTTTATGTGTGTTAACATTTTTATGATCTCACTCCTTAAAAGCTTTTTCGTAAAATTTAAGATATTTTTCATTCACTTTGTGAAGAAAACTTCATTAGTTTAGTGAAAACCTTCATCCAATAAATTCTCTCTTGGCAAATTAACTAAAAATTTAAGTTATTCTGGTTGTTGGTAATGGCCCTTATAAAACAGAAAAAAGACTGATAATTTAACAATTGTTTATGATATTCTCAGACTACTAATATTCATAAATTTTTTTTTCAGCAGTAAATTGGTATTTTCAAATAGAGTTAAATTTTTTTATATCGATGGCTCAATGTAGAAGAAAATTTTAGAAAGTTCGGATATAAATTTTTTAAATGCAATATTATATATTATTTTTTAGTTAAGTGTTTGTAACCGTCGCATAGGACAATCGTAAATAATATTAGAATTAATTACTAAAGAATTTTTTACAGTTGATTTATAGGAAGAAGAAGAAGAAAACATTTTTATTGAAAAATTTAACAGACACAAGGGAATCACCAGACTGCCGCAGTTTCGTCTCACCAACTGATCAAAGTAATTTTTTTAATTATTAATTTGTCTCTATTTGAAAAACTTTTTGTGTATTGCCATGACCGGAGATTGAACCGGCAGCCCTCTGCACAGGCTATGACTCGTAGCATCACCTCTTAACAAGTTACACCACGGTCGGCATAGCGCTGATTGTAGCTAACTGAAGTTTTTTCTATCACAGCGTATACAATGTATGTTTTGTAAACAGAAGAGCCAGAATTAACTAATACTTGAGCAATTTATTTTTCAATTAGAATGTTTCCTCTCTTAATCCTATTGTTTTTTCTCCTTTTTCAAAAGTAATTATCACATTATGATGCGCTTTTTTCACATTCAATAGTCTCACCCAAAGACTGACGAGTCTTTGCGTGAGACGAAACTGCGGCAGTCTGGTGATTCCCTTGTGTCTGTCAAATTTTCCATTAAAAATGTTTTCTTCTTCTTCTTCCTATAAATCAACTCTAAAAAATTATATATTATTGTTGGCAGCATTGATTAAAAATTGCATTCAAAGTAATTTTAAATTTAAATTTTTTCAGATTTTTTAAATTTCTTCTAAAGATTTAAAAAATCTACATTAAATTATCGATATGTAACAGTTGCGGGTTTGCTGTTCTAACTTACTAATGATTGTCAAAAAAAAAAAAAAAAAATCTGCAATTTTCACCAGTTCTCTGCCATTTTTAACTAATTTTTAGTTGCTTTAGCATAATTTGTAGACTTGGTTTAGTATGTATAAGGGCCATTAACAATAAGCAAATTAACCTAAAGTTTGAGCTAACTTAGAGTTACAGATGTCAAATTCCACACAAATTTAAATGTTTTAACTTTCAGTTTGTGTTAACTTTAGGTTATTTGTTTATTGTTAATGAGGGTAAGAAATATTCACTTTAAAAAATCTCAGATTCCGAAACTTTTTAACTTTCCCAGGAAAATTTTTTACAATCGGTTGCCAACCGCACCAGTTCTGCAACTGGTTTTACTAGAACCGATCTTATACACGCTGAAAAAAATCGCCCTGCAGGAAACATATTGGCTGGTGATATATATGTTTGGAAGAACTGTCAAAATATATTTGCCGTGTTTTTAATATAATATGTTTGCCAGCAAATATAATATTTTTGCCTGTAAACATATGTATGTTTGAATCATATGAAATACACCTACTCGCAAATATATAAATGTTTGCAGGCAAATATATATATATTTATCATTATTATATTTACACTCCACAAACATAATAATGATAAAATAAAAATGCAAATATATTTTTGTTTAAGTGGGAAAATATGACTAACATTCAAACATTACAGTGTTTGCCTGGAGACATACGTATTATAACGATAAAAATAAAATAATTGGAAACACACCTCAAACATAAGTATAGTAGTTTATAAACATATATATAATTGCATGTAAATATATCCAACAATCTCTTTTTTCTGCGTGTATATAAGGTAGAACTGACGGAGAATCAGTTCTAGAAATAGCCTTAGATGTATAGTCCCATAGCTTTTTCAGAGCAACCGGTTCCAATTTGGGGGCTATAGAAGCGGTTGTTTTTAGGACAATTTCAAATTTCAATTTCATCGATTTCAGAATTGATAGTAGAAGGCATTTCAAAGAAAGAGTACCCTCAAAATAATAAGTCTGTTGGTTGAATAAAAAATTTGTTACTTTGTTTTTTGGCTTAAAATAAAATTTGTTGATTTTAAGATTTATTTTTTTGTTAAATTTAACAAATCTAAATTTAAGTAAAAAATTTGTGAAACTACAGCTTTACTTGTAATTATACTGAGTCATAGAATTTATTCAAATTTAGGGTCTCGGGCCCTCCCCGGGCCCAGCCCATATCATGTGAGGGCATATAAGGGCACTCCAATCGAGCAAACAATTTGTCCGTTTTGCTCTATCTCGCTTAGTTTTCGAGATATGGGCCATTTTAAAAAAATCGGGAGGGAAGGAAAAGCGCGAATTTTAAAACTTCTGATACATTGCTGGCATCATCTACCGGGTAGTAACAGTACCATGAAAATATTATATTTTAACAATAAATTTTGTAAAATTTAACGAATGGGTTCTTAAAAATTAGTTTTAAATTATATTGAAAATTGACACATAAATTAGTTAAAGTACTGAGAATTTTTAGTATTGTGTTAAATGAAGATAACTAAAATCTTAGCTAAAATCAGTGCTTCAACTAAAAATTTGTTAAAAATTATTTATTTATTTATTTATTTATTTATTTACATCAGCTACAGTATAATATACATCAGCTGGAAAACATTAAATATAATTAATCCTATGAGAATTATATAAAAATAATGAGATAAAATCGGAAAAAACATTAAATATAATTAATAAGTACTACAGGGATTATATAAAAATAATGAGATAAAATCGGAAAAAACAAATTGAAATAAAACTTTATAAATAAAACAAAAAACAAAAAAAAAAGAAATCAAAAAAATAAAAAATAATCTTAAATTTATGAACAAACACAATACTTATGTAAACCAAAAATAGCAATAATTTTTATTATGTATATACGAACAATACAACAAAAATAACAGAATAACAAAAATAAGATTGAAATTTAAATATTGAAAAATAAAGCGGGAACAAAATGATTAAATAATAATAGAGATGAGCAACTGTTCACAGTGGCACAGTTATTGCAGGAACACATATGGATAAAAATAGGTACTGGAAAAAGCTGCCGGAAGAAATGTAATAGAAAAGCAGGAACAGATTGATGGCAGAAATAGGCAAAGAGACTGCCAGGGCTGGAACAGACTGGAAGGGCAGGAACGGGCTGGCAGAGCTGGGACAGACTATCACTGCTGGATCAGACTGATATGGCTGGATCATACTGATAGGGCTTGAGCAGACTGGCAGGGCAGGTACAGAAATAGCACAGTTATTACAGGAACACATATGGATAGGAATAAGTACTGGAAAAAGCTGCAGAAAGAAATGTAACAGAAAAGCAGGAACAGACTGACGGAAGAAATATTGTAGAATTGGCAAGACAAAGAGACTGGCAGGGCTGGAGCAGACTGGTAGGGCAGGAACGGACTGGTAGATCTGGAACAGACTAGCATGGCTGGATCAGACTGACATGGCTGGAACATACTGACAGGGCTTAAACAGACTGGCAGGGCAGGAACAGACTGGTAAAACAGGAACAAATAAAGATGATTCCGACACAACGCTACGGATACAACAGTTAGCAACCAAGTATACTCAAAAAATTATATCCCACGCAATAATAATCGTTTAATTTTATATATAGGATCGGACACGGAAAATAAAAAGTTAAGCTCATTAAATTGAGTACAAAGACAGCGAAATGGATTGAATTCCTCATAATTATATCTACAGAACGTCGTGCTTATTGAAACATAGTTCCTCGTTACACGAACTGGAACATTAAAATTAATGTTTCCAAGCAAAAAGCGCGAATCAATTTCCCCATTAATTAGTTTTACCATAAAAGTTACGCCCAGCATTAATCTTCTCTTCCAAAGTGTAGGAAGATCAATAAGTTGTAAACGATGTTCATATGGTGGCAATATTTCATTAACACTCCAACCTAAACCGCGTAAAGCAAATAATAGAAACTGCTTTTGAACCGATTCAATACTGTCAATATAACAGCCGTAGTTAGGGGACCATACAACAGATGCGTATTCTAAAATAGGCCTAACAAGACTAATGTACAAATTCTTGGTGATATAAGGATCATCAAACTCTGTAGACCACCGTTTTATGAAGCCCAGTAACGATTTAGCCTTATTAACACACGAATTAACATGCGAATTAAAATTTAACTTATGGTCAAGTAAAACTCCCAAGTCAGTAAATAATGCAACATTTTCCAATCTGTAAGCACCAATACAGTAATCAAATTGAATTGGTTTCGACCTATAAAAAGAAAGCTTCTTACACTTTCCCAAATTAAGAGACATCCCATTAACACAACACCATTCAGCAAGTTTCTCTAGGTCATTTTGCAATAAATTACAGTCTAAGACACTATTTAACGATAAAAACAATTTAACATCGTCAGCGTACATTAGAATTTCACAAACATCTATAACAGAAGGAAGATCGTTTAAATATAAAACAAAAAGAATAGGACCAAGATGACTACCCTGAGGGACGCCCGATGTTACAAAAATCATTTCCGAAATATGATCCTTGAAAATAACACGCTGTGTTCGACCCCTTAAGTAAGACGATATCCATTTCAAAAGTCTTTGAGGAAAACCTAAAGTATCAAGTTTGTACAATAACAGATCATGACTAACCGTATCAAAAGCCTTACTAAAATCAGTGTAGATAACATCGGTTTGGCGTCTATCTGAAAAGCCACTAAAGACATGACTGGTCAATTCCATTAAATTTGTCGTTGTAGACCTACCTTTAATAAAACCATGCTGATAAGGAGATATTAAATTTCCCACCATATGAATTAACCTATCAGTAACAATCTTCTCAAATAACTTTGGGATAACACTCAGTTTTGCAATACCTCTATAATTTTCAACAGTGCGCCGATTACCATTCTTATGGAGAGGAATAATAAAACTCTCCCTCCAACAAGTAGGAAAATAGCCAATACTCAGTGAATAATTAAAAATCCTCGTAAGTGGAATATACAATTCGTATTCACATTTTATCAGTATAGAAGACGGTATTCCATCAGGCCCCGGGGAATGGGAAAATTTTAGATTCTTTAAGCCATTCAAAACTTCATCCTCCAATATGGTAATGTCAGAAACAACATTAAAAATATCCAGGTTATACGGGTAGTTGGAATATGAAACAGAATCATTGGAATATATTTTCTGGAAAAACTTAGCAAAAAAGTCAGATATGTCAGCTACATTTGACGACTCTATGCCCCCGAACATCATGGTTGTGGGAAATCCACTAACCTTTCTCTTGGAGTTCACAAAGCGATAAAAACTTTTCGGATTAACTCGAAAACTTTTCCTCATTTTAACTAAATATTCAGAATAACACTTTCTATTTAAAATATTGTATCTATTCCTAGCCAAAGAATAACTGAAATAACTTAAGGAAGTCCCCTTTTCCTTATGCTTCCTAAACAATCTACTTTTGACATTCCGTAACCGCCTTAACTCACTCGTAAACCAAACAGGACCAGCTAACTTGACCGTTCTATTTTTAAAAGGGACAGCACTTGAAAACCCAGAGAGCAAAGTGTCATAGAAACTGGAAATACAATAATCCAGATCACTATCCGAACTCGACCAAACCGCCCTACCGAGATAGTATCTCAGTAATTCGTAATTTGTTCTACCAAAATCGAAATGTTTTACACATCCAACTTCAAAACCGGGTTCTCCAGAACAATCAATAATATCAAGTTCTATGAGGAGTGTTGGATGATAGCCATCCTCAGGACAAACAAAAGGGAATGATCTGGAGAGAGAAATATTAGGATAATTTGAAAAGACAAGATCCAAAACTCTGTTACTTATATTAGGAATATTGTTAAACTGAATAAGACATGATTCAAACAAAATATCGAACGCACATAAATTCAACATCGATATCGTTAGAAATTTCAACCTGATCTGAAGATATTGAGCAATGGACTGCAATTAACACGCCACCACCCTTTTTCCCCTTCCCGTTATTCATATTCATCCAATCATTTCCATACCTATCACATCTATAAATATTATAATCATTACAAGATAAAATCTCACCATTAAAAATGCCAGGATTTAACCAAGTCTCAGTGAAGGCAATAATATTAAAACAACAACCTACACTATTTTTATACACCTCAGTCAATTTCGTATTCAAACCTCTCACATTTAAATCGATTTGAAACCGGTTTGACAAATTTTTCTACTGCCATATTATTTTAAGTGTAGTTATTCTACAACCGATTCTTTGGAAGAGAAAATTTTCCTGCGTTACAATATGAAATCTTTTTTTAAATACATCGAGTTATTTATATTATGTCACGTTAATATTAAAAAAAAGACAGGCAGCTCTTTGTGTTTTTATATTTTATTTATAAAAAATCAGAGACTATTAATTATAGAGATAGGAAATCAAAACTTACACTACTCACCGAAAGAGGGCGCTGAAATTTCGTATTACCTGAGCAACTATTTAGTATCAGTTTAATATCAGTTGAGCCTATATTTAAAAAGTCAAAATCTGCTGAAAACTGCACAAAATAAAGAAAAAACAAGCGCGGAATATATTCAAATAATAAAATTTGAGATATCCGTTTATTTTATTGCTTTGTTGTTTGTTATTATTTTAATTTAAATAATAAAAGAAAATTGACAATTTTTTGAACAAAGTGTCATCAGTGATAACAATATTTTTATAACTTATTTTTTTGGTGAAATTAAGGAAATACTTTAGCTTTGCATTAAACGATTAATCGCCAATTTTCTCGATTAACCGACCCGAATAACCGGTTAATTAATGTTAGTGATTTTTCGAATAATGCATTAACCGGTTTACCGCCTATGTCGAATAATTATAAGCACTAGTTTTAACCGATTGATGTAAACTCGACCTTGAAAAATGTTATGCCTTAAGGTTCAATTAGACGTCCCATAACCATATAAAACAGCTGTTCAAACCAATCTTATGGGCTACAATATATACGATTATTGGTGACATACCATAACGCCATAACCGTAGCCGTAGAAACCAATTGAATTTTGGTTTTCTGCTATGGCGTTATGGTTACGGCTATGGCGATATGGCACGTCTAATTGAACCTTTAGTAAAGAAGCAATTAAAAGGAAAATATTTCAAAAAAAAATTTAAATGTGTAGCGACCTACACGTTAAAATCGTAATTTTTCAAAAATTGTCCCCAAAGTCCAACTTTTAGTATTATATGGTAATAGTATTTATGATAATATAATAATATCTAAACACTGTTCTTGCAAAATTTCAAACAAAAAGGTGTCTATTTGCAAAAGTTATCGCAATCCCAACAACATTCCTGCGTAGATCTCAAATACTTATACAAAAACAAAAAAAACTAAAAGGTCGGCTGAAATCAATCATAATTTTAATATTACCTACTCTTGTTACATTTTGTTTAAAATTTTTTTGATTTTCACTTTTGATCACGTTTTTTTTTAATTTTTCGAAAATTTATTTAATCATTGGAAAAATATCAGTTTTTTTTTAGTTTTTCCATATATTTTCTCAACCTTGAATTTTCAATTAGGCTAATGTCTTCGATCGTGCTTACTGTTGCATTTCAAGTATGAAGTGTATAGTTTATATGAAGGCACTATGGAAATTAAAATTTTTCACATTGAATGAATAATCTCACGATAATCATGAAGGAGCGTAAGAGATCTGGTTTATGTGGTTCAAACACGTTTTCAATAGTATTTTGACATTTACAGCGTAAGTTATTTAACAAAATTTGGAATAAGTTTTTGATCAGCTATTAAACATAAATGCACAATTTTATAACAAATTCATTTAAATAACGTGTAAAGTACTTTAATGCATTAACTAATAAAATTCTATGGTTCAGTATACCTTACAATTAGTATATAAATGTGTAAGTTATTGCCTATAATTAAATACTCTATTAATATTTTTTTATTTTCTTAATAATTTATAGCCAATTGTATAGAAAAGTTCAATGAACTTCAAAAAAAAATCATTTAAATGTATGAAAACTACACATGTTTCAATAATGCAGTTGAAAAAAAATATGACCCTGAAAGTTGTACTTCTATAAACAATTAATACAATAAAGTGCTTATGCATAATAATTTGAAAACCTTATAACACGTTTATAAAATGAATTTTGTATGAAAAATTTGTTTTATAAGCCATTTATAAATTTCAAAAGTGATTATACAATATTACAATATTTTATCAAATAAATACCTATGCATAATAATTTTAAAACCTTATAACAAGTTTATAAAATGAATTTTTTATGAAAAATTTATTTTATAAGTCACTTATAAATTTAAAAGTGATTATGCATATGACCCTAAATGTTTACAATTGTTCACCATAAATACTCAAACTCATTAAATTTCAATGACAAAATGTCTTTTGCTAATTCAAATTTAAACTACATTAAATTATACCTTCACCCAAACAATATTTGGCAATTGTCCATTCAAATATCTTATGTTTTATAAATTGTAAATTTCATTATTTTTTGTTATTATTAGCGGCTTTTTAGATAAAAAAAAATATATTATTTCATAAAATACAAAATACAAAACCAAACCTTTATGTCTATCACATTCAGACTATAAACATAATAAGTATAGTGTAAATAGTAATTCATATTGGATATTTATTTACGTATAGATATGTTTATGTATTTGCGAATGTCTATCTTTCTGTTTGTCTATTGATTTGTCTCGCCGGTCGCGATTTTCTTTTATTTTGAATTTTTTATTTAACAGATTTTTCTTCACAATTGTTATACAGTTAGCGTTACTTGTTTAGATGCATTTAAATTTTATACATTACACAATACAACAAAATAAGGAAAATTTGATGCATCGGGATTGCGACACGTCATTTCTAATAGACTTTGGGACGCAGATCACGAATATGGCCCTATAATTTTAAAGTTAGCTATAGTTCAAGAAATATTTGCAAAAAAGTTTTTGTAGGAAAATTTAATTTTTTAATAAACTTTTTGAAAAAAAAAATACAAAATAAAATTGTTTGCAACATTTTAAAATGATGAAATATTTCCTTTCCTTTCATTTTTCCCTTTCATTTTCATTACACGTTACGACAGCTGCGATAATATTCCCTATATATGCATTTAAAGTTGTTAAATTTTCTCTTTTTCCACGATTTCGTTAATAACTAATCAGTAGGGCAAGGAATTTCATGCAAATGCATGTTTTTTCTCGATAGTGTAAAACTAATATGGACTAAATATTTATCCGAATCATCAAATTTAAAACAAAATGGCATCGATTTGTAGTTGCATATTTTGACTTTAAATGCATATTTGGTGCCTTTTTAATGTGTATATAGTGCTTTTCAATGCATATTTGTGGATATTTTTCATTTTTAGGAGAATTTTTTATTTTGTAAAAAAATATAAAAAATTGATACGTTTTCATATTTTGATTCAATCAAAATAAACATTCTTAAAAGCTTATTGACCTATGGGAAATCTTCGAGTTCTGTATCTGTTTACAAAATGACTTAAACTTAACTTAAATATATTTTTAAGTTTTAGAGTGCATTATTTTTGCAAAAATAATAGTTTTTAGTGCTTATTTCTTATATTTTTAATGCATATTTTTCCTTTTTAGCCGCATATTTTAGGCGCATATTTTCCATTTTTAAGTGCATGAAATTCCTTGCCCTACTAGTGAGCGATGAAAGAAATATCCAATATTTGAATTTGTACCTTTAGTAAACATCTCTTGTTACTTAATTTCGCATTTTCTGTTTTAACTTTAAGTTAGTATTGACTAAAGCTGAAAAATATTGACTTTTTTAATACCTACACTGAGAGAATTATTCTTCATGATATTAATGATATAATTTTATATAATTTTTTTCGTAGAACCAATGAAGAATTTCAGTATGTATATAATATTTAATTAATATTATGAAGTTTTTCATAACGTTTCTTTCATAAAATTTCATAATTTCATTAAAAAAATTCATTAAATTTCATAAATTGGATCTCCATAAATTTAATGAAAATGTTCTTTTTATATATGAAATTGTTCAATAGTATTTACTATTTTTAATTTTTTTATAAAATATCGTCATTTGTTGTAATTCAAAAACCTGTGTTTATCATACACAGAGTTGAATAGAATCAGCTGAGATATCTTAAGAATTAAGGTTCAAAGCAAAAAAGAGTAATAATAACAAAAGGATAAAAATAGCATTGTTAAATTTCGTTGATGTTAGTCTAAGTTGAGTTGTTGATAACAAATTCGATTTGCTTTCAACAGTCACATAAGTAGACGATTATTAAAATATTAACCCACTCAAAGGCGAAAGGCACTGATGATGGCTTTGTAGCGAAAGCCGAAAATGCGCATTCTGCCTTGCTGGTCTTATCGGATTCTTTCAAAAAAAAAATTTTATTCTTTGTAATTAACTTGTAAAAATTGTATCATCTTTCTTTGATTTGAAAATAATTTAAACAGAAAGTGATATTAATTTATGATCTAGAGTCAAACTAAAATAACATTCATTTACTTAAATAACAGATCAACTAAAACATTTCCCCCATTCAGAATAATCTTTTATAATTTTTATTTTTTTTTAAATTAATTTTTTATTATTAATTTTGGACTATGAAACTTTTTTATAAGTCATATTAATTTTTTTGAAACTTTTTTTTATGAAACTTTTTAATTCAATGAATTTTTTCTTTAAATATATTTTGTACATCCGTAAAATATGCTACGATTTTATTACGCTTTTTGCATTTGCAAAGTACTTTTTATTTATCCACTCCAGCTTAGCAACGACAACAACCAACTATAATATATAATAGTAAATGAAATTCCTTCATAGATTTTATGAAGCTGAATGATTTATTCATTGGACGAGTGGCCTATTAATTTTATGTAGAGTTTCATTAATCTTATGAACTTTTCATAAACATTGACTTTAATGAAATCTGTTTCATAGATTCTATGAAAAGTTTCAATGGACGAGTTCCAGTGACAATTTTCATTGAAACTATGAAGAAATTCAATACTGAAGTGATGAAAATTCTCTCAATGTAAAAATAAAGGAGTCTGTGACAAATTTTAAATTATAAAACCCAGATAAAACCATTTAGAAATGTAAAACATATATTTTCTAATCAGCTTCAACGAAGTTTTAGATAACTGAAGTGCAAATTGCTTATAAATAACGATTTTAAAATATGCGTATTCAAACATGCACTTTAGCGTATTCAAACATGTTCTATTTTTATTTTGCCATAGTAAATTCATAGTTATAAAATTTGTATTTCAGATTGAATTTTGTGCAAATGTTGACGCAAAAGTTGTGATTCTTTTGATGAAATTAATTTACTGGAATACGAATTTACGTGTGTATCAAGATTTTGCAAATCCGATTAATGGATTTTACCAGATTTGCAAAATAGGAAAATAAGTAAAGTTTTCAATTTAATTGCAAATAAATCCTAGATCCTTTACCTAATCAAAATAAGTTGATATGTATGGGTCTGAAAGCCCGAAGTCTATACTTTAAAATCATATTAAAAACTATCCGTGGTTTAGTCAGGTATATGAATGAATAAGAAATTTAAATGAAAAAATTGTCTTTTTGCTAAAAGTTAAACATGCGAATATTTCAAAAAGTAGAGCTAATTTTACATTCACATTCGTAATCTTGGTCCTAAAATCTATCAGAATTGATATGTCGCATGCCCGATGCATTTTTAGTGTTTTACTGTGTTATTTATTTAAAATGAAAGTACATTTGTGATCGTATTATATAATACCAGCCGGCAAAGCACTTTTCAATGCTTTCAAATCGATAAGTATCACTTAAATTCGTGCACGCCCCATTCAATTTCGTTCCCTGTGTTTCAATTCCACTCGTTTTTTCTTTCTTTATTAAAGCATTTGATTTTCTAATACAACAAGAGAAAGTATTTTATAAATTACAGTATTAGAATCATTCTATTCGATTTCGTTTCCACACGCTGAAAAAAAACGGCCTGTCCCAAACATATTTTTGCTGGTAATATATATATATTTGGAGATTTTGTTAAATATATTCGCCGTGTTTTTACTAGAAACAATATATATTTGCATGCAAATATATTATATTTGTAAGCAAATATATTATGTTAATATATAATGTTTGGATGAAATGAAATGACGCTATCGACAAATATTATATGTTTGGCAGCAAACATATAATATGTGTGTTATATACAAATTATGTTTCCATGCAAATACTATATATAAATAATATATTTAGTTATAAAGCAATTATTAATATATGCCAAACAATAGGCGTATTTATTCTACTCTCCAAATTTCTATATATTTTAATGGAAAAACATAAAAAGTTAAATTAATGCATCTACTGTTTGGCGATTATTTAATAACTAAATATATAAATATATTATATTTATAAATATAAATATATAAATCACATTGAATTTTACATCTAATACATTCATTGAAAAACAATAACTACAATCTCTTCATTTATTTTTTATTTATTTTTATTAACAAATATTAATTAAAAACTCTTATAATAAGTTAATATTTTAATATACACAATTAAATATTTTTTCTTTTTAACACAATTTTATGTTTCATTTATACTAATTTATTTTATTTTTTCACATCTTTCACAATAAAATTAATAAATAAAGGAAAAATATCACTAAATTTTCTGAAAAGATGCGGTCTAGCTAAACTAAACGAATATTACAAACTACAAAAGTTATAATGGCTACATACAACTTTATATGTATCAAGAATGGAAATTCGCCGTTTTTCCAAATATATGTTAATTGTATCCACAAATATAATTATTACCGGGAAATATATATATAGTAACTATAAAAACAATATAATTGGAAGCACACTGCAAATACATATATGGTAGTTTGTAAACATACATTGATTACCTCCAAACGTATACAAAAACGTCTTTTTCCTCCGTGCATGGCATTGGGTGTCAATTTCACTAGTTCCCTGTTAAATGATGTTATGTTTAAATACCTGAACACATCCAATGAAGCTACTGCGAGCAGCTATATCTTTTTTCACATATATTTTATATGAAAAGCAAACTACTGCCAAGATGCCGGCAGCTAAAATTATTACTGCCAGCCCTGCAAAATTAAATAGAACCATTTCTATTTCATTTTCAGTGGTTTTACACAAACCATCGAAATTTTTGTAAAACTGGCAAAACGCTTTTTACAGATACTGGCAAAGCTTTTCCAAATGAGTGTCCTGCCAGTCGTTTATTTTTGAAACCGCGGTTATCCACTGATATGCCAGAGCTTGATTTTGTGTACCACTACCAATTTTTGACTGAGTACCTATTTGCCCAGGTAGAAATTGCCGACGTTGCAACAAAAATTGTACTGGGAGAGCACTTTTTTCTACGAAATGCCGGTACTACTTAAAACGTGCTTCGCCAGTACTGTTTTCTGAAAATTAACGAGCTTTTTTTAATTTATTAAAATTATTAATTTTATAAGTTTTATGTGTTTTTGCACCTATTACAAAATTATTTATGTAAGAGAGACATAGCCATTCTTTTCTTGTGAAGTTTCGACAGAATGCATTAAAAATCTGTGATGTACACTAAAAGGACAGTAAAGTACCAGCAAACTACTAAATTTGTTATTAAATGTACTGGGATAATACCATAAAAATAAAATTCCAAGCATGCGCCAACGTTGAGAAATAGCTACGGCCAAGCGTTTATTGGTGTTATCATTTCGACAACATGCCAGTACAGTGAAAGTTGAAAATCCGAAGCATTGCCAGTACATGTACTACCGTCTCCAATACCGGGCCGACATTGTGCCGTTTGTATTTTTCTACCTGGGTGCTTACTAGTAAAAACAAATCTTCCAAAAAAAATATGTTTTATTGTTATTTTTTTCAATAGAGTGTGCTCGTGCCAGTAATCAAAACTTGGACTCCGATTGACAGTGTACAGTACAGCGTACCACCTTACAATCAAAAAAAAAAAAGTGCGCCGTACACCCACTTCATATTGGTTTCAAAAAAATTTTTTTTCCGAACGTAGGGGTCGCCATTTTACATTTTTCATTATATCTTTGGCATTTACAGTCGGATCTTAAAGTATGATACATCGATGTTTTTCTCTCGAGGAGACCAGTGTTTTGCTCTAAGGACATTTTGAGCTCAAGTATCCCGTTCTAGTAGTTACCCACCAGATCTCTGTTGCTACCACCCTAATGTCAGAAAATTAAAGCTCGCAAAAAATCATTAAACTTTTGCTAAGGAAGTTTTTCGCTAAACCCAGTAGAAATTTTTTTCATATATTGGTTGCCGAACGTAGGGGTCGCCTTTTTAAATTTTTTTTAATTGGATTTTTACTATATAGCAAAACACTGGTCTTCTCGAGGCAAAAAATCGATATATCACACTTTAAAATCCGATTTTAAATGCCAAAGGTATAACAAAAATTAAAAAAGGCGACCCCTACGTTCGGCAAAAAAAAATTTTTGAAATCGCCTTCCGAAAATACTTCATTTTAGAGGGTGTACGGCGAACTTTTTTTTTTTTGAGGTACGGTCAAGTGTACAGCTCTACCATCTGAGCTATTTCGGATCAGATGGCTCAGAAAAATAAAAAATGAGGTTATATAAATATATCCTCATCAGAGTTGAAAAAATATTGAGTCTAAAAATAGATTTTAAAAAAATCGAAAAATTATATTTTACATGCAATAATGATAAAAGTATGCTATTATTGCACTCTAATAAATTTTCGTTTAACTTTAACCTATTTATAGTAGGTAACTTTTTACCTACTATAATGTTAATAAAATTACTCAGTGTGCGTAAATGGAAAATAATACACACATTGTGTGTAATATTCTTACACACAATGTGTCTAAACACGCCTTTTTATTTATGTATAAAAATATAATAAATGAGTATATATATGCACTAAATGCTTGAAAAAGCATATTTAAATGCTTGAAAATACAAAAGTTGCGCGAATTTATATATATGCAAATTAAACAAAATAATGTTTTTATTTCTATATGAAAATCTTTTAATGGATTAAATGCATTTATTACAACAAATTTAATAATGTGTACGTCATTATTTTTCTCGAATATTTTCCAAAATTGTTCACATCCATTGGCAGTATATTTCACCACTAATATTAAAAGTCTCCTTTGTTTGCAAATCTTTTTCAATTTAAATGACATGATAACCTCAGAATATCAGAAAATAAATATGTTGCCATTCAGAATAGGTACACTGGCACCTGGCTGTAGAAAAAAAAAATTGTGCAAAATATAAATCTTTTGAAGTCAAATGAAGGAACTAAATAAATAAAGTGGTTGCGGTTTGAATTCAGATAATTGGTTTTAATGGACTTTGATGTTCTGATTCCGATTTAATTTCCCATGTTTTTCCGATGAAAGTACAACGTTTCCTATATTTTGAACTTTTTGAGAACAATGACAAGGTTTACTAATGACCAGGTCAGCGACTTTCATGCACTTTAAAATCAAAAATATGCATTTGAAATATGCAGAAAATGTGGAATTTAAATCAAAATATTAAAAGTGTGCATTTTTTAGAACATTTTTATGGGAAGATTTAGCAATATAACATAAAATACAATAACAAGATATCCATTATAATTTCAGCGATCTTTAAAGGCTTGATACAAGTTTTTTTTTTTTAATGTGGCTTTTACCAATTTCTTTTACCACTTTTCTTCGTTTATCTCCTTTCTAATCATGTAATTAAGCATTTTAAAGGATATTTTCAAAGTCAGCTGGGATGCGAATGGGCTTTAAAAACTGGCCAAAATATAAATGTTTCAACCAGGATTTTCTTAAAATTCGGAAGTGGTTGAAAATATGAAGTACATATTTAGAATTATGGAGGCCGAATCCATAAAAACAAAATTGCAACAAAATTGAAACCGCAATTAGAAATTTAATTTTTTAAATGTGTGCAATTAACGTTACCTTTCTTGATTTTAACATGTTTGCAGCCAGACTTGATTGATGTAATTGAAGAGCAGACCACTCGTGAGTAGTTCCTTATAGCCATTGCCATTTTTAATGTTAATAAATTTTTTAGCCTGATTTTTATTCGTTTATAATAAGATTGTTCATAAGGGGTGTGCTATCTGTTGTATCGTTGTATCGTCCTAACAAAAAACAGAGTTGTTAAAATTTTTATTTGTGTTTAACAAAGATTTTCTAATCAGTTTTCTATCAGTTAGCACACTCAAACATAAGACATTAAACATACGTAAAAATGTCGTATCATTCTATTCTCAAATGTTGTATTTTTTCAATTTAATTTTTAACAACTCTGTTTTTTGTTAGGACGATACAACGATACAACAAATAGCACACCCCTTGTGAAAACCCTTAATATTTATTTTAATTTTTTTCATAAATATTGAAATGACAATTTCGATATTACTTTAAAGTGTTTGTACATTTATACGCAGGGGTCTCCCATGGTCCTGATGAATGGCAACACCGTCAAAGACGTCCAAATATAAAGATATAACATAATGCATCCCTGTTTAGTTCCAAAAATTTCCAACAGATGGCGATATTGTCACTGCATTTTTCTGTCATTATTTTTAAAATTCTCTTCAAACAAATATGGCAGGTAATCAAAACATCAAAATCAAAACAAAAAAATATAAATTCAAATTAAATTTAAATTTATGAAAAATATTATTGTTTGGTAGTGTTTTTCTAATTATATTAATAAAAAAAATCGTTTAAATTATCGTGTATATACTAAAAAATTGAACCGTAAAAGAATCCATGAGAATATAAGTGTTAAAACGTATTTGTAGGAAAATAGATTTCTTTTTGTTCAAATGAAAACAAAAATTACAATAAATATGTTACCCTACACCATTCAATTTCCGATTCCGTCTTTGGGTTGAACTAGAAATATTTCAAAGACAATATTTGTTAAACATTTGTGATTTGTGTGTGTTAAAAAGAATATACACTCAAAAAAGTTTGACACACTCAAAAAAGTTTGACCGTTACTACATGACAGTGGTTTGTGTAGTAATCAGTAGTTGTTGTTTTAAACAGTAATTACAGTTGGTTTTCTATAGAAAATGCAAAACAACTGATATGACGGTTATTTAGGAAAACAACTAACGAAAAGTACTGTAATTTCGTAACAGTTGTTTAAAACAATTATTTTTACTATCATAATAAACAACTACCAAAACAGTAATTTTACAGTAAACAGTTATTTTTGGTAGTTATTTTTAAAAAATAAAAAAATTCGTTGATATTTTTTTAATTTTAAAAATTCTTGTTTAATTTATATTTGTTATTATTGATATATTTCTAGTTTGCAAATAAAAATCAGAAACTTGTATTGTATCTCTATTACATAAAAGCATAATAACTGGAGAACGGTTTGAATTTTTACTTCGAATTTTAAATAGGCTGTAGCATTAACACATATTTTTGTAATCGAAAGAAAAAAATTATTTTTTTCTTATTAAAATATACTTTTATATACAAAAAGACATGACAGTTGTTTGTATAGTATATAGTTGTTTTTAACAGTAATTACATTTGTTTTTCTAGAGAAAAATGCAAAACAACTGTTATGAAGGTTATTTAAAAAACAACTAACTACCATAATCTCGTAACAGTTGTTTAAAACAGTTATTTTTAATATCATAATAAATAACTACCAAAACAGCAATTTTACAGTAAACAGTTGTTTTTGTTAGTTATTTAAAAAATAAAAAATTCATCGAATTTTAAAAATTCTTGTTTAGTTTATATTTCTTATTACTGATATATTCCTAGTTTGAAAATAAAAATCAGAAGCTTGTCTTGTGTCTCCAATGCATAAAAGCGTAATAACTAGAGAACTGCTAGTAATTTCTGCTTCCAATTTTAAATATGCTGAAGTAATTACACATATTTTTGTAATCGTAATTGTAATTTTATTAAAATGTTCTTTATAATACCAAAAGAAATAACTGTAAAAAACAGTAGTTTTAAATATTTTTTTAGTTGTTTTAAAATTTTTATAGTAAAAATTTGTCAGTTCATTTTTAGTTATTTTTAATACATTTGTTAGTTATTATTCAACAGTTAAAAATAACAAAAGTTTTAGTTATTTTAAAGGTAAATACCTTTGTCGCCTTTTTAACTGCATATACCTTTGTTTTAACTGTAATTTTCAGTAGATTCCACCGACGAACTTTTATGAGTGTATGTAAACAAATAAATTGTGAAATTGCCATTTATATTTCAGCTTAATTTTTACATTTATAAACTTAAAAACAACATTTAATATTTTCTACACAAGAATACACCTATACAAAATTTAGCATGCAGTTCATAAAATCTTGTATTTGACTATGAGTGTCGAAATATGTTGGTAAAATTAAGTGAAAATTACAATGAAAATAACTACAGTAAAAAGATGTTTTTAAATTAATTGACTATTGCAGTTATTTTAACAATTAAAAAAATTTAATTATTAACAAATACAGCAACTACAAATGTAGTAAAAATTGCCAAATAAATTTGTTTTTATAAAAAACAGCTGATAAGGGCAATCAAATTTTCCAACATTTAGTTTTGTCTTTGTCAACTTGAAACTAATATTTTTCTACATTTCGGGGAAAGTGTATTAACAAACAATTTTACTAAAAAGTAACAAGGGAGTTAAAATGCAAACAAGATAAATGAAAAATGTTTAAAAACTAAATATTTTAATTGCTAATGAAACGCAGTAGTTTTCGTTAGTTGTATATTAAAATAACTTATTTCAAATTTAAATCCAGCGATCATAAGAACCATGTAAATTCCATATAAAAGAAATTTAGTATTATAATCATAATTGTAAAAAATTGATTTTCAGTTACAATAACAAACTAATGTTAATTAGTTTGCGCGACTATTTTGGTTTCATATTTAAATTTTAATGTTGCAAACCGAGAAATAAAATTTATATTAACTAAATTTATAGTGTAGGGTGTTTATTTGTCTCTTGTCAAATTAGTTTAATAACGACTTCCGGTAGTACTCATAAGCGTTATTCAATAGTACTCGTTAGCGTTATTTGGAAATGCCTGCCATCTGGTGTATAATATTGGCAACTTTTGTTATATCTTTATATTTGACATCTTTGACACCGTTTTAACGGTTTTAACGCAACAGATGGCGCTGACTGCTGTTTTTTTTTATTTTTTTTTTTATTTATTTTTTTTTTTTTTTTAAGAGAAGCAACACTCAGGAAATTCTTCCTATTAATTAACGTGTTGCTTCCTTTGGAAAGGGGATAGAGAAGAAGTGAAATGTGGTGAAAGATGAAGGTCTTCAAATATGGCAACACTGTAATTGCGCGAGATGTTGAATTTTTAGAACAGTTGTTGCGCGCCATCTGATGGTAAGTTGGCGAACTTTGTTGAAGCCTTTTAGTTCATAGCCCTATTATATTATTTTACTTCGGTGTGGTTAAGTGCTATGGGAACACCGAAGGAGGACGCTGCGTTATGTATGAGGGATAGAAAAAACTCATACATATTATTATTTTTCATAAATTGATGTTGCCTTGGTTGGGGCTCGAACCCGCAACCTCACGTGTAACAGTCCAACGCGCTAACCATTACATTGTTTTTTCTGGCAATACTGTTTCATTTTATTGGGGAGTAGTGTTGCCCAAAAAGTTTTAGCTTATTCCCATTATAAATGTTTAAATCCCCAATGTTATACCCAATTCATTTTAATTTAAACAAAACAAATAAATGTTAAATCTAAATCTAATCTAAAACTCAAAAAAGGAGCTAAGTTACCATCGCTCTTAAGTTCAGAAAATTATTAAGAAATGAGTGAGCAAATTAAATAAAATTGAATATTATACGAAGAAATATTTACGTTTTCACTCGAACTTTAAAGGCCTTAAATCTTTGTTAAAATTGTGAAACTAAAAAAATTTTATTATACGAAAGACAAATCACAATTAAGCTGAAATGTTACCGTTTCAAAATAAAAGTCATATATTAATGTGCTAATTCATGAAAAAAAATTATTAGGTATTTGAAGCTTGCTATAGTTAAAGTACATACTTCGCTTAATAAAGAGTTATTAGAAATCTTGATTCATAGTCGTATTTTAACTATAAATTAATATTACGATTTGATACTGGCAACACTATTGTTTATTTTCTCTCTTCTCCCAAATAAGTCGTAAGTGATTTACAAATTTAGTAAACGATTGACTCGGTAATCGGAAGTGAAAATGTATTTCCTTAAATTAGAGAACTAATGATGTGCTAAGATAAATTTAAAAGCCATTAAAAATATTTTTTTTTTATTTATAAAGCAAATCAATAGAAATATGTGTAAAAAAGTAATTTTTTAGAACATATTATTCAAAGCATACAAAAGTAATCACTATTGTTTTGTTTTTTTTTTGTTAGAAAAATACAAACGGCACAATGTTGGCCCGGTATTGGAGGCGGTAGTACATGTACTGACAATGCGTCGGATTTTTAACTTTCACTGTACTGGCATGTTGTCGAAATGATAACACCAATAAACGCTTGGCCGTAGTTAGTTCCCAACGTTGGCGTAGGCTTGGGATTTTATTTTTTTGGTATTATCCAGTACATTTAATAACAAATTTAGTAGTTTGCTAGAACTTTACTGACCTCTTAGTGTACATCCCAAATTTTTAATGTATTCTTTCGAAACTTCACAAGAAAAGAATGGCGATGTCTCTCTTACATAAATAATTGTGTAATGTATTAAATTACATAAATGTAATATAATATAAAATTTTTAATTTTAATAAATTGAAAAAAGCTCGTTAATTTTCAGTAAACAGTACTGGCAAAGCACGTTTTAAGTAGTACCGGCATTTCGTAAAAAACAATGCTCTCCCAGTACAACTTTTGTTGTAACGTTGGCAATTTCTACCTGGCTGGCTACGCAATTGTTGTAGTTTTTTCAGTTTGATGGATGCAAGTTGTTGGAAGCCACACATTCTAGGGATGGGGCGGCTTTAATAAATCATTTCATGCCTGAAAATGAAATTATTAACAATTAATTGGTGGCTTCCTCACTCCAAACTTTATAAAAGGTTTAATGTTAGTGAGTACCAACTATAAACCTTTATTATTTTCTTCATTATTAAGCAAATATGAATACTGTTTTTCACAAATTAGCTTAAAATCCTGCAATAAGACTGTTGTAAAAGTTTATGAATTAGACCATAAATTTTCGAGAGAAAAAATTATACACAATTTTCACACGAAATTCATTATGGTCAAAAATCTTTTCTTTCTAAAATTTCTAAATCTAGAAAGGTGTAAGTTCTAGGGCTCGTAAACTCTTTTGAGCATTAAGTTTGCATGAGTCGAGTTTACACGATTCAGAAGGTACATGAGAGGTTATATGAAAACCCCTGGTACTTTTTAAGCCTACACAAAATTTATTTTTTCTGAGTCCTTTGCATGTAACAATTTCAGTATTTGGAAAATAGAAAACTTTTTGATTAATTATTGATTAATTAATTTTCTTTATTTCAAGATTTATAAATATTTGGAGAACATTCAGATATTTTGTAGATATTTTGAAATTCTGTAACAGACATACTTTACTTTACTTTAATTTGAAATAATACGCATATAATTTATACCAAAATTCTTCTTATTTTGGGCCTTAACCTAAATCTTTTAAAATTTACAAATTTTTTAATCTGTTCCCAAATCGAAGTCGAAATCCCTAATTTGGGCCCAAATCCCCTTATATAACAACTCTGTAAAACCTCATTTGACATAAAAAAATCCTCCCTTGAGAAAATTTCCCAAAATAAAATCCTCCTTTGACAAAATTTCTCACATGCTAGCGACATCTACAGTTTGTTTACAAAATTATCGATGTTGAATCTCTATATTATATGTCTCTGTTTACACACATTATGCCTAATGTTTTCTTTTTAGCACAAAATCCTAATTGTGCATACAAAGTGTGTAATTATAATTAAAAAGTGCTTGATAGTACATTTATTAGCGTATATTTGTAGACAAAAATGTTTATACAAAAGTTTTACACATTTGGTGTCTAAATTTAGGCATTTTGCGTGATATTACTTAAAGTTTTATATATGTATATTAATGTAGTGAATTTACAAGCATTTTTTAGAGTGTGGTAACGCATTATTTTTTGGAATGAAATAATGGATATAGTAACTAGTTATTAGTAACCAGGGATGTATCAGTTATAACTTTTATTAAAAAAATTCAAACAAAAACAGTCCAAACATGATTCTTATTTTTTCAATAACAACAATGTGCGACAGCGCAAATCGGCGGGGGTTCTGCTTACCGGAAAAAGTTATATAAGTTACACGTGTCTCGGCGTTTCGCTGGGTCTGGTCTAGGAATCGAGATATATCGATTTGAAATTAGTAAGTATCGTATAGGGGAAATTGTAATTTTTGTTCCTTTTTCATGCATTTTGACCATTTTAATGTCCGAATATGGTAGGAAAAGTAAGGGGTGTTGACTAGAATACAGTAAAAATCGTTTTATTAAAATAGTGTGGCATATCAAGTTATTGCAGAAACTTTATTCAAGATTTTTTTATTTTGAAGAAATTTTAGGTGTTTTGCAGAACTTTCATGCTCTGCATACATTTTATGACTGATAAAGAAAGTCCTATACCATATATCCCTCGCTGGAAGACTAGAATACAGTAAAAATCGTTTTATTAAAATAGAAAGGGACCTAAGGTCCCCTTAGGTCCCTTTCTCAGGAGGGCATGGGATCGGTCTCATTCGATGCTCAGATGTTGTCCACATCAAAAAAAAAATTGATTTTTTTACCCTTAGGTCCCTTTCTCTATGCGCTGTCACATATACATTTTATGAGTGATAAAGTAAGTCTTATACCATATATCCCTCGCTGGAAGACTAGAAGACACTTGTCACAAGTGCCAGAGTAAGACTTCTATCTAGAAGGGTAAGGGATTCTCTATTCAATTTGGGACCATTTTTTTCTCTGTTTGAATTTTTACCTAAGCACTTGCTACAACTGCATGAAGGTCCAGCAAATACCAACCTTTCCTTCAAACTTGAGAATCCACATTTTTTAAATAATGCTTTTCAATGGCATCTAGTGGTCCAGCAATGGATTTCTGATAGTAGTTTTGCATAAATTCTGAGTGCAGGTATCCTAAGTATGATAGTCCTGCGATTTTTCAAAATAAAAAATTCTTAAAAAAATTTTCAATAACTTGATAAGCCACAAAAGTTAGTATAAATCACATATCGCTAGTTTCTGAAATTACTTCACCATCAGTTGGCAGAAAACCTTTGTCCACCATACAACCATCATTATCTTCACAAAAAACTTTATTTCCGCTTATATTTTCTTCAGAATTCATCTTTTTGTTTAAAGGTGTAGTTTATAAGTGTGGCTTATCATGTTTTTGAATAGAAAATTTTCACAATAAAATCGAATTGTAAAAAGTAGCTTTTACGCTAGATCCGAAATTTATTGCAATATGGCTTAGATAATTTCAGTGGATGTTTTTACGGTATTAGGTAATACAATGAACACATAAAATCAGTTTTTGAAATCATGTGGCTTATCATGTTTTTACACTAAGCCCTTCAATTATCCTGTGCTTGTAAAGCCTTAAATTTGATTTTTATTGCTCAAAATTTCAAAATTGGATATTTCTTTAATATTATTGTATTAAGATTCAATTTAAAAAAAGAGAATAAAAAAATTTTAAATTCATATCTTTTTTTAAAAAAAACGCTCTCTTGAAAATTTTAGGATCAATTAAGATCAGTTAGAGCAAAAATAAATAGGTTTCTGAGATTTTCGATTTTTAAAATTGGAAAAAAAAGTTTTTTTTAATATTTTTTTTTAATACGCCTAAATATTCTCTTTAAATCGAGCTAAGAACCATTTTTGTAGCTATTATAGTTTTCGAGATATTCAAAAAATAACCTCGTAACAAAGCAAAAAATTAGAAATATGACATTTTTTGAAATTTTAAATACTTCATAACTTTCGAAAAAAAAGTTTTGTAATTTTTTTCCTTTGGCAAAACTTTGTTATATGATGAAAGAAAAGTTCTGACCAAAATTCATCCAAATCTAAAGGGGTCGATTCCAACCATTGGTCGATTTGTGGTGGAATGGCCCATATATATATATTTTTTTTTTTGATTTAGAATACTCGAAAAGTAATTATTTCAAATAAACTGTCGCATAAAATCACTAGGTTTCTGTTCCAAATTTGGTTTTCTGATCTAAAGTTCTGCAATTATGCTTAAATTTCGAACAAAATATTTTATTCTTATTCCCCAGAATTTATTTTAAAAATGTCAAATAAATTTTGCTCTATCTCTTTAACATTTAAATTTTTAAATTTAAAACAAACGATAAAAAATGTATCACCATAATAAATACATAACGGATGAAGTTTATATAGGGCTAAAGTCTATATTTTGCTAATTTTCTGGATTCTAGTTTTTTACAACCCATCAATGCAAATCATTTGAAGGGTAAGAGTATAAGCACAATACAAAGGTCCCCGTTTTTCTCTATACAATTTGACAATTAAAAACGTGCAACGATTTCCGTGAGAGATAAAACTTATATTTATTTTCTCAACGGAATTTCTTATTCTCCTGTTTTTACTCTCAGATTATTTTACTAATGTTGCCATATTTTCACACAATTTCAATCACAGTACGATTATATCGTTTATTTCGTCATGCACATGCATTATTAATATCAAAAGATTTAACTTTATATATTTATAAAATATATAAAAAACAGCAATAACACCTTCACAGCCTTTTATTCTAACTAATGTCAAACAACAATAATACGTTGGAATGTGGCAAGAAGAAAAATATAAAATATAAATATATATAAAGATTCCTTTTCCATTTGTATTGTGCTTATTCTCTACTGCATTACCAACCTCCATTTGACAGTTTGATTGTTTTTCGATATAAGCAAATTCGTGCTCTCTTCCAGACTCTAATTAATTTCTGTTCAAATTTATAGTAGGAAACTGTTCTCCGACTATAAGTTGAGTAAATTTAGTCTATGTGCGTAAAAAGAAAAATTAAAAACATTTTGTGTAAGTTAGTGCGAACAAAATGAGTAAATTTACATTGCAGGGGTGCACAAAATTTTCAAAAATTTCGAAATATATCTTTAACTCTTTCACTACCCTTGTACACGACAGTGTACACATCTTTAAAAGAATATATAAAATTTAATAGTGTAAAAAAACTTTATACTTTTTACAAATAAGTTTATTAGGATCTTGGACTTAAAATAAATATCATTATATGTATAAGCAGTTTAACATGATAATATGGTCGCGATTTTTGTTAATGAAGTCTAATTTTTTGAGGAAATCATAGTCTCCGTGAAAAGGGGGTTTTGGTATTTCTCCTAAACTAATGAAGATAGATAATAGAAATTTGGCATATAGCTTTGTTTTATGACGAGAAGAAAACCAACCAAAAGATTTTTGGCTACTCGAATGTTTAAGAGGTAAAACGGGGCTCAGAAATTTGAAAAAATCGATTTTCGACCGTCATTTTTGGTGGGTAGGACGGGGAGGGGGCAAAATATGTTGCATAGTTTTTTCTAATTTGAGGATCCTTAACAAGAATCTGAAGTTGACTACTGTTATGTCTAAACAAGTTTGTTTTAGGCATAAAATGACAAGAAATAAATTTTAGAATGCGCATACATATTACTGCAATATTTAGTGGGTTATTTTGTAAAACGCAACGCCTTGCGTTGGTTTGTGTGTAAATTGTTATTGTTACAAAAACAATTTGTATGGAAAGCAACGCAACGCAAGGCGTTGCGTATTACAAAATAACCACATTATAGTGAAATAGAATATAAAAGAAATTTATTAAAATAAAGTAATAATTTTTAAATGTCTTCACATATGTCTATAACATACGTTTTATTTGTATAAAAAATGTCACAAATTAATGTTTCTTGTTTATATCGACCGCCAAACTCATTGTATTGGCACAAATTACTTCATGGCTTTCATCAAATGACCTTAATGAATTCAGTATATGACATACATATGTATATCTCAGAGTTGTCAGAGAACATTATGGCATTGTCTGAAAAGGTCATAATTTTCTGTATCTCCTGGTTATATATGCTCTTGGTAGAACCCTCTATTAGCTGTGTTTGTGCGGCATTCCTATCAATGATATCTCGAACAATTTTGACAGTAGATAGCCGGAATACGTTGAAAAACTGTCGAAATCGTTCTTGATAACACTGATAGAGAGTCACACAAACACAGCTAATATGGCCAATAAATTGAGACAAGCGACATTGGAAGTACTAGAGACATAATAATCTCCACAGTATAATTATAACTTCGTCCCACCCATCGTAGAGAAACATATGTCTTCTGCTGGTAAAAATATTTTTTACTTTATTAAATTGTCTATTTCAAATTTATAAATGTAAAATAAGCGAAGTTTTTAATAACCTGGATTTAGAGTTTTCCATACAAAAAGTGGATTTCTTAAATCCAAAAAAAGTTGGATTTATTTAACTGTGTTATTGCCAGCTAATATCTATAAAAACATGGCATCAACTGCCACGCAAAATCAACTTCTAAAACTTGAATCCTGGTTCAAAAAATGGAACATAAAAATTAATTCAAGCAAATCAAATCAAAAAACATTTACTATGAGAAAAGGTAATTGTCCCCCAGTTAGAATTAACGGTACTGCTATTCCTGAATGTACCTGAATAAAATATCTCGGAATACATATGGATAGGCGTCTTACTTGGATGCAACATACCAAAACCAAAAGGGAGCAATTAAACTTAAAATTTAAACGTTTATACTGGATTCTAAGGCCTAAATCTGAACTTAGTATTCAAAATAAAATAAGGGTATACAAAGCTATACTTAAACCTATTTGGATTTATGGAATTCACCTAGGGGTGGAGCTAGCAGTTCGAATATCGAAATTCTTCAGAGATTTCAATCAAAAACGCTACGTTTGATATTAGATGCTCCTTGGTACGTTTCCAATGATACTATCCATACGGACCTGAATATTCCTACAGTAAAAGAAGAAATTGAATCCTGGGATCCCGGGATTTGTAAAAACCAGTCCCGTTCGGCATCCCTAATTAGCTATAATTAAGTTCATATTTAGTGCCTTTACTTAATGTCCCGGGTAAAAAAAATAATATGATGTTATATGTAATGATATCTTATTTAATATAATTGGAGATATGCTATGATCCGAAAAATGGTGGATAAAATTATATCGGATAAGATCTAAATATATTAAATCATATAGAATCTTATCCGGATTTTGACCCGATATAATTATATCTAATTTGATGTAGAAAGACATAATTATATAACGCTTCATACTTCAAGATCAAAACAAAAACTATTAAAAAGTACTGAAAAATAACACCCTTAAGTTAAGAATTAAAAATTTAAATAAAAATTTAGAAGAAGTTGCACATAATTGTAACCAAGCATTTTAAGCCTTCTCATATAAACTTGTATTCTACCTGTAAACTGTGTAAACCTGGTATGTGTATGAGTTTAATGTCAAATTCCATACATAAAAATATGGATTGTATTTATACAAGGTTTACAAGGAATTTAGGAGTTATAATGAGTACGCCTTTTCTATTTTGAAATCATACATAAATATATCTCAAAAAAACATAGAATTTTTTTTTACATTGCGCTATACTTAAACATATATAAAACAACTTAGAAAAAAAATTTAACATTGAGCTATATAAAACTTTATATGTTTGCCGATAAAGCCATTTTTAATTATATATGACGCTGTATTAAAATTGTCATAGCATATGTACCCGTGGAAAAAAGATTAGATCTGAATAGATCTGTTTAAATCTAAGCAGATATGATTGAATTTAATTAGATCTGGTACCAGATCTGATCATATATGATCAGATATGGCATATGCGATACACTTTATGGTCAGATCTGATCAGATCTGGAGCCAGATCTGTTCATATCTAAAGTGATCTTTAAGATTTATTGATTTTCATAGACAGATATAAGCAGATCTGGCCACATTTGGGACAAGAAGTGGCACCAGAACTTATCCATTAGAGCATACATCAAAATTAAAATGTACAAACAAACTTCGTTCGAAGAATTACTCAATAGGGAAATCAGTTTGTAGGTATAAAGCCGGATTCACAATGTTAGAGTACTGCATTCTGCAGAGTGGAGTGCACTAAAATAAAGATGGCATGATATAATTATGATATATGTAATTCTCTTTCATTGAAATGATATCTTTAAATTCAAAAAAATATTGGTAGATTTTAGATCACACAAATCCGATTTTAGTTTGCGTATGCATTATTTCCATTTATTTTTATTTATGTAAATACATACATACATTCTTTTTGAAAAAGTACTCAAATTAAAACTTCAAAAGAAAATAATTTGTTAAAAAATGGAAAATAGTTTTCTCATATTTGTTTCTATTGTGAAAAATATATATTTTATATGTAATTTGTGGTTTAATACGTAGCGAATCATATTAAGAATTCTTCGCGAGGAAGTTCTAAGCAGAATATTCGGTATATTTAATTAATACAGTGATTTTGTTTTAAATTAACCGTTTTTACAAATCCTTACAGATTTTAATCATTAAGAAAATGCCGTCACAAAAATGATTTTATGTGGCCAACTAACCTAGAATAAGTCCCAGAGATCAGAGGAAGTATTAAAATAAAAGTCGCGTTCAATTCAATGGGCCAAAAATGGCAACTTAAAAAATAAGCTTTACCCAATGATTTTCCACCGAATGCTTTTCTGGGGCGTGATTGAACAATAAGTTTCATACAACTTATTCTCAAAAATTCAAATCTTTACTAGTAGCGGAGTAAAAGAACATTGATAGTGTTACACTCTTAAAAAAAACATTTTGGAAACACCAAACAGTCGTTGAGGTGTAAAGAAGTGTTTGCCGAATTCTAGTATTTACGTTCTCGCACATGTTTATGTTTGAAACTGTCATACAGTTCTGCATCAAGGAATGATGCACGTTTTGTTTTCTAAAAATTAACGAATTCTATGGATTAGAACTGAAGCCGGTAATTATGGAGCTTTTTGTGCAACAAATTGTTAACAAAAATTGGAAAATAGTTTATTCAGGGTATAATAATTATATTTAATCTACATAAAATTTTTGGTAGCTAATCGAGAAAACTTCTTTGCAATTCACCTTATTTTTTTTGCCCGGTCGTTTCTGTATTTCTTATCTTTATTTTTTGCTAAAATACATGAAAATATATTAAAAGTGTTTAACAAACGTGATAAAATGGGTATGTATCAAAAATTAGGTGAACAGACAAAAAGTATTCATGAATAGAGACTTACTGGGTGTTTTTATAAAAAGAATCAAACGAATTCGTTAACAAATTTGTGTGAAAAACACTAATTTAAAAACGTTTTTCCTTCAAAATTTTTGCACAAATTTGTTAGGACTTCTATGTAAAACAAATGAGCCTAAAAAAAATTAAGATAAATCTTTTTAAGTTTGTGTTTTTCACACAAAAGTTTTAACGGATTTCTCCGATTCTTTTTATAAAAACAAGCAGTTAATGTCATTTACTTTACCCCCTGTTTTAAGAAAACGAACAAAATAGTTCCACCAGAGGAATTGTGTGTGATTTTTGTGTTCAGTAATAAAATACACAAAATTTGCATGTAGCAATCATTCCTTTCAAAAATATGAGGTTTTATGTTAAGGGTTTATATTTAAACATATTTTGATGTCTGCATTTTATAATATCTTTATATTTTCATGTGTTTTTCTTGTTTTCTAAATATATTTTCTTATTTAAAAATATAAAACTAATGTATTTATTTTATTAAAAAAAGTAGAATTTTTGAACAGATATTACAAAATTAGATCCATTTGCCATATAGGATATATATCTGGCTCCATATAAATTTTTTTAAACGGGACGTCAAAATCAAATTGGATCTGATTGGATATAATGCACAAGATCTGCCCAGATCGGATCAGATCTAATTAGATCTCAAATTTGTCCCCAATTTTGAGATCTAATTAGATCTGTTGCAATCAGATCTATTGAGATCTGGAAAGATCTGATCTTTTTTACACGGGTAACTAAATATGGTACATATTAATATATATTGGGACATATATATTTATACTGATCTATATATGACATCATATAAGAAATTTTTTAAAAACTAAAAGCTATACATAATTATATCCACAAAGATATAGTGTCACACTTGACTATATATAAATATATTAGTCCATATTAAATTATATAATTTCCTATATAACTATTTTTACTCGGGGTAGTAAACAGTTCTGTTATTTTAATCTTTTACGAATTTTATCAAATTTGCTTAATATCTTTATTTTAATAATATATTTAGACTGGGCAAAAACTAGTATTTTTTGCTAATTTTTAGGTTTTGAGCCGAAAACTATAAAATTAATTTAGTTTTTCCTTACAATTTTCACACAAACTGAAAACCAGATTCTACCTAGTTTTTGCCAAAAACCAAGTAAAAGTATCTGAAATTTGTATTTTTGATACACCTGATTTCTTTTATAACTAATTTTCGATACACCCTGTTAGAACGAATATAGAATTAAAGCAAGTGTCAAAAATATATTTCCCGTGTAAAAAAGATCAGATCTGGCCAGATCTCAGCACATCTTACCAGATCTAATTAGATCTCAAAATTGGGGACAAATTTGAGATCTAAATAGATCTGATCAGATCTAGGCATATCTGGCCAGATCTTCGTAGATCTTACCAGATCTAATCAGATCTCAAAATTGGGGACAAATTTGAGATCTAATTAGATCTGATCAGATCTAGGCATATCTTGCGCATTTGTCCAGATCACTTTAGATTTGAACAAATTTGGCACTAGATCTTATCAGATCTTGCCATAAGGTATTATCACATATGCCATATCTGATCATATTTGATGTGATCTGGTACAGGATCTAATTAGATTGAATCATATCTATTGAGAACCAAAAAGATCTAGTCAGATCTAAACTTTTTTACACGGGTTTTTATTTTTTTTTAAATATTTCAGTTTTAGTTTAAAATTGTGTGTTGTTATACATTTTTAAATGTGTTAACAATTTTTTTAATTTAATTTAACCATAAAAACATAAAGAAAAGTGCTTGAAAAAGTGATGTGAAAAGAAAACCTAAAAATTTTGTGTAAATGAATTGGCTTTTGTAATTTAGTTTTGTGCAAAAAACATCTGGTTTTTGCTCAGTCTAAATTCAGTATAAGATAGATTGTAAATAAAAAAAAATATATATGTACATAAAAAAAATATCTGGGTTTACACATAACAATAAAAACACAAATATATGAAACATTCTGTTAATTTAATGTCAGTAAAAAATACGAATAAAAGTTAAAAGAGAAACAAAAACATTTAAAAAAAACTAGCAAACAAAAGCTTTTTCTTTAAAATTTTTGTATTAAATATTTTAAAAAAAATACTTATTTTCCATCCAGGACAAGGAGAAATAGCTGAAATAGAAATGGTAATTTTTCACTTTACTGTAAGTAATTTAATTAAATCTAATTGGTGAACTTTAAATATTGCAGTGGAATATTTTGATTGTGTAAAAATATAAACTGAAGTGATGAAACTCAAAAGAAGACTGTTTCTCGCTATTTTGTACAAAATATAACAAAGCATTTAAAGTTACAATAAAATCCTGCACCACTTTATTTATTATTAAAAATTAGGGTGAAAAAAGGTCGGATAGAAAAATTCTGTTAAAATAGGTGGAAGTTAACTACATCTATTGAGCACTTTGAGAACTACTTCTTGCATTTATTAAATCCAAGTGATTAAAAACTGCGGTTAATATATTCATTACTATTATTTGTTGTTAAATTTACATATTTTGTTCGTAAAATTTAATTTTATATTTCCTCACTATACGTTATTTTACATAAAAATTTACCTATTTTATAGTATTAAATTTACAAGCATTTTTTAGAGTATATTCTGGATTATTAATAGTGAAACTAGCAAGTTTGATATAGGCTTAAGCAAATTGTGCTGACTGTATGGTATTGTAGATGTTGTTTGTGACGACAATGAAGACCATGACAATTATTTAGACTTTTTTTTCCATTTTAGTTGTTGCGAATTCAAGTGTCTGGAAAACTTGTTGTTAGATTGACAGTAAGTGTTTTTAAGTTGTTGCATGGTACGATCGTCATCGTCTCCACATCAATATTTTATATAATAACTTTCTCAAAAGCCTGTGGTTATTTAAATTTTCTGTAATCTTTTTCTGATTACATTCATTTCTTTAAAGAAACAATGGTAAAATGGCATTTAATTTGTAATAGTTATTTATTTTAATGTTTATGCTAAGAGATCATTTCGTGATAATGGAATGGTACGGTCTGTAATTTAATTCAATTTAATTTCAAAATTAAATGAGAAGATTTAAAATAAGCTGACGGATTAATTTTAAAAGAAAAATTAGCCAATTAAAAATTATATTTGTTCTTAATTAAGATAAATTTTCAAAGTAAAAAATCATTAGCATAAAAAATGTTACCCGCAAAAAGTGGAAATCTAATTTTGTATCCGAGGTATTCCTGAGGCCAACTTTTGACTCGGATTCGACTAGAGAAATAACTGGAAAATATAAAAATATGTGACTTTTCGCTCTATGTACAACAAATTCTCCAAAAATGTAGCGTTCCCCCGCCAACTAAATACCAACAGAATGATGATGTATTTAATGCAAAGCACACGCCATTTTTCTATTATACCCTACACCACTACGTGGAGAGGGTATTATAAGTTTGTGCTGATGTTTGTAACACCAAAAAATAATGGTCGTAGACCGGTATACCTTATAGTATACCGATCGGCTCAGAATTTTTTTTATTTCGATTTAACGATGTCCGTCTGTCCGTCCGTGCGTCTGTCTGTCCATGCATTCTTGTGCGCACTCTACAGGTCGCAAATATTAAGATATTTTGATGAAACTTGGTACACCGACTTATGTCGGCCCAAGGACTATTGATTTTGGTGAACATCGGGCCATGTTTAGACCTAGTGCCCATATAAGGGTCCTACCAAAATTATATTGTTTATACGCTGCTGTGGTCGTTATGAATTCCGGCGATTCCCTTGCAAACTGAAACATTATTGGTCGACAATAATGTATTGATGACGGTCGTCGATTTTTGCAGTGTAAGGAAACATCAGATTTTAGCCGCAAAGGAACAACAGATGCCATAAACATATTACCGTTCGATATTGTAAAGTCGTCGGAAGATATCTTTTGCTAATAAACGTAAATGAGGCTGCGATAGATCACCCGGACAAAGGGTGATCCATCGCATCCCCATTTACTGATCAATGTTAGTTTCTCAAGAAGAATTTCTACCACATTTTCAGGAAGTGGTAGACCAACAGCTGTATGGACCATAAGATCCTGCATATTGGCTTTCACAGAGACTTCAGTAAACTCCGTATGCAGTGGTTGTGAATCTATTTTGGCTTTCGAAATATGCTTGTGTCCGGGTAAAATGTCAGCTCCATGTTGCCTTAAATATGCCCGTAGTATCTCATATTTCTCTTTAGAAAGTTCTAAGTCCATAAACAAAACCAAAGCTTCTTCGGAACCATACGTTTAGGAGCGTGAGAATGCTTTCCTTAATCCTTTTTAGTCGCAGTGGGCTTGCATTTGCAACAGATTTTGTAATCTGCGACCTTACTTTTTCATCATACTTTGTATATCTAATAGACAGCGCTTCCGTTAAATGTTCCGTGGTCAAATCATTGGTGGAATCAGCCAGTTTCCGCTTTATTGTATAATTTGAACACTCCTCCATGTTTTTTCTTGGCCTTCCTCTTGCACGTCGAGTTGATGTGCTGGGTTCATCTTCTGTCAATGTATTTATGATGGTCAATGATCTGTCAATGTATCCATGAAGTTTATTTTTTATATTTTCGCTTCTCTGTATATTGCCGTATAAACTATTCAGTTCCTCGAAGGCAGCTTCCACGAATTTTTTTGCTGTGGTTGACTTCTTAAACAGGTCAAATAATTTAAAGTTGTTCAACGCCATGTTTAAAGTGTCTTAAAATTACTTGTCTCGCCAACTTTCAGTCGTAGACTAATCCCGGGATTATGATTGTTTTCAAATATATAGTCTAATCTACCTATTAACTGTATACATATGGACTTAGGTCAAGTTATGTAATTTTGATATCATGCACGTGTCGGAATAAGATTTGTGCCTACCTGTATTGGATGTTTGACTATTTGTACGCCAACGCAATTTCTATATTAGGTGCGTACCTTTATTTGTACATCCTGTATCTGCACGTGAATTTAGGGAGCAGAATTTGACAGAGGATCTCAGGTAAGCATTACAGAATGAAAAAGAAAAATCATATATCTTAACAACAACGAACGAAACAATAACAATAAGAATGGGGTTTCACGGTTATATGTCAGAAATTGACCAAAAATGCATGCAACACATTTTTGGAACCATGTCTTTTTTCAAAATTTTACCTCTAGCAAAAAATGGGGCAAGGACGGGCAGCTGGAAATTTTTGCATTAGGTAAAGGATTAATCAAAGAACTTATTTCGAAAATATGGCAAATATAGAAATTTATAGTTTTTTATTTTCCATCAAAGTTGAGAAATATTGAAAAAATTGATAGTTGGTAAATATCGATTTTCCTGGACAAACACAAAGCAAACAGTACAATTTTTTTTTATTCTTTTCTTAATAAATAGATGTATCAGTGAGGGCAGATATTATTCAGCCTCTAGTTCGATGTTTTTATTTTTTATTTATTTAAATAAAAACCGTGCATATTAGTTTTCAAAATTTTGTTCTTGCAAACAGGATAGAAAGCTGTGAATAAAGTTCGAACAAACAAGTTGTTTTTCATTGAATGAAAGCAGAATAATCAATTTGAATAGATGTATCAATAGAATCAAAAAGAATGACGATCCATTACCTAGTTTTCGAGATACTGTATCTGAAAGCGGACAAGATTACCTAAAAATGGTCTGTTTTTTTGAACACTGAAAATCAGTCAACTTTGAAGGGCTATATCTTCTTAACCAAAAATCTGATTGCAATAAGAGTAGCATATTTGAAATCGTTTGACAATTTCCTTTAAAAAAGGTTTATTCAATATTTTTTAGGGGCACATGAAATTTTTGATTTTTGCAACCTCACTTGTTCTACAGGCGCCACTGTGCGACGGTGATTTATTTTTAGTACCGCCGTTACTCAGTGGTATACCAGTGTTTGATTTTTTATACCATGGCAAATTCTGACTAGGTATTCATTGTAGTCGAGGGTTTGCTTTAAGCGAGTTCGTACACCTACAAAAAAATTTTGTTGTCCCAACTGATAATTCGGTTGTCGCAACCCTATTTTTATTACTTCAACTGAAATAGGGTTGTGGCACCGAAATAGGGTTGTGACAACTGAAATAGGGTTTAAACAACCGAATTTTGGGTTGCAGCAACCGAAAGATTCTGTTGGAACCAAATTCGGTTGGGACAACAAATTTTTTTTGTAGGTGTATTTACATATATTTTTATATAAAAATGTATGCTATCTTTTCCGAATTCATCTTAAATGAGTTTAACGCTTTTAAGTATATTCAAAATAAACTCACACAAAATCTTTGCTTATATAGTATTATTTGTCAGGTTCTAATTCTCATTATGTATAAACTTTCAAAAATACAGCCATGGGCATATAAATAGGACATTCAGTAAAGACTTCTAATTTTTGTATTTATTTTAAAAGTGATACACAATTAAACATTAGACTTATATTATAATAATTTCTCCGACGTTCTACAAAACCTTTTCACATTTACATCCCATGAAAAATATTAAGGTGCATTTTAACAAGCATGACCATTTTTTCTAGATAGAATAAAATAGTTCAAATACAACAAATAGTTCAAATACAACAACAAATAGAAACATGACGCACAGGGATAGTTTTCTACTGAAAATTTGTTAAAATTACAAGAGTATTGGTTCTTTTCTATGATATGTATGTGTTAAATTAATTGAAGGAATTACCAAATTTGAACCACTGTTAATTTTGAGCTGCAGTTTTTCTCGAACTGTTAGTGGATCTAAGACCGAATTAAAAACCGATTTTTCGAAAAAAAAATTAATTTTTTTTTTAATTGTATTCTTCTTAATTCGTTCATAGATCTTGGAAAATACCATCATTTTGAAATCTTTGCTAAATTTCCTTTTATTTAAGTACAATTTTTGCATATAAAAGAAGTTGACAATTTTCCCCCAACCAAAAAAGATATTTGGGAAAATCTCCATTTTTCATATTTTTTTGTATGGCGACATGTATGAAATTTAAAATTATTTTTCAATATATTAAGTAGTCAGAGGTTCCCAAATCTTTAAAAATATAGACCTTCGGGAAAATTCGTCTCAAACCCGAAGTAGGCCCAATATCGAAAACAGCCGAAACACCCTTCACTTAAATTTTATTATTTATTAATAAACATGAATTTGGCCCTTAACCCTTTATACATTGCCACACAAAACCACCTAAAATTTTAATGTTTTGTGTTATGCCGTAAACAAATAAGCATACTTGTGCATTAGAGCGTACCACCTTACAGGCAAAAAAAAAAGTGCGCCGTACACCCTCCAATATGAAGTATTTTTGCAAGGAGGTTTGAAAAAAAATTTTTTTATTTTTTTTGCCGAACGTATGGGTCGCCATTTTACATTTTTCGTTATATCTTTGGCATTTACAGTCGGATCTTAAAGGATGATACATCGATGTTTTTCCCTCGAGGAGACCAGTGTTTTGCTCTAAGGATATTTTGAGCTCAAGTATCCCGTTCTAGTAGTTACCCACCAGATCTCAGTTGCTACCACCCTAATGTACCACCCAAAGCTCGTAAAAAATCATTAAACTTTTGCTAAGGAAGTTTTTCGCTAAACCCAGTAGAAATTTTTTTCATATATTGGTTGCCGAACGTAGGGGTCGCGTTTTTAAATTTTTTTTAATTGGATTTTTACTATATAGCAAAACACTGGTCTCTTCGAGGCAAAAAAATCGACATATCACACTTTAAAATCCGGTTTTAAATGCCAAAGCTATAACAAAAAATTAAAAAAGGCGACCCCTACGTTCGGCAAAAAAAAAAAATTTGTTTTTGGAAATCGCCTTCCAAAAATACTTAATATTAGAGGGTGTACGGAGCACTTTTTTTTGAGGTACGGTCTATTGTGCATGCTTTATACACCGGTAAATAGGATTCTCAAATATCTTTCGTATGATACCAAAATTTCCTATAGCTTTTTTGGAGCAAATATAAAAAAAAACGAAAAAATAAAAACTAAAAATTGGGCCATTATTGAACCCATTTTTAAACCATACTTGGGATTTTTTCATTGGCATTGAAATTTCATTATCACTAGTTGACTAATGCTAATGGCAAAAAAATTTCATTACCATTTAATGGTACTGAAATTTTCTGGCATTAGAATTTGTAATACTAATGCTAATGAAATCGCACTAATGCCTTAAAAACTATGAACAATTGAGTAAAAAAAAGGATTTGTTTACAAAAAAAAGGGGGGTGGATAGATTGCTTTTTTTCAACTAGCCACCGAACTTTGTTCTATGAATGGGTTATTTTTTTTATTGTTAATGGCCCTTGGAAAACGGAAAAGAGAGTGCCGAAATCACCAAAATTTGATGTCGAATTTCACAGCACAAATTGGGATTTTCATTAACTGAAATTTAACTCAAATGGAACAAATTTTTTTATATTGATGGCTCAATGTAAAAATGCTCTAACTGGTTTTTTATTTCTTCAGGGGAGAAGGAAGGATCTTAATAAATTCTTCAAAATTTAGATATAAAATTTTTAAAATGCAGTATTAAATTTTATTGTGACTGTATTGATTAAAACTTACATTCAAAGAAATTTTGCATCTGAAGTTTTTCAGATTTTCAAAATTTGTTTCTAACAAAATAAAAAATCTACATTAAGTTATCGATATGTAACAGTTTTAGTTTTGCTGTTCTTAACTTACTAATATTTGGCAAAATAAATATTTTTTATTTCTGCTATTTTCAATGAAATTTTAGTAGCTTTAGCAAAATTTGTACAGACATTTTTCTATTAGTACAAGAAAAGTTTTAATTTAAAAAAATTTCAGACTCCGAAACTTTTCAACCTCTAAGCTATAAAAACTTTTGTAAATATATCGAGTTTATATGTTACTTTGATATTTAACCCTTTCAGCCCCAAAGTTGCCTACAAGCAACTTTTTTTTTTTTTTATTTTATTTTATTTAAGTCTATGGATTTTTCCTTACAGACTAGTTACAGAGAATTATACCCAGATGTAGAATAATAATAAAATACAACATATAAAATATTAAAATTAAAGATTTTATCTTAAATTGTTCAAATGTAGTATAATATCCCTTTTTATGATGTGCAAGCTTTTGTTAAAATCAATGTAGGGGTATATCATGTTGAATTCATCACAAATACGACGAAATGGATCAAAATTGGAGTAGTTTGTAACATAATATTTTATACTGAGGAAATCAATATATCTTGATGAACGAAATGGAATAAATATGTTTATTTTGCTGAGCAGGAATTCAGAGTTGACATCACCATTGATCAAATTAAACAAAAAAGTAACATTCAGCATGCGTCTGCGACTTTTTAGAGTAGGTAATTTTATAAGAGCAAGGCGATTTTCATAAGCGGGAAGTTCTGCATTAGCAGCCCACCCAAGACCACGAAGGCAGAATAATAAAAATTGTTTTTGTACGGATTCAATAGAGTTTGAATGAACAACATACTGCGGATCCCAAACAACTGACCCATATTCAAGAATTGGCCTAACTAAAGTAGTATAAAGCTGTTTCGTAGTATAAGGATCAGAAAATTCTTTGGCCCAACGTTTAATAAATCCTAAGACACCTTTTGCCTTATTAACTGTTAATGAAATGTGAGATTTGAAGTTTAACTGCTTATCCAATAGAATATCAAGATCATTAAACGAGTCCACTCGTTCCAGGTCAGCATTGTTCATTGTATAAGAGCCATTAATGGGAATTGATCTTGTAAAAATCATGTATTTACATTTGTTAACATTGAGATCCATCAAATTTGTATTGCACCAGGAAGTAAAATAATTAATATCATTTTGCAAAAGTACTTGATCAGTGGTATTATTAAATGAAATAAATAGTTTAACATCGTCTGCATACATTAAAATGTTAGAGTGTTGAATAGCAGAAGGGAGATCATTTATAAAGAGAGTGAATAACAGAGGTCCTAGATGACTACCTTGTGGAACTCCAGATGTTACGTTTATCATACTGGAAAAAGTATTTCGAAATTTGACACATTGTTGACGATCATTAAGGTACGAGCTAATCCAGCTCAAAAGCGTAGCACTAAAGCCTATTCGGCCAAGTTTGAACAAAAGAAGATCATGGTTTACTTTATCAAACGCCTTACTGAAATCCGTATATATAACATCAGTTTGTTTTCTGTTGAGAAAACCTTCATTAACAATGGTTGTAAGCTCTAATAAATTTGTTACAGTAGAACGGGATTTGCAGAATCCATGTTGTTTTGAAGATAAAATAGAAGAGGCTTGGTGTGACATCACATCATATACAAGTTTTTCAAATAATTTTGGAATAGTACTTAATTTAGCGATACCTCTATAATTCGAAATATCCGATTTAGAGCCAGATTTAAACAGTTGAGTAATAAATGATTGTTTCCAAACAGCCGGAAAATACCCCAATTTAAGGGATTTGTTAAAAAGATAAGTCAGAGGGATACATAACAGATGTGAACATCGCTTCAAAATACAGCTCGGAACTCCATCTAGACCCGCAGTAAAAGCCATTTTCAATTTGGTTAATTGGCTTCGGACTGTTATTTCATTGATGGGTGGAATAATAATCATTGATGATTCAGGAATTGAATATGGATATTGATTAGGATTAATAAACGTTGAAGAGGAATAAGTGGATGCAAAAAAGTCAGCGAACATATTACTTATGGACAAATCATCTGTAGACTCAGAATCACCAAACTTCATATTAGACGGAAAGTCAACTGAACGTCTTTTGGAGTTCACAAATTTATAAAATGATTTTGGATCACTTTTTAGATTGTTCTTAATTTTAATTAGATAGTTTTTATAGGCATTTTGATTTGCCATATTAAATTCGGATCTTGATACTGAGTATTTCATGTAATCTGTAGACGTTCCATTTTTCTTATAATTTTTAAACATTTTATTTTTCTTATTTTTTAGACGTGTAAGATATTTCGTATTCCAAGGAGGACCAATAGATTTAGAAGGCATCATTTTAGGTACAGACGTTTCAAAACATTCATATAAAATTTGATAAAATTTATTCAGACACAAGTCAAAATCATTATTATAACGAGACAGCACGTCTATCCAGTCAATTCGAGACAGCTGACGATAAAGTTCTTCATAATTTGTTCTATTAAAACTAAAAACTTTTTTCTTTTGCGTATTATTACCAAGCGTAGGATAGGAGGAAGAGCAGGTTATTTCAACTGTGGGATGATATCTGTCTTCAGGAATTGAAATTGGAGAATGGCGCGTGACACAAAACTCTGATGGCTCATTTACAAAAATAAGATCCAGTAGTTTACGATTAGAGTTAGTAACAGGATTAATTTGGAAAAGGCAGTTACTAGATAAGCCATCAATAAAATCAGCTGATGAGCTAGATGAACGAGACGAAATCAAATAGTTGGAATCTGGGATCTCTTCCCAAAATATTGAAGGCATATTAAAATCACCAACATACATAACCAAGTCCGAAGATTTAATTTTTTTTAAAATGAAATCAACTGCTTTTTTGTGATCATCGTAGACATAATCGGGAGAACGAGGCGGAATGTAGGAGCAGATTATATAAAGACATTTTTTGTTTATTTTTGCCAATACACATATAATCTCAATATGCAAAAAATCATTTAATATAATTTGTTCAGATGAAAAATCATTTGTTACGGCAATTAGCACACCACCACCACCTTTGTTTTCTCTTTCTTGTCTAAAGATTTGATATTTGGAACAAAAAATTTCGGAATTATTAACTTTTTTATTGAGCCAAGTTTCGGTAAATATTATTATATGGTTGTTGAAATCATAGCTGTTGGAAAATAGCGACGGTAATTTAGTATTTAAACCATTAACATTTTGATAAATTATAGATATTAGTTTTTTGGAGTCTGATTAGCAGATTTGGGTAAACGAGCTGCATTTTCATCTCGATATACAAATTCTCGTACCACAGCATTTTCCGGCCAAAAGGAGGGGTTTACCATTTGTTCAAACAGCTCTTCAGGAACGATTATTTTAAAAGAAGCTCTATTTCTTGAATTAATTCTATAAACAGCTATATTATCAGGAAGTGCATTATTGAACTGAGACTGCAAGTAATATTTCATTTCTTCGACAGTTGTATCATGGAGAAAACGTGTAGCGAAGATGGTTTTTCTGGGTGGTAAACGTGGTATAGTTCGGAGTTCCCTCGGAGGTAAGTTGAGATGATGATGCTATTTTAGCAATTACGTTGGCATAAGGAGTATTTATAGTGTTGGGATTATCGCCAATAGATGAAGCAGGCGGCCTTGGAGATGACGCATCGAAATTAATCAATCTAGTAGAATTTTGAGTATCTACTATCAAATTATGAGCATTAGTAAAGGATGGTATATTAGCAGTTGTAGGCATCGTAGACTCATTGTGGATTATTGATGAAGCATTATTAAAAGATGGTGGGACAGCAGTTTGGGGCATCAAAAGAGTAGTAGTTGTAGTATGCATATTCGCAGAATTTAAAGCCGTATTATTAGCAGTAGAAGGCAATGTAAGAGCTGTATTTGCGTTATTATTAGCATTTGTATGGGTCAAAGAAACAGTAGTGTAATCAGGCTTTTCTCTATTCATGATTCTGGGTGATTTACGGCGATTTGGAGAAGGTAATTGAGGTGATTGGAGTCCCTCTAATGATTTAAAATCATCGAAAAGCTTTCCATAAGAGTTTATTTGCTCGGATAAATTAACTAAATTGTTTTGAATTTGCAAAAAATTGTTTTTAGTGCTTTGGAAGAAACGGTAAAAATCAGCGCCAATTTTTTGGCAGCCATTACAGCGCCAATGCAAGTTTTTATGCTTCGATACAGATTCAGCCACTAAACCAGTTAAGCCACTGCATTTAAAGTGACATAAACCATGACAAAGCCAGCACATTATCATTCTCTCATCATGACCTTCTAAAGAACAGCCTTTTTTTAAACATGACATTTTCGAGCGATTTAATATTGTTTTTCTGGGAATTTAAATTTTTTAATTAACTGGCAACACTTATTTGTTTAACACAAATGTTTGTTGTTGTTATTTTTTTTTTTTTTTGAAAACAAAAAAGAGTACGGCACTTGTTCTAAGTTACTTGAATTATTGTTATTGTTTTCTTTTTGTATTTTCTTTTTATGCTAGGTTCTATTGAGTTAGATGTAATTTCTATTTGGTATATTTTATTGTTGTAAAAATGTTTTGAGTTTGATAATTTAGTTTATTGTTGGTAATTTTATGTATTGTAAAAAATTATAAAATAGATATCTAAAAAAAGCGACCTTTCGAGTAACTTTTTAAATTGATTTTTTGTAGATAAACTGGAAATATTTAAACGGATTTTTTAGTATTAAACACAAATTTATAAGTACTTTAATACACTAATTTCTGACTAAAAGCACGGAGCACAATTAAGATAAACATCCACTGTTAACGGCAATGAAAAAAAAAACATGACAAAACGTTGTTATGTGCCTATAACTCCAGTTATATTTATTTTTTTTATAACGAATTTTTTACTCAGTAGTTCCACAATGCCTATGTATAAATTTCATATAGCAGGCTTTGATAGTGTTCATTTGCGAACTGTTTTTCATACTGTTCGTAAACATTTTTTCTCACAGCAAATTTGACGGAAAAATAAATTTTTTGTTTAAATTAAACTCCGAAATTTTTATGTAGAGTTTAGAAATAGAAAAAATATAAAATTAAAATTAAAAAAAATCTTAACCCGTTCGGGACCGGTAGAATGTTAATATTTGAAATTTAATTCCAAATATCTCCGGTAGGAGGTGCTGCAAAGCCATAAAAGTAATAAAAAATATTTATTTGGTGTAGATCTGCATTTACACGAAATTTGGTCGAAAATTCCCAGCCATATAAAGTTGGGGTCGAAAGGGTTAACAAAACCAGTCAGCTCTTTGTGTTTTTATTGATAAAAAATTAAGGAAATACATTAATTTTACATTAAACGATTAATCGATTAATCGCCAATTTTCTCGATTAACCGACCCAAATAACCGTTTAACCAATTTTAGTGATTTTTTGAATAATGCATTAGCCGGTTAACCGCCTACGTCGAATAATTGGAAACACTATGATTACTACACAAACAACTGTTAAACTTTTTGAGTGTAAGTAATGAATCAGGCTTCTGTAGTCCACAGTAAATAATAAACCCTCGGATTCAGTTGATGTATATTGTTTATAAGAATTTAAAGGAAATAATAGAGGTATTCATCTAACTGGATTTATGTCCTCGTAAACCGTGTATTTTTGTAATCGCGTATATTTATTACTTTACCTATGCATTTGAATGAACGCACCTTTTAAAACTATTCACATTTCAATTTTGCATTTAGCCACTTTTTCGATCTTTTCATAAATTAAACACAGAATTTTTTAAATTTGTATTATTTAAAATAAAAATAAAACAGAAAATAAAAAACAACACACAAAAAAATTCAAAATAATTAAATTTTTGACAATATTTATAAATACGAAAAAGTTTACACACAAAAATGTAAGCGTATATTTACCAGGGCTCGTTAACTAGTTTTGACATTAATCGAGTAAACTTACAACATATACACAGTACACGAGACGTAAATACTTTAAATGAATACCTTTAATAAGTTTTTATTGTTTACAATTTTGCAGTTGGATATTTTGTATATACACAGAACCAAATTTGTTCATAAATAGTATGAACGTCTATCATTGATTTCAGTTCATAATATGTATGAACAAATTTATACAATGTACAAATTTTCACTAAATTTTTCATTTCCAAAAATATTTAAAAAAAAGCACATTAGTTTGAAAAAGAAAACAATTGTCAGACATTTTCTTTTGCATTGTTGAAGACACTAAATTTATAAAATAATTGCTAAAAATGTTACAAGGATGTCGAAAAGGTAGGTACGTGCAATTTTATTTTTTACATCTCGATTTAAAAAATAACAATATTTTTATTATTTCAGATGAATATTTCAAATTGTAATAACAATTTGCCCATTTGACACAGAAGAAACATAATTTTGGACAACGGATAATGGTAAATTCAATTGACTCCGAAAAGTTTTCCTAAATCAGCATGCTGCATAAATTGTTTAAGATACGGTATTTAATCTTCCTATGTATTTAATATTTCTTTCTATTTTATATTTCTTTGTTATTATTTTAAAATAAAGAGGATAAGATCCATCGTCTATGGACCCAAATACTAGTTTTTATTAAAACGTTAGCAATTTCTTTAATTTGCAACAGAAATATTCAATTGTATAAAAAAATGCGTCATGAATTTTTTCATAATATGTACGAACAAGTTCATACATTGTATGAAAAAGTTTTGGGAAAAAATTATAATGTTAGATTCATACATATTATAAAAAAATTCATTCCCTTAAAAATAGATTTGTCATTACACCCCCAGTTTTATTGGAAATTGTCCTAAATGGAAGAAATCGATTTGTTTTTGGAAAACGTTAACCCGTGCCGAAAGTTGGACGGAAATGGCCCATTTTGGAAAAAAGTGTATTATTATTAAAAATTCCCAAAATTAATTTAAAAAAATTTTTAAAATGCCTAATTTGGAGATGTCGATTGCTATTTGTACCACATAATAGTTGATATTAAAAAAAAAAATAAATTGGAAAAATGATAATTCGAGTTTGTGTTTGGAGCGACTGCTTTCGAGGACATTTTACAAAAATTGTTAATTTTGTCAAAAATTAAACAAAATTTGAATGTTTTCATCAAATTTTAAACAGTTTTCGAAAAACATCACTTAAATTTGGTTACACTTTAACCACCTTTACATTTGTTTAAAAAATATTTAACCCTTAGTGGCCTGGGGTCAGAAAATACCCATGAAACTTAATATTAATTATGACTACGAGGTTGTAAAGCCATTAAATTGATAAAAAAAAAATCTCAACTGGATAAAAATAATTATTTTATGTAACATGATCAATATGGGGTTAACCTATATAGTTTTGGCCAAAAACGCCCCACTAGGAAACTTACAGAATAACACATTTAATAATTTTCGAAAAATATCACTTTAAATGAATAGAAAAAAATTTTTTCTACTTGATAAAAATTATTATTTTTAGTAACTTCATCCATATAGGGTAAATGTTCTTTTCACAAAAAAAAGACCCACTAGGAAATTTACAGAATAACATTTATCAGATTTCAATTAAATTGGGATATGCGATAAAAAATTTTCACTTTATCAAAATAAATATTTTCTGTAACATGATCCATATAGGGTTAATTTTTCACTTTTGCAAAACCGACCCACCAGGAAATTTACAGAATATCACCTTTCATAATTTTCGGGAAAATATCACTTCAAATGTATCTAACAAATCTTTTTGCCACTTGGTAAAAATTATTATTTTGTGTAACTTGATCCATATAGTGTTAATGCTTTTACTTTTCGACGAAAAAACGCACTTTGAAATTTTCCAAATAGAAAGCAATAAATGCATAATAAACAAAAGCTTTTAATTAGAATCTACTACGATTACAAAACTAAAATTGCTATTAGTATACGGACACTTTTGACCCCACCTTTTTAACCCTTAAAAACAAGATTGGGGCTATAGAGAATTGCGCTTTTCGCTAGTTTTGTACTCTCTATCGAATATCCCAATTTAATAAAAATCTGATAAATGTTATTCTGTAAATTACTTAGTTGGTCTTTTTTAGCGAAAAGTGAGAACATTAACCATATATCGATCAAGTTACTCAAAATAATAATTTTAATTAAGTGGAAAACATTTTTTTGTTATTCATTTAAAATGATATTTTTCCGAAAATTATGAAAGATGTTATTCTGTAAATTTCGTAGTGGGGCGTTTTTGGCCAAAAGTATAAAATTAACCCCGTATGGATCATGTTTACGGTTTGGGGTTGGGGAATTCCCGGGAAAAGTTTGCCGGGAATTCCCGGGAAAATAATATATTTTTCTTGGGAAAACGGGAAATTTTAAAAATATTAAGTTTTTTAAATTGTTTTTGTTTGGAATAGGATTTTTTAAATTTTTCAAATGTATATTTTAGTTAAAGTCGACTTTAGTTAAAATATTGGGTGACAGTATACCTTGACTTGGTTTATTTTTGGAGGATTCTGATTGGTTAATTTATTTTCAATCAATCAAAATGTTTGAAGATATAAATATTTTTGTAAGGTTTTCATTCACAAAATGAACGAAACCGTATGATTATAAATAAAGTCGACTTTAAGTTTAAAATACTCCTTTATATTAAGGGCCAATAATTTTATAAGTAACGTTTTCATTAATAAATGTGATATTTTCAAGTAAGTTTACTTTATTTTAATACACCTGCTTTCAAACTAATATATTCTTTTATATTAAAGAATAAAATGTCAGGAGTATGGAAATACTTCACAAAAAAGGACAATGCAGCGCAGTGCAATATTTGCCCTAAAAGACTAATGGTTAACGGAGGTATCTAAATTTGGTTATCCGACATCTAAATTTGGTTCACAAAAAAAAAACTGGTGGTCATGCAACTTTTCTTGAAGAAAACAACAACAAGAATAACGTTCCAGCTAAAATTAGCAAAGTACCAGAAAAAAAGTGTAAGCTGAATAGGCATTGAACGTTTTATGGTAGGGCAAACATTTCCTGAAGTGTCAGTCGACGGAATGTCAATCCGCATCATAACTAAATCTTTGTTTATTCGAGAAAGTTTTTATAATAAAAACCTGGCATTGCCAAAAAATTTTACAATCAGAGATTTACTATAATCTTGGATGAATGGACAAGAATATCACAAAAGAGATATTTGAACATATGTATAAAAGGAAATAATTCATTTTATAACCTGGGGTTGGTTTATATATCAGGAATATGTAATGCTGATGAAATAAGAAGAATTGTAGAAATAAGCCTAGAAGAGTTTTATTTGTCTTTGGAAAATAACGTTGTGGCCACCATATCTAATGGGCCAAATGTGATGAAACGGTTTGTTTCCGACAGTCCAGTAGTGGGTGCTTTCTGCTGAAATCACGCAATTCATTTGGCAGTGCTTAGAGTAATTTATGTGAAATCACCACTATGTGGTCATTATACCCTACACCACTATGTGGTCAGGGTATTATAAGTTTGTGCTGATGTTTGTAACACCAAAAAATATTGGTCGTAGACCCACCTTATAGTATACCGATCGGTTCAGAATTTTTTTTTATTTCGATTTAACGATGTCCGTCTGTCCGTCCGTCCGTCTGTCTGTCTGTCCATGCAATCTTGTGCGCACTCTACAGGTCGCAACTATTAAGATATTTTGATGAAATTTGGTACGCAGACCTATGTTGGCCCAAGGACGTACAAGTTTGATTTTGGTGAACATCGGTCCATGTTTAGACCTAGTGCCCATATAAGGGTCCTACCAAAATTATATTGTTTATACGATGCAGGTCGTAAATATTAAGATATTTTGACGAAATTTGGTACACAGACCTATGTTAGCCCTATAACGCAGCCTATTGATTTTGGTGAACATCGGTCCATGTTTAGACCTAGTGCCCATATAAGGGTCCTACCAAAATTATACTGTTTATACGCTGCAGGTCGCAAATATTAAGATATTTTGATGAAATTTGGCACACAGACCTATATTGGCCCAATAACGCAGCCTATTGATTTTGGTGAATATCGGTCCATGTTTAGACCTAGTGCCCATATAAGGGTCCTACCAAAATTATACTGTTTATACGCTGGAGGTCGTAAATATTAAGATATTTTGATGAAATTTGGTTCACGGACCTACATTGGCCCAGTAACGCAGCCTATTGATTTTGGTGAACATCGGTCCATGTTTAGACCTAGTGCCCATATAAGGGTCCTACCAAAATTATAATGTTTATACGCTGCAGGTCGCAAATATTAAGATATTTTGATGAAATTTGGTACACAGACCTATATTGGCCCAATAACGCAGCTTATTGATTTTGGTGAACATCGGTTCATGTTTAGAACTAGTGCCCATATAAGGGTCTCCCCAAAATTGTATTGTTTATACGCTGCAGGTCGCAAATATTAAGATATTTTGATGAAATTTGGTACGTAGACCTATGTTGGCCCAAGGACGAAGCCTATTGATTTTGGTGAACATCGGTCCATGTTTAGAACTACACCTTTTGCAATTGTAATTCAGAAAATATCAATTGAAATTCAGAATTTCCATTTGAAATTCAGAAAATATCAATTGAAATTCAGAATTTCCATTTGAAATTCAGAAAAGATCAATTGAAATTCAGAATTTCCATTTGAAATTCAGAAAATATCATTTGAAATTCAGAAAATATCAATTGAAATTCAGAAATTGTCATTTGAAATTCAGAAAATATCAATTGAAATTCAGAAAATATCATTTGAAATTCAGAAAATATCAATTGAAATTCAGAAACCGTCATTTGAAATTCAGAAAATATCAATTGAAATTCAGAAATTGTAATTTGAAATTCAGAAAATATCAATTGAAATTCAGAAATCGTCATTTGAAATTCAGAAAATATCAATTGAAATTCAGAAAACATCAATTGAAATTCAGAAAATATCAACTGAAATTCAGAAACCGTCATTTGAAATTCAGAAAATATCAATTGAAATTCAGAAATCGTCATTTGAAATTCAGAAAATATCACTTGAAATTCAGAAATCGTCATTTGAAATTCAGAAAATATCAATTGAAATTCAGAAAACATCATTTGAAATTCAGAAAATATCAATTGAAATTCAGAAATCGTCTTTTGAAATTCAGAAAATATCAATTGAAATTCAGAAATCGTCATTTGAAATTCAGAAAATATCACTTGAAATTCAGAAATCGTCATTTGAAATTCAGAAAATATCAATTGAAATTCAGAAAACATCAATTGAAATTCAGAAAATATCAATTGAAATTCAGAAACCGTCATTTGAAATTCAGAAAATATCAATTGAAATTCAGAAAACATCAATTGAAATTCAGAAAAATGTAAACACATTTTTAAAAAGAATCCGTCCAGGTAGATAATGTTGTTATCCCCTATAAAAATTTATATATGGGGTTTATCAAAATAAGTAAAATTCATTTTACTCACGCAAGTGGAAAATATTTAAAATTTGTTTGCCTCAATGATTTTATGTAGACTAATTTCTTTCTTGTAACGAATTATGGCTCCATTAGACATTAAAACGTAACGCTGATATTAAAGACTATTATTTGGCTTTAAATTTCAGCCTTACATTTTGGAGCCATAATTCGTAACAAGAAAGAAATTAGTCTACATAAAATCATTCAGGCACACAAATTTTAAATAATCCTCACCCGCGTAAATAAAATGAATTTTACTCCCACGTATTAATTAAACGTATTTTGATAAAATCTGTATATAAATTTTTTGTAGGGTATAACAATATCTACCTGGCCGGATTCTTTAAAAAATTCTGTTTACATTTTTCTGAATTTCAATTGATGTTTTCTGAAATTCAATTGATATTTTCTGAATTTCAAATGATATTTTCTGAATTTCAAATGATATTTTCTGAATTTTAAATGATATTTTCCGAATTTCAATTGATATTTTCTGAATTTCAAATGATATTTTCTGAATTTGAATTGATATTTTCTGAATTTCAAATGACGGTTTCTGAATTTCTATTGATATTTTCTGAATTTCAAATGACGATTTCTGAATTTCAATTGATGTTTTCTAAATTTCAATTGATATTTTCTGAATTTCAATTGATGTTTTCTAAACATCAATTGATATTTTCTGAATTTCAAATGATATTTTCTGAATTTCAAATGATATTTTCTGAATTTCAATTGACATTTTCTGAATTTCAAATGATATTTTCTTAATTTCAATTGATATTTTCTGAATTTCAAATGACGGTTTCTGAATTTCAATTGATATTTTCTGAATTTCAAATGACGATTTCTGAATTTCAATTGATATTTTCTGAATTTCAATTGATATTTTCTGAATTTCAATTGATTTTTTCTGAATAATAATTGATATTTTCTGAATTTTAATTGATATTTTCTGAATTTCAAATGATATTTTCTGAATTTCAATTGATATTTTCTGAATTTCAAATGATATTTTCTGAATTTCAATTGATATTTTCTGAATTTCAAATGGAAAATCTGAATTTCAATTGATGTTTTCTGAATTTCAAATGGAAATTCTGAATTTCAATTGACGTTTTCTGAATTTCAAATGGAAATTCTGAATTTCAATTGATATTTTCTGAATTTCAATTGATATTTTCTGAATTACAATTGCAAAAGGTGTAGTGCCCATATAAGGGTCCCCCCAAAATTGGCTTGGTTACAAACTGCAGGTCGCAAATATTAAGATATTTTAATGAAATTTGGTGCGCTGACTCACATTATAGAAAATTTTAACAAAAGCCCCATTTTAACCCATTCGAATTTCGGATCCAAACAATACACCAGACTGGTGTAGGGTATTGTATAGTCGGCATGCCCGACTTTAACCTTTTTACTCGTTTTCTTTGAATTCTCACTACACAGAGTGAATTTGTACTGAAATAGTGTTTTTTTTAACAAAAATTACTTATATAGGTGGTTTTCATTTAAAATTTTGTTCAAAAATATTTACCGGGATTCCCGGGAATCAAATTTTTTTATTCCCGTTTCCCGGGAAATAAAAAAGTCCGGGAAATCCCAAACCCTAATCATGTTACATAAAATAATTATTTTTATCCAGTTAAGATTTTTTTTTATCAATTTAATGGCTTTAAAATCTCGTAGTCATAATTAATATTAAGATTCATAGGTATTTTCTAACCCCATTCCACTAAGGTTTAAAGATTTTTTTTACAAAAATGTAAAGATAATTATAGTCTAACCAAATTTAAGTGATACTTTTCCGAAAACTATGTAAAATTTGATAAAAACATTCAAATTTTTGACAAAATAAGCAATTTTTGTAAAATATCCTGGAAAGCAGTCGCTCCAAACACAAACTCGAATTATCATTTTTCCAATTTATTTTTATTTTTATTTATTTTTTTCTTTAATATCAACTATTATGTGGTACAACTAGCAATCGACATCTCCAAATTAGGCATTTTAAAAAATCTTTAAAATTAATTTAAAAAAAAAACACGTTTTTGCATTTTTATCAAATTCGTGGGTCATTTTAGATTCCAGGCTAAAGTGGGTTACTGATATCCGATGAAGTTAAAATTCCATGTCTGAATCATTTTGACTACATTAAATGAATAAATAAAACAAACTACTAAATTTTTCAAAATTTATAATTTTGGGAATTTTTAATAATAATACATTTTCAGCCGCAACTCGTCACGGGTTAACGTTTTCCAAAAAAAAAAAAATCGATTTAGTTAATTTTGGACCATTTGTAAAAAAATTGGGGGGTATGCGTGTCGAAAATCAACCAAACACTTTATAAGGGACAACCTAATGTATATATTGCGGTACTTGAAAAATTAAGTTGAAATAATTTATGAGATCGTTTTTTGTAAACTCATAATCCAAATAGGGATTTATCTTCCAAATAAGGCGTTTGTTTTAATTGAATATTTAATTTTCACTTTGTATAATATATTTCAAAGAAGCATCTGAATACAAAGATACAAACATATATGAATATGTATGACCATTAGAGTTCTTCAAAATAATACGAAAGTTGGAATTTGCGGTCTCCACAGTGTTGCCTCAATTCCTTAATGTCGAAAAACTCTCTTTGCCAAGTTTCAGCTAAATCCGCTTTTAGTAGCAGAAAAAGTTATCTGATTAGTAATTTGTCTTAGAGTAATTTATACAAAAAGTAGGGTTGACTTTAAATTAAATTATCTCCAGGCCTAGTCCACATCATTTAAGGGCATGTAGGGGCACTCCAAAGTGCAAACATTTTGTCTATGTTTACGTCTATCTCGTTCAGTTTTCGTGATATGGGCCATTTTATGGAGTGGAACATTTTTATTTAAAATTTCCGTGGGTCCATGGCCCCACCAAGGATACTTTTTGGATAGAGATAACCTTTTCATTGGGATGTTACATGGTTAGGGGTAATCGAAATTTTCGTCAATTTTGTTATATCTCTATAAGTTTTCGGGATATGGGCCATTTAAAAAAATTGGGAGCGAAAGACATAGCGCCATCTTTAAAACTTCGGATACACTGGTAGCGCCATCTACTGAGTAACAACGGAAATATGAAAATATTATATTTTAACAATAAATTGCGTAAAATTTAACGAATGGGTGTTTGAAAATTAGTTATAAATAATTTTGAAAATTAACACACAAAATAAGTTAAAACACTGAGAATTTTTAGTTTCTTTTTAAATGAGGATAACTAAAATCTTTGTTTAAATCAGTGTTGCAACCAAAAATTTTTTTAAAATTAGTCAATCGATTTGAAACCCGTTTGACAGATTTTTAAGTGTAATTCTACTGACGTATTATTTTAAGTGTAATTCTATCACCCTACTAGAAATTTGAAGTAAAAATTCCAATCCGTTCTTCAGTTACAACGTTTTTATGCATTGAAGATACAATAAAATTTTCTGATTTTCATTTGAAAACTAAAACTATATCAATAATGACAAATCTAAAGTAAACAAGAATTTTTAAAAACCCAACGAAATTTTAAATTTTTTGAATAACTAACAAAACTAACTGTTTAGTGCAAAAAAAACAGTTTTGTTAGTTGTTTGTTTTAACTGTTCGTAATACAATACTTTTCGTTAGTTACTTTTTTTATAGTTTTTCTGTATTTTTCATAGAAAAACAACTATAATTGCAGTTAAAAGCAACAACTACTGACTAATTTACAAACAACTGTCATGTAGTAAGTCATGTGTAGTCAAACTTTTTTAATGTGAAAAAAATTCTGGAATATCAAGAAAGCAATGTTATCTGAATTTGTGTAGCAGTGATAACCAGAGAAGACAAAATTGCTGTTTTTGCTTTTTATTGCTTGTTTTACTCATATTTGCTTCTTTCTGCTTTTTTGGATTTTCCGTTTTTTAGCTTTAAAATAGCTTTCTCTTAAGATTTTTGGGCTTTGAATTCCTTTTTTTAAGACTTTATGCCCAAATATACTTTTTTTGCTCACAAAAAATATTTTTTCTCTTAACTTTGAATATTATTTTTTTAAACTGTTGTTTTTCTAAGTTTTATTTACTTTTGCTTTTTTCTTGCTTTTCTTACAATATTTTTTTTGCACACCGGATTTTGCTTTTCCTGTCTTCTCTGGTGATAACTCCAGGAATAGTTGGTATAAATATTTTAAAAAATTTAGGAAAAGAATTGAGTGCCGTCAGATTGTCTAGTTTGGTATGATTTACTATCGAAATGAACATAAAATACATGTAGACAGGCGCGGATAAAAGAGGGGGGGGGGGAATTTTTTTTTTTTTTCAAATAATGCTATAAGAGACAACACGATTTATTTTTTAAACAGATATTTTAGAATTTCAAATTAAACAAGCATTTTAAATTTTCAAATTTTGTGTAGATTCTTGGATTCAAGAACGAATTTCTTTGTTCAGGAAACATGACAGATTCTACATCTTTTCAAGAGATAATTTTTTTTATAATGAGCTTGTTTTTATAGAATTATTATTGAAACTGTTAAACAATTTTTTGCAGTTTAACAAATTTTTTGATTCATTTTACTTAAAAATCAATATTTAGGGCCAGTTTTATTGTCAAAACAAAGATCGATCTCAAAGGAAATTATTTACTTATGAAAATAATCGTGCTTAGTTCTGGAACTGGTCCTTATATTTAACCCCTTGTCGACTGACGATACTTAAAAGTACCATTACAGTTACGAGCCCATAAAATCTTAAAAAAAGTTGTTGTATACCTTTGGGCCATAGGTATGTTAGAGTACATTAGAATTTTTCTAATAAGATCTTTTTTCGACTATTGGCGACCCCGTTTTCTCAGAATAACGGTAATTCGAAATGTATTTCGTTTTTGTTTGGATAAGATATGGTGGCACTAATTCCGATTAATGAAAAATACTTATATTATAATGATAAATAAATTGTTTTTCTTAAAACCATGGTATCAATTAATTAACAAATGCTTTAATACTAATTTATTAAAAGTAATGGTAACCGAGACGGGTAACGCTATTTTAGATTATTTCGGTAACGGCATTTTAAGGGTAACGCAATTTCATTTATTTCGGTATCGGTATTTTAAGGATAACGGTTTATAGTTATTTCGGTAAAGGTATTTTAGGGGTAACGGAAGTCAGTTGAAAGGGTTTGGAATCGATGACGGTATTTTAGCGGTATTGCCTGCCAACCCTGATTCTAAGAGATTAAAAAACATCAGATTTGGAATCATATTTTCATAAAAAAAATCACACATCTAAGCAAAAATTGCCCCATTTATAATATTTTTAATGCTTTTTCGTATTATTTCAAAGAAATTGCAGACAAATTGAATAACAATTGCATAAAATTTAAAAAATTTTTTTTTTATTCGAATTTTGATTATTTATTATTTTGATTAAAAATTTTGATTGAATTTGACATGTAAATAGAAGTATTATTTAAAAACTACTATTTTTGATTAATTGTAAATGTAGCATTAAAAACATATTAACCCTTAAATGCATTGTGTAGCCATTTGGAAACATACCGGTGTTTTAATAAAAAAAAACCACTTGATGCACAAAACTGCATTTTTGGGCATTAGGGGCCCCTTCTGTACATAGTATTCCTATAGTTTAGCGCAGAATTTTTAAACAGTTAGAGTAAAAATCTTGGTTTTTCTCTGTATATTTGTGAAAAATCTAAAACACGCGTTTTTTTTACAAAAAGTGAAATATTCAAAAATATTTGTTTAAATATTTAAAGCGGTATTCTCGCAATAAAATTCATTTTGTCGACAATAAATGTATAAATTATAGTTTATAGATTTTTTTTGTTTTTTTTTTACACGTTAAAATAATCACAATTTAACTATTTGGCAAAAAACCATATTTTGCAATAAAAATCATCTTTTTTTAAAAATAATTTTTTTTTGGTATTTTGGAAATCATATATAAAAAAATGGTCAAAAACGAAGAGATCATGCATTTAAGGGTTAATTTTGATTTAATACACAAATAAAAAAATATTTAAATTGAAAAAAACTCATTTCTTTTAACCTACACTGTGAGAATTATCTGCAGGATATTTACGAGTTTTTGTATAAAACCGATGATGTTTCATTGGAATTTGATCACTGAATTCATAGAATTTTTCACAAAATGTTGAGAAAATTTTCATTTTATTTATTAAAAGTATCATACACAGAACCAATTTTGTTCATAACTGGTATGAATTGCTTTTATTGATATTTTTTCATAATATGTATGAAAAAATTCCTACAATTTAGGAATATTTTAATTTTCGTACAAATTTAAAAAATATAAAGAATCAAGTTGCTTTGAAAATAGAAATGTAAAATAAATTTGTCACAGAAGAAATATAAAAACAAACAAATATGCAAGATAAAATTAAAATGGAAATTAATTATACGGAATATCTGCTTCTTGGATACTAAACAAGATCAATCAAGAAGACGGGTTAAAAATTAAAACAGTGAAGAAAAGTTGACAATCAAAAATATAAAAGCCAAACTTAAAATCGTTATTATGTGTTTTTCAGATCGCACCTGTATTCCCGCTATCAGTCATCATACTTATATAACGGAGAATGCCCTATGTCCGTATTTATTTACTTTGTAAAAATATAAATTTTGAAGCAAAATCCCTTGTAGTCCCAAAGAGCACAAATATATTAGCTACCCAAATACTCAACTTAATGCTGCAGATACAAATGATGCACTTATTGTAACAATATTAATTTCAGTGACATGTAAATTTCGATTATTGAATGTAAATTAATGTTCTTGCTTATATTAAAGTCCTATTTTATTATGTTCAACCCCAAAATTAATTTCTTCATTCAAACCGCTAGAAAAAGCTCGTACATTAACTGAAATGCATTTCCTACATTTCAATTTATGAATTTTAAGAAGCATATTTTAAAAAGAAGTCATGTTGAGGTTCATACTATGTATGAACGAATTCATACGATTAATAAAAAAGTTTTGGGAAAAAAAATACATGTTCAATTCATACAGTGTATGAAAAAATTCATTACATATATGAATTATTTTTTTGTGTGTACACTCAATGAAAAAATTTCATAAAATATATGAAGCTTTTTCATCAATTCTAAGGAATTTTTCATTTTTTGTGAAGAAAACTTTAAACTTTTGAACAGAAAGAGATATTAGTATACATGATTTAAAATCCAACGAAGGACATTCATTGAAAACTTTAAAGTTTAATCAAAAATCTCATTAAAATTCGTCGAGCAGAATTCTCTCTGTGTAGAGGCAATAAGTAGTTTTTTAGGGAGTTACCGCGATTGACATGTTTTGCTAAAATAATACGTTTTATAATAGAAAAGTAAGAGGTTACATATCTTAACTTCTTCTTACAAAACTCATTACCGGGTAATAGTAGGAGGTTTTGTTGTGACTTGGATTTATGGCGTCGTTTGCCGCAGAGCTCTACCACGTATCCGAAATTCATTAGGGTTGGAAGGAATATGATAGTTTCCTCATTAGTTGTTTACTTTTGTAAAATTTAAAATATTTTTTCAAGATGAAAGCCTTTCAAATATTAGGACATTCTTGTTGTAAAATTATTTTTTTTTTAAGTTGCAATAATTATGGCCAGTTTTATAGTCAGAACATATATTGATATTTTCTTATATATTTTGTTCTCAGATAATTTTTCTTCTTAAATAAGAAAATTTCAAAGTCCCTAGTTCTGACTATAAAGCTGCTCCTTAAGCACTTCTTCTAAATTAAACCTATTAGATTAGCATAAATTGTTGTACTCGAAAAATTCTTTAACACTAAAACATTTTAAATATTCTAGGTTTGATATGAAAGTTGTAGGATTTGGAATAATTTTTGTTATAAAACTATAACAGGCACTGTTATAGTTTTATAACATTGTGTTTCCTAGGAAAATATTATTCAATTTTTAAATGATTTTTGCAAAACAGAACATTAAAATCTTGTAATTATTTCAGTAAAGAAAAGAAAAGAAAACCAACTAAACATTCAAAAAATGTCGAAATGTGGTTGAGCAGATTTTCCTGAACCCCTTTTTTGGTACTTTTTGGAACAACTTGGCAAACCTATGCTAGCAAGAAAAGTATAAGACTAGAAGATGCAATCGGACATCATACCGAACATTATGGCGTTGTCAGACAGTCGATCGAAAAATGAGAAAAAAGGGAAAATAAATTGCCAGAAACTAAAAATTACAATAAAAATTTTAAAAATGTTAGAATTAAAAAAAAATTACAAAAAATATGCAAATATCGAAAATAAAAAAATAAGCAGAAATTAGAGATCAAATTTTATTCTCAAAAATTTTTGTTTTCAGATATTTCATAAATTATTTAACTTTTTTAATTTCTGAAATTACCAATATTTTTCTTATTTTTTTCTCATAATTTAGAGATTTTTTGCCTCTTTTTCACATTTTTAATTTTTTTCTGCGAAAATTCCCTTATATTCGTGTGTGCTACCATGGCATCACACCGTAATTGACGCAATTGTTTTGTCCGATGTCCGGTTCGATGTGCGATCCGATAGCGATTGGGACCCTAGTCTTATACCCTTCTAGCATCTAGTTCATAAAATATCTATAGATAGGACTACCGTATAAGATACGAAAAATGTTGAGCCCGCCCCCCCCCCCCCCCCCTTGAGAGAATCCTGGATACGCGCCTGTATGTAGACATAATAAAAATATGGTAAATCCATATTCAAACATATGATCTATTAGAGAAAATATAAATATGATATACTAAATAAAAAAAATAATTTTCAATACCATATTTTTCATTTCTATACGAAATAGTTGTTTAAATAACCCCATAACAAAAATTTCTATATGTAGCTTTTTCATCTAATTGTTAATAACCAATTAAAGTAGTTTTTCACTTTTTATTATTGATGTTGTTTGTTAAATGCGTTTTTAGGTCATTTTTATTTTAATAAATTTCCATTGGAACGAGTAAATTTTGTGAACCATGCTGTATAATGTTTGGTGATGATGATTCCGTTGATTTACATCCGTTGGGCAGGCGGTAAGTAAAATACAGTCACATTCGGGCATTATGCCAAATTTCTGTTGTTGGTTAATATTTCGTTGTTGTTTTTTTGTGTCGCTGATTTTGAATATTTATTTTAATATATTTTAATATTTGGCTTATGGCTTCTAAGAAAAATATAAATACAACTTTCCCTGTTATAGAGAGATAAATGCGTTCTGCAAAACCTCCGCGTTGTAGGAAAACTAGTTATAAATATGTAAATGAAAACTTAAAAATTTAGGAGGAAGTTCTGGAAACCCCGTATTGGATAAAATTGGATTTATAAGATCGAAGGTCTCTTTTAAAAATTTTGGAATAAAACAGCGTTATTCGAGGGATAAGTGTATATGTAGTATTGACATATGTATTTTTTTATATACGTATAGTAAGTAGTAGGAGTAAGTTTTTTTTGGATCATTTCCGAAAATTGAGCATTCTTCACAAAGCAAATTCTAGATTTAGGAAAAACATTAAAAAATACGATAAAAGCAAAACATTTTCAATTAAGAACCGAAAACAAAAATTTGGTTAAAGAAATTCTTGTACGTGATTTAAATTGTAACCAAATTGCAAAACTTTTTGTCTATATAATAGATCATATGTTTGATTATGGATTTTCGATATTTTTAGTATGTCTACAACACATGCATTTTATGTTCATTTCGATGGTAAATCATATCAAACTAGACAATCTGACGACACTCATCTTTTGTTTATTGGGAAAACAAAATCAGAATAATATTTATTTTCGGACTTAGTTAGATAACACTAGTTTACAAAATAATTAAAGTTTTCTCCGCATTAAGTGGAACACTTCTTTTCTTATTTATTTTGCCACACACAGAAAATAAATTGGTTTTAATTATATCGGAACCAACAACATTTTTTCGTAATTCAATATTTTTAATTGCAATTCCTTAAAATTCATTATCGGAAAAGTTAAATTAAATTACAATATCAAAATAAAACATTGGCGTAGATAGGACAATTTTTTTGAGTAATTTTTCAATGAGACAAGATGAACTCAAATAACAGTCTATCCTTCTAACTACTTACTTTTGTTATTACATTTCTTATTACCTTTATATGGCGATGTCGCGAAAAATAATGAGTTGTCGTTACACACCACCATACGAAAAATCAAAAAATATATCGTTACCTATGTGCTTACCAGTACTGACAAAAATAATGAGTCTAAAAATAAATTTTCAAAAAAATTAATTATATAAAAAAAATATTTTTTATTGTATTTTCTTTTTTAAATAAAATTTGCTGGTGCGGGAATCGAACCTGGGTCTACAGATTGCCAGTCAACAGCTTTACCATCTGAGCTATATCGACATGTAATATTTAATAGATAAAAACATAATTGACCTGCTGCACACAAGTAAGCTTACTCGCCAACATACAAAAAATCAAAAAATATGTGGTTACATATATCCTTACCAGTGTTTAAAAAATATTGAGTCTAAAAATAGATTTAAAAAAATTTTCAAAAAAATTAAAAAATTATTTTCTATTTGAAATAATGACAAAAATAAGTCATTATCAGTAACTCATTAATATATGTTTTAAAATAATGCAGAAGGTAAGTGGGTGTCATTACTGGTACTCCAAAAAATAATGATATGTCATTACCGTTTCTACACTGGGCAGGTTATGATAGGTTATTTCTTTTGGTATTACTTTAAAATACAAAATAATGACTTACTGATAATTAGTTATAGAAGCACTTATATATTCTTGCAAAGTAATCATGGTAATTGAATAAATAAGTACTGATTTAGTTTTTTTAAATTAATATTTTATTTATTAAATTGTTTCGAACATTTTTCCAACTGAATAGAAAATTTTCCGAGGTAAAAAGTTATTTTTCCAATATGACCAACTATTTCACAATGTAGGGTAACCGCTTATTTCCTAACTTCCGAGTAACCACTTATTCTATCTTTGTGAGTAACTACCCGAGTAAAAAAAAATTGATCTCGCGCAATATCTAATCATATCCAATTTGATATTAGCTGTATTTTCGACTTAACTATATCCGTTAACTCATAAAAAAAACTCAAAGTGCATAAAAACGCGTTTAAGACAAAAATTAACATATTAATTTTCGTATGCACGT